>OX453038.1:16565055-17186925 GCA_949699805.1 Tromatobia lineatoria
GAAAAAAACCAAAACAAATTTTTGTTTACTTACCCTAAAAATCGAACATAATTTAGAGATAAGAATTTTTTTTTCTAGGACAATCAAACCCAATGGCAAAATCATTGAAAAAAAAAGGTAATGAATTTATGGTAAGCCACAAATACTAATCTCATATGGATCGCAGTATCTAATAGTATATTAGCGACAAGGGTCGAAAGTTGGCGATTCCTAAGAGTGTAAAGTTTGCTACCCGAGCGAAGCGTAGGCTGCAATCACGAGAAATCAGAGAACTATTAGTTACTTTTTGTAACTAGGGTCCAAAGCCCCTTTACTGAAGACAAAAATCTGATACTTTAACAATTAGCATAATGATTGAAAACACTAACGTTAAAGACAACAATTTGATTATACAACGTTTCAAAAAATTATAAAAAACATTAACGTTAAAGACAAAAATCCGTTTATTTAACATTAAAAAAAAATCAACGCACGATGAGAAACACATTGCAGACGTCCGCTGAGAACTACTCTGAACTTAGACTCACTACAGAAACTGTTAACCGCGTCGATATGATCACTTTCATCCCGCCAGAGAAGAATGAAAATAATCGGAATTTCGCTCTAGGGACGAAAGTGAATAAAATAACAACTGCGCATGCGCAAGTCTGTCTTCCCGATGTTCAAAGTGATAAAAACTCATCCTCATAATTCCACCGTTATTTCAACCTAACCCGCGATAACGAAGCAGAAACCAATAAACCCATAAAGCCCTCTAGCGACTCAACCGCAAAAAAAACAGACTTTTGTATGACCCATAAAAAACTTGACAGAAATGTATGTTTTGCAGCATCTAGAAAACAAATAATAATAAAAATCTTGGACTAGTGCAGCTGCATATTACCTCGAGCATTTGAGTATACATAGACTCCGATAGATATCAAATGTGGGATACACGATCCCACCGCACGTAAGTCATGTATCGATATAATGAACGAACGTGGTCGTCGTCACGATGTATACCGACACCAGTTTGGTACATAGAAATATACAAGCATATTTTAGCTATCTACAGTATGTAATCATTGATACGTCGTTACCGGTAGGTTAGTTGATGCGCGTATCGAAGATCGCGTTGTTATAGTCTCCATCCTCGTTATACAGTGGACGCGATGTAATCCGATAGAGCGAACCTGGCTTCACCGATATATGTATACATGAATGCATGTATTTATATACGTACTTAGAGCGATGTACCGGCAGAAGCAATCTAGTCCACAACGAGAATTTGCCATAGGCCCGGATAATGCCGGGGAGCCAATGCCGATGCATAGCTTAAGTACCGACCTACTGCGACACGGTGAAGGAGACCCGATGGCGCCGATCCGTTGAACGTTGGAGAGAGATTTCTCGTATGCTGGTGCGACTGGTGGGATCGGTTGCAATGCAAGGGCAATGCGATATGTAAGCTACATTACCTCGCAATCCGCTGCTGCACTCACCAAAGGGTAATCTGTTTGTCCTCCTTCCTTCCTGTTTGCCAGTTTAACTCGCGATCTCATGCAAATGTAGTATTATATGATCCGAGTAGAAGGATTTTGTGAAACGAGGAGAGGTTCTCGATTTGAGGTGAGATTGTTGCTGGGGATAAACTCAAGGATTTGGTACAGTCCGTAGAAAGCTCACTATAACTATGTCTTTGAATTGATGGATGAATAAATCGAGGTTGTTAGATAAAATAAAGGATCTGAGGCTTTTGGGTGAAATAAATAATACGAGGTTTTCGAGTAAAGTAAATAAATCGACATTTGTAGGAAAAATTAATCAATCGAGGTATTTAGGGGGAATCCTTTTGTTTGTAATTATGGACAAATATCATATTTTTTCTGCTATGCTCTGGAGGAAAGGTTAATCTGTTTGTCCTTCATGCTTCCTGTTTGCCTTTGCAAATCTTAATCATATACAAATGTGGTATGGAGTGATCCAAGTAATAGTATATTACGACACGAGTGTGATAAAACTTTTTCTGACGAGAGTGAGTTTGAGGTGAATCAAACGATCTGAGAAAAAGTTTCTCGCATGAGCTTCGTATACAGTCTTATTTGATTAGTGCGAGAAGTGCAATTTCTCGCACGCGAAGCGGAGCGTGTGAGAAGTAAGCACTTCTCGCACGGAGTTGCATAAAAGCATTTTATAGAACGAAGAGAGGTCTTCGAATTTAAGTGAAATCGTCGCTGTTGATATTTTGAAGGATTTGTTCAATTCTGCAGGAAAAGTTACTACAACTATGTCTGAAAATGTATGTGTAAATAAATCGAGGTACTAACGTAGAATAGATGAGCTGAGATATTTAAACAAAATCTTATTTTTTCATGAGTAAATATACCGACTATAATATTAATGAAAGGTATTCTGTAACTTCATTAGTTTAGCTAAAATAATTTATTCATATATTCCAGTTAAATTATCTACAATAAATACTTATTCATTCATTAAATATTCTATAGTACATATTTTTTATATAAACGCGTAGCATGCTAAGAATTGATAGCATTTTACAAAACATTATGTAACCTCGCTGACAGAAATTTCCGGAGGTTTCTCGAGTTATGAGTGTTCAGAATTTTCATTTCTGACACATGCGCACATAAATTGAAACACCTTAAAATTTGATAGCATTTTGCAAAATATTATATAACCTCGCTGACCAAGCTTCTGAAGTATTCTCGAGTTACAAGCGTTCAGTATTTTTACCTCTAACACATACACACATAAATAAAAAAGACCCTTTTTAATGGCAGTTTCCAAAAAAATTTCCATATTCTGGAAATTGCAACAAATGTTGAAAAAAAAAATGTCACGTTTCAACAACTGCCTCAATAGAAGCAAAATAATAATATAATAACGAAAGAATACAAAGCAATGGAAGTAGAGTGCTGAAATAAATGCGATGAATAGGAGCGTTGAATAAGTACAGTTGGCGTAAAGTTGTAGCATTACAGCTCTTTACAGTGACTCTGACGGCTTTTGTGACGAAAAAAGACAGCCTTCTGGGAGAACATGTAGCGTCAATCAAGGGCGACTGCCCAATAAAGTTGTAAAGCATACCCGCCGGTCACGTCGATTTCTTTTCAGCAAATTCGAGTGTACGCGCTAATTCGCTTCGCTGCTCCAGGCGCAAGCGAACCTCGAGTACCCAAAATCAGTCACAGTGCGACAAACAGACAGAGATGGACTTAGAAATTCTTAAGTAGGGTATAATAGGGCGTAATGGCACATGGACATTGAAATATGAGCCGTTAAAGATTGGCATCGTTTATACAAACTGAATACCTATAACAATACGCGGAGCAAATTTTTGCATATTTTTTTCTTGAAAATCACGTCCATCGCACATGATATGAGAATAAGTGGCACAATGAATTTTATAATTATTATATTATAATAATAGCCCGCTATGGTTATGAAAAAATGTTTGAGCGTTTGACCGCAGGCAAATTTCTGTCTTTGAAATAAAAAATGATAAATACATTATAACGGGATTGTCTATAATATTCGAATAATTACAAAGGGTCGAATTCGCAGGTAAATAATTTTTTAATCCTCCCACCTGAAATATTAAATTATTTTTCTGAGAAATACTACGGAAAAAATTATTTTTGTTAGCATATCAAATTTAAAACTCATAAATTGTAATGCATCTGCATTATGTGTAATGTGTGAATGATACTTTTGAATTTGATAAAAAATGAATATTAAAAAAATCATACTATAACTATTGCACTGAGAGAAAAATCTGGTAATTTAAAAAATAATGTAGTTGGACGGACGATAATCTAACTATAAACTATAATTCCCAGGAGGAACGTTTATATTTTATGGTTACAGCAAATATAAGGAAATAGTTGGATCAATTAATAATATAATTCCCAGGAGGAACGTCTATATTTTATGGTTATAGCAAATATAATTATAGTAGGAATCATCAAAATAATAATAGTTTCAAAAACTATTCTAATAGTTTCAAATGTGCCGTTTTGTTGCATATACGATTTCAACGTTTGTTTCCAATAACATTGCAAGTGTCGTTTATTGAACCATATTATAATCGCTCCAACCATAAAACATTGCAAGCCTTCTTATATTCGTTTTACCATGTGAAATCGTTAAATAAACGATATGCTTTTCTCTCAGTGAATACAATAATAGAGATTTATAACGGTGATCGTCTCTAATATTCAAATGATAACAAAAAATTGAGTTTGCAGATAAACAATTTTTTCCATCCGACTACCGACGTGAATATTACATTCTTATCCTGAAGAATGCCACAGACAATATTATTTCCGGTAAAATATTAAATCAGAAGTTCATGAATTGTAATGCGAATAAATAGTAATATTGCTTTATTTTACAAATTGAATATCAAGTAAAACGTACTCTAATTATTTATCGAATATAATAATGGAGATTCACAACGGCGATTGTCTGTAATATTCAAATGATTACAACAAGCTGAGTTCACAGGTAAACAATTTTTTCCATCCATCTACCGACGAGAATATTAAATTCTTTTACTGAAGAATGCTGCAGAAAGCTATCGAATCCCTCTGGTATAGTGTTAAAATATTTACATTCACCCGAGATTTATTCACTCTTGACGACAACGACGACGTCGTACTTGGAGAGTGGTAGCGACGAGAAGACGAACCTTCGGCTGAAGTACCGAGAGCCAAGAGAGAGAGAGATAGAGAGAGAGAGAGAGGATTACAAAAATATTATCCACACTTCAAGCAAGACCCTGGAAAGCGTCGCGAATGAAAATACACTGGAAGATGAGAATTCATGTACGTGATACAAGTAGAAAAGTCAGGTAGAAATTTTCATTTCCATGCTTTTCCATCGCCAACGATTTGCTCTATTTTTAAACTTTCTTTGCTTTCCCAAGACAGAAAAATCCAAAACTTACACTTCTCTCATAATATAATAATATTTTCCACGGTAGAGTCGTAAAAGTTTCGGTTACGGGCGTTTTATTAGCGTCCCTTGGGCGTGCGACCGACTGCACGACAGCCTTAAGGTCTCAAGCCTGTCTGAAGGTAAGCATACGAAAAATGACAACACCTGCGACGTACTAAGGCTGAAAAATAATTTCTGAGAGGATTTCACCTGAACTTTCCGAATAATACAATGTCCCAGACAAATTCACCGAGTGTTCGATGCCCTAGTCTTAAGGGCTATCGATTTCGAAGCTCAATTGTCTCTTCCGAACCGCCGGACGGGACACGCCGACAACAATGCTTGATGATATTGAGGAGGGTGCTATTTCTAAACCCTCGTTCCTATTTCTATAAGAGCACTTCGCACCCTGAATAACTAAACCAATAGCAGGTTGTTAATATCATCGGAGTACCTGCTACTGCTATTTGCCGAAAATGTCATCGATATTAATGATGGCACCGATAGTGACTATGAGGCAGAGGACGGAAATTCGACAGCGTGAAATTTGGGTGTTATTCTCTATGAATACAAATCAGACAATTTGGACTGAAGAAAAATAATTGAAAGTATTATACATGATATAATATAATATAATATTATACATGAGCAATACCACCAAAATTCGACCAAATTTATTTTTCTTCCACTTTCGAAAAACTCAGGTTTTGTTGTTGTAAACACTTAAACACATTGCAATACGATAAAATAGAAATTTAATAAGATGTCAAAATTTTTAAATTTTTCATTAAAATAGCTGTATTCGAATATCGCACTAGTGAAATAAAATTGAATATGAAACTCGTGCGAGAAACATTTTCTCAACTCGTTTGATTGCAACACTCGCCTTCGACTCGTGCTGCAAACTCACCCTCGTTAGGAAAAGTTTCATCGCACTCGTATCGTAATATATTATTATTTCACTAGTGCGAGGAGTGCGATTTCTCGCACGTGAAGCGAATTTGGGCAGTTTAATCGTACATACATTTCTGAAAAATGGAAATGTGCGTAATTTTATGGCCAGCAACGAAAAAATTAATACAGATTTATATGAGACATTTTAGCACGAATTAACTCATTATTTTTGAAAAATATTGTCAGTAGTAATATCCCCTCCAAAATTATCGGAATATTTCCCGATTTCTTCGTTGCTGAGCAAAGAGAGGGAGAAATGTTGCATATTAAAATCCAAAGCGCGTAGCGAATTTTTGTGCGAAGATTATCTCCATCATTGCTAAGCAGAGAGACTAGGGGGAAATATTGCGATTCATTTGGGAGGTCAAGGGGTATTTGTCGGATTATTTTTCGAGTCTGGATCAAATAAGCACAGAGCAGTATTCGATTTGAAAATAAATGAAGAGCTACTGTGCAATATCCAAGTGGAATTTCCGATGAAAATTAACAAATGAACTCGATTACCGAGAATACCGCTCTGTAATTGGTTGAAATTCAGGCCCGAAAAATAATCGATGATATTTTCAACAGTTGCTTTACAATATCGTCATATACATTTCTTATTGCGGGGATCGTTAAAGTATTACAGTATTCTTTATGTGATTTTTTTCAACTTACATAATAGAGTAAAAATTTTCGGCATTTCAGGCTAGGAAAAATCTATTTGGTAAATCAATGTTGCAACTTTTGAGAAGCAAAATGAGCCATGATGCATCAAAACAGGTTAAAATAATACTGATTATTTCTCGAAAAAAATCACGTCGCGTCAAGATAAGTTAAAATCATACCAGAATATTATTAAAAAACGTTAAATTGCATCAAAATTGGTAAATAATGACCGGCTTTTATTTTCAAAAAGTCATCAAAACGTTCCAACCAAGAACAATTGTGATCAAAACGTTCATAAAAATTTAGTGTTTGATATTTCCGTAAATCAATTGCTATTACAATTATCTATAAGTTACACTGTTAAAAATATTATTAAATTTACAACACGTTTAATATACGAAGTTATATCAAATTTACAAACGAGGTATACCAAATTCAAATTCATATATAACGTATAGAAATTTTTATAATTCTGTTTTAATTTTTATACCTGTATGTTGAAATTAATGTAGCTGACATTGAAATTTAATAAGCTGTGTATTGCAAAAGTTGATTCACAAACTTTGTTTCAATATTAATATATCACTGTTGAAAATATTATTGAATTTACAACACGTTTAATATACGAAGTTATATCAAATTTACAAACGCGGTATACCAAATTCAAATTCATATATAATGTATATAAATTTTTATAATTCTGTTGTAATTTCAATACCTGAATGTTGAAATTGATGTAGCTGACATTGAAATTTAATAAGCTGTGTATTGCAAAAGTTAATTCACATACTTTGTTGTAATATTAATATATCACTGTTGAAAATATTATTAGATTTACAACACGTTTAATATACGAAGTTATATCAAATTTAAGTTTGTGTGTAAATAATGACAAATATTGCATTGTTCTTAATATACGAATAATTTAATATTTATACATACTTGTATATGAAATTTCATATACTGTATATGCATAAAACTTCATATACATTTTATGAATTTTCATACAAAAATTTTTAACAGTGTAGGAACAGACTATCAGAAATTACTATAAGTAGATACATTAAGCTTTGGAGAAAACTGAAAAAATTTAGTTTTCATTTATGCAGTGTGAAAGCGACTGCCTGTACATCCCTGCATTAAGTTTCGAAAGGTATATCAACTTCAGTAAATTCAGTGGAGAACATCCCGACGAAGTAATAGGATTTATTTCGATTGTTCATCTTCTTGTGTAGGATGAAATATGTCAGGCCTGCTATTCAAATCGAAAGTGTCGTACCAGCCACACGCAGGTGAATTCTCGGTGAAAGAGAGAGCATAATATAGAGGGCAAAGAGGCGGACACCTGCACACCGCAAAACCCTCGGTCGCAGCGGGAGGCATCGGTGTCACTGGAATATGAAAAGAAAGCAATCGTCCAACTGAGACGTATTCTAGGGAGAAGTGAATAGAATATTAGAAAATGACCTTAAGCAACGTTCGGACAAATTTCTTGGGTTTACGATCAGAGAAATCATAGCAGGCCCGGAAAATATCAAGTGACAACGGTGAGTGATTGGTTCATGCAATGATTTTTTTTCTTTACATAAGCTTTGTCAATTTTTACCGCAATCTCAGTAATTTCTTCTGGAAAAATTGACAAATTTTATGCACTGAGAAAAAAATTGTAGGTGTTGTGAACATACATGAGAAATTAAGTCAACCGCATACGGTCAACTCAATGACAATTTCACTGTCTCGATGAAATAGAAGTGGACTCAACGGAGTGAGGTTAGCTCAACCTCTCGGCGAGGTTATATGCGACGAACATAATGATGAATTTGAGTCAAGTGCTTTCGATGTGGTTGAGCCAACCTCTATTAGGTTGATTTGACAGATTCGGGGTTGACTCAAGCTCATTTCAGCCGATTGACTCAAATTCACCATGATGTTCGCCGTATATAACCTCGCCGAGAGGTTGAGCCAACCTCATTCTGTTAAGTCAACTTCTATTTCGTTAAAACAGTGAAATTGTCACTGAGCCAACCATATGCGGTTGACTAAATTTCTCATGTATGTTCACTGCACCTACAATTTTTTTCTCAGTGTGTGACTAGTAAATACAGTTGCAACAATTCCATTATTTTTTAACTCGATTTTAATAACATTTTATACACCGAAAGAAAGGTTTGGTAAAATTGAAAAAATTTGAATTAAAAAAAATTTGAACTAACCAAACCGACGGTTACGGGTGACGAAGGAAATATGTAGTTGAGCTGACTGAAAATTGTCATCGATTTTAAAGACTGGATTTCATTGTTACAACTCAATTCATCTTGGACCCAATCGATTGGATAATGCTATCGACAAAATATTTAATTGTTTTTATTGTATGTTTGATTGAGTGTACCCAACATATGTTTCATTAACTAATTCTTCGGTTGAACTGACCCTACGTAAGCTTGAAGAGACTACATTAAGGTTTATCAGGGGAAACAATACATTTAATATGAAACAATAAAATGAAAATTAAATTCGCTTAATTAACAAAAATATTATTAGTACTAATTTTTTTCAAACCTCAAACAAACTAAATGTATTTTTTCAATTTGTGATATCCTTTGCTATGCTTTTGAAACATAGGGAAGCTACGTCCTGGTCAACAGTTAGCGCGCAAGCAGTGAACGGCTAAGCGGTCACCCAGTGGAGTCCACCAGAAAGGTGTAAACCAGGACCAGCGGTGCATTTTCAACCATCAACGAAAGAGTAGACCCCTCGGCTATAGTCGAACTCAGACCAGCTTTGCAGTCTTATATACGCTAAGGCTTTAAGTCGCCACCTAGCGGAGTATTGTGCATCAGTGTTGCATATAATGCCATTAGATGGCGCATGAACGGAGCGTTTCTCGCACGTGTTTGAAGGCCTCAGCGTAGACACGACTGTTGAGTTGTCTTGAATTCAAGTACACACAAAAGGTGTTCCATAAGTTTTTTGCAGTGTTGAATTCACGATAAAAACTTCTATAAAGATCAAGCCTTTAGCAACTTCTTTCAATTATGAAAAAAAAGTATTTAGTTACATGTATTTTGTAATAGGATCACTTCGGATTTATTCTACTTGGCTCTATCGATTGGTTTTCGAAAATGAAAATGTTCATTTTTTTTTACTTGGATATTAGTACATTCTAGATAAAACTAACTTTCACTAAACTCAATAGGCTTTATCGGCTGAACAGGCTTGTGCGTATCAAATTAGGTAAAAATTGTACAGATTGAAAAATTAGTACCTTGCTTATTTGGTGAAAAAATAAAATTCTCAATTGCATAAACAGTAAAGTCTTGTTCAGCGAGGGGGGGGGGGGGGGGGGGGAATTGTAATGGCATCATACAAAAAAATTAAATAAAATAAATACATAAAAAAAAGAATCCAGAATCTTTGGGTTTCTATATCTTGTGTGTGATGATAGAGTAAAAATTAAATTTAGTTGTCACTGTCTCTCCAAATATTTTATTAACTTTAGTATTTTAGGTATCCTAGGTAGATGCTACATAAGTATCTTTATGCAACTCCGTGCGAGAAGTACGTACTTTTTACACGCTTCGCGTGCGAGAAATCGTACTTCTCGCACTCGTGAAATAAAATTGTATACGGAACTCGTGCGTAAAACTTTTTCTCAGCTCGTTTGAAACTCACCCTTGCCAGAAAAAGTTTTATCGCACTCGTATCATAATATACTATTATGCAACTCCGTGCGAGAAACGCGGTTTCACGAACGCTTTACGTGCATAAATCCCCATTTTCATTCGATACGGGTGCGATTAACGTTTTCTTTATCGAAAAAAAGAAAAAGTTTTATCGCACTAGTATCGTAATATACTATTTTTTGCTTTGATGTTAAAAAATAACACATAATACGATATCAAATGGTTTATCTGTTGACGAACGACTGTATACACAGAATCTATTGTCTTGTATTGACATGTCCATTATTGTACCGTCAGCTTTCCTCGAACAGTAAATATCGACCCCCTTTCCTTCTCTCATACAGATAAGATTTATTTTTAGAAAGCTCTGGTCTATTCACGGTCAGGAATTGATAAAAATACATGATATGCCGTACAATATACGATAACGCAGCACATTACAGCTGAGTGATAATTTCCTACTCAGGCTGCATTACTCCTGCGTCTAATAATCATTATATCCAAAGTGGGAGCGCCAAGATCGTTTGCCGCTTGGCGTCAATGCACTGACGTCAATGATATACTTTTGAGGACGAAAGAAGGATTGAGAAAATTGACGCTTGGAATTACCAAACGTGGTGCCAAGAGTGGACAGATATAGAATGAAGGCCACCCGGACTTTATTTGAGACAATTATAGCTATCACTTCCGATACACGAAGCAAAATAAAATTCGAAGTTTTTGTACACAGAAGAGAATACAAAATATTTTTTACATGCCTTTTCATGATATAAAAAATCGCATATGTTTTAAAAAAATAAATATTGTAATTGTAAGAAAAAAAAGTTTTGAACAATATCATTTTTGAATTTCGACAAATCTTTTCATTATTTATAAATTGCAGGATTTTTTTGTTACTTCAAAAATTTGAAAAAACGTCGGTGAAGTATTTTTCAAAATATTTTAACAAAACGAACAAAATAAATTAACAAAACGAGTTTGTTATCTCCAAAAATGGTACTTTCAGGTGATTGGAATTTTTATTCCACTCCGCACCCACGTTTACGTAAAAAAAAGTAACGTTTGTCCTTAATGCGAGCAATAAATATGGTTAAACAATCATAACAGGCTCGTTTAAAGAAACCTGGTGATTTGGATGAAAGAAAACGCTGATAAAAAGCCAGTTTGGCAGATGAACAGGTGATAAAGGATCGTCAGAGTGATTATTTATCGAGGTGATGCAGCGAAGAGACCTTGGTGAATATTCGTCGAATCGTTTCCCTCTACGGACTCGCGAAAGAGTCTCGCGGTCTGTATGACACATTGTGTTGGAAATATATGAGAATGCGGTGAGTATCTTCGTAATTTAATGATCGTTAAATGCATACATTTTTTTCTTCATTTCCGCTACACCGTAGTCGCTGTAGGTATAAATTACTATCACAAAATGTTAAGGACGTACATACATATATGTATCGATTGTTGTCATCGTTGCGAGATTGAGTTTTCTCGCTTCAGAGCGCGCGCCGCATGATGTCAGTCACGTACGTTCACCATGCGCTCCAAGAAGTCGAACGTCATACAAGCGATAATTAAATGAGATGGAAAAACAAAAATATATATATATAATAGGAAGTTCCGATTAAAAGAAGCAGTCTCAGGGACGATGCGTTAAGAGAATGAGGCTAGAGGTATTCAGAACGCGATTATAATGCGATAACGCTGCATTCGATTGCCACGTTCTGTACATTAAGAAAAATCGTTGCAATGACATTTTTTTTCATTGATTAAAGAAAAAATATTTTCTTGCTGGGTCAGAACGCAATTTGGAATTTTTATTGTTTTATATTCCTACAATTACGTCTAAGATCAAAACAATTATAAAACAATGCGAAAAAAATACTTGTTTAATAATGAAGAGATTAAAAGTCGAGCTACACACGCAGGTGATGAAATGATGAATTTTTTCATCAATTGTTCACTGTTATGTCATCATTTAGACATTGATTTATTTTATTGTACGGCTTATTTGGCCTTTTATGGATCTTTTACAGATACAATATTTCCACGTCAATTTTCATATAAATATTCCATATTATAAGATTCCCATCAAATTTCTCCGCTCTCATCGATCCCACTCTATTTTTTATACCAATCCTAGAAATAAATTAAGTAACGGGGATACTTTTATATTATGTCCTCCACATAATTGTCACACTCGTGTAATAATGAAGAGATTAAAAGTCTAGCTACCCTCGCACGTGATGAAATGATGACATTTTTTTCATCAATTGTTCACAGTTTCGTCATCATTTAGACATTAAGATTTATTTCATTGTTCGGCTTATTTAGCCTTTTATAGATCTTTTACAGATACAATATTTCCACGTCTATTTTCATTTAAGTATCCGCTCCGCTCTCATCGGTCCCACCTTATTTTTTTTTATACCAATCCTAGAAATGAATTAACTAACGGGGAAAATTTTTTTCGGCAAGCGGTTGAATTATCTCCTTCACATAATTGTCACCAATCTTAATTCCCTGTGTATGACCGATTAAACCGGCCTTCTGGGCTCTAATAGCGATAATGACAATCGCAAACCTCTTTCCATTTCAGTGGCTATACCAATAACAATTGACCTCTGAACCTCCTTTAAAAATAACGCACCGAGTAGGGAGAGTGAGCGCCCGATCGAAGGGTGGAGGTGGTCACGAAGAGGCGAGTGTTGGTATAGGTAGGTACATGCGCTCGGAAATTGACTTTAACTGACTCGACGCTCGGACTCGCTGCGAGCGTGTCACCCAACGTCCCGAGTTGCTGCTTGTTGCACGTGCTGTTTTTGTATACGTACATGTACGTACGAAAGGGATTTGCACATTCACGAAAGGACCGATGACTCGTATGGGCAAACAGAGACCCATACACTCATAGAAGAGAGAGAGAGACTGTAATAGTTGAGCCGAAGTTTGCGAGGGGAAAGAGGCACCGCATAATACACGTATAAAGCTGCTCATCGAAATCGAGGTCACCATTCACAGTCTATCAGGCGTCAAATACGTCAGAGTATTAACAAGCATCTACTTTATGAGATCAAAGATGAAAGAGGACGACGGCATCGGTTAATTGACGATACTACAATTAACCATCATTTCTACATAGTCTATGTACTATATTCGAGATATTTATAATGGCACTAGATGCACCGAGTTGTGAATAATAATAATAATAATAATGATTATAATAGCGTGTCCACTGTAGAACGGAACACGCATCTCCTTGCGTTATCTTTGCAGCGCTTAATCCACTCTCTGATTGATGAAACTATCGCGTGGGCTCTACTCGAATTATCACTGGTGTAATTAAATTAAAGGAAATTTAATTGCACTGCATAACGACTTATTAATTTTGGGACTGCGGATGCGGCATGAAACATATCCTTGGCTTGCTTATTGGTACTCTTTCTATTTAATGTAATTAACATTGTTGTTTTATTCTATTGGGACGTATTCTATTAGAGAACTTGAGCTCTACGAAACTTACTTCAGTTTATGGATGTGAAGTGTACACGAAAGTATGCCTTTCGAGTTTTTTTAGCCACATTCCTCGAACTCTCCTTCATTTTTATAACTAGCGGGTTTTCACCACTATTTTGAAGAAAGTACTGTCAGATTTTAGTTTTTTATCATTGCGGAGACCCATTCATTTTGAAAATGGATGGATCTCCTGTCATGTACATAGAAAAAGCCGCAGAAAAAATTGAAAAGTGATGGATTTTTATTTGTCCTTGTTGCATGTGAACATCCAAATTTAATTTTAAGGAAAATTATTTTCTACTTCATGATTTACTGCCGCAGTCGACACACGTCTAAATGTTCATCCATCTAAGTAATAGAAGCACCAAACGCTATTTGGTGCTTCTATTACTTAAATTAATTAAGAGGGCTTTCGTAGCGATATGCTAATCACTTTTATCTGACTATCGATATTGATTAAAAAATAATTTTAGAGCATGTTGACACAATTTGTGGGATAATGTTAACACGTGCGTGCGAGACGAGATGAGACCTGACAAGTCGCTCGGATATATTATTAATCCGCCATCAGTTCAAAATACGTGTCAACGATTCAGTAAGGTAAATGACCCGATTAGTGACCTTCTAAGCCCAGCACGATGTTGTTGAGACAAGAAGGTGGATACAAATAGCAAATTAATTATAATTAAAGATATTGCAGTGAAGTTTAGAGTTTTTACTAAATTTAACCAACGTTACTTCTCTACTTATTTATTATTTTGAGGAACTATTATTTGAATATACGCCGTCATGCGAAAGACTCGATTAGTATCCTACGATTTTATCGTATGGCCTATTTTATGTCCTATTAAAGACCCAAACACTGACCCATGCCGTCTTATATCTTTACCCGATTAGTGACTAAATAACAAGATTCTGTCAGATATTTGATAGATTATATGGATAATCCTATGAGTACGAAAAAGTATTTTGCAGAAAACATGCATTTTAAATAATTGTTAAATGTGATTCATAATAAAATAACATAACAAGGTTTTTCATCGATGTTTTAGTCTGATCAAGCTGTCAGTCTGGTCGCTTTGCAGACACAAATCTCAACAACTCAGCATTTGGGTAAACCTTTTTCTGACCCACATATTTTCCGGAGTAAGAGTAATTATTTGTTCTTTTCGCACACGCTAACGTTTTCTTTGATTCTTAATAATACTCTATGAATGAACTTTGCCCCTTAAATACATTTTTAAAACATGAAAAACTATATTCTTCAGATGGTAAGTTCTTACCGACAGAGACAAGAAAACGGTTGGCGATGACTCACTTCTGTCAAGTCTGCAAATAACATTTTTTTAATCGACGATTATTGAAAAAAAAATTTAGGCACTTTTTGAATCGCATGATGCAAAAAATAAAGAACATAAACCAAAAGTTTGATGTTTATTGGATATCAAGAGAATTTTTTATCGTAAATAATATGAAGATCGGACACTAATTGTTGGGCCACGGTCAGTAATTGGGTCATTCACCTTACACTGAGAAGAAATTGGTAACGGAGCCAACATACGCATCGGAAGTTGATCCAACTAAAAAGGATTGATCCAATGCCAATTTCATTGATTCGATAAAATAGAGGTTAACTTGATGTAATAGAGGTTATCTTTACTTTATGAGGTTGGCTCAACCTCTCGGCAACGTTATTTACAGCAAAAGAAATTATTAGTTTGAATTAAACCCGGCCTGAGCTTGAGTCAACACCAATTCGATTGATTTAACCTAATGGAGGTTGACTCAACCACATCGGAGAGCGATCGATTCAACTTCATTATCTCTTTCGCCGTATTAAACCTTGCCGAGGGGTTGAGCCAACTTCATGGATTTAACTCAACTTCTTTTTCATTGAGTCATCCCCTATTTCATCGAAACAATGGAATCATCATTTCACCAACTCTTATTAGTTGGATTAACCTCCAACGCGTATATTGGCTCCATCACTGATTTCTCATAGTGTAAACGTCGGGCCGATTGAGCGACTAAAGCGGTAATAACAGATCCTTCTTTTGTTAGCTTCCCGAAATCTCGTTATCTTTCCGGACCGTGTTTACAAGCAATGATAACGTGTAGGTAACCTTTGGTAAATACCGGTCTTCATTGATTTCTTAGCTTATCATTAATCCACAAAATCCTTTTATTTTCAATCGATAACAATTTTGTGTTTGTCGATGAATTTTTCAGGCCGTGATAAATAAATGGGTTAAATGTATGCTTTTAGGTCGTATGATTTTTAACGTCCTCGTTGGACGCGGTGAGCGTTGGATGATACCTGTTGACAAAAATTAAAGTATTTACGAGTTGCAAGCTGTAACTCTTAAACGTATGCAAATTAATCCATAAAAATTGCATCAGGCACTTATGATGATGCAACAAAGAAGATGGCCTTCTATTTTTGCCAGAGACGCAATATTGCAATTTTTTAATGCAGCGATCCGAGTATTTTTATTCTGCAGGGCTTATCTCTCGAAGGTATTAAAAGTTGCAGGCTTTATCTCTTAAACGCACGCAGGCAGATCGATGAAATTTACAGTGGACTCGTAATGCGTATTTATTTCATTTGAAATATCGCACTCCTCGCAATGCAAGCTGTATTTTTAAGAGCGGATGTAAATTTGTCGGAGAAAACTGCGGCAGTCACTTATGGGATCGATAAGAAAATGAGTCTACATTTCTTTCAGGGGTGTTTTTTAATTTTTACTTCCTCATAGATTTTTTTTCGAGACTTTCATGTCAGGTGATTCAGAATGGTCCAAAACATCGAAAAAAATCATTCGGACAAAATGTCCGTATATATGTGAGAGATTCTTCGTCAATTCAGCTACTTTTTTCAACCCTCTTTGATTAATCCTATAATTGGACAGATTTTAGTAGCACTTGAAAGTACTTTCTACCAATTTTTTCAGATTTTTAAATCCAATATTACGGAAAATGGGGTATTTCTTTAAAGTCAATATATCTTGAAGAATTAAAGTCATAGAAAAAAAAATTTTCATCAGAAAAGTTGTAGTTTCATGTGAACGTTTCAATGAAATTTTAGTATTAGTAATGAAATTTTAGTATTAGTATTAGTAAGTACAGCACTAAGGTTGTTTTTAAATTCACTATGCATTTTAGGGCTAATTGACACTTACGTAAATATATTTGTCTCAATATATTTCTCGTTGGGTTTTTTTTTTTTTTTTGGAGGACACAATTTTTTCTAATAGCTAACGCCACTCTCACCTTAAGATCTTCTGTGCCATCTTACCCCGGCAACCCTCTCACATGAATTATGGTTTCACATCTCATACTACGTACTCGAGATGCATACCTATATTTGCCACGTGTATGGAATTTGGCCAAGGTATTTGGATTGGTATAACTTCCATCTACATGGGTATCCCTCATTTCTCTTGTTTACCGCGCTCTCGATCTGTCGCACGTGGCGCTTCAATAAGCACGATAGAAAATAATCTATTTATCGCCCAACGAATGGCGATGGCGCCTGCACTAAAATTGTGCCAGGCCAAGAAAAGCTCTGCCGCCTTGCGAGCTTTGATAGAAGAAAAATAATCTGTTACCTTGGCTCGTAGAGCGGTTGTTTACCACCCGGATCGTGCATGAAGAAATAAAAATCGGCGCCGGCTTCCTCTGTAAACTCGTATACCGAAGACGTGTACATCATACTGAAACGCTGCTGCTGCTGCTGCTGCGTTTCTCGCGTAGCTACGAGAATCACACACTAGGCGGCAGGAGGTAAGATAGTCTGTAGTGCAGCGCGGCGTCGTCGAGGGCCCTTGTTTATTTTCGCACGTGGTAGAGCCGGTAGAGCCCACCGTGGAAAATAGGAGTGCCACGTGAATGATGCAAGAATAGTGGTTCTCATCGATTTGCTTCGCAAACCCTGGCTCAACTTCATTACAGGCCATTGATGCGATAAAAGTACAGAGATTTCATTTGGCCTCCCGCCAACCATAGACCAAGAGAATAATGCCGCATAGCACACATGCAAAATCGGATTGGGATTTTTTTTACGCTGTTTGGAATTGATGGGAATACGCGATAAAATGTAACCGTGCTATGGACAAAAAGAGACCTTTTTTTGGATTCAATGAAAAATGGAAGTAACAAATGGCAGCTTTTTTTATTACTGCAAATAGCTTGACAATTTGAGATTGGAAATCGAAGGAAAATCAGTGTCTATACAACTATTAGTAACATTGATTGCCGATAATAATAATTGGATTTTTTAAAAATTATGTTGAAGTTTAATAAGTGTTTTTAAAACTTTGCCAATCTCTACTTTTTTCTTGTCAAATTAATTTATTTGTTTTTCTTTCAAATTTTGTGAAACGATCTGGAGGTTGGATATTTTGGATATGTTTTCGAAGAAAAGTTGTATATTATATATAGGAAATTCAAGGGTCCATTCAAATATAATTTTATATAAAAAAGGCTCAGAAGATTTTCGGAAACTAATATTCAAAACCAACCAACCAATTCTTAAAAATCATATGACATGAGCAAATCTGAAGATTAATGTCGAGCTGATGATAAAGTGGAGTTCACTTAAAGTTAAAAAAAAAACCAATAAAATTATCAGAAATTCTTTGGCATTATTCTGTAAAATTGATAGAATGTCTTTAGTAAAGATTTCTGAACAACACATGAATGCAAAATTCTTAAATGTCTAAGTCGATATCCACTTTTTGATAGTGAATTTTTTCCAATATTACTCGAAGCTTGGGCCTGAAATTTTTTATCTAATTTACAAAAAACTGCAACTGTTGATACGCCCAAGTTAATCTGTGAAATGATACGAAAGTTGCTTATTTTAGATATGTTTCTAGAAAAACGCTGTGCATTACAATACGAAGTTTGGGATCCGTTTAAAATAGAGTTTCATAAAAAGCGGCAGAAAATAATTTCGAAAACCAAAATTAAAAAATAACTAATTTATTTTTTCAAATGATCAGGTATAAACATATCTGGAAATAACTTTAAAACTGATGATAAAATTAAATTCATTGAAAACTTGAGAAAACCGACGAAATAATAATCAACATTTTTTTGGCATTATTCTGTACAATTATTATTCTTAAAGTCTCTGATGAAGATTCTTGAGCAATACATAAATGCGTCATCCTCAAATTTCTGCTTTTGGATCCACTTTTTTGATAGAGAATTTTTTCTAATATTCCTCGAAGCTTGGACTTGAAATTTTTTTTCATCTAATTTACAAAAAACGAAGTACTTTGAATCTATGGGAATACGCTATAAAATGTAACTTTGCTCTAAACAAAAAGACACCGTTTCTGGACATTTCGGTGAAAAATTAGTGTCGGTAATAACAATAATAATAACAGTGGTGTCAAAAATTACTTAAAAGAATAATGAGTGTTTGTAAATCTCTGTCGAAACGTTAATTTTTTCATATTAAATACATTTCTTTGTTTTTCTCTTGATTTTGTGAAACGGTCCGAAAGTTGTTTATTTCAGGTATGTTTTCGAAAAAAAAGTACCATATTACATATACGAAGTACGAGATCCAATTAAAATTGAGTTCTATAAAAAAAGGCAGAAAATAATTTCGAAAACCAAAATTTAAAGATAACTAAATAACTCTTCAAAATGATGTGATATAGAAAAGTCTAAAAATAAATTTCAAACTGATAATAAAATGAAATTCGCTGAAAGTTTGAAAATAAAGATGAAATAAGCTTGGGCCTGAAATTTCTTTTATCTAATTTACAAAAAAAACAAAGTGTTTTTACGTTCGAGTTAATAAAAAAAACAGGTACTGACACGAGAGACCTAACGTTTTGAGTGGTACCAATGTGGCCCTTGTCAGACGAAAGCCAGACGTTGATCATATTCTGGCTGATCATTCTTAGATCCTCACAAGTGCGAGGGCTGTCAGTCCGACAGCCAAATAGTCTCCTGCCTTTTCTCAACTCGCTGTCATACGGATCGCACGAAGCCCATGAGTCTGTCTTCGTTACTGCGAGGCACGAAATAATGGTTTCTCACTCGCACTCTTTTCGTTCCATACGCCAGTGACTCTCGTGCGGCACGAGAGTTTGACGCGAGGTTCCCTCGAGAATCGCTTCGGAAGATCAGGCGATGGGCGGGGCTTCGCTCGAACGCATAAACAACACGTGACACACTGCTAATACACCTATACATCTACTATGTATGCGTAACCATGTTTAAATGTATTAAGCACGTGCGATTCTATATGTCCGTGTGTGCTTTCTTTTTTCGTTCAAAGCATACTTATTATACCCGTTCGAGTTTCACAGTCGCGTGAATAATTGAATACGCATGAAAACGAGGTTTTGATACATCGCCATTAAGCGATTGGGCTATATATGTGTTAGCATTGCGAGGAACTATCATTCCGAGAGTAATATCTCGGGCGGAAGGTCGCCTATCTTACTTTGGCCATAATAATAAAACATTAACTGTTATCTTCAACCAACACTGAGGTAATAAAATGGGATATTTCCGGAAGAGTCATTCTATCAACCCTTTAAGTCCGGTCACTATTTTTGCGCATTAACGAAAAAACCCTTTCAACCTCCACTTTTAAATTGGATGTTGGGAAAAATGCAGTAAAACGTAAAATGTTTTCCTTTAATTATAATTTGCTATTTGTTATTTTTGGATTTCTGAAGCATTTTTGACGTTTAGTAATGATTTCTTCGTTGGGCCATTTATTTTGGGCTACAGTCACTTAAGATGGGTTATCGATAATGAAAATTGGTGGTAGTAGTAGTAGTAGTAGTAATAGTAGTAGTAACGTTTTTATTGCGTCATGTTCTACATTTGATTTGTTTTGTTCTTTTATTTTCGTTGTGAGTGTGTTTGTATTCTTGTGTTCGTGTATGCGTGAGCAATAGGCCATCGACCGGAGTCTTTCAGCACGTGTTTCCTTGTGAGAATGGTGTAAGATTTTTTATTATATTTCTTGATTATGTAATTCATGACTAAGTGTAACTGGAATGGAAATTTAATTATTAATAATTGATCATTTAAAAAGATATCCTTCAAAACCATTGAGATTTCCATTACAAAATTCTAGAAAAATTCGTCATAGCAATTTTATCAGGGAAGCGTGGTCCCCTTTTAAAAAGTTGGTGACGGTCGGCTATGTTCATGTGAAGCCTTTGTATTCGTGCTCTGATTGGCCCATGGTTTACGCGAAAGCTGAACTACCGATGCGAAATTCATCTGTTTCCAAACCGGAAAATTGACAGTTGGCCATTCGCGATCACGTGGCTGTCGAACGGAGAGTTGGGGGCAATGCATTATTTTTTTAATGCATCACCGTTTTTTAACCCATTTTTTTAAAATTGGATAATGAAATTCGGATCCACTACTTTTTGAAAGAGTAATGGAGCAGTGATCCATCATCCATTATTTGCTTTATTTTTTATGGAACAGAGGTTCGTGACCCATTATTTTTTAAATGTTTACTGGAATGTAGATCCTGCACTCATTGTTTCAAAACTGTTTAATGGAGCAGCGATGTATCGCCCATTAGTTTTATAATGTTTAATGGAACAGAGATTCAGTACCCATTATTTTTCAGATGTTTAATAGAACAGCGATACAGCTCCCGTTACTTTTTTAATGTCCAATGGAACAGATATCCAGCACCCATTATTTTTTCAATGGAGTAGTGCTTCGGCTCCCATGACTTTTTTAATAGGTAATGGAGCAGGAATTCAGCACCCATTACTTTTTTAATATGTATATAATGTTATTAAAATCGTCACTGTCTAACTCTGTCAAACTCTGCCTAACTCTGTCTAACCCTGTTTAGCCCTATTAGACAGAGTTGGGCGGAGTTAGGTCATGAAACATTTTTTTTAAATAGCTGTTGGATCTCTGTTCCATTAAATATTATAAAAGTAATGGGAAATGTATCGTTGATCCATTGAAAATTATTTAAAAATGGGGGCTGGATCTATGTTCCATTGAATATTTAAAAAGTAATGGGTGCTGAATCTCTGGTCCATTATTAATTAAAAAAGTAATGAATGCTGGATTTGATTTCCATTATCCATTTTCAAAAAAATTAAATGATCCATTATTTTCACATTAAAAATTCCACAATGTTCGTCAAAAACATCGCAAATTTTTCAGTAATCGGCTATCTTCGCCTGAATCTAAAAGAAGAATTTCGTAAAGGAGCGCTGCAGCGCCTTTAAAAAAAATAGTAACGAGCAGCAGCGCGTCCGGTCTCGCTAGTAAATTTTTATTTTGCAAGATAAAATTGAATTTGTACGTATAAATTTATGAAATAGATTATTGACACGTTTTAAATTAATTTTCCTTCGGAAAAGATCCTAAATCTAGAATACTATTTTCAACAGACTGTCGATAGGTTGAACAATTTTTTATTTGTAAAGAATATAACTTGATGTCTGCTTGTGGGAAAGTATAAAAATTATTTAAAAAAGGTTAAGATCCATCGAATCTGTATTTTGTTGGATCATAAATTCCAGTACGGTTGTAAAAGTAAAAAAATGTAACTTGTGCGTCTTGACCGAAACAAGATATGCAATTTGATCATCAAACCATTTTTATTGCTCCGGTCCATATTGGAACGTCTTTCTCTATATATCACGCAATATTCAACACGTTTTCTAACCGAAACTTGACGGGTTAAACAATTCTTCATATGTAAAGAAAATATTCTGATGGAGGCTGAAGGACTCCGGTCGATGGCCTATTGGCAATGCGTGTATGGCCAAAACCATAGATATATTATTTAAAAAAATAAAAGACAAAAAAAAATGTACAAGAAAAAAAAATCTGTAAACGTATTGTCAATAAAACTCTTTTACTACTACTATTCTGATGGCCGCTTGTGGGAAAATATAAAAAATATTTGAAAAAGGTTAAGACCCATCAAATCTGTATTTCGTTGGTTGATAAATTACAGGACGGTTGTAGAAATTTAAAAAAATGTGATTTGTGCGTCTTAACTGAAACAACATTTGATATATAATCATCAAACCATTTTCATTGCTTCGGTCCGTATTGGAACATTTTTCTCAATATATTATACAATATTATTTTTAACCAACTGTTGATAGGTTGAACAATTCTTCATTTGTAAAAAAGAATAACTTGATAGCCGCTTTTAGGAAAATATTCAAAATATTTGAAGAAAGTTAAAACCCATCAAATCTGTGTTTTTTTGGATTATAAATTTCAGCCCGGTTGTTGAAGTAAAGAAAAATGTAGCTCGTGCGTCTCAACCGGAACAAGATTTACAATTTGATCATCAAACCATTTTTACAGCTCCAGTCCATATTGGAACGTTTTTCTCTATATATCACACCGACCTTGTACTCGGTTTGCATGTGCGCGGACGCTGCACCAGCAACAGCAGCTGCAGTGACTTTGACGACAAGCAGAAACTACGCCGAGTGAATATATGAATGTGAAAAAATGACGCGACAAATACACGTTCGCGAAACGTGCTGTTGGTTAGCAAATCTCCTGCCTACTCACTCCTCGACAGTCTATGCGTCTGCCAACGCCAGCCTTTACAATGCCACCGTGCACTAACTCGAGAATTTCATAGTTTGGCGTGTCATTTTTATTCTCGAGGAGTCAACGAGGGCTTCACGTGTCCCTCAAAAAGAATCCGAAAAAGGGTTCAGCTTCGAATTCGAGGAACGGCAACAATACCGACTTCTTACAGGGAACATAATCTTTACCCAACACCATCAAAACAAACACGAAAAAAGCAGTCCAAAACAAATTGTCACAATAAAAGCGTGCATGACTTTGCTTTTTTTCCTTTTTACTAGCTTAACTTTTTTAAATATGCATGAAGTTTGTCATCATTATTATTTAAAAAAAAGAAAATGTACATATAAAATATACATATAAAAATATAACAATAATGATGATAATAATAATAATAATAATGTTTTGCTGCATCGCAGAATTCGCTTTGGGCTGTCCAGCAACTTTCGGGCGCACTCATTATTTTGTAACGAACTATGTGAACATCGTGGTGTTTGTGTGTGGATATATAAGGCATTCCGTATGAATTCACCCACCAAAAAAAATATATTCCCAAAAAAAGTCTAAAAATCCGGTCTAGTGATTACAAAAGATACACCAAATTATATTTTTTTAACATTCTTTCTACTAAATATTACATATTTTTTATTATTTATTTAAACTGTAATATCTCGGAAATGATTAATCAACGTCTTATACTGTATCAATATCTTTTTTTTTTAATGTATTCAGAATTAATTGTGTAAGTTCAGGCATTATTTTACGGTAAAATCAACGAAAATATTTTTTTTCGCCGAGAGGACTTCGGATATTGACTTCGAAAGAATTGTTGCAAATTCTGTAAGTGAATGCCCAATTATTGATTTGCGTTTTCGAGATGTTGATACAATTGATCGTTCCCGAGATATTATAGGTTAAAGAAAGATAGACATGGCATATTTCACCAGGAAAAATTAAAAAAATTAAAATTTGGTGTATCTATTATAATTACTGAACGTGAGTTTTAGACTTGTCTTAGGATTTGTTTTTTTTTTGGTGGGAGAATTCAGAGGAAATGCTTCGTACGTAATAATTTTTATCACTTTTGTCATCAGGGGTGCATTTCTCCCATGATAAATTTTTATTTATGGTGTTCTTCGTGATCTTGCCCCTATCTCTATCGCATCTTTTTCATTTTTATTGTATCCATTTACAAAATTACCCTTTCCCTATACTCCTCGTATACTTACACTTACGCTATTGTGTAAATTTTTACACTACCGGATAAAAAAAACAATTAATAAACAGGAATATTTCAAATTATCTATGACATTGACAATAAATCATTGCTGACAATATTCTTTTTTTTGGTGATTCATTAAAGTTAGTAAGTTGACCGCTTTTAGTTATCGTCGTTTGGCCTTCATTTTTTTAAATCTCAGCCATTCGCAACATTTACTGCAAAAATGATAAAATTATTAATTCCACATAATTAGTAATGTAAATTGTAGTTTGTAGAGCGACGGATTTTATACTTCACTGTGGGGTTTGAATTTGGGCTCGACTGCTGAAGTGAAAAGGAAAATTTGCGGCTTCGGTGAGGATGCATTGCCTTAGAATAATAGGTACACCTGCGGCGCAAGAAGTCAAATGTACACTGAGAGAAAAGCATATCGTTTATTTAACGATTTCACATGGTAAAACGAATATAGGAAGGCTTGCAATGTTTTATGGTTGGAGCGATTATAATATGGTTCAATAAACGATACTTGCAATGTTATTGGAAACAAACGTTGAAATCGTATATGCAACAAAACGGCATATTAAAAACTATTAGAATAGTTGTTGAGACTATTATTATTTTCATAATTAATACCATAATAATGATTGCTATAACCATAAAATATAGACGTTCCTCCTGGGAATTATAGTTTATAGTTAGATTATCGTCCGTGCAACTATATTATTTTTGAAATTACCAGATTTTTCTCTCAGTGTAAGTTGACCGTAGAATCAAGTCGTTTGACCTCAATTTTTGTTTTCATTAACAGTCATTTACAATATTCAATGCAAAAATGATAGAGTTATTAATTCTGCACAAGTAGTGATGTGAATTATTGTAAAAAGAGAGACGAATTTATGGTTTTATGTTTGGCTACTAAATTTGAGCCCGAATGCTGTAGTAAAAAGGAAAAATTGCAGCTGTGGTGAGGATCCATTGCTTTAGAATACAACCAGTCGCTGAGAGACTCGGTCGTACGTTAAGGTAGTCCTATCGAATAGTGTCGAGTTCACATAAGTTTTTGAACATTAAGACGGAATTGCAAACACTTCTCGATAATACAAAAAATTTTAAGAAATCATGCATATTAAAGGTGTGCAAAAGATTAATTTTGGATAATAATAATTCCAAAATGTTATTAACAAATTGATGAAAAATAAAAATGTTCAACAAAACTATCGGCAATCTTTACTTTTTTTTGGTAAAAATAATTCTTCCATTTTTCTGAATACGCATAAATTTTTTCGAATTTTCAAACTCACTTCGAATTATGGGATTTTCCCCATGTAAAAAAACAAAAAATTCAAAGTCAAATAAAAAATTTGAAAAAATTAATGCGTATTCAGAAAAGTGGAAGAATTATTTTTACAAAATTTAAAGTAAAGGTTGTCGAAAGTCTTATTGAAGATTTATATTTTTCATCAATTTGTTAATAACATTTTCGAATTATTATTCTGCAAAATTAATCTTTTCCAGACCTTCAATATGCATGATTTTTTTCAGATTTTTGTATTATCGAGAATTGTTTGCAATCCCCTCTCACTTTTCGAAAACTTATGCGAACTCGACACTATTCGACAGGACTACCTTAAACCGCGCAAGGTGCGCAATGATAGGCACACGTTTGGCGCAAGAAGTCAAACGTAAGTTGACCGTAGAATCATCGTCTTTTGACCTCAATTTTTATATTCATTGACAGCCGTTTATAAATTTAATGGAAAAATGATAAAATTATTAATTTTGAACAAGTAGTGATGTAAATTGTTGTATAAAAAGATACGAATTCATGGTTGGCTACTAAATTTGAGCCCGAATGCTGTAGCAAAAAGGAAAAATTGCAGCTGTGGTGAGGATCCATTGCTTTAGAATGCAACCAGTCGCTGAGAGACGATCGGTCGTACGTTAAACCGCGCAGGGTGCGCAATGATAGGCACACGTGCGGCGCAAGCCGCATCACCCGCGCGCTGTCCTTCCTATACCCGTTGCGCGTTTCTGAAACAAGAAAGGCAAACAAACCGCGAGTCTTTGAATACAAATGAGACGCGGTTGGTGGAGCGAGCGAGCAGCCTACTTGGGATTCGCTCGAGAGAGTGCTGCGCGCGCTCCCGCACGAGAAACTTGGTACGTTTCTTCCACTCATGGACCTATACCACTCCTATAATAGAATCTACGCTTACAACTATGAATAGTGTATTGTATGCGCGGCGATCGTGCACTGAGTTGTCACTCCGGGCTCTCACAAACATGCTTATACATATATTCACCGCGTTCGTTCCCCTTAACTAATCTCAAACGATACTACCACGCGATTATCCTCAACATTGACAACCTCTTTACCGCGCTTGGCGTTTCAATAAATGCATAGCGTACAATGACTCTAGTAGATAATGCGCTCTATTTCCTTCCAGTTAACTATGTAATGTATTCTTAAACTTTTTGCATAGCGGTGGTTTATTGCAAATATAATATTGCCACAACTTTATAATGAGATATACAAAGATAGTTTATCAAAAAACAGAGAAAATTTAATCCACTTTTTATTGTGATACATTAATGATTTTATAGATGGATTTTTTTTCTTTTTTAATGATAATTCAAAAGAATTAATGAAATGTATAAATAATTTTAGTTAAATATTTCCAACGATTTGTTACAGAATCGAAAATCACGTTTAAAAGGTATTTTGAACGGTAAATATTTTTAAAATGCGTGAATCTGCGATGAAAGCGTTATTGAGCAAATTTATGTTCATTATGTCAACGTCTGGAATTGAAAATTCATAAATTCTCGACGAAGCGCCCAAATATAAATTTATACAAATCCAATCGTCTCCTATATTTTATCCGTTGATTAATGGGACTGGAATTCAGAGTTCGGATATTAATGTACGCATGATTACTTTAACTACAGTCAACTCTCTCTAACTTAACGCGGTCGGGTCTGAAGTTCCGTGTTAGTAGAGGGAATGGCCTGCCAGAGGGATTCCCCCACCGCCAGTTTCCAGGAGACGTTGAAAACCCGGAAAACGGTTAAGTTGGGTAAAAATTTTAAACGCAAAATTCACTACCTTTGGAGATTAATGCATTCATCTACATTTTCAAAGTTACAAACGTATTTATTTCTACCACAGCTCGATATGGAACGGAAACGTTTATTAATCTTTTTGATTAATATAGTTCTTGAACATTGTGTAGAGTTAAAACTGAATGTGCCGTAATCAAGATCGTAATTATCTATCAGTAATTACGTATTAAACGATAATAGAATGTTTTTTTCATAGACTCTCATTGATAAACAGTTTTCGCCGGCTTAAAAAATTTGATCTTCTCCTAATTTTTTTGTGGAGTTTTAGAGTATTAGACCACTAAAAGTGAAACCGCACCATCTCGTTCCTGGCAGAACCAGAACCATATCGCTTCATCGAGTGCTTTGTTTACCGGCTTCTGCAACCTCGCTTTGTTTTTTCCGTAACACCAACAACTTCACAGTTATCACACCATTTATACAAAGTTGTTTTTTGTTGTTTCCAGTTTCGGACGGTGGATTCGGCGCCACCAACGCTTTTTACGACATTCGCAACGGAATTATCGTTCTCAATACTCTCGAGGGATTTTCTCTTATAGTGTAGTGTAATTGTTGTGACTTTTCCATTCGCGGTCGCTGACATACTCGATAATAGTATGTAAAATCGGAAAAATTCAGGGTTATTTTATGTACGGATGTCTTTTGAGATTAAAGACGCGGAAATACGAGTCTGCGCAACATGCCGAAAAGCGGAAGTGGGGGTAACGCATTCACCGCTTGGGCATTTTTCGAAGCGAGAATCGAGAAGAAATGTTGTGCTGGAGGTTGTTGAGTTCGAGAGAGTAGACTGTATCACAAAACATCGGTTTTCTTTATCAGTAAGTTTTCAGTACGCAAAACTGCCTTCAAATTGTACTTAATGTACGCATTGATTACTTTAACTACCACAAAATGTCATCGTTCTTGCAACGAGAAAATTATCAAGGGAGCAAACGAGCGGTAAAATCGTAATTGATGTACGCATCGATTACTTCAACTACCACAAAACGTCATTGTTTTTTATCAGCAAGTTTTCGGTATTCAAGTATTATAAACAAATTGAAAAATCGATTGTTCATTGTTCTCATCCCTCATTTTCCTGCATCGATCGATAAAACGGTAAATTTATTAAGGGTGCAAACTAGCCTTTAAATCATAATTAATGTACCCATTGATTAGTTAAACTACCACAAAACGTCATTGTTATTTATCAGCAAGTTTCCGGTACTCAAGTTTTATAAACAAACTGGAAAATTGATTGTTCGTCAAAGTCGTGTCTTTATATCTCATCCCTCATTTTCCTGCATCGATCCATGAAACGGTAAATTCATAAAAGGTGCAAACTTGCCTTTACATCGTAATCAATGTACACATTGATTACTTCAACGAACACAAAACGTCATCGTTCTTTATCAGCAAGTTTCCGGTACTCAAGTACTATAAACAAGCTGGAAAATCGATTGTTCTTCAAAGTCGTGTCTCCGTATCTCATCCCTCATTTTCCTGCATCGATCCATAAAACGGTAAATTCATAAAAGGTGCAAACTTGCCTTTACATCGTAATCAATGTACACATTGATTACTTCAACGACCACAAAACGTCATCGTTCTTTATCAGCAAGTTCGATTGTTCTTCAAAGTCGTGTCTTCATATCTCATCCCTCATTTTCCTGCATCGATCGATAAAACGGTAAATTCATAAAGGGTGCAAACTTGCCTTTACATCGTAATCAATGTACGAATTGATTACTTCAACGACCACAAAACGTCATCGTTCTTTATCAGCAAGTTTGCGGTACTCGAGTACTATAAACAAGCTGGAAAATCGATTGTTCTTTAAAGTCGTGTCTCCGTATCTCATCCCTCATTTTCCTGCATTGATCCATGCAACGGTAAATTTATCAAGGGTGCAGACAAGGCGATACGCAAAATAGCCTCTCTCCTTCTCTGTCTGACTGTCGGAGGATCCAGACAAATTTCCGGTACGCCGATTAGTTCAATGTACAGGTA
Source organism: Tromatobia lineatoria (assembly GCA_949699805.1). Classification (NCBI taxonomy): domain Eukaryota; kingdom Metazoa; phylum Arthropoda; class Insecta; order Hymenoptera; family Ichneumonidae; genus Tromatobia; species Tromatobia lineatoria. The sequence goes on from OX453038.1 coordinate 16,594,702, forward strand.
TACTCGAAAGGGAATATAGTGTAACATCCTATGATGGTCGTAGTCTCGACATCACCGTTGTCGAGGCGTTCGCGCGCGTTCTTACTCGAGTGCGCATATACCGTCTAGACGCTTATTACGATGGCAGGGTTGGTGAGTTGCAGTTGGGTGAGCGTAGACCCGAGCGACTCGTTCCCCGAGACGACCGTAAACCAGTAAAAGTGTAAATCGGATGGATCTGAACGAAAGCTGCCGCTTGGTTGATGTGCACTCGCTACGGTCGCTGCTTTTAGGCGATAACGAAGTTTTCCAGACCACGCAGCTCCTCGTACGGCCGATCGTAAAACTGTGCTGCTGCTGCTGCTGCTGCAGCGCCGTCGCGCGGAGCGTTCGAGAGTTTGAAGCATCTTACGGAGAGGTTAGCACGCGAGAAGCAGCTAAGAACGAGCGAAGAAAAGTGTCGCCCGATAAGAATTGTCGCTCCTGCGTATATCAGGAGACGACGGCGCGTGAGACTCGTAAGTATACCGCACACAACCAAGAAACAGGAACCTTCGGTGATGCTTCTACAGTGTAGTCATAATAACGAGTTGAGTAGTAGTAAGTCTGCGTAGGGTCGACCACAGGTGGTCTTAGAGCATGAAAACAGGTTCAGTGATGCTTTATCTGCGACGTTAATGCACAAGTCTGAGTGATAAAAGAGACTGTGGAACTTTTTTTTCCTATACCGATTTAACCCCTCACTCACGATGCTCTATTTTTAGTTATTCATCACATACAAAGTATGTAAAAAATAAAAAGTATTGCAATGCAAAAAAAATCGACGTGTTTTAGAGTGATCTCAATTCTAAAGAGCACATTAACTTATTTCTGTTTGTCTGTCCGCTTGTCTATTACTCTGTTAATCTGTCTATTAGTCTGTTAGTCGTCCGTCCGTCCGTCCACCCGTCCGTTCGTCTGTCTGTCTATGTGTACCGTCCTAAACCACAATAACTTTTGAAAATCGTCTGTTAACCGCAATGAAATCACGTGTGTGCTTTTTGCATTCAAATCCTAGTTTTGGTATTGATAGCCAATTGGAAATCTCCACTCTTCTGCGTTCCCTAAATATACAAATTTACTCTCTTAGGTAAATTATCTTTACTTCACCTAAAATATGAAAAAATAAAAATTCCAACTTATTTTTGGATCGCAGTGGGGGTTATTCTGCTTCTGTCTGACACATACAAATACAGTAACAGCCAATGAGTAATGCACAACAAATGATTTAGTTTAGCCATGTTGACCTACTTGAGTTTTCAATCACCCGCATGAGATTTCTGAAACCAGTGGTTATGGCAATTTTTTTTTTGTGAAAAATGGATGTGTTACAGAGCTACTGAAAGAAAACTAAAACACACCAAATATTAGATTGAAAACAATGCATGGTCTAAACAGATTTGAGGTTATCAACACTTACTATGTTAAAATAGAAACACCCATACCCACATCGTATTATAGTTTTTATTACTTGCATAGCATTTCATTTGAATTCCAAATCCTGCAGAGGCCTCGTATTAACCATAAAATCGAAGAATTTGTTAAACGAATAACTGAAACATAAATCCGACTTGTCGAACTGTCGCAGACAATCGCTGACAATGAAATCACCAAAACGAAAGAGAAAGGTGAAGTAGAGGCGCGAACATCATCCGCGTCTCCTACCGAACACGGTTTGTAGGTTGAATTCAAATTTGAAAACACGATTTGAATAAATTATAGCAAGTAACGTAAATCCACGATAATTTACGAAATTTTCAAGATTCTCTTCGAGTAGTTCGTCATTATGCTCTAGAAAATTCACGATAAGAACTTCGCGCCAGTAACAAATGCGATAAAAAAGTCGGGTAACACGAATACGACGGTAGCAACAATTTTGCGCTTTTTGTTTGAGACGCTACGGAATTTTTTTTTTCTTTTTGATCAAATTTGTTAGGCTTTTACTGAAAATTGTTGAGATATATAATTTACCGGCCAATGTAAATCGAGTAGGCTCTTGAAATAAAAAACCCTTTCGAGCTTCCAATCTTCTTCATTTTGACATATTGTTTTTTTCTTTGCTTCAAATCACCTTAATCATTTTTCGGGATGGCTGATTTATATATTCTTGTTTTCTGATTATTTCGAATTTTATTTTTTAGTGAAAACTAAAAATTTGTTGACAAAGTTCAAAGCTAAATTTTTTGTTAGAATTTTCTTGTTTATCTTGATAAGTTTTGTATTCAAATTCATGGAGTTAGTAGGAGACAATTTTCGATAATTAAACCCACAAAATAAAAACTCAAACATTGCCATTGCATAATTTTCTTTTTTAAAATACCTTACGAACATTAATCTGCGAGGAAATGTGGTTCAGATTCTCTCATTGATATTTGTATCAATTATTGTGTAAATTGTACAAAAGTCCAAAAAATCAACAATTAAAAACAAATTTTTTGTATTTAAAGCAATGTTTGATAGCATTAAATTTCCACGTACCCGTTTGTTTACGCTGTTTCACATTCCCGGAAAGAAAAAATCCCGAATACTATTTTAACGTTAACAAAGCTTACTTTACGAGGAACGGAAACGAATAAATTCCCCGGATATTAAACTCGCAGGCAAAGTTAAAAGTACGTTTTTTATTAATTTTCCAGTACTCGATGCAAATATTGGTATTTCAGTTTCGTTCTATGTTATTTTTTTGTTAAACCATCACGACTATATAACCCTGCGGGTTCGTTGGAAAAACCAATGGATCCCTGATCGGGATCGAAGTAGAAATTGAACGAAAACTTTAATGAAGTAGTTGCCAGCGATGAGTGAAAAGGGTCGGTAAATAGGGTCTGCGTTAAAGAAAGTCGAGTACGGAAATAAATAAGCGGGGCCTCGACATTTGAAGAGCTCTCCAAGGTAATTACCCACAGAAGCCAAACGCACGAGAGGACGAGTAAATATAGATGCACGTACGTTTCAAACCGAGTACATACATACCTGGACTTGCCAGCACGAAGTGCAAACGAGAGTTAGAGGCTTGCGAGAGTTGGAGACCGAATTATTGAGTAGAGGTTTTGCCCTTACTACTGCTCTTCATGCGGAGCACTATTGCAGTACAATAACTCGGGGAAGTAAGACGTTATTCGAGTACTTTGCTCATGCATTCTGAATACCCGAGACTTAAGGTTTAAGACCCACAAATACTTAAACCTTCGTGCCCTTCGTACCCATTCCTATCCCGACTGACATGTTCAGGAAATACTATGTATCATTCCTTTATCCTTGAAAAGATCTTACCTGTTCGAAAGAGGAAAGAAGAAAAAAAAAGGTTGCCGAGCATATACACGGCACAAAGAGTAGATTTAAAAGGCCAGCACGATGTCTATAGCGACGGATGGAACTAATATCTCCGCGACCGTGACCCAGTATCGTTAGGCGAGATAGATGGAAAATCCTTGGAACGGGAAAAGGGCCGTCAGCGTCGAAGCGTATTATAGAGTAGATTTTTCGGTCGCTCTCCCGCGTTGTGTGTTGGGCCCGGACCGAGACACCGTTGCACTGACGTCAAGGCCTTTCTGTCACGACGGACCAACAGGCGCTTTACCGTCAGACGAGCGAGAAGCCTACGTGACTGAGGGCACATCGAGAATGCTCGTTTCACTCTCGTCAAGGGACGACCTTGGAAAGCGACCGAGAAGACCCCGACAGAGGAAACCAATGCAGCCGGTGATGTGAGTTACATACATGTGCATATATATGCAAACTTTGAGTTATGATAGCGGTTTCTTATTTATTGGGAAAAATATTTTTTTAATTGATATAATTATTTTCCCATCTACATTTTGAGTAATACTCGGAAAAAAATAAGTCGTCGTGATAACCATTTCCAGCATACACGGAGAAAACGAAGTAGTTGGGCCAACTCAGCTTTAATGAGTTGACCGGAAATTAGTTGCTACAACGATTTACTCGGTGCCTACAACAATCTGGAATATGTGACGTGACAACGAAAAGTGAGTTGGTGCAACTCTCTAGTGAGTTCGCCCAACTAATCGGTAAAAACGCACAACCATTTTAAACCAACGCAACGAGAGCTCGCAGCAAAACATTTTTTTCTTTTAATCGAAGCGTGTGATAATCAAAGTGTGGCGAACAACTACTTTTTTGAAGTTTTGCTTCTTTATTAGACATCGACATTTTTTGGCAATCAATGCTATCGATTGACATTTTTTGCAAAAAATGATACCGATAGCCATCTCTTGCAAAAAAACATGCTGTTGATGGACATTTTTGCAAAGACATGCTATCGATGGACACTTTTTTTACAAAGAAATGCTGTCGACAGACATTTTTTGCAAAACTATGCTATCGATAGACACTTATTGCAAAGGTATGCTATCAATGGACATTTTTTTCACAAAGAAATGCTGTCGATAGACTTTTTTTGCAAAGAAATGCTGATGATAGACATTTTTTGCAAAGACATGCTATTTATACACTTTTGGCTAAGACATGCTATTGATACACTTTTTGCAAAGACATGCTATCGATGGACATTTTTTTACAAAGAACTGCTATTGATAGACATGTTTCCACAGTCATATTAGAATGCCTTCTGTGACAGATGGGATAAGATATCGAACACAATAACCTCAAACCGTCGTAATTCCATCAACAGGCATCTCAGACTGAATGAATTATACGAACTGTAATCCCAATCCCTATTAATTTCATCAAGTAAAACGTCAAACCGCATTAATTTCATCGTCCATGCGTCAATTCATTGCAATTTTTTATAAATACGTACAATTTCTACCGATAGCCGGGTCAAATGTGTTCTGTTTGGCAAGTGAGTTGTGTCAACTCACCGATGGGTTGCACTCAACCATAATAGATAGTCACTGCAACCCAGCTTGCGCAACTAACTAGAAGTAGTTGTCTCGACTCACAAAATTGGAGGTTGTATGGACTTACGAAAAGTGAGTCCGTGCAACCACTTCTAAAGGACTAGACTACGGAAATGGAATTGAAAAAGTATCCTGAACTATATGTGATTGGTAAGCGAAAAATAGTAAGAAGGACCGACGACTTGGTTCCGTCAACTAATCATAATTCTGTTCTTACCAACAGCCATGAGGTGGCGCAACTACCGGCGACAATAGTTGTAAACACGATTCGAATGTTGCCGGCATCCTACGAGTTGGTTTTCATTACCAATCACTTTGCTCCCAGCACTAATCGGTTGGTTCGAGTAACTAATATTTTTAGTTCGGCAATGACGAAGTCTAACAACGCTATTGTGTTATATCACGAACGTGTGGGCACATTCAAGTGTAAACTGAAAACAAAAGCACTTTGCAGCAGGCTATAGTAAATATACGGCAAGTGAATAGTATTAGAAAAAGAAAAAATGCTCTTGATTTTAAAGAAATTAGGATTTGGCGATGATCTGCGTCATTATGAATATTTGGTAATGCTGCTCCTAACCTCATTGTGCGCATTTTCTTAGATGGATAGTGCGAATGTCTCTATCGATGACCTCCTTCGTCGAGCGGGAGCAAATACGATGAGTTATGAAATCCAATTCCTAACCTAGAGCTGCACTAAAACAGATTGCATGTACTAACTAAGCGTATAGATCGGGTTACTGTTTCTGTTGGTTCCTGTTACTACGGGTATTCTACCAATGACATTTCAGTTCCTCTAAACAACTAAGTAGACGCTTCAACAAACTGAGTAGTTGGCGTTATATTAACTATTCCGAGTGGTTGTGATAACCAATTTTTCAGTTTTACCAACTACTCATTTCTATTCGTGAAGTATTGCACGATTCGACGTAACGTGGTATAACGTACACGGCTTCAAAGTGATTATTTTTTATTCATAATTTTATCGGTTGCTATATATGAGGGATTCCACTAAAATTCAGCCACCACATTTTTTTTTTACTTTAAGAAGTTCCAAGAAATTGGGTTTTATTTGTTGTAAGGATTGCACCAAATTTCAATCCGATAAAATGTAAATCTGATGAGATATAACCTTTTATTTTATTTTTCATTCAAACGTCCTTATCTTGGGACATCTTCATCCAACATACATTTCTGGAAAATGAAAATGTCTGAAATTTTATGGCCTTTACCGTTTATGTATATATATACAGTTATATATACAGTTTATGGACTTTACCAATTTTACACGCAATACCGATTTATTAATGACCTGTTTAATGAACTTTGAATAAACCGAAAGTTTATTCAAAGTTCTTGTGGCATTGCAAGAGAGTGTTTAGCATAACGAAATTTTAAGATTTTTCGTCATAACCAAAGTTTTGTAATGTTTTTTTCGCTGGTAGTTTGGAGACATGCAAAAAAATCTAAAACTGATATATAAAACAAAATGGGATGAATATACTTTTTTATATTGTGCACAAAATAAGAACCCCGCTCGTCCGATTAATTGACACGTCAATGCGCACGATATTCTTCGTTCAGCTACATTTTTACTCATTTTTCAGGTTCTGATGGGCGCGTTTCAGTCTATTTTTTATTATGTGTTTCCATTTTTTCCATTTTGTTCGGTTTATTAAGATTTTACGAATAAAACAAAAAAATTCTTTCCTTTTTTTCTACTTTCTTTGCACGATTCTGCAATGTATCCATAAGGTATACTGTTTTCTTAAAAAAAAGGACCATTTACATGCAAACTGAGAAAAGCCGTTCATCAAGGAGGACTTTGTGCGTGGCCAAGAGAATAAGAAAACAATCAGTAAGTTTCAACTTTTCAATTTATTTTTCCACCTTTTAGCTTTCCACGTCTCGCTTCGAGACGAGAATGTTTTCAATTCTCTTTTTATCTACTAAAATAGGATAGAATTTTATTTTGCAGTTCACAAAAAATATATTGCATTTAAAGTTTGTTAAAAAAGAATTGATTATATTTCCCTCGTGCTTTTTGTTTCATGTCTGATATAAACAGTAGTAGTAGTAAATCTGTTTTATTAGCCTCAGATGTACATTGTTTAGGTTGGACTACAAATATTTTTACAAAGTTTTTTTTTTTCCTCCGAGGTTATCGACTGAGATCCTTCAGCCCGTATAATAAAAATATATAATGTGTTGTAGATTATGATGAGAACAAAAAAATATCTAAATATATATATAATAAGTGTGGTCTTAGTCTACTAGCCGATAAATAATTTCGAACATAGTGTTAGAGGGGGATTTGTGTTTAGGGACGTTGTTTAGGTGATGATATAAACAATTTAGGGAAAATTATAAATCGTTGACTTTTGGAAAAAAATGTTACAGGGACTACAAAAGTAGCTGAGTCGATGGAGTAGTTATGTATCGAAGCTACGTATGGGAGAGCCTCAGAGGATGACGAGTAAGAAGATGCTCAACTGGTTGTTCGGAGGAAGAAGGCCGAGAAAAATAATACTACTTTCCTGTTGTTTCTTTTTATTTCCTCTCTTTCTCTCTCTACATGTAAGCAAGAGCTCCTGTAAATTTCCAGCGCCCTCCGGCTGGCCCGTCGACGTGGTCGTCATCATCGTCGTCGTCGAGGGGAAGGAGAGAGGGGCGCATCGGTTCTTCTTCGTATACCACGTACTTTGTGCTCCTCGAGGCTCCAGAGGACCGAGAGCCGAACAGGAGAAAGGGGGAAATATGGGGGAGTCGAGGAGAGATGATGGAGAAAGACAAAGATAAAAAGATGTTATTCTCCCGGTGAAGCGCATCACCGGAGAAACGAGTTTCTCCGTGGCTCCCTCGCATTTTTTTGTTACCTTTTCTAAATCTTTTCTCGCCTCACCTCTTTCGCTATTTCGACCTCGATTAAGTAGAGTGCACTATTGGAAGTTTAAAAAAAAATTGCATAGTCATTCGTGCGTATTACATATCACATAATGGCTATGCACTCAGAAACATCGTGATGGTCGCGGTAACTATTAAGTGGCAACTACTAATTAGTTATCCATTAGGATATTATTAGCGTTGTATTAACTGGTTAGGTGCTGCAAGTATTTTAAAGGGTTACGGTGAAAATCGTTCATTTATTTATGGACAATTTCACCAATTATTGACAAGTGTTTGTACCTTTTCTCTCCGATTTGGGTGTAACTTTTTGAATATTAAGTATACCTTCCGTGGAGATCAATTGTATTTGTTGAAATTTTTTTCTGGGGGATTCTAGAGTTTTTATAGAGGTATCGAATTAGTGCTATTATAAGAGCTTCATTTCATTGCAGAATCAATGGTACCCGAAAAATGTAGGATCACTACGTATTTATATGTGAAAAAATCTCAGCTTTGAAAAAAAATTAAAAAATATCGTTCGGTTCAGAATTTGTGAAAGCAGTAAAAATCAACTGATTAGTTTTTTGAGGGCCGTTACTTTAATTACAGTTTCATTTTTATTTAAAAACCGAGAAATCTTTACATAACATATATAAATTTCAGAGTCGGATCAGCTTATTAACATATTGTAGGCTGATAAAAAATTGTATTTAACGACACATTTTTTGTTTTCGTTTGGGAACAGCTTCAAGAGTATGGACAAATATCATACTAACCCAGCCATCAATGTATCTCATTCCGACCTCACTCTATAATTTACATATGTTATATGAAAAATTCTCAGTTTTATAAAAGAAAATATGGAATTGTAATTTAAGTGGCGTAACGCCATTAAAAAACTGTTTCTTGACTACTTTGTTGGTTTTCACTGCTCTGAAAAATTGGAAACCAAACTACAGTATTTTTGCTGACACGCTAAGACTTTTTCTAGATAGAAATACGTCATGATCGTACATTTTTCGGCGACCATTAATTCTGAATTGAAATCATTTGAATAGTTCTACGGTACTCGAGAAAAACTCCGAAAAAATTCAAGCGACCTCCACTGAAGGTATATTTAGTATTAAAAAAGTTACGTTTAAATTGGAGAGGGAAAGTACAAACTTATGTCAACAATTTGTAGTATTACCCTTATATGAATTATTAAAAAGTTGCATAGAACTTCAAATAGTCGTCATTTAATAATTGTTTGGACTCGACAATTATTGAAACACTAGAAAACGAATTTAATAATTTTGAAAAATCGCAACTATACTTCCCAGGTCACTATGGTTGCGGTTAATAGTTCATAAATACCACAACTATATATGAAGTATTTATTCTCTGTCCATTCAGCTACTTGTTTTTTTGACCCTCTCCGATCTATTGCATATTCCATTTGAGAAAATGCCTTTTTTTTTACTGCAAATATCTCGGAGTCTTGAAGTTATAGAAAAAAATTACTGGATTGTTTGGAATAATTGTCACATTCCGGTGAGTATGATTTTTTTACCGAAAAATGGAGGAACTATTTTTTATGAAAAAACGGATTTTATTTTTTTTATTGATAAATTAAAAGTATTCGAGTATGACTGTTAATATCCCAAAAAAAAAACGTCAGAGTGACACCGATCCATGTTTTGGTGTAAAAAAAATGTGTTTGAGTAAACGTTTGAGTAAATTTTGGGCCAACGGGTGAATTTTTCAAAAATTGAAAAACGATCGTTTCTTTTGCTAATATAATCACATCGTATGCCTGCAGGACGGTCGATATCACAAAAAAATGAAAAAATCACCCGTGTGGCTTGGATCGAGGTTTGAGTACAAATATATAATTCCCCCGTTTTTCGAAACTTCCACACGAAAAATAATTTTTTTTTTCTAGAACCTCGATCCGTACTATTTCACTTTCGGAAAACGGTGTCACATAAAAAAATCAATAGTCGCCTGAGCTATAACAATAATTCATGCACTTTTTTAAAAATCTGTTAAAAAATTTTCTAGCTATAAATAGTACGTAAAAGGGCGCATCATTTTTTTTCAGGTCCTCATAAAAACTAAATAATTGCTTTTCACAGTCACTACCTCATAAATAGAAAAACGTTATCATAATTATGAAAATAGTGAGATGGACCAATAGTCGTCACATTACCACGATGTTTCTGCGTGTCCCACAAAATCCTCTCCATTTGCAGATACATAGTTAATGTACAAACACAAACATCACTAGCGTCTCTCTCCTCCCCGAACAAACGAGATACAGTCGCCACAGGAGCATGAGTTCCTCGTGGTATATGTTACGAGTAAATAATCGCTCGTCCGCGTATGATTGGGTGAGTATTGCGTTAACGTAGCATCCGCCCACGCACGAGAGATAGTACACGAATACGTGTGGACACGTGTGTGTACGTGCTTGGCGTGTCAATAGTGTACAACTAAAGAAACAGCGTGCACCGCGACGATGGTGTTGTGCCGCTAGTTTTGCTGCTTCGCTGGACGAACAGTGTCCACCTATTTCGAAGTGTATGTCTGAAGACTGTCAAGCTGACGAAATACATTATTCTAATGTATCGCGGTCTCCAATGCACACCGTTTGTATATATGTTCGCTCTTTATCTCGATATACACACGATGTACATATATATGGGGCATTCCACGTCAAATCAGCAGGCCATGACTCTCAGCCTCATCGATTTTGTTTATTTTTACTTCCTCATAAAGAAAGCTTTGTTTTCGTGAAAAATTTTTTTTCGAGATTTTTATGTCAGGATACTCAAAATGTTCTAAAACATCGAGAAAAGTGGTTTTTACGAAATGTCTGTCTGTGTATGTGTGTGTGTGTGCAGATTTTTTTGTACGTTCGATAACTGTCGTTATTTTCTACGGATTTTCTTCTAATTTGGCACGCAAGTAGGTTATCATAAAACAACGTTTGGGATTGTATTTGACGCGAATCGGTTGAAAATTTTTTTTTGTACACCATTTTTAAAATTTTGAAAAAATCGTTTTCACGCTCTAATTTTCGTAACTAAAAAGGCACCGAGCTGAAATCTTGTACATAAATGGACTACCTGTGAAACATTATGTGTACCAAATTTTGCGGGAATCTGTCGAACCGTTCTGATTTTATTACAATTTTAGTTTTTTCAAAAATGTCTCATGGAAATTCTGAGATATCCGGCTGCAATTGCCGATATGATTTCACGATTATTGATTTACAATAAAGATTTTGGTCTAATTAACTGTTGACGTGCCAGAAAATTTCGATTTTGCTGACGAAAAAAAAGCTTTTGCGAAAAAAAAAAATTTCGAAATTTTTTACAGATTTTTCTTAATTTTTTTTTCACACTTAGACGACCATTTGAAGAAATATTTGGTACAAACTTGACACCAATCGATCGAGAGGTTCAAATCTTATGGCATGTTGAATTATTTGGAAAATCTCGTTTGAGCGCTTGCTCATGCAGATTACTAGGGATTGGGTTTCAATTTAGTTTACATATGGACTATCATTACACAATTTTTTAGTAACAATTTTACACAAATCGGTCGAGCGGTAAAAATTTTACGTCACTTTGAATTTTTATAAAAAAGTCTTCAGAGTATAAACAAGCCTGCAAAGTAGAACCTTGCGAATTGCTACCTCATTATTTTTTGCTTTTTACAAAACTTCTACTACGAGGAAGCCGAAATTGATCAACATATTTCCTCATAGAGGTAGCGTTGTAGAAAGCAAAAAATAATGAGGAAGCAATTTGCAAGGTTCTACTCTGGAGGCTTTTTAATGTGATGTTATTACCGACCCATTAAGGCCTCGGAATTTTTTTCAGATTTTTTTACCACATTTTGAAATTTTCGAAAAAAACCAATTTCAAAAACGCCGTATTCAAAACTCCGAAAAAATTCACACTGATTCTATGATTTAAAATATGATTTTTTAGCGCTATGCCATAATGTGATCTCAATATGTACTATTTTTTCCCCATTTGTTCATTTCTTTTCATCTCGCAATTTGATTTAAAATTTTTAAAATCAGGATCATTTTCTTGAATATCAATCGATCGCAATTGCCCTGAATATGGTAGAATTACCAGAATGCCCGAAATCAATTGATATCGTTAAAAAAAATTTCGCAAATGCATCTCGCAATACAATATCGCTTGGATATTTTAAATCATAGAATCAGTGTGAATTTTTTAAGATTTTTAAAAACAGCGTTTTCGAATTTGATTTTTTCCGAGGATTTAAAAATGTTACTGGTGGTAAAAAAATCTGAAAAAAATTCCGAGGCCTTCATGTGTCGGTAAAAACATCATATTACAAAATGAACAAAATCGATGAGGGTGAGGGTCATGACCTGCTGATTTGACGTGGAATGCCCCATACATGTATGTATTTATGTACTAAGAAAGCTATATCAACCGAGACTCGTTTAACTCGATAGGAGTTCGAGTTTGCTGTTTACGCTAATTTACATAAGGTGCGTGGGCTCGGTGACACTTTATTACTATTCAGATTGCGTTAATCCGATATAACCCCATTCATTGAAAAACACAGGACGCACCGACTTTATATTATCGTTATGAATTATTGTACAAGTTTAATTTCAGACTCTCGTACGCGTACCGACTTTGTGCTTATTGTCTGTGAGAGTCTCGGTTGAGTTTGTTGCGTGAGAAAATTGTGCGATTTCGAACCTCACTGCAGCTACGTTCAAGTAAAGATTGACAGCATTGCAGCATATTAAGTGAATATTCTCTCGTTCTGTCGAATCAACATCTTGTGACAGCAGCGCCTCTTGCGACCCATGCAAAACATACTCAGGCTCGTTTGGGAAATCTCAAAAGTCATCGTGACATCTGGTGGATAAATTATAACTATTCTGTCCCAGGCTATAATTTGTAATGTTAAAATAAATTAGGTAAAATTGTTACACGGTGTAGGAAATTCGTTTTTAAAAACGGGTATGAAAAATGTACTACATGACTATAATGTACAATTGGTGTGCAAATCTTGTGAATTCGTGTTTTTAATATAAATCTACTCTAACGTTACGACAAGTACATTACATTTTCATTTTTTCACGTATACGAAGTATAATTCCCTACTCAGGCTTAGTATAAATTATTGATTGTTGGATTAGCTTCGGCGAATGACGGCTTCATTAATTGATGTAAGGTAGAAGTACCGGTTGTGGCCACCCCCACACTTAAATACGTTTTTCGTGGCTAATTTAACTCAGTACCTGTATTTAATAATGATTTTTAGATAACGTTGCATATTTTGGAATCATTTATCGTCATTTTTACGTCTGCTCTTCTCCATTAAAAAAAGTACTGTATCAACAATGGAAGTATCGTCAGCTGATTCATCAAATCCTCAGCTCCTTGAGTAATTCGACTAGATTATGACGAAAGCTCTCGATACACAGTCGGGATACATAATTGGCGAATTGCATGCAGCTTCGCCCGTATTAATCTTAAAAGGCATCACTGTAAATGTTGATGTACTAAAAGTTTTAAATACAGCTATAAATTTATAAAAAATACGATGGCCACAACGGGTACATGGAATAAGCAATTGCCCCACATATGGCCATGATAATACAATCATTGATTTATGGTCGATTATTACACAATCAATTTATATATTCATAAAGACGAAACGAAAAAACGCTAAAAAAATATATCCTTAGGAATGTATAATTAAAAAAAAGGTAAAGCAGTGGAACACCTTTCATGTTAAAGATTCCCACCAGTATGCAATTCGAAAATCTCTTTCAGAAAGAACTCTGGTAAAAACAAAAATAAAAGTGTAAAGAGTAAAACATTAATATAGTGTATGACTATTTATGACGAAGAAAACTGCTACGAGAAAGTGCAAAACGAAGGAGACGAATGTCAAAGAAGATTAGCTAGTTAGGTTCAAAGATGGCATCTGTGCTTTAAAGATATTATCCTGTAGAGCAATTGGATGCTTTCATAAGAATACGATTTTCAATGATTAAACACGCCTTCAAAAATGTTTCAAGTGCGATGAATATTGAGTTGTTCTAATTTTAACCATGCCCAAAACCGGTACATTACTGTGGCCAGAACCGGTGCATAGGTGGCCAGAACTGCTGAAATGGCCATGCTCCTACTTTTTTCTATTTTCCAGTGTATTAGCGACACATATGTAGATTTCAATGCTAGAAATCTAAAATTGTATTCTTCTTAGACATATGAAAATTATAGGTTTAAAACATTTTTATGATATTTAATCTCAATCTAAATTACTTGAAAATGGAAAAATTTTCGAAGTCGCCACAACCGGTACTTCTATCCTAGGGATTAACGTTTAGGGATAACGTATTTATATCAGTGTTGAGAGGCAGTGATACCCCCCCCCCCCCCCCCCCCCTCCCAGAAATTTCGAAAGCTGTTTTTTCCCGAACGATACGGCAGATAGGGTCCGTATTTTCAGGCAATACGCGGGAGTACCGTAGAATTGGGCTAAGTTTCTGGCTCCTTATACGAAATGGCCGTTTTTTTAAAGAATTAAAAGAAAAATGGTGCGAGAGAGACAGAGCCATGTTAGAGAGAGAGAGAGAAAGAGACAGACCTATAGGCGTTTAACATTGGACGACGAAATTTCTGGCGGTGTATCACTGCGTCTTAAGTTTCTGACCTCTTTTCTCTTTTTTCCATTTTAATTATGGATACCTTCCCGTAACTCTCCTGTATTTTTTCGTTGGCAAATAGTTTGTATCTAAGTCCGCTCGTTGAGAAGCAGTGACCGCGTTCAGCGGTCCAATATGTTATGTTTACTGTGTTGGATGTGCTTTGTTCATTGTATAATGAAATTCGTGTGTAGTTTATTTGATTTATTTTTATTATTGTTTATTTGTAAAATATGTGGGACCGGAGAGTCCGGTCAGTTTGAGGTCACGTTTTAAACTCAAGTATAAATTATTATGCAGTATATGAATTTTCCAAATATTTTCTACAGTGTATAATAGAATAACAAAAATTTCAGCGATATTTTAAAATGCTCAGTATTGCCCAATGAAAAAGTGTTTTCGGTGAAAAAGCAATTCTCGACAAAAATGGTATCTGCAAACATTTATTTAGAGGTCGCTCAAGAGCTTTGAAAATTTTCAAAATGATTTTTTTTTCTCATCAGTTTTTGTGATCTCTCACCCCTCATATAATTTCGTTATCTCATTCCTAATTTATGGTTAAAATTTAGAAACACAAATTTGTCATCAAAAGGTCGCTCAGCGACGAAAAACATTTTAAAATAAACAAATTTTTTTTACTTTTTTTTTCCTCAAATGTCATTCCTGATTTTTTCTTATTATCTAACGCCTAGAGCATAGTAAAAATGTTATGAAAGTATTAACGCTAAGCAGTCGTTCAACGAAGTAAGTCGTTTTTTCACGACCCTGAAGCTATCTGCATCTGCACATTCAATACTTGTGTCAGTCATACCTTTGCGATATTTTTAAACTATGAACTAAGCGTTAGATAATGAGATGAAATCTGGGTTGGAAGCTAAGAAAACAATTATAAAACGAAAATTAATAATTCATTTTAAAATGTATTCCATCGCTGAGCAACCTTTAGATGACAATTTTTTTCCACAACTTCAACCATAAACTAAAAGTAAGATAACAAGATAATATGAGGGGTAAGAGATTACAAAAATAAATGAAAAAACATCGTTTGTGGAATATTCAAAATTTTCAAGCGTCCTCTAAATAATATTTCGCAGGTTTAAGTTTTCGCATGAATTGCTTTCACGCCGAAATCACTTTGTTCATCAGGTGCGATTAAAAATTAAAAAATAGTGCCAAAATGTGGACTACCCTATTGTATAATTCACAATACAATTGAAAAATACAAATCCGTGCATGATCGTGGCAAATGCTAATTCTAAAAAGGGTTTTGTATGAAACTATCAACTAATTCAACAATATCGGTCATATTTAAGGATTGCTAACTTTTGACCGACTGGGTTATCGCGGCCATTTTTGTTTACAGTTGGTTCTCAATGAGAGATAAGCAAGCGATCTCCCGCCAATGCATTTTAGCGATTTATATGTAGGACCGTGGTTTGTAGGTTGGAACGCATTCTAGTTTTGCTTGTGATAACTTTCGCGTACTGATTTTACTCGACAGGAGATACGCGCTGGCTGCTCGTCTCATTTATACTCGTTTATACTACAATATAATAACTCGTGGAGTTAACGAAACATTATAATATCTCGGAGGGACTCGCTCTCGGCTTAGAAAGTAACTGTGCAATGATTTGCAACGCCGCAGCACGAGTAACGACGAGTCCGAGCCTTTCCGGCGTGTTGCTGCTGTGCTGCTATTCTGCTGCTGCTATTATACCGGAGGTTCAGCCCCGAGATATAATATTATCGTACGCCCGTAGCGAGCTTGCGCTGGCCCGGCTATGCCAAGCACTTGCCTCGTATAAATACGAGGATTAAAGCCGCTCGAGCACACTTGACTTAAGCTCTCTTATCATACTCAAATTTGCATTTTGCCAACTACCGTTATACGACTGTGTGAGAGACTTCACGAATGGCGAGCTAGGCAACGATGTGTTGACTCGTCATTAGAGAATATACGAGTTCAACAACAAGCCACGATGAATTTACGGCTTTAACAGTACTAATTGTCAGATCATTAGACGCAAAAGTTGTCGGAGGTGTATTTTTTTTCATTTAATCTCGAGCAAACATTGTTCCAGAGATCACGTCAAAAATTTTGCCGTGGAGAATTCCTACATGGGCGTATCCTAGAAACCTTCGACTTTCGTGTAACTCAACGGCGAATTATGATGCTAACTTACACAGAATGAATTATATAGCGAATACACGGAATAAAATGCTTGGTTATATATACGCCAGCCGATTAATTGGTTAGGATAACCAACTTATTGGTCAGCGCCACCAAGCTCATTGTAATACAAGCAATAACTTGGTTGGCATACAGTCAGAGAAAAATATCGTAATTCAATAATAAAAATAGTTAGTCCGACGATAATTTAACTATAATGTATAGTTGCCAGGAGGAACAACTATATTTTATGGTTATAGTAAATGTAAGAAAAGAGTTGAATCAACCTTTAATATAATTCCCAGGAGGAACGTCTATATTTCATGGTTATAGCAGGTATCATTATGATAGCAATTATTAAAATGATAATAGTGTCAAAAACTATTCTGATAGTTTCAAATATGCCGTTTTGTTGCTTATACGATTTCAACGTTTGTTTTCAATAAACTTGCAAGTATCGCACCCAGAAAAATGGGTCTGATAAGTTTAATTGAATCAATTATGTGGTGTATTTGGAATGAATAAAATCTCATTTTAATCAACTAGAGTCTATTTCGATCGGATGGAATTTTATTTCAATCAAATAGACTCTGTTCCCGTTGAATAAAGTACTTTTAAGCCGGTCATTAAATAAATAATTTATTTAATGGCCAGTCTAATAGGAGTTTATTTAATCGAAATAGACTTTATTTTATCTAAATAAAATTTCATCTAATTGAAATAAACTCAATCTGATCTGAATAAAATTTTATTCATTTTAAAAACACGCTTTAATCGATTCAAATAAACCCTTCAGACCCATTTTTCTGGGTGTGTTTATTGAACCATATTATCATCACTTCAACTATAAAACATTGCAAGCCTTCCTATGCTTTTTATCATGTGAAATAGTCAAATCAACGATATATTTTTCTCTCAGTGTAGAAACCTTTGACTTTCGTGTAACTCAACGGCGAATTATGATGGTAACTTACACAGAATGAATTCCATGAATATCATACTTTTTTTAAGATGTACGAGACATAATGTGTCTGAAAAAAAAATTCTATTTTTTAATGCACGAACTCTAATTTTTGCGGCACTTCGTACGTTCGTACGGGTGTAGCATTGATATAGAACACCAGAAAAATGAAAAAAAAAAATCGTTAACTTCTGATAAGGTGTAATGAACATAATTTACCTAATTGTAATCGCCAAACATGTCTGAAAATGAAGCGGGTATCCTGTGGACGTCTGTCACTCGATTTTGCTGATGAGCCTGACATCCACCGTTATATAGTTCAGGAATATCAGCACAAGCTAATTGAGCCAAGTGAATTGAATGCACATGAAGGTAGATTCATCACGGATTTAATGAAGTGAAATTTATGTCGGAGAGTCAATTATATTTCTCGCAACGTTCGTGGAAATGGTCTCATATTGCTGCGTGGAAAATAAATGTTAGGTTTTTCGCATCGTTACCCTGCCAATCTAATCAATTAAGATAATAAGATTACATATGAGGACGTTACTGTTATCAAGAATTAGATTTACCCAGATGTGCGCGACCGTTCGACGAGAAACCATTTTTTTTCTGGGTCAAAGTGTATTCAATTTTCAGGTTAAAAAATGTCAGGTTTACAAATTCCCATTATAAATTCAAACTATTATGTTTCCTGAATTATATAAATAATAGTTTGAGTTAGTACAGTCATTATCCGTCATATTTTTCATTTTCTGTATATGATTCGAGTAATATTGGATAAAAATAATTACCCATAGGAAAAAATAAGTCTATACCTTCATGGCTCATTTATTAAGAGGAAAGTTTCAATAATTTGTACATTTTTTTAAACTACCATTCACTGCTAAAACACCGTGAGAGATAGTTCTGACAGCGAGTTTGTACCAAATAGATGAGTTTCAGTCAAAAATTACATTATGATTAAAAAAAAAAATTTTATGCGGGCATAAGACGACTTGTCCATGAACAAATATTGTTTTCTGAAGGTCTTAGAATGAGTGAAAAAAACTGGCTCCCAAACTATATTTTTATTCTTTAAGACCGTAAAAGTTAAAGGTTCGTGAGATACGCTCATATAACACATATTTTCCAAATATTTTTGCAGAGTCGAAAGTCTTTCTTAATTTAGTTATGTGAGATAATATTTTCTGCTACCTCAGAGATCAGACAAATCGTAGTGATACAATCAACTTTAAAGTGACAACTATTAATTTTTGGTCCATGCAACTATTCTCATAAATATGAAACTATAAAAAATTGGTTGTATAAAAAAAAAATTATTTTCACTTCATAGTTACTAATACAATAATTTACTTACAAGCGTTAGCTATAGTTCTATATATATATTTTTTTTATATGCTTTACCGATATATTATGCTTCGCTTAACATGAATTTTTTATTGGTTTCATAGCGATAAAATGAGTTTTCTCTTTAATTAAGAGACCGAGAGTAGTGGTATTTTTTCGATTTATTTTGATGAGATATTTTAGTGCCATAAAAGTATCCAAACCAGTTCTAAGCACGCGCTATCCACCAATGATTTTCATCGAGCCATATTAACATGTTAGCTCTGACATAATGAGATATTAATACGCGAGGGCGGAATTTATTAATTTTTTTTTCTTCTGTACATATTCGTTCATGTGAAATAATTTGGAGTTATTTTTATTCAATTCTGTTGGCACAGGATAGGATTCTATCGATACGATAAAGGCGTCTCAGTGTCGCCATCTAATGGAAACTCTGAGCATTTACGACAATTTCAAATGCATTTTAATAAAAATTTCTTTATGTCATTGTTCGCAGTGAAAAAAACATAATAATCTTTTTTTCAATGAATTGTTATTTTTCATCTGGTAGTACATCCTTTATTCAAAGATATACACGAGTAAAAAATCGTGTTCAAGATCTATTTATTTACCACTTCTCTGCTATATTACAATTTGCTCTTTTAACCAATAATAGATCATTTTTAAGACACTATAACAACAAAGGCCAAAGTTAACATTCTTAAATACCTTATTTATTGAACCATAGCGTAAAATACTCGCTGTACGGATAAAGTCTTTCAGAATCGAAGTGTGAATTTTACATACGCTCGAAAACTTTCTAGAAAATTTTCAGTGGCTAATTAGATAAAGTACATGTTATTAACACGTACTATAACGTACAGTGATAATTGCAATAATAATTGCACTTATAAGTGCAACTTTGAAAAAAGGATCCTGAAGATTTAAAAAATGGGAAGTCAGAGTAAATTTGCAATAGTATTAACAAGTCCATAATTTCAAAATATTTTATGGCTTATACAAACAGAAAATTTTTCTTCCAATGTAAAATTGAGTGATAAGTAAATATTTATTTACGCATTCGTGCTTGCAGAATACTTGCGTGATCACGTGCATCTCTCGGCGACAACGGTCGTTGTTTGCCCGCTGTAAATCCAGAAGTCTCGCGAGCAATTAACACCCCACGATTGAGCGAGCATAGAACGTGTGCTTAACGAGTTGAATAAAGACAGAAGAGCCTTGTGGCTGAACGCGAGGGAATTAAGTCGTTCGTCGCGTCAGAAAGATGACAAATAGACTGAGAGAGAGAGAGAAATGTGAAAGAGGCACACAGACAATTACCATTGATGCATTTGTCCGTCAAAAGTGCATCTTGTTCCCGCAGAATGACGAGAAATTTACCGTGAAAAATTACCAAACATTGGCAATGTTCGAATAAAACTCTAATTTCAATAGTTTGATTCAAATACTGAATCTTCTTAGAGAACAGATATTTTCAATATTGATTTTTTTTCATGAAAAATAATTGAAGATAATTCTTTTAAATCATTCGATTTCTATCTATTAATAATCAATTATTAGAACAACAGAACTTTCTTAAGCATTCATGTTTAAGTAACCAATAATAATGTCCGGATAATATTAATATGGGCTGAACAGAATTATTCAACATATTAGAAAAATTGAGAGGCCTGAGTCACACAAAAAATATCCTAAGACAAAAATTCTGTTAATGGTACTCCTAAAAAAAATTACATTTAAACCTCATGAAGTACGTACCAAGCATTATAATTCTGCAATTTTGTGAAGACATATAGTGCACCAAAATGGGGTGAAGTAAAAAGTAAAATTTTTAACCTGTCGTAGCTTTCAGATCAAACCGTTGAACATATTTCATTCGATGTCTTATTTTCGCTGTCACTGCAATTTATTTACCGGTTTTTTCTGAAACTATGCAGGTTAAAAATATCACTTTTTCCTTAATACAATTTTGCTACGGTATCTGCAAAACTGCAAAGTGGGGTTTTAATGTAACGTTTTTCAAAAGAAGGGTATCATTTACCGAATTTTTTTCCAATGCCTTTCTTTAGGTGACTCAGGCTCCTTAACATAAGAAAAAAGCCTCATCTGAGACTACAGAATATAATTCTATTATTATTTAAACTGTACTGCACTAAATTTTTAAATGCTACATTATAAACTGTTTTTTATCAATTTTAATACTTACGATTCTTACATGCTATTTGCGTACAAATTTTATTAAAGAAAATGCTGGCAGCGTTTACTTATTGCAACACTTGTCATTGCATGCAGCCGATTTGATTCTAATAAAAAATAATAATAATATTAATATTGGCAAAACATATTCATGAGTTATTTGCACTCAGAATTTTTTTTTAAAGCCGTTCTTTAGGTGGCTCAGGTTCCTTAATATAAGAAAAAAGCCTCATCTGAGACTACTGAATATAATTCTATTATTATTTAAACTGTATTGCACTACATTTTAAAATGCTACATTATAAACTGTTTTTTATCATTTTTAATATTCACGATTCTTACATGCTATTTGTGCACAAATTTTTCTTAAAGAAAATGCTGGCAGCGTTTGCTTATTGCAACACTTGCATACTCATTGCATGCAGCTGATTTAATTCTAATAAAAAAAAATATCGGCAAAACATATTCATGAGTGCAAAGAAAAAAAAAACAACTACCGTTAGCTGATGAACTAATGTATCTTTTGCTGCCAGCGATAATAAAGCACTCCAGCGCGTTAACAGGCGTTGGCGAAGTCTCGAGCGTGGGTTTCTTTATTCTTCGATACCACCAACTCCTTGTATTCTCTAAGGATAATAAAACTGGTAACACTATATCGAAATCCAAGATCCAGGCGCGGTGTTTACCGGGATTGAAGCGAGAGAAATAAAAATAGAGGCTCGGCGAGCAAAACATAAAATACAGAGAGAGGTCAGGAGCGAGAGAGGCTTTTCTTTGTGTGTAGAAAGAAGATCCACGGAACCTGTTCTCCTATACAAGCCCAGCGAACGATCTACTCAACCATTCTATCCATGCACGGATTGTGGACTGCCTCACCACACGAGGAGGAGCAGAGAAACGTTTCCTAGAAATCCCATTGAATTTCCGGCTAGCAGCGAGCGAGTCTCGGTCAGGATCCCCGAGTATCTTTTTCTATTTTCCGTGCAGGTAGTTCTTGAGCCTCTGACGTCATCGGGACTGCCCCTCTCCTAATGTCGAGCCTCCAGACCTTTTCAAATCATCTACTCTTGTTGCCCACCAATAGCTAATGTTTGGGTCTTCGGGAACTTCTTTTCGACTCGTATCCTACTGAAAATCTCGGCCCTGCCGAAGAACATTAATCCTCGAAGAGTAAGACGGTAGTCGGGTAACGCCAGTGGCTCTCAAAAAGTCGTGGAAGCACCTGAAATATTTACCTACCTGTGGTTCGAGAAAAAATGAAGAATATACTACATTCTCTGTCAGTTCACCTATTTTTTTTTCCTTAAACAAATATTTTTTTTGTCAGTAGACAGACTTTATTGAAGAAATTGACAAATGTGTTTTGGAAGTTTTTTTTGTAGAGATTTGGAGGCGGTTGAAAAATTTTTTTTTTCTTTTAAATGAGAAAAATAGGTGAACAATGTTAATTTTTTTTAGCAACTTTTGCAGTGGTAGTAAAGTTTTCATATAGAAATAAGAAACTCATGAATATTAGAAGTATCATAAGTGTACTTAATCATTTTGTGATTAATTGAATATTTTGGTTACTGAAAATGTGGAGAGACTCGAGGCAACTTGTTTAGGGTCTGCGGGAAATCGACGATATGAATTTCAATTTGCGGATTTTTTATTTGCGTAATTATTCGAAACTCAGACATTCAATTTTTTTTCCCACGAAAAAAAATTGAATTGAATTGAAAATCCACATTTTGGACAAAGTCTCTTGCATTTATTACATTAATTATGTAAAATTGGAAGTGATACTGAATGTCCAATAGGGCAAAAAATAAATTCATTTAATTATTTTACTTATCATCTTCATTAAAATGCAATTATTCATTAATTTATTCATCAACGGAAAGTGCCCTTTTACAACAAAAAATTATCCAATAATACATAATATAACTTAGAATATCATTTTTAAGGAAAAGTTAAGCTGCTACTGCATTTGAAACGTAGTACAAAATGAATCGCCTCACCTTCAGTTTTCCTGTTTCGAACGACAGTAAAAATTCTCATATCTATGTTTATTCGTTATTATTGCTTCGTTGTTTAATGACATTTGTAAAATGATTTTAACCGGCTTCCCCGGTTAATAAAGTTAAAATCATTGAAAATTTTTTATTAAACAGCAATTTTCTATATTTATTCACAAAATAATTTGCAAAAATTAGACGTAATAAAGTACTGTTATAAAGTCACCGCAATTATAGGTAACTTTTAAGAGGCACAAATAAAAAAGCGAGTTTAAGCTGACAAAGAATTCCTTATATGTTGTCACAGTTGTTATTGTCACAATGCGGGAGAGAGCCGCTGATCAAGCAGTGGTCAGTGGCCTCGCAAATGGTCCTCTCTCTTTTTTGAATAGTAAAGTGTCGTGGCTCTTACGCTACAAAGCAGGTTGGCACATAGAGGTTGCAAGTGAAAGAAGAAGAAGAAGAAGAAGAAGAAGCTATGAGGTCAGTGGACACTAGTACGCAAATAAGCTGTCCAAACAAGTAAACACTTCTGACATAGATCCCAAAGGATAATATACCGCTAACGAACGTTCACTTTTGACTGTCGTCTAGCTTTGTGCATCGGGAATAATGTATATTCACAGTTGAATCGACTTATTCGTGACCATAATAGTCGTGCGGTAATTAATGATAATCAATCACGCGACTGCGTTGTTGAACTTCGAAGAGAATTAACATTCGCATTGGTAAATGAGAATGATTTTAAATCGAGCCCGGAAACCGCAATAAAGCCGCAAAGCCTTTAAGAACAAAATCGCATCAGTCACGCTATTAATGATTCAGAAGTCTCGATGGAAAAATCAATTTTATTCCAACGGGAGAAGCACGTTAACGAGTGTTAAAAATATATATGTCCTACACTCACGGCGCTGCGTAATACCGGTAGCCTATTAGCTCACCGGAGCTACCGGTAAAGACTCACAAAACTGGTTTATCGCCGCGCTCAGCGTCGCAACCGACTGTTGTAGCGGTGATGCGGAGAGAGGCAAGGGAGACCGGAAAAAAAATAAAGCGAATGAAGAACCGCCCAATCCCACAGCTATTTCTCTAAGATAATACATTTTGAAACAAAGTAGAAGCTCGCATATTGCTTCCTCATTATTTTTTCCACTTTCGATGAGGAAGTATTTTTATCGGTTTTAGCTTCCTCATTATTTTTACTGCTATTTCTCGGTTCTAACATAATACATTTTGAAACAAAGTGGAATCTCGCATATTGCTTCCTCATTATTTTTCCTACTTCCTTTTAGGAAGTGTTTTTATTGATTTTGACTTTGACTATATTTTCACACCTATTTGTTGGTTCTATTTTGAAGCGGAGTAAAACCTCGCATCTTGGCTTTCTCATTATTTTGACAGCTATTTTTTTGGGTAAGATAATACATTTTAAAATAAAGAGAATCTCGCATATTGCTTTCTTATTATTTTTTCCATTTTCTATGAGGAAGTACTTTGCTTAATTTTGGCTTCACCATTATTTTTACAGCCATTTCTCGATTGTAAGATAATACATTTTGAAACATAATAGAATCTCGCATGTTGCTTACTCATATTTATCCATTTTTTATGAGGAAGTATTTTTTGCAATTTTGGCTTCTCTATTATTTTCACAGCTATTTCTCCATAGTAAGATGATACATTTTGGAGTAAAGTAGAACCTCGCATATTGCTTCCTCACAATTTTTTCCACTTTCGATGAGTAAATATTTTTATCGGTTTTGGCTTCCTCGTTATTTTTACAGCTATTTCGCGATCGTAAGATAATACATTTTGAAACAAAGTAGAATCTCGCATATTGCTTCCTCATTATTTTTCCTAATTTTTTTTAGGCAATATTTTCACTGATTTTGACTTCTCCTATATTTTTACACCTATTTGTTGGTTCTATTTTTAAGCGGAGTAAAACCTCGCATCTTGGCTTTCTCATCATTTTGACAGCTATTTTTCAGGTGTTCGATGATACATTTAGGAACCAATAAAAATCCCGCATGTCGTTCTTCAATATTTTTTTCCATTTTCTATGAGGAAGTATTTTTGTCTGTTTTGACTTCCTTATCAAGTTTACAGCTGTGTCTTGGTTCTAAGATATTTTCAAACGAAGTAGAACCTCGCATATTCCTTTCTCATTATTTTTCCCAGTTCCGATGAGGAAGTATCTTTATCGGTTTTGGCTCCCTCATTATTTTTACAGCTGTTTCTTGTTTCTAAGGTAACACATTTCGAAACTAAGAAGAACCTCGTATATTGCTTCCTCATTATTTTGTCCGGTTTCTATCTGGAAGTATGTTGATTAATTTTAGCCGATTCTTGATCTATAATTGAAACTTTGACGGTTTGCACATACAGACATGGTTTCAAAATCACTTTTTCGAGTATCTTTTACCATTCTGAATTAAAATATAATAAGAATAATGATTCCTAACATACATATCTGTAAAAAAATACAATTATAAAAAATGAGCTTTATT
Source organism: Tromatobia lineatoria (assembly GCA_949699805.1). Taxonomy (NCBI): domain Eukaryota; kingdom Metazoa; phylum Arthropoda; class Insecta; order Hymenoptera; family Ichneumonidae; genus Tromatobia; species Tromatobia lineatoria. The sequence goes on from OX453038.1 coordinate 16,620,376, forward strand.
TGTGAGGAAGCAAATAAAATTATACAACTTCAGTATATTTAATTAGTTTCCAAAACCCCGTTGAATCTCACACTCATTATATTATTATTTACACCATAATCTAACAACTAATTTTTCAATTCCAATCCTTCTTCATGTGATGGCTCATAAAAAATAATGCTTTGCTGAATTCATTAAAGGATTATTAATGTTTACAAAAGATTCATGATCAACGACAATGATATAATCTTCGAACTCTCAATTCTCAATTCTTATCGCGTCAACGAGAAAAAAACCACTTTATTTGCAGACAATGTTTAATTAAATATACAAAGAGGAAGAGAAGGAATTACTGCAAGATTCTAACAATGAAGGAGATTCGTATGGTGGTTAAAAGTTTTTAAAAACCCTTTCAGTGTAAATAGAGTAACTTGAGAACTCAGTTTGAAATTGGAGATATTGGTTTTCATTGAGAGTTCCATTTTTACATTATCTCACAATCTCGCCCTTCCATTAGCTATAAAGCTTTTGTTCTCTAAGGATATCCACGAGTCGTTCGCCTTCCCTGGTATTATTATCGATTCTCTTAACCGTCCTTCACTGAAGGCTTAATGGCAATGAAATTATTTGTTATCCACTTAAAAAAGAGTTTTCCCTCGTTTTTCATAAATGGTTACAAATGAAAAATGGCTCGATACGCTTGACAAAATGCTGAGACGATGAGTTAGGTTCCTAATGAATGGATTCTCGAGATTCGTCTTCGTTTCTATCTCGTAATTCATTCGCTGTATCAAATCCTCTTGAGGACAATGAAATGAGTGAAGGAAGCGAGAGAGAGAGAGAGACTTGTATGGACGAAAGAATAAAGAAGGCAAAGAAGCTGAATAAGGAAGGATCTGTCCTTTCGCTCGAAGGGCCCAACGCACTGCCTGATGGTATACCTACGTACTATAATGGCCGAAGGCAACGACCTTCGTTTTTTTTCCTTTCTGCGTCTCTTTCTTTGTCAGAACGTTCTTGCTAGGTGCAAACAAGTGCCTTACCGACAGCGAAACTTATGATCGTTGAAAGTATTTAAATAAAGATTTTAAACCTTCGTGGAACGAACAAAATTGCTATTGATTTTTTTAAAACAATATTGTTTTGAAGTTATTAATAAATTGTGAAAAACATACATTTTTCGACAGACTTTACGAAGCTTTCCCTCCGTCCCTAAATTCGTCTGCGGTTTTGTCGATCTCAATGTCGTATTGACTCGTCAGAAATTTTCATCACGTTAACACCAATTTTCTCAGTTTCACAATTATTTGCAATATTCGGTTATCCATTTTTTCAATTTACCATTTTTCGATTTTGCTTTCTTATAGGATTCAGATGGAAAAATATAGTCAAAATGATCCAAAACGTCGAGAAAAGTGGTTTAGACGAAATGTCCGTATGGATGTCCGTGCGTATGTGCTGGCTGTGTGTGTGTATGTGTGTGTGCGCGTGCGTCTGCAGGGCTTTGAAAATTCCATCGCCTCTTACTCAGTAACCATTTCAGGGATCGGGTTAAATTTGACAGGCAAATAAAGCACTTGTCCCTCTTTGAATGTTGCGATTTTTATTTGAATATATCCATCCATTTTGAATTTATGGAATTTTAATTTTTCGAAAAAAGGGCGTGGTCGCTCTAACTATCGTAGAAATTCGACGATTCAGCTAAATAGTTCTTCATAACTGAAGACACGGTAGTTCTTGTTTGGTATTAAATTGCGAGGCAATCGGTGAAGCGGTTCGGATTTTATACAATTTTGAATTTTTCAACAAATTGTAAGTTTCTCTCTATTGTAACTTTTGCAAAACTTCAGATAGCGACCTTAAATGTTGTATGTAAATGAAACTATAGTCGGCCATTATATATGTATAATTTAATGACAAACAGTATGAAATTTTTTATTTTATGGAACGTTGAATTATTTCTGAAAATATACGTTATCACATTTACTTCCAGAAACGCTCCAATGATAACAAAATAGAAAAATAAATTCTCATGTTTATTTATCTAATTAGAACAAAGATGCAAACTAGAACCTTCCACATTGGTTCCTCAGTACTTTTCGCTCATTATAAAGCATTCTCTATGAGAAAGCCAAAATTGATTAACATACTTCCTCACAGACGTAGCTTTGTAAAAAGCGAAAAATACTAAGGAAGCAATGTGCAAGGTTCTACTGTTCTTCAGTTTTCACTTACTTCAGTTTTTCAATATTTTCCTTTCTTCCATTTGCATTTTTCAGTTTCCCTCATGAAATTCATCCTCTCAATGCAAATAAAATTTCCATAGAATTACTTTCCGCCATTGCAAACATTCCATCTCTAATTTTCTCCATAAATAGTTACGAATATCTCGATACGCTTGACAAAACCTTAAGATGATGATTTTCAAGATTCCGTTCCACCTTACGATTTATTTGCTGTATCAATTCCCTTGGGGACGAATAAACGTACGAGGGAAAATACTGGATGCGTTCGAAGGAATAAAAGAGGCATAGAGTGCGAACAAGGAAGGAAAAAGAGAACGTGTCCCTTCGCCAAAAGGTCCCAACGTATTCCCGACAAGCCTACAATAATGGCCAAAGGCAAAGTCCTTCGCCTCCCGCTCTTTCTTCTCAGTCCGTTGTTGCTTGCCGTGTGCAAGCAAGCGCCTTATTGCCAGAGAGAGCGAAGACTGTACACAGTCAAACAGCCCCTGCACTTACACCCGAAGAAGATAGAGAAGACTTTCCACGTGTATAGAGCGGGAGAGCAACCGCATACATGTATTTCTGGCGACGATGAGAGGAAGAAGAAGATCGAGACGTGGGAATTTTGGCAGGTGACTCCTTCTCGTCTCGTTCCTCCTTGAGGTGCAGCCGGGTTCTCGACTTTACATACTTCTTGGCCTGCCAACTGCCTAACGGCTGGCCGTTCGCTCCTGGTTCTGCTCGTGTCTTGAATCGTCTCGTCTTTTCTTTCCGAAAATACGTTAGGCAGATGCACATAACCCACAAATTCACCAAAGCCATATTTTCGATATGACGTGAACAGCTCCGTCGGTGACGTAATTGCTAACTTTTTGCTTCCGGTTCGCACATAGATCAAATTATGCGTCTAGAGAACTTTTCAACGACAAAACGTGTTCGTTCTTGATTTTGAGACACTGCATTATGTGAGATCTGGTGGATGAATTGTAATTACTTGATATCCTTTCATTTTCTAGAAAATATTGTTTCTTGCATGTTTAAAAGTAATATTCATATTCTGGAAAGACTTTTTCATTTAAATATTGAATAATACGACAATATTGGCCATATTTTCGATATTGCGTGAACAGAGCCGTCGGTGACGTAATTGCTAACTTTTTGCTTCCGGTTCGCACATAGATCAAATTATGCGTCTAGAGAACTTTTCAACCACAAAACGTGTTCGTTCTTTATTTAGAGACACTGCATTACGTGAGATCTGGTGGATGAATTGTAATTACTTGATATCCTTTTATTTTCTAGAAAATATTGTCTCGCATGTTTAAAAGTAATATTCATATTCTGGAAAAACTTTTTCATTTAAATATTGAATAATCCGACAATATTGGCCATATTTTCGATATTGCGTGAACAACGCCGTCGGTGACGAAATTGCTAACTTTTTGCCTCCAATTCGCACATAGATCAAATTATGCGTCAAGAGAACTTTTTAACCATAAAACGTGCACTGAGAGAAAAATCTGGTAATTTCAAAAATAATATAGTTGGACGGACGATAATCTAACTATAAACTCTAATTCCCAGGAGGAACGTTTATATTTTATGGTTACAGCAAATATAAGAAAATAGTTGGATCAACCACTAATATAATTCCCAGGAGAAACGTCTATATTTTATGGTTATAGCAAATATAATTATAGTAGGAATCATCAAAATAATAATAGTTTCAAAAACTATTCTAATAGTTTCAAATATGCCGTTTTGTTGCATATACGATTTCAACGTTTGTTTCCAATAACATTGCAAGTATTGTTTATTGAACCATATTATAATGGCTCCAACCATAAAACATTGCAAGTCTTCCTATATTCGTTTTACCATGTGAAATCGTTAAATAAACGATATGCTTCTCTCTCAGTGTGTTCGTTCTCGATTTTAAGACTGAGTTCTGGGGAATATGATCTCTTGCATGTTTGAAAGTAATATTCACATCCTGAAAAGACTTTTTCGATATGATCTCAATACACCAATATTGGTCATATTTAGGATCAAATTATGCGTATATAGAATTTTTTCACCACAAAACGTGTTCGTTCTCCATTTTAAGACACTACATTATGTGAGATCTGGTGGATAAATGGTCATTATTGTAACACAGTTGTCATACACGATAATTTTCTGGGCAATATGATCTGTTGCGTGTTTGAAAGTAATATTCATACCCTGAAAGGACTTTTCCATTAAAGTCTGAATACGACAATATTGGTCATATTTAGGATTTTGAACGTTCGACGTACTGCGTTTTGGTCGTCATTTTTTCTTTGTGTTAATTACTTATATAGGAAGCTTTGTTTTCGCGGAAATGATTTTTTTTCGGGATTTTTATGTTAGTACACTGCACTGTTAGAAAAGATTAGAAGTTTTTATGCATAAACTCGTCATCGAAATCTAAAAACGATTGTTAAATTGTTAAAAAAATTAAAGAAAATTATTAAAATTTAAATACTTTTACTGTAAAATTGAAGTAAATTATTGAATATGATGTACCATTCATAAACTTTACATTACACTTGTATACTAAATTTCATATACTAGTTTATGAATAAAAACTTCCAATAAAAAAACACTAAATTTAAACAGATTTTTGTTACAGTGTGAAAATGTTCCAAAACTTCTAAATAGCGGGTTTAAAAAAATTGTGAGCTGCGTGTGTCTGCTTGTATATGTGACGGAGACCCTGAAATTCATAGTAACATAACCCGTATCTGGCCGAGTTAGTTTAAATATCAATGGCATATAGAATCATGGTCATTGTTCGCTAGGTATGTAAAATGTTAATAAAAATCGGTTGCGACATTCCGTCTTTATAAGATTTTAAAAATTTTGAATAACAACCGATTTTATCACGAATTTTTTTCAGCCGTCCGTCTAAAACTTTGTACGAAAATTAAACAAAGTGATGAGACTTTTCATAGTGAATTTGTACAAAATCGTTACAGTGGTTCGACATTTAGAAAGTCTTAGAGATTTTACAAATTACATTATTACGTTCAGTAAAGCCCGACATCTAATATAATAAACGCCGTTAAAAGGATTCGGTACTAACAGGAATTTGATTATTCTGTAAACATTTTTCCACGCCACAAATTTCGCTAAATTTCAATAATTAATTTATTTCAAATAAGGATGTGAATTCAAAGCATGTAATTTTTTTAAAATTCATACAACTTGAATAGAAGAAATTGACTTGCTGGTGAGTCTGGGGTCATTTATATCATCATTTCATTACGTTAATTACAGGTTGATTACGTGGAAATAAACTGTTCTTCTATCCGCTGACTTCCGTTCTGCTCGTATCTTCTTTCCGATTTTTCGTTCGGCAGATGCACATGACCCGAAATATTCACGAAAGTCATCTTCCGAATATTGCGTGAACACAGCCGCGGGCGAGGCACTTGCTAACTTTTTTATTTTCGTTCCTCACATAGATAATCACTCGTTCGTGCGTGCGTGCACAGCTCACGCAGCGCACTTCCTTCCAAATTGTTTCCGCTTATCTTGATCTTTTCGGACTTACGAAACGTCAACAAGAGCGACGGTCACGGTAGTTGTGCGTTGCCCCGAAAGCCTTAAATGCTTCACTTGAATCGAATCGTGTTGTGCAGTGACTATATACATTACATTCGTTCATGCAAATGCCAAAAGAGAAAGGAAAGAGTATTAACGTCGTACAGACATACACATCCGTTGAGTTTATGGTTATGCTAATGCTGTATTTCCACTTTTCTTTTGAGTCGTTTACACAGTTTTTATTGAGTTGTTTATGTTTATTCTTGTTATTCTTTTCCGTAATCCAAGCGTGTCGTGACCCTTTTGTGAATCGAGCGGTGAACTCTGAGCGTCGATGCGTTCGATCGACTCGCGTTACAGGCTACGAGGGTTTTATATACATATATATGGGGCATTCCATGACATCTCGATCAACATCTGGCGATGACATCTCAGATCGGTTCCGTAATTCTTTATGTAAAAGAATTTATCGGAAAACACGTACCAAATTTTTTTTTTAGATTTTTTAAACACTTAATCCGAGATATAATTATTTTTTATTTTTTTGAAAACCATTATTTCTAACAATCCGAAAAAATTCTGATACATTTTATAAATATATAACAACATTTTTGAGAACTATGCCAAGATGGAAATGTCACAACTACCGAAGACAAATTTGAACAATTTTAAAAATAGAATAAAGGATTAGAATGCATTTTTGTGATAAAAATCAACAAAAAAGTTCCTTATAATATAAATCGAAAAAGTGATATTATTAAAATGGCGCGATGATGACTATATTCTGAGCCTGATCCTGATCCATGATGATCCCGATCATTTTTTAAAGATTTTTTAACACTTTTTACCTGAGATATGATTTTTCGAATTTTTTTTATAACTTCAACTATTTTTTTACTTGAAAAAATGCGGTCATTTCCCAGATATTACAACGATATTTTTTTGCCTTGATACTTATATAAATGATATATGATTTTAGTATTTGATAATGGAGCTTTCATATGATTCAGAGATAGAAATTTAGAAACTCTGAATTTTAACAAATTATTGGGATGCGTTCTTTACAGAAAAATGAACAATATAATCTTATATGATATGTGTCGAAAAATGTATATATACAGAGTTACAGAGAAAAAAAATATATTAAATATATTTTTCCTGACACATATTATATAGGAATTTATTGTTCATTGTTCTGTGGAAAAAATCCATCCCAATTATTTTTGAGCTCTTCAGATTTTTTTCATCTTTGTCTCTGAATCATATGAAAGCTTCAAATACAGCTAAAAAATTTCGTTATAATATATAATCATTTTCGGAAATTTTCCAAGTAAAAACAACAGAGGTTTTTGAACAACTTCGAAAAGTTATATCTCGGGTGAGAAGTGTTAAAAAAAACTTCAAAAAACGTCGAACGTATTTTTTAACACGTACTGTTGTATAATAAATTATATACGGAGTGATCTGAGACATCATCGTCAAATCCTGATCCAGATGTCATACCCCTAATACTATTTTAATATAGTCACCATCCGACCATTTCGATAATATTACTGTTTCGATTTATATTATACAGAATTTTTTTGTTCTTTTTTATCACAAAAATGCATTCTAATCCTGTATTCTATTTTTCAAAAAATTGTTTAAATTTGTCTTTGGCAATTAAGAAATCTCCATCTTCACATAGGGCTCAACACTTTTGTTATATTTCATAAAAATTTTCAGATTTTTTCCAGATTTTTAAAAGTGGTGGTTTAAAAAAACAAATTTAATTATATCTTAGATAAAATCGGGTTAAAGTATCTAAAAAAAATTTAGTACGTGTTTTTCGACAAGTAAATTTGTATAAAAAATTACGGAGTCGACCTGAGATGTCATCGTCGGACCTTAATCGAAATTTGAATTATATCTCAGATGAAATCGAGTTAAAAAATCTTTGAAAAATTTGGTACGTGTTTTTCGACAAGTAAATTTTTATAAAAAATTACGGAGTCGACCCGAGATGTCATCGTCGGATCCTGATCGAAATTTGAATTATATCTCAGATAAAATCGGATTAAAAAATCTTTTAAAAATTTGGTACGTGTTTTTCGACAAGTACATTTGGATAAAAAATTACGGATTCGACCCGAGATATCATCGTCAGATCTTGATCAAAATTTTAATTATATCTCAGATAAAATCGGATAAAAAAAACTTTAAAAAATTTGGTACGTGTTTTTCGACAAGTACATTTGTATTAAAAATTACGGAGTCGACCTGAGATATCATCGTCAGATCTTGATCAAAATTTTAATTATATCTCAGATAAAATCGGATAAAAAAAACTTTAAAAAATTTGGTACGTGTTTTTCGACAAGTACATTTGTATTAAAAATTACGGAGTTGACCTGAGATGTCATCGTCGGATCTTGATCGAAATATCATGGAATGTCCCATATGTATATGTATATAGAGAGCTATATGTTACACCGGACAAAGGGAATTCGATGATCGACCATAGATAATATGTACACGAGAACACGGTCATGGTGCACTAATTTACAGACTGGCAGAATTCGCTTACTACCAGCGTTTTTACATATACTTCATTGTATAATCGTTACATGTGTATGTATATATGTGTATGTATATATATATATACGGAACGTGAGTTCTTTATTTCCCTGTCGTTCGATTCCGTTTTTTGTCTCTCTCGCTTTCCGTGCGGACGAGGGGTCCGCGTGTATGCGGGATTATTATCGGTTAGAGCCTGTTACACAAAGAGATGAGAGGGGCACCAAGAGGGGGAGCAACGGAGATAGAAAGAGAAAGTTTTGCAGCAGGGATCAAGTTCCAGCTTCGTTTAACACACATTTTGGCTCATAGATTATATTTTGCCGCGGAAAAAGACACGCGAGGGGACGACATATTTTTTCAAGCTTCATCGTCGACGCTGCGCGGAAATATTTATTTATTGTAACGCCCATGAGGGTCGCAGCCCTTGAGGGATCTGCATAAGCTTGGGGCACAAAAAAGTAGGTCGATTTTCAATGTTTTTTTTTCTCTCTTAATGTTATTTGGATAACGTGGTCGGGATTTTACACTCAAAAATAAATAAACTCGCCAAATGTCAATTTTTATTATTGTTAAAAAATATTGGTGAATAACCAAGTAACTGTTTGATCAAAACGTCAGCGAAGAATCCGTCATCCAATTGAATTGAAATTCGGACAGAGCAGAGTTTATAGGGTAAAGTCCCCAGTGAATGAACAGTTAAGCAGAATGGTTTGTTTATTATGGATTTCTATAAAATTTTATAATTCTAGCTTGTCATTAGAAATTCTAACGAACGACCAGAATGTCGAATTATCTGATGCAACAACGATAATATCGTATTTCCATTGCAAAGTATATAAAAATCGATACTATTTACCAACTATCAAAAACGACGGTGAACCAACAGGTCAATGTAACCTAAACTATTAACCGAAAATAGGCTCAACGACAAAACAATAGCGGTAGATAACTAAAAAATGGTTGTATAAAAAATCGAATCGAAATCGAATGTTCAGTTAAGCTGTTTGACTGGTGACTGTTGAATTACTGATGCATTCAACCTAACACTTTTCATCGTATTTTTATATATAAACTGTCATATCAATTGAGTCGAGATATTCAATAACATTAAAATCAAGAAAGTAATTTTGATTAGCAACATATTGGATCTTATTAATTAATTAAAAATGTAAAAACAAAAAAATTTGTACTTATGCGTCCAAAAAAGAAATAATACTTTACCTTCAGTTCGAACGTTAAAGTAACGTGGCTGATCGTCGAAATATTAAGGTAGTCGTCTCGCTACGTGCTAGTCAAATCCGTGTTAAATGTTCAAAAGCACTTCAACAAATTATTATGGTTCAATTAACAGTTTTAAAAATCAATTTGAGAACCAGCTTGTGTTCTTAACATGAAAATACACCCGCAGCCACGGTTTAAATAGAAAATACAATGATATATGCAAATGTTCAATGAGATGTTTCTGACTAGTTCTATATTAGAAAAAAACCATAATATCAGTCCGATTATGAAGAGCAAAAGCTTATTTTGTTTATTGGAAGATGCTTCAATGATACAACGAAAAAAATTTTCAGTGTTATTATTTTTCCAAAAGTTACAACCATTTGTATGTCTGATGTTAGGTTAAGTTGAATAAAGAGACGGTTGTAATTTTTGTATAAATGATATTCCTAAAAAATCTGTTCGTTAAACCATCAGAGCAACTTTCAATGAAGAAGCTGAGCTACCGTTCGTCACAATCCGACCAATACTACGATTTTTTCTAATATATAACTGGATAACAGAAACATCTTATTGAACATTTCCATATGTTATAGTGTATTTTCTTTGAAAATCGTGGTTGGTAATTTATTTATATATCAAGAACACATGCTGACGCCTAATTAACTTCATCGAAAAGTCAATTGAATCTCGAAATCTTGTGGAAACGCTTCTCAAAGTTTAGTACTGATTTCACTGGCACATATCGAGGCGGCTACCTTAATCTATTGTAACACCTATGAGAGTCGCAACCCTTAAGAGTGAACAGAGGCGAAGCTGTCATTCGAGATGGGATTGTGTTACAAGGCCTGACTTTTATTCGTACAATAACGGGTCGTGGCCGACGTAGCCGTCATAGCAGCTATTGCCGTTGCTGTTGCTGCTGGTAACCATTACCTCTTCTTCATTGTCGTGCATAATAGGTTAAAGCGACGCAACCGAGCTCTCAGAGCCGCTACGAACGTAATAAAGTTACGCTCCAAACGGCAGAGAACCGGTGTGTCGTACTCATTCTCGTCAGATGGGAGAGATTTTACGGTTTTGGTAAAATCGCGGGTTATGATTTTATTACTTCCGGATTGGTCGCATGCACAATTATGAGACAAGCAGTGTGTCAGGGTCTGCAAAACAGGTCAGTTACCTTTGGCAGATCAAAGTGGATCCATTTTCGGCCCTCGATTATTGGGGTTTAGAATTAGGGTCAAACATGAATGGAAAAGTTTTCAACCCTGAATTGTGACTGTGGGGTACAAACGAACCCCAATATTATAAGGGAAATAATTTGTAAAAACCGGTTTTGATAAAATAGCGGATTATGATTTTAGAACTTCAGGTTTTGTCATATGCATAACTATGAGGCAAGCAGTGGAGGTTAAAATAGCGAATGGCTAAAATAGCGAATGGCTAAAATAGCGAATGGCTAAAATAGCGAATGGCTAAAATAGCGAATGGCTAAAATAGCGAATGGCTAAATTAGCGAATGGCTAAAATAGCGAATGGCTAAAGTAGCGAATGGCTAAAATAGCGAATGGCTAAAATAGCGAATGGCTAAAATAGCGAATGGCTAAAATAGCGAATGGCTAAAATAGCGAATGGCTAAAATAGCGAATGGCTAAAATAGCGAATGGCTAAAATAGCGAATGGCTAAAATAGCGAATGGCTAAAATAGCGAATGGCTAAAATAGCGAATGGCTAAAATAGCGAATGGCTAAAATAGCGAATGGCTGAAATAGCGAATGGCTAAAATAGCGAATGACTAAAATAGCGAATGGCTAAAATAGCGAAAGGCTAAAATAGCAAATTTCAAAATAATGAACGTCTGAATCTAGAATAGCCATCATTATGTAATTCGCTATTTCAGCCATCTGCCATCTTAATCATTCGCTATTTTGACCCTGATTCTGAGTGGAGCCATAATAGTGGATTGCTAAAATAGTGAATTTAAAAATAATAATTAACGGCTGAATCTAGAATTGCCATTATTGTGAAATTCACTATTTCAGCCATTTGGTATTTTGACCTCAATTCTATTCAAAATCAATTAGAACAGCCAATAATCAAAATGGCCAACGACTTGAAATTCGCTATTTTGACTCCGACATTTGATGATTGAGATTAGTAATTAGGGTCGGACATGGATGGTGAATTTTTTAATGCTAGAGTGGAAGTATCGGATATAAACGAATCTCAATAACAAAAGGGAATAATTTATGAAATCAATCTAGAGTTGAATACATTTTTGTTCATTATTTATTTTTTATAGGGAATAGGTACGCAAAAGGAGATGTAAAATTGTGTATATTGATAAAACCAAACAATGTATCAAGAGGCAGTGAATCACTGCTGAGAATTTTGACGTTCAATGTTATAGGACCATAGGTCTGTCCACTATAGGACTGTCTCTCTTGCACCGCATACCCTTTTTTTGTTATTTGGCTCTTCTGCCACTTTCCGAAGGCCTTTTCGAAAAAAAAAAAAAAATTTCATCAATTTTGTAGTAAGATATAGTTTGAAATTACACAATTAATTCTGAATTAATTATTTTCTTGTGGGCCATAAAAAAAAGCACATAGTCGTTTTTTGAGATGTCGATACGATTGATCGTTCCCGAGATAAAAAAAAATTTTTAATTAAAATTTGGTGTATCTATTATAATCACTGAACCTGATTTTCGGTCATTTTTTCGAATTTTTTTTTTTTTGCTGAAGTCATGTGGAATGCCTCATATATATATCATATTATCATTTATCAGATCGGTCACAAATAACACTTATAGTGACATTTTTGACGTTCAAGATCTGTTCTTTTAATACCAAACTACATTATATAGAATTTTTTCTATAACGGGGTAATGCAGGACATTGCACATTTTTTTCTTATCATTCTTTACCTTTCATAACACTTGCTTTGTAAGGAACTTACAATTTATCACTGTGCTCCCTTAAAAACGTCGGTTTCTCAGAGATAAAAAACAAGGTAGGGATTTGTTATTTAAAGAAATAACTATGATTTATTGTTTTACAAAATGACAAATTTGCATACTTTAAAAATAACGATAATGAAATGAAGATAATCATTTCGTAAGGAAATGGATTTTAACATGATTCATAAAGCGCCAATGTGTTTTACATCTCAATAGAGAAAATGAAGCATGTGGTAAAAATTAATTTAAATCTGGATAAAAAAATCTGCATGTATATTCATACAGAAACCTTTATCGTATCCATTTCCGGGTATAATGTGTATTTCCGGCGGATGTTTTGGATGTAGCATTCCATATATTTGAAATATAGGCCCGATACACATATTCTATTATATTCATATATGCAACATAACTTGAATACATCATTATACATTCTTTTTACATTGCAAATCAGTGAGTACTCGTAGATTCCTGTGAACGACAAATTGGCCGGAAATCCTGACAACATTTTTTATAGGTTCGTGACACTTATGGCATTTCAATAAGAAAATTGGTCCGAGCGAACTAACGACACAAATCGTCGTGAAACGAGCATATTTTCCACATTATTCAACTCCGAGCGTTATCTACAAATTACAGCTATTCCAGATGAATAATTAATATAGTCACGCAATGATATACTATTTTGCGGTAAAACCGTCATTCGTTTGCTAATTGCTGTCTCCCTGGTATTTCAATCGTAAATATGGCGATTCCAAACTAAATATCGATATAACTAATATATTGCTACTGTGGAATAGGTATTTAATTAAGCGAACAATACTATTGTATTTTTCGATAAAACGATTGACAATTTATTTTAATCTTAGAAGATGGTGAATAGTATCTAATTTTTTATGGAATTAAAGTAGAACTTTACAAATTGTTTCCTCATTTTTATTTGGTTTGGTAAACCGCCTCCAGGAGAAAATATGTTAGTCAATTATGGCTTACTCATAGAGGAAGCTTTGTAAAAAAAACCAAAATTAATGAGGATGCAATTTGCAAAGTTCTACTTTGCAGTGTTTTTTTAATCAATTTTCAAATTCTGATAAATGTGAATAACATAACCAATTTTGACGAAACTGTGTAACTATCATTAATGAGTAGTACTAATTTTATGCTACTCTGAAAACTCCAGGTCCGCCATTTTCTGTTTAGCTAAAGTTAATGCAATAACATAAATTTTTTCCAAAAGTTTAAATTCTGAATAATTCATATCACATTGCAGATCATGACGAAACTATGTTTTAATCATCGTTATATAGTACCGATTTCACGTATGAAATTTCAGTTCGTTGTCTTGCGTTTTCCTAAACTTAGATTTAGCAATAACGTCAATTTTTTAAAAATTTCAAAACTTTGTAACACTATGTCTGAACCACTTGTCCGATTTCAGTAAGATTCGATACCAAACAACATTAAGAGTACCTGCAATTATAAATAATTATTTAACAAAATATGGCCAATTTTACGAATAACAAAGCTAAAATCGATGAACATACTTTCTCATAGAGGTAGCTTTGTAAAGAAAACCAAAGATGATGAAGGAGCAATCCACAAAGTTGAACTTTGCAGTTTTTCCGACCATTTTTAGTCGTGACATGACATTTTTTTATGAGGATGCAATATTATTTAGCTATGATGAATTAATGACAATGTCTCACAATAATATTTTGTTTTCGATGAAAACGTTGAAATTCGTTTGTCAACAGCAATCCACCAAGTTGTACTTTGCAGTTTTTTCGATCATTCTCAGTGTCCTTACATGACATTTTTTTTATGAGGATGCAATATTATTTAGCTAATATGGATTAATAACAAATCACACAATAATATTTTGTTTTCGATTAAAACGTTGAAATTCGTTTGTCAACAGCAATCCACAAAGTTGAACTTTGCAGTTTTTTCGATCATTTTGAGTGTCCTAACATGACATTTCTTTATAAGGATGCAATATTATTTAGCTATTATGAATTAATAACAACGTCACACAATAATATTTTGTTTTCGTTGAAATTCGTTTGTCAACAGCTGCGTCTCTTTATTATTTCATTTTGAAAATCCGGTGGGTGAAATCCAAATGAATATTCATATAAATAAAGGAAAATTTGCATATTCTGTTCGTACTCAAGTAAATTATTAGGCCAAGAGCACGAGTGCGCCGCACAAAACCATAAACCGAAGCTAACGGCAGTACTGAACGTGCGATTAACATTCATGCGTCCGACCACCAAGTGTAAAGCACACAGAGGGCAACAAAAAAAACGTGCTACGAGCGAGAAGTGCAAATCCCGTGGTTTTGTACAGCAACGTAACACCCTCGGGTTTGAATGCACTATACGGGCCTTCCGTAATAGTTGAAAGGAAGAGAAGTGCGGAGGTATTATCGCGATGGATTGCTGACGCGTACTCGACGATCCTGAGATAAAGATCTCGGAGTCAGCGGTGCCCCTGCAACGAGCAGCGTGAAAATAAACCAAAAAGGGACGACCTAACTGCAACAGGCGCGAGCGAGAGGAAAAAGAACGTTCGCGGATCTGCACATACACACACAAAATACATACGAGGCATTCCGTATCACTTCAGCCATAAAAAAAAAAGTTTTCTGTAAATGATCTCCCAAAATCAGGGTACATAATTCCGGTAAATGTGAAACTCTAGTGAAATTAAATATATATTTTTCAGAGCAACAAAGAACAACAAAATTGCACCTGATTACATATTTATTGGAAACCTGTACGAATCCATAGATCTATTGTATATAAATGGAATCACGAAAATGTCCGGACTCTTATGGCCTATAGAAAATAAAATTGAATTTGGTTTAATTCATTTATTCGAAGTCACATTTTAGTGCAAAAGCATTAGTTTTAAAGCATTAGTTATTAATTTTGACAAAAATTTAGATATGTTTTGATTGTATGCAAGACGAAAACAATATAACTGAAAATTAATTGAAACTGAACTACAGAAATTAATGAAAATGAAAATAACATTTGAAAATCAATTGAAATAAGAATAAAATTTGAAAACTTAATAAAATAAAAATAAAATTTAAAAATTGATAAAAAATAAATTGAAAATTAAAAATTAATGAAAATGAAAAAAACATTTGAAAAAAATTAAAATAAAATTAAAAAATGAATAAAAATGAAACTAAAACTTCAAAATTAATAGAAATGAAACTACAATTTGGCAATTAATAGAAATGAAACTACAATTTGAAAATTAATAGAAATGAAACTACAATTTGAAAATTAATGGAAATGAAAATAAAATGAAAAAATAATGTAAATAAAATTGGAAAATTAATTTTTTTGTATCCCTCGGGTATTTTCTAGGCTTTTATAAACTGATTTTTGTAAATTACATGAGAAAATTTTTTTTAGATGCTCAAGTGATATGGAATGCCTGATATACACAGCAACACAACAACTTTCCGTCAACGTAATTCACTGGAACGATCCCGGAACCGGAGGCATGCGCGGGGAAAAGGATAATAAGCGTCGCAGTGAGCGATTAAAACGAGAGCCCGTGAAAAGAAGAGGGACGTGAAAGAGAGGTGGTTGCGTCGGGAATTCATGGCATGGTAACAGACCTTTTTTCTGCCCTCACGAGACCCGGTCGATTCCTTTGTCCGCTACATAACATCGCGAACTCGTCGTCCAAAATCGAGAATAACTCCGAAACCGCAGCAATATGAAAACTTTATCGAAACGAGACCGGAGAAGTCAAACACGGAAAATATTAATACCGGCTCGTTATTGGCAAGCAAAAACATGTGACGACGGTCCCAATAATGGATGAAAGCGTATCTATCGAGTGAACGGAACGAGGTTGTGATGTATTTGGTATACTAATCAATCATAAGCTTGACACAAAGACGTAACACATTGGTAGATCGTAACCATAATGACCTTGCACTTTCAGGTAGCAACGAGGCGTTTTTTTCCATGGATAAAGACTTTTCGGTTGACGAAATAAAAGAGGCGGGAACATTGAAAAGTTAAGTAATATGAAAAATCGAATTGGACGAAAACTGCAAAGCTGATAGGAAGTCAAGCCAATTGTGATACTATAGAATTGGTGATGGAAATTGATAAATAGTAAGGAGGGCGTTCACTGGAAAACTGACATAATCGAAAAAGCAAAAGTTCTACAGCTAGAATAGGAATCGGAAATTGAACAAAAAAATGTTTATTGAGCTTGTGAAGAATTTTTGAAAACGCAGTTCTGCTTAACAAGGAAACTTGCTTTGAAACAGATTCGGACAAAAAGATACCAGAATCATGTCATTTATAACCAGGTGAATTGATTTTTGTGAATTAATAATCACTGCAAACTTGGAGCTTATCAGTTTCTTGCGGCCAACATAACGAAGTATTTGTCTATAAGAAGATCCTAATGAAGAAGAAACGTACAGATACACTATGTATCGGCATTTGAATCTTGACATAATAACATTTAAAAATCAATCAACAGAGCTCAAACTCTGGTTGGCAAATCAATAGTGAAGAAGAAAGTTGTTGAGTCGTATTTAATCACATAATTCCTCTTAGCATTCAGATATTTTTCAAAAGCACATCTTAACAAATAAAAAACTAGTAGAGGCGCTGTTCATACTATACAGTCCCGGATTACTAAAAAAAACTTACTTGACCCATAAAAAAATCAAACACACAAGAAATTAATACCATTTTGCAATAACTTCGTTAAGGGTCAAACCCAAAATTATCAAAAAATGTATTCAGTGCACAGAGTTTAAATAGGGTCAAACACTGATTGGTTGAGCAAATCAATCAGTTGTTTGACATAAAGAGAAGTAACTTGTTGAAGTATCCTTAACCCCGCAGATTTCCGCATGGCAACTAACCATTTTTCCCCCGTGTCAGGACCTTGAAATAGGCGATAAAATGAGGAGGGCAGGTTGAAAAAATATCGATTCCCATTTAATCACTTTATTTCTCTTCGCATTTAAGTGAAGTTCTGTCGCTTGATGCTCATGACGCATAAGTTCAAGAAAAATGGAAAAAAATTGCAAATTATGCTCGATGGTATAAAAATCCCAAAGAATTCATGCGCATGACAAGTACTGACAATAATCATTCTGTATAATAATACTTAAAAATTTTATTAAAAAATTGATACAAAAATCAATCAATTAACAAACTCTTCGGAAACCCATCTTTTAAGTATTATACAAATGATACCTTTATTTTTCTGAATACATATAAATTTTTCCATATTCATAAATTTTCTTTGATTTTCTTATACATTATAAATGCATAGACAACACTCAAAATCGAAAGCAAATTAAAAAATTTTTGGAATATAAACAATTAGGTTGCCCAGAAATTTCTAAATTAATTGATTGTTTCATTAATTTGTCAATAACATTTTGGAATTATCATTATGCAAAATGATTCGTTTCAGTACTGCTAATATGCATTTTAAAAAAATCAAACACACAGAAAATGAATAGCATCTTGCAAAAACTTGGTTAACGGCCGAACCTAACATTACCAAAAAATGTATTCAGTGCACATAGTTTAAATAGGGTCCAACACTGATTGGTTGAGCAAATCAATCAGTTGTTTGACACAAAGAAAAGTGACTTGTTGAAGTATCCGTAACCGCGCAGAGTTCCGCATGGCAACTAACCATTTTTCCCCCCTGTCAGAACCTTCCCATCGGCGATAAAAAGAGGGGGGGGGAGGTTAAGAAAATGTCGATTCCTATTTAATTTTACCAAAAAATGTATTCAGTGCACATAATTTAAATAGAGTCCAACACTGATTGGTTGAGCAAATCAATCAGTTGTTTGACACAAAGAAAAGTAACTTGTTGAAGTATCCGTAACCGCGCAGAGTTCCGCATGGCAACTAACCATTTTTCCCCCCCGTCAGAACCTTCCCATCGGCGATAAAAAGAGGGGGGAGGGGGGAGATTAAGAAAATGTCGATTCCTATTTAATTTTACCAAAAAAATGTATTCAGTGCACATAATTTAAATAGGGTCCAACACTGATTGGTTGAGCAAATCAATCAGTTGTTTGACACAAAGAAAAGTAACTTGTTGAAGTATCCTTAACCGCGCAGAGTTCCGCATGGCAACTAACCATTTTTTTCCCCTGTCAGGACCTTCCCATAGGCGATAAAAAGTGGGGGGCAGGCTCGAGAAACGTCGAAAGGAAAATGACATAAAAAGTAGATTCGAACAAAGAGCTAGGAAGCGGTATAGGGTGTCGAGTCGAGTATATATACATATATATGTATGTATATACGAGCGAGGTACACACAGTACACGTAGAGTTGCCGCTCGGCTTTTATGAAATAATCAATAGAGTTTATCCAGCGGGAGGCAGAAGCACAGCGAGTCAGTAGAGGCCAGCTGTTGCTGCCGGTTTCGGTGTACACACTCACACCGCACGTACTTTCAGGCTGGTTGGTATATAGCCGGAAAATTTCCACCCCGTTTGCTCGTAGGGCGCGTTGTAGCGTTACGCCTAGTTATTTCCCCAAAGAAGTATCGACTATGGAAGAGAAATTCTCCCTCTCTCTCTTTCTTTCTCTCGAGGCTTTGTTTCCCCGACGTTTCTGATTTCGGAAAAAATCGTGCGTGGGCCAATAAGTGTTTATGTCTTCTTTGTCTCTTACTGTGTCCTCGAAATGGTTTTTTTTATATTAGGGCCACCGACGAGAACAATAGCGTTCGCATTGGCACGTGTAATCGTAAGAACTGAACCAGTCAGTTTATATGTTCCTATTTTATCAGTATTTCGGTTCAGAAAAAATTGACAAATCATTTTGGTAATTGAAAAGGATTGATACTGAATTCTGTGTATACACAAGAACACACACAAACACCTCGCAATATAAAAAAAAATCGTGCGTAGGCTAAAAGGTGTTTATGTCCTCTTTGTCTCTTACTGTGTCTTCGAAATGGTTTTTTTATGATGCTGAAGTTTGCATCGTTGGGATGCAACGAAATGAATTTTAAAAAATTCTGATGAACTTGAATGATAATAAAAGGTACAAATAGAGTGACATCGATTACTACCAATGGAAACCAAGGTCACCCTATATCACGGCCCTTTTCACAGGACGTTCCTCTTGATTTTTATAATTTATTTGCTTATGTCGTTGCATGCCAACGATGCAAACTTCAATATTTTTTTATATATTAGGGCCATCGACGAGAACAATAGCGTTCGCATTGGCACGTGTAAGCGTAGGAACTGAACCAGTCAGTTTATATATTCCTATTTTATCAGTATTTCGGTTCAGAAAAAATTAACAAATTATTTTGGTAATTGAAAATGATTGATACTGAATTCTGTGTATACACACGAACACACACACAGCTCGCAGTATCCAATAAAAGGATGCGAAGTATTGCATTCTACATCCTCATTATTTTTCATTCTATACAAATAGGGTAAACGAGCCGGTGGATGGACGGGGCCCAGTAAATGGACACTGTCCATAAGAGCACGTGCATAAAAAGCGTCTGTTCACCGGGGTTTTTCGTCTGCTAGACTGTCTACTCACTGGTCGGTTTACCATATAGATATATGGAAGTTTGTTCATAAATTTTGGTTTCTCGCAGAGGAAGCTTTGTTAAAAGTTGAAAATAATGAGGAAGAAGCATATAATCCGAACTTTTCTATCGATCTCCACTAAATGATGAAGCCAGCATCACTGAATATTATATCGCTTACATACAAAATTTGAGCTCGCTAATTATTTGTTTGCAAAAGTAATGCACTGACATAAATTTTTTGAACATTTAAAAAATTCTCAAAATTCGAACCGCTTTTCCGGTTCCGACAAAATGGAAAGAAAAACAACATTATATGAATCTGCACTCATAAAAAGCTATTTATTACACTATCATAAATTTTACGGAAATTACAGCGGTCACTCCTTTTTCATAATTCAAAAGGCTATGACACGGAAATCTTGGCATCCATTTTGTCAAAAATTGCAACATTAAAAGGCGGGCTGCTGTTTCTCTTACGTGCCAAATATCGGCTCGATCGGTTTAACAGTTTTTGAGTTATAGGTAATTGAAATTTCGAAGACCTGCTCACACACACGCACACATACATATGCTTATGCTAAGCCATTCCCGATGTTTTATCGTGAGACCGCGAGACAAGACAAGACGCGGATGTGTATTCTCTCGTATTGTGTCGACAGTTGAATAAAAATTATCGTCTTGTCTTGTATAGAATATCGATAGAGAAATCGTTTATTGTCTCGCATTATTCTTGACAAGAAACAAATAACCTTGTCTCGCTGCGAGTGTCTCTTATTTTTGATGAATTTTAACATAATGCGCCGAGAGGAAAGATTCCATTGATTCACGTCAATCTTCGCCAATGAAAAGAAATACTTGAGTTTCAATACTATCTTTTCATTGAATAGTCTCACACCCAATGAAAAATAGTGACATTTTATCGAGGAAATCGTCTTTGTTCTTTTCATTGATTTCACTAAAGCGGCAGCGACAACTGCTTTACCACAACAAAAAATTTCGCGACATATTTTTTCATAAACTACTCGACAGATGGAGCTCAAATTTGGTAAGAACGTGGTTAAGCACGGCAGAAATGGTGTAAAGTCCGGACTTTCTGAAACTCAAAGCCGTTTGTTCGGTAGAACCGGGAAACAAAAAAGTGAGGTTAGATGCGAGGAAAACAGCTCTATAGGTGTTTAACGTTGGACGCTGAAATTCCCAGCACTTGATGCTATCAAGTATATATTTTTAATGAATCAAGGAGACCGTTCCGTTGAATCTATGAAAACTTTTCTTTGAAACAATGGAACTGTTTCTTTATTACATGCTTAGTAACTAAATATTTCTTTCCATGCAAAGAAATGTTCTCTTCGAAATTTAAGCGCACTTCTTATTCGGATCGAATAAATATTTGAAATTAATGGAAGCAACATTAACCTACCCATTTCTTTAGCGTCAGTGAAATCTTTTCTCTCGGCCGGATGCCAATAACAATTTAAATCTAGACTAAAATAATGGGATGTTTGTTCTTCGTTTTCTTAATAGGAAAATAAATCGAAGCCAACGTGTATCGTACTATAAATTCAAGTGAGTCATCCTTCATATTGCCTGATTGATGATAATACAAGCCATTAATTATCTTGAGCTTTCTTTGCAAATAGAGGTTTCATTTTCCATATGGCTTTTTGCCCATTTTCGTGTTTATTCTTCACGATTTTACCGATTTTTTTTTTCGGAATCTGGACGTATGGACTCTCGTCATCATCTCGTCATATTTCTATCGTTTCTCACGACATCACTAATGTTTTTAGCCATTCCAAGAATCCTAACATGAAAATCTAAGAAACAAAATTGTATGAAAACAAACCTTGCTCTGTAAAGAATTAAAATCTCTAAGTTCGTTTTATATCCTCTGTGAAAAAATACATGGCACATCAACAATCGAAATATCGAAGACAGAAGCCACCTTTCTAGCATTCTGATTGGTCGTCGATGACTTAGACACGAAGCAAACTTTAGACTGTTACAATTGCTGCAGGATCACGCGTGGCGCGCTTTTTAAATTACTGTTTTTATCGCAGTTGTGAAATAAAATACATTTTTCTTTCAAAAATAGATCTTCTTTTGTTTCTTTCATTTTTCTATGTAAAAAAAATACATAGCGCATAGAACGTTGATAATAGCAAAACACTGAAGCATATATAGAATCACGTAAAATGACGAATGTATAAATATGCAAATTTAATGTAATTAATAAATTAAAATAGTCCTAAAAAAAGATAAATGAAATGAAAAAAGTGCGAGCGAAGCAAGCGCGTTGCGCTTAGTGTCGTACTCTCGGAGAAGTATCGATCATGGAAGCGAAATTCTCTCTCTCTCTCTCTCTCTTCCACTCGAAACGAGGCTTTGTCTCCCGGACGTTTCTGAATTGCGAAAAAGTCGTGCGTGGGCCAATAAGTGTTTACGTCCTTTCCTTTGTCTCTCACTATGTCCCAAATACTTGGGGGATCCCCGCAGAAGGTTTTGCTTGAACCAGTCGAGACAAAGGACGTGGGCCATGCTGAGGGCATGCACACGCACGTGTCGCTTGAGCCCCGCACCCTGAAGAGTACCTCGTACGCACGATTGCTGCAATTATGCCGAAAATAATACTGCCACTCAGGCCGAATAATCCTCATAGGAAAACGTACAGGGAAAACCGATAGTTAGATTCGAGTATACAGTACCAGTGCTTTTCCCCGTATACTCACAGCTGTTCCCCTAGGAGCTCGCACATCGATTAGCTAAACGAGTGTGCGGTGTATGTATGGCTTGTAGTTTCCAAGTCAGATCGTTGCAAAGGATTCGTATTTATATGATACGTGGCTACGAGTTGCTACGGGCCAATCAATCTGGGATAAATAAGAAGGCGAGACCCAACGTCACTCCCTCTTCTCTCGCATCCTGTCCCTCGTATTCATGCGGATAGATATATGTGTGTATGTATGGGGCATTCCACGTCGAATCAGCAGGCCATGACCTTCACCCTCGTCGATTTTGTTCATTTTTTAATATGATGTTACGACCGACCGATAAAGGCCTCGAAATTTTTTTCAGATTTTTTTACCACCAGTAACATTTTTAAATCCTCAAATGGGACAATTTTAAAACAGGCCGTTTTTAAAAATCTGCAAAAATTCACACTGATTTTATGATTAGAAATATGATTTTTGAGCACCATGCGATAATGTGATCTCAATATTTACTTTTTTTTCTTTTTTACATGTCGCAATTTGATTTATAATTTTTTGAATCAGGATAACTTTCTTAAATACCAATGGATCTCAATCTCTCTGAAGATGGTAGAATTACCAAAAAGCCCGACAAAAAATTGATATGTTTGAAAAAAATTTCGCAAATGCATTTCGCAATCCAAGCGATATTGTATTGCGAAATGCATTTGCGAAATTTTTAATGGTATCAATTGTTTTCTGGCATTCGGGTAATTCTACGATTTTTAGAGAAATTGAGATCCATTGCTATTTAAGAAAGTTATGCTGATTTAAATGATTAAAAATCAAATTGCGACATGAAAAAAAAGAAAAAAAATGTGGAAAAAATAGTAAATATCGAGATCGCATTATCGCATGGTGCTCAAAATCATATTTTAAATCATAGAATCAGTGTGAATTTTTTCAGATTTAAGAAACGGCGTTTTTTAAATTGTCCTATTTGAGGATTTAAAAATATTACTGGTGGTAAAAAAATCTGAAAAAAATTTAGAGGCCTTTATCGGTCGGTAATAACATCATATTAAAAAATGAACAAAATCGACGAGGGTGAGGGTCATGGCCTGCTGATTTGACGTGGAATGCCCCGTATAAGAACTCTTCATCTCCTGATTTTGATAAATGACACGGCTAAGCACCGGCGCACACACCCTTCGAGGGATAAGATATACTGTTGCGGAGTATTTAATCATTTGGCGAAACGAATAGTCATTAACTGACTTTGTGAATACGATCCCCATCGAATTGCATGTTTTTTCCCAACTCCTCGCATTATTAGTGCTGCGTTTATAACTCTTCAATCGATTTTTTTAAGGGTCTCGGGACAAGAATATATTCGTTATATTCTGTATGCAGATGTAATCTTCTTACATTTTTTGAATAATAGATATTTTATTGTAATACCTTTTTTTAATACCATTTTTGTACGACAAAAAAACAGTTATTTTAATATGTAATGAGTTATTATTAGAAAAGAAAATGTAAAAAAAATATGTATGGTAACTATTCACGAAAAAAAAACATATATCATGATCTATGTATCTGTGATGTAAAAAATGTTTCTAGAAAAATAATCAAATATTCGTAATCAATTTGGATCATCATAGCAAAAAAAAACTTTGCGACTGTTTAAAAAAAACGGAGCATTATAAATATCTAAAATACACTACTGAATAACTGATTCGGTAGTCTGCATGTTCAGATATTAACCATTCAACTAATAACGTCATATACTTGTAACATTAAACAAACAGCTTTTTTTGAAGACGATTAAGAAAATATCAATCCAAAGATATGGCGAGAATTAGACATACCGCGAAAGGTCTAGAGAAAGTTCTACAGTATCCTACATTTGAATGGTATTAAAAAATGCCTGGATACTTAAAAAATAACAAAGTAAATTTTTAAAAACCACCATTTCGATTCAGAAATTTTTACGTGAGAAATTATTTATTTCTTCAACAAACGAAAGTGTAAAAAGCATTTAACTAAATATCAATAATTTACTCGTTTTATCTCAACTTTTGACCTCTTAATTCGTCCAAAATTTAATATTCGGCACAGTAAACGAACAGCTCTCTTTAAGGACATTAGAAAAAATATATCAATGCAAAAATTTTGCAAGATCTAGACGAACCGTGAAAGTGCTACAGTATCCTACATTTGAATGTTATAAAAAAAGGCATTCGTACTTGAAAAATAGAACAGTAAATTTCGAAAAACAACTATTTTGATTCAGAAATTTTAACGCGACAGATTATTAATTTCTTTAAAAAAGGATCGCCAAAACATCATTGATTTACTCGATTTTTATTAAATTATAACCGCTCAATTTGTCATCAATCATCGCAGCGTCAGTGAACAATCGCATGCAACTAAGACAGAATCACTAGTTGACCATCCTGCTACATACGTGCTGCGCTTTGCGAGGCCCTTCAGCGTCCAGAAGTGGGCTTTCCATAGTAGGGCCGCGACGAGAACAATAGACCTCACGTTGGCCTCTTATCTACGACAAATGACCCCTCGACGATTGCGCTCGCAGCGAGAGTACCACAATGATTTCATTCAGCATAAGTACCCGCGGTACATAAGTATATAATACGAAAGGTTTATTGCTCGGTTCACCTCCCTCTCTCTCGTTCTTTCTCTGTCCGCCTTCAGAAACGATCGCGATTGTAACGACCACGTAACAACGCAGCGAAAACGATAAAAAATGCATTTAAAAAAAACGAAAGCGACAGCAAGAGAACGGACTGCTCTACCGGCGTAAGAAAGAGTGAGCAGAAAATGAGGTACTAAGATTTTTTAAAATATAGGCTACAGTGATTTATAGATCGACCTTGTACAACCTGCAACCTACTACAGAAGAGGAGTAACAGTATCCTCGCTTTTTGACACCAAGGTAGAAAAAAAATGGATAACGTAGCGGCCTCTGTCAGGAGCAGAGGAAAAATTATACACTGCGCTCTCTTATATATAGTCATATATATTTTATAATACAGCTACGTAGGTAATATACAATACAGGCGTACATTATACACTATATGGAATAATAACGGACGCGACTTTTAACGACAACCAAGATACTCTATAATTTGATGGTTTATTTCGTAGTAAAGAGTCCAAGAGTTTGAAAAAAAAATGAGAAAGGAGAAAAAAAAGAGTAGCACCGAAAGAGTAGAACGAACGCTCTTCAGCTTCGCCAGCAGCAGCAACAGCATCGTTGAAAGTTTTACGAGCACAAAACGATTATGTCCGAGTACCAGGAGAACCGCCTCTACGTGTCTACGTCTAGTCAAAAATCACTGAGCCTTCGCAGCTTTCCTTATTTTTATTATTTCATCCATTCCAGAGAGAAGTTAGGGCGTGGAAACGTGGAACTGAGAAATATTTTTTTCCTCTTATATTCGGTCGAGAGACGTTAGAACAAAAGATTCAAAATAGAGTGGCAGAGGACGCAGCGGTCATTTCGTTGCTTTGGGGGAAATTCTAGCGAAGAAGCCAAACCGGTAGATCGTCTATCTCCATAACACAAACCTGCCTTTTTTCGATTATTTCCTGCAGCACGTCGCCCAGGAAATTGATATCGGACCCTTTCACGCAGACGTACGTCTTCGGCTTCATCCCTCGAGGAAGCTGCTTATATCTTTTCAGACGTCTCTGCTTCTTTTGTCCTGTATTTTTCATAAAAAGATGCCTCCAGTCGCCGCATTCGGTGGATTCTGAGAGAGTAGAGACTGACGGAGGCAAATGAGAGACGATCATAGCAATCAGCAGCAAAAGACTATGGAAAGACGTACGTTTTTGTATTCAGATTTTCATATTTTCTTTCTTCTATAGCCTGCGGATATTTTTGTTCACCGTAAAAAATTAAAACGGATGATTTTTGTGGTGAAATATACAAATTGATAACGATATAGTGAAAGCCAAAATCTCTTATCGTAAATTAAAATTTTGAAAACTCAGTTTTCGTAGTCAACCGGGAATTATATTTCAAGCCTCGTTCTTCGAGATCACAAATGTAGTACGTCAGTTGCTACTAGATGTCGCCACAACTTTCAGAGAGTAAAAAACGAACTGAGCGCCGCCCTTGGGTGCGCCAGCCCGCCGCATTGTGCGTATTTCCTCATATTGTTTTTTGTGCTTGATCAAGCAACAACGAAAGAGAGTTTTTCAGATTTTTAATTTTTTTTTTACAAGTGGGTTTAACACGAAGAAAGAAGTTTTTTCGTCAGACATCATGGACAGGAAGAAGAGGAAGGAGAAAAAGTTTCAGAAATTGCTCAGGAAACTAAGGAAATACCAAAAAAATGGAAACGTACCTAACCTCGCAGGTGAGATATTCTTGGATAGTGAATGCTAGAAGTCCTTATAATTCTTCGGAATTTACGGACAGCCTCTTGTGGGCAATGTTGGCGGCGTGCTTGTACTTCGGGTATGAGTCGAGTCCGTTCATTTTGGGACGAGTCATATTTGCACATGTGGCAAAAGGTCTTTGTTCTTTGTACTGGTGGTGCTTGCACATAGTGGCATAGCTAACCTGTTTTTCTTTTTCTTTTTTTGTTTGTGACAGATGTGTTTGTTGGTAAGGAAAATATTCCCTCCGCTGCAACACAAGCTGCCATTGACTGTACAGCTGACGAAGAGGATTTTCAAAGTGTTGCTTCAATTGGAGAGTGCGAAGGAAAGTCTACGCAGGAGGTGTCAATTTCAAATCTGTGTCCTTCGGCTTTGACTAAGAATTCTGACAGTACACAGACTGCGATGGATACAAATGTAGAAGAAGAGGTTCAATTTGTCCTGGATGAAGAAACTTTGGAATTACTCGGAGAAGACCCATCTGTGAATCAGGAACAGAGTGTCGATTTGCCTCCTCAGGTTGTTTCGAGGTGGTCAACTTGGTTGGCTGCTGGGCTTCCACAGGAGATGAAGGATGTCCTTATGGGAAAATACCCTCGTGCTGGAAATCTTTTTCTGGCTGCTCCTCAATTAAATCCCGAAGTAGCGGCGGGTATGAACGAAACAGCACTCAAACGAGATAATCATTTCGTAGAAGGGCAAAATTATGCAGGTACAGCTCTTTCTGCTTTGGGCAAAGGTATTGCAATGATTTTTAAGGACACAGAAGAGCCCGTCGATCGACTCAAATTACTCGAATGTCTCTTAGACGCTGGCAAACTTATGGTACAAGTGCATCATAAGGATTCTACCGCCAGAAAATCTTTTATTAATCCTGGGATGAATAAAGCAATCAGGACACTGCTGGAAAAGACGAAAACTGGTGCTTTCTTATACGGAGAAGATTTAACCGACAAAATTAAGGAAGCAAAATCTCTGGAAAAGTTTGCGAAGGAAATCAAACAACCTGCTGTTGTCCCACAACCGAATACATCCTACAAGAAGCCGCTACATAAGACTGCTGGAAATTCGGTAAACTGGAAAGGCTCATCTGGAAAACAAGGAAACTCCCAGATGGGCAAGAAGTTGCCTCAGCAACAAAAACAGATGTTTCCAAAACGAACCAATTACAATCAAGGACAACAGAGCAAGCAGAACAATCAAACACGGTCTCAGGGTTATCGTCGCGAGAAGCGCTATTAGGTCCAGAGGTGAGAAAGACTGCTGGACGTCTTAAGAAATTTTACCACAACTGGAAAAATCTCACCTGCGATAGTTTCGTTTGTGGGTGTATATCCGGATACAAGATTCCTCTTTTAAACACAGTTATTCAAGAACGTCCTCTAAATAACCCGTTGTGTTCTTTTTTTAGAGATAGAGGAAATGCGAGTAGCTTTAGAGAAACTTATTGACTCCGGAGCTGTCAGGGTTTGTTCACCAACAGTTGGACAATTTATTTCTCCAATTTTTTTGGTTCCAAAGCCTAATGGATCAAAACGGTTCATATTAAATCTCAAGATTTTTAATGAATCCGTAATTACTTCACATTTTAAGATTGAAGATATAAGAACAGCTATTAAATTAATTTCTCGTAACGGCTTCATGTGCAGTTTAGATTTAAAAGATGCCTACTTCTTAATTTCGGTTCATAAAGATAGCAGAAAATTATTACGTTTCTCTTTTGAGAATATTCTATATGAATTCACGTGTTTGCCGTTTGGCTTATGTTCCAGTCCTTTTGTTTTTACTAAAGTTCTCAAACCTGTCATGAATACATTAAGGGAACAAGGTTTTCTTTCATCAATATATCTCGATGACATTTTATGCGTTGGTGAAAGTTTCGATGAGTGCTCACGTAATGTTAAAAGGACCATAGAATTACTCGAATCTCTCGGTTTTATTATCAACAGAGAGAAGAGCATATGTGTACCCAGGACAGAGTGCCAGTACTTGGGTTTTGTTATTAACTCCATTGATATGACGTTAGAGTTGACACAAAAGAAGAAAGTCTCATTATTGTTGTTAATTGAAGAATTTTTACATAAACGTTCATGTAAAATTAGAGAATTAGCTCATTTGATTGGCAAGCTTATTGCAGCGTGTAGAGCAGTAGAATATGGCTGGCTCTATTGTAAGTTACTGGAAAGAGAACGATACTTGGCTCTTATGTTTCATGACCAAGATTATGAAAGGACGATGTCAATAGATAAGATCTTATTACCCGAACTTAAATGGTGGAAAGAAAACATTCCTATTGGTAGGAGCCCGATCAGACAGTTCTGCTTCACAAAAGAAATTTTTTCGGACGCTTCCCTTACAGGATGGGGTGCACATTGTGGGGGTAAAAATTCGCACGGCTTATGGGATGATTCAGAAAGAAAACTTCATATCAACCATCTTGAATTAATCGCAGCTTTACTTTCTTTGCAATGTTTCGCCTCAAATTGTCACAATTGTGAGATATTGTTACGAGTGGATAATACCACTGCCGTGTCTTATATAAACAAGATGGGGGGTATACAATACCCAGAATTAAATCAATTAGCGCGTAATTTCTGGCAATGGTGTGAAGAACGTAGAATCTGGGTCTTTGCATCTTACATAGCATCTAAAGAGAATGTTGATGCTGATAGAGAGTCGCGTATTAACAATATTGATACCGAGTGGGAACTCTGTAATACAGCTTTCGATAAGATTAAGAATAGATGGGGGCTACCAGAGATCGATCTCTTTGCTTCAAGGATAAATGCAAAAGTAGAGGCGTATTGTTCGTGGAAGAGAGATCCGAAGGCAGTAGTTTTTGACGCCTTTACTATACAGTGGAAACCTTTTTTCTTTTACGCTTTTCCCCCATTTTCAGTCATTTTGAGAGTCTTGCGTAAAATTAAAATCGACCAGGCAGTAGGCATAGTAATTGTTCCATGGTGGCCTACTCAGCCATGGTTCCCACTGTTTACTTCAATGTTAATCGGTGAACCTCTTCGTTTTTCACCCTCTAAGAATTTATTATTATCACCCTGCAGGTCCCAACAACATCCATTGGCGGATCGACTTATCCTGGTTGCAGGGAAGCTATCAGGATCGCGTATAGGAGAAGGATAATACCAGAGGAGGCCATTCATATTATGTTAGCGTCACTGTCCAATTCAACTATCAAGCAGTATAACACGGCTTTGAAAAGTTGGTGGACGTTTTGTGTAGATTTCGGTTACGATCCTTTCGGTGCTAAAGTTGACGAGATACTTTTGTTTTTGTCCAAACGATTCAGTGACGGGGCATCCTACGGCACATTGAATACCGAAAGATCTGCGATTTCGTTAATAAATTCAGGAAGCATATCACAAGACGGTTTAATAAATCGTTTTTTTAAAGGAACGTTTAAACTCCGTCCGCCAAAACCAAAGTACTCTACAATTTGGAATACCGAAATAGTACTCAAGAAAGCCGCAAGTTTAGAACCTCTGGAATCGTTAGATTTACAGAATCTTACCAACAAATTGGTAATTCTTTTAGCTATTGGAACAGCTCATCGCGTCCAAACTTTGTCACTCATCACCTTAAATAACATTCTTTTTTCTGCGTCGGGTGTTCAGATTAGAATCACCGATCCTATCAAGACTACCGCTGCAGGGACAGCTCAACCCGTTTTCTTTCTTCCCGTTTTTACTTCGCAACCAGAAGTTTGTTTGCCTAGAGTTATTAAGTTTTATCTTGAAAAAACCAAAGATTTAAGAGGGAATGTCAAGGAACTATTCGTTACAGTTAAGAAACCACATCGTGCAGCCTCTTCCCAGACATTAAGTCGTTGGATTAAAGCCTTTTTAATTCAATCGGGGATTGATAAGCGTTTCTCAGCGCACAGCACTAGACATGCTTCATCATCAACAGCTAAAGCCAAAGGCCTCGATATTAGTATAATTAAAAATACAGCTGGTTGGTCACCAGAATCGCAAGTTTTCGCACGACATTATAATCGACCAATAATGCCAGATAATGGTACTTTTACATCAACCGTATTAAGTTTGAACACTTAAGAGTTTTGTGTTTGCGATCAGTTGATCACATTTTTCGTTGTATTCTTTTTGTATGTTTTTCTTTTTCGGTGGTCCGATTAAAATAAAAAAAATAAAATAATAATAATAATAGAGTAATATTATCTGTTTCATAAACAGATACTCTGAACATCTACATTTGTGATCTCGAAGAACGAGGCTTGAAATATAATTAAAAATCAAACGAACTTACCTGTAAGTGAAGTTCGATTGTAATTATATGAGAGCCTCGTTCGAGAGATCAAGGTCCCACCCAATTATTAACCCTACCCACTATTATTATTATTTTTTGTAATCAGCTCTGAATTTTATGAGGAAATACGCACAATGCGGCGGGCTGGCGCACCCAAGGGCGGCGCTCAGTTCGTTTTTTACTCTCTGAAAGTTGTGGCGACATCTAGTAGCAACTGACGTACTACATTTGTGATCTCTCGAACGAGGCTCTCATATAATTACAATCGAACTTCACTTACAGGTAAGTTCGTTTGATTTTTAATAAGATTTATAAATTGTGGCATCGTAAACGTCTACACAGAGTGAAAAGATTTTACGATTCACGGCAATCTTCACCAACGAAAAGAAATACTTGAGTTTTAATATGATCTTACCATTGAAATGTCTTAAACCCAATGAAAAGTAGTGACATTAAATGAAGGAAATTGTCTCTGTCCTTTTCATTGATTTCACCAAAGAGGCAGCGACACTTACCCGACCACAGCTCAGAATTTTGGGACTAACTTTCCTTAACTACTCGACAGTTAACACTCAAATTCGGAGAGAACGTGCTTAAGGAGGTTAGACATAACCTAAAGTACGGACTTCGTGAAAATTGAAGCTGTTTGTTCCGGAGAACCGGAAAACAAAAAAGTGAGGTTAGGTGCGTGAGAGACAGCCTTACATCGAGAGAAAAGATTTAATTCAATCACGGCAATCTTCGATAATGAAAAGAGATATTATAATTACGAAACAAATTGTACTGTAAACTATATCTCATGAATTGATGGGGATTTACAACTCTGTTCTCTACACTGAGCGAAAAATGTGGTAATTCAAATAATATAGGTGGACTGACGATAATCTAACCATAAACTATAATTCCCAGGAGGAATGTCTATATTTTACGGTTATAGCAAATATAAGACAATAGTTGGATCAACCACTAATATAATTCCCAGGAGGAATGTCTACATTTTACGGTTATAGCAAATATAAGAAAATAGTTGGATCAACCACTAATATAATTCCCAGGAGGAATGTCTATATTTTACGGTTATAGCAAATATAAGAAAATAGTTGGATCAACCACTAATATAATTCCCAGGAGGAACGTCTATATTTTATGGTTATAGCAAATATAATTATAGTAGCAATCATCAAAATGATAATAGTTTCAAAAACTATTCTAATTGTTTGAAATATGCCGTTTTGTTGCATATACGATTTCAACGTTTGTTTCCAATAACCTGACAAGTATCGTTTATTGAACCATGTTATCATCGCTTCAACCATAAAACATTGCAAGCCTTACTATATTCGTTTTACTATGTAAATCGTTAACTAAACGATATGCTTTTCTCCCAGTGTAGATAGTAAGTTCTTACCGACCAGAATATAGTTTTTTATTTTTTCAAAATGTATTTAGGGGATAAAGTTTATTCATGTAGTATTATTAAGAACCGAAGAAAATGTTAGCATGTGCGAAAAGAACAAATATTTGCTCTTACCCCGAAAAATATATGGGTCAGAAAACGGTTGACCGAAACGCTGGGTTGTTGCGATTTGTGTCCGCAACTCGACCGGACTGACAGCTCGATCAGATTAAAATACGATGAATAACCTTGTTATGTTATTCTTGTAAGAATTACATAAAACAATGATTTAAAATGCATGATTTCTGTAAAACTCGTTTTCGGACTCTTAGGATTATTCGTAATCTATAAAATATCTGACAGAATCTTCTTATTTAGTCACTAATCGGGTAAAGATGTAAGACGGCGTGCGTCAGTATTTGGGTCTTCAATCAGATATAAAATAGGCCATACGAGAAAATCCTAGGAAACTAATCGGGTCTTTTGCATGACGGCGTATATTTAAAAAAATGAGATATAAAGGTTGTGGCCGCAGTTCATAATATTGGATGAAGGTTTTGGCTATTGGCGACCAAATAAAAAAAGAAGACAGCTGCTCTTCTGTTAAAACGTTTCGACCTTATTGTAGGTCCTCTTCAGTTATTATTTGTCATCTTACTTTGATGCAACATGTCTGGAGCAATGTTACAATCCGGCCGATACAGTAACATTGCTCCAGACATGTTGCATCAAAGTAAGATGACAAATAATAACTGAAGAGGACCTACAATAAGGTCGAAACGTATTAACAGAAGAGCAGCTGTCTTCTTTTTTTTTTATTTGGTCGCCAATAGCCAAAACCTTCATCCACTATTATTGATATACGTGCAGACTTTTCTTCGAAACCATTTTTCTTGTTGTTTCGCCTATCTGAACGTGAAGATTTCAAATTTATTTGTCTTTCTTCCCACAAACAAAGCCTTCTTGGCAGGGCAACAAAAATAGCTTTCTCAAATAGCTGTAAAACTTTTCAACGTCTTTTGTAAAAAAAATCAGTAAACATAAGTTTATTGCGTAAATATATGGATTGTAATTTTTATGAATTATTGACATACGTCCAGACTTTCCTTCGAAACCATTTTTCTCCGCTATCTTAACGTGCAAATCTCGAATTAATTTTTCTTTGTTCCCGCAAACAAAGCCTCGTTCACAGGGCAACAAAAAATGCAGTAAAAAGTTTTTTTTATTTCATTCGTATATGCATACGCCAGATTTAGGTTTTAGTAATGGACAGAACGGAAATATCAGGCAAAAGGTAATCTACCTTTTTCTCTTTCCTTCTCGTTCCCTTCTGCCGCAGCCTATTTTACTGACTGCAATCATTCGATCTCGTTTCCTTAGCCAAGAAGCATTGCAGCACATTCTACAGGAAGCTCATCTCCAGCCAGTAGCCGCTGCCACATGTACGAAGTATTACTGCGCGCTATGGTCGACAGATAGAATCGCCCAAGTCAGTTATACTCGGGTGTGGATCTTTTCCGCGTTACTACTTTCTCCGCACTCTCTGGCTTTCGACTAACAGCACACGGTGCATGACACTGCACTCAACTTTATTGCCCGAGCGAACCTGCAGCAGTTAATTGCGCTTAGGGCACGCTCGTTTAGCGTTCGCAACGCGTCCATACTGTAGAGTTCAGACTGTAGCTAATGTGCACCTTTTACAGCTCCGTTCAACGTGTTTCAGTATCCGCAAATTGTGAGCGAAAGTAATTTTCAAAATACTGTAGCATTTTGATACTTCAACAATTTTCGTGTACCCTTAGCAAATAAATATTACCGTGATTATTATGTTGATTGGAGAAATTAATTCGTGAATTGCTGTTTCAATTTGATTGGTTGACACATTTTTTTTCGAACTATGAAATAATTATCATGGTGATTCTGAGGAAATTAGTTGTAACATTTCTGTAGGTACTATTACATTTTAATGAATTGAAAAAATGTTATGCTCTCATCGAATAATAGTATTCGATATTATATTATTATAATATTATTAATAATGCTTTTATGGTGGTCTTAATGCTTTTGAAGGTTAAAAAAAAACAAAAAATATTTGAAAATCGGCAAGGCAAAATGGTACACGGCCAACCTTCCCAAACGTTATAAAAAATTTCGAATGTTACTGAAAAGTTTATAGGTTTAAAATTTTTAAATGTCCTTGACACCATTTTTTTATATGTCATGTTTTTATTTCCATACATAATAGTTTCAATACCCATATTTAAGTATTGAAAATTAGCGAACTGCGCGGAATCATATCTACAGTGAAGAGCATACATTCTCTTGTAAAAATAACTAAAAATTATGTTAATAACAGTTATAGTTCCAAAAATGACCATTCATTAGAATTGCCCTCGATAAAAAAAGATATTTTCGAAAATGCCACTGCAATCTTCGAGTATAGGATAACAGGAGCCTCAAAAAAAATGTAATTCATGAATTTTCGATAGATTTTAAACCTTTCAGTTTTTTACGATCAAAATGGCACATCCGTGTGGTAATCAACGCGCCCTACAGTGGATTTGGGGTCCAACAAAGATATAGATGGAAGAAGGGAACAAAGACAAAGGCGAGCGAACAAACTTTACAGTATTGCGTTGTGTGACAGTACAGCAAACTTTACAGTACAAAACATAAATTTTCATGTAAAAACAAACAAGAATTAAGATAACATTCATGGTACCAAAAATTATCATCCATTAAAATTTACCTTGTTTTATAAAAATATTTTCTAAAATGCCACTACGATCTTTAAGTACCAGGAACGTATATTTCATTGTATCCAATATGTGGCTATTTTTATCACATCCTTTTCCGTCTGTAGTGACAACAAGAGTCCCAACAAAAAAAAACGCATAAATTATGAATTTTCGATAGATTTTAACCCTCGCGGTCTTTTTACGATCAAAATGGCACATCCGTGTGGTAATCAACGCGCCCTACAGGGAATTCGGGGTTCAACAAAGATATAGATGGAAGAAGGGAACAAAGACAAAGGCGAGCGAACAAACTTTACAGTATTGTGTTGAGTGTCAGTACAGTAAACTTTACAGTACAAAACATAAATTTTCATGTAAAAACAAACAAGAATTAAGATAACATTCATGGTACCAAAAATTACCATCCATTAAAATTTACCTTGTTTTATAAAAAAATTTCTAAAATGCCACTACGATCTTCAAGTACCAGAAATGTATATTCCATTGTATCCAATATGTGGCTATTTTTATCACATCCTTTTCCTTCTGTAGTGACAACAGGAGTCCCAACAAAAAAAAACGCATAATTTATGAATTTTCGATAGATTTTAACCCTCGCGGTCTTTTTACGATCAAAATGGCACATCCGTGCGGTAATCAACGCGCCCTACAGGGGGTTTGGGGTTCAACAAAGATATAGATGGAAGAAGGGAACAAAGATAAAAGCGAGCGAACTGCGCGGAAGGCGGTGGATGGCGAGGAATGGGCGGGGGGCGCCGAAGTGCAGGGTTCCCAAAATACGCGCGTGTGAACGCGTTCGGCGGAGAGAACCGGAACAAAGAAGAGTGGAGTACGCATGTGCCGGTGTGGAGAGCGAGAAAGACCGAGCGCTTACTCTCTCTCTCTCTCAGCTCTCACGAGTTGAAACACAAAGAGTCACAGTATTCGCTGAAATGATAATACCTCGAAGGGTACGCGAGAGGGGATGACTAAATTGGAAGGGATTCCGGCTAAGGGGTGTCATGCGTGTCAGTTTCACTCTCCTGACAGCCGACAATTCACCAACTAGGATACTCTGACTCGTAAGAGACGTTGTATCACTCCGTTTACATTACTTTCCGTGCTGCTCAGTTACGCCATTGGAGGGGCTTTACGAGAGTTAAGCACTTCTTTGCACAGACCAGAATTGTAAACGTCTATTACTTAATGAAACGAACATTTATGGTATCATTCGTTTCGCAATAATGTACAGCAGTGCTTGTGAAATGATGATATATATGTTTATAACAGGAAATGAATTTCATTTTTCATAAATATCGGAAGGAAAATTAATTAGTATTATCTTTTATTTGTTATATTAGGCTTCGTGCAATCAGTTATAGAATCACGACCTTTCCCTATCTAAGACCAGTAATTATTCATTTGAGTTAAATACTTTTTCGCACAAATCAGAATTGCAAACGTCTATTATTTAAGGTACTCCTGTACAGTCCGACGCCGTATAAGTTCGAGGGAGAATTAAACAAAATATACGAACAGTTCTCGATGAGATATAAATCTGAAAAAAATCGAGCGTATAGAAAATGCTGAAAAGGTTATTTTGGTATAATAATAATTAAAAAATGTTATTGACAAATTACTTAAATAAATAATAGTGCAACAAATTACCCGGCAACCTAATTTTTTTTAAATATGTAAAACATTTGTTTATTTTTCTGAATACGTATGTATTTTTTCAGGTTTTTTTCTGATTTCCAATTTTAAACTTGGAAAAAACGGCCATTTTCAAACATCAGATAAAATTCGAAAAAGTCTACACGTATTCAGAAAAATAAACAAATCATTTTCATAACAAAAAGAAGTTAGGTTACCGGGCAATTTGTTGCACAATTCTTTATTTCGGTAATTTGTTAATAAAATTTTTTAATTATTATTATGCCAAATTAATCTCTTTAGCATCTTTCTAATAGTTGATTTTTTTCAGATTTTTTATTTCATCGAGAACAGTTCGTAATTCTGTCTCGATTTTGCTCGAACTTATGCGATGTCAGACAATACAGGAGGACTACCTTAATGAAACGAACATTTATAGTATCATTTGTTTGAAACAATGAATAGCAGTGCTTGTGAAATGATGATATATATGTTTATAACAGGAAATGAATTTCATTTCTTATAAATATCGGAAGAAAAATTAATTAGTATTATCTTTTATTTGTTATATTAGGCTGCGTGCAATCAGTTATAGAATCACGACCTTTCCCTATCTAAGACCAGTAATTATTCATTTGAGTTAAATACTTTTTCGCACAAATACTTTTTCGCACAAATCCGAATTGCAAACTATTATTTAATGAAAGGAAAATTCATGGTATCATTTGTTTCGTAATAATGTACAGCAGTGCTTGTGAAATAATGATATATATTTTGATAGCATGAAATGAATTAAATTTTTTATAAAAATTGGAAGAACAATTAATGAGTATTATCTTTTATTTGTTGTATCTGTTATAGAGTCCGTGCAATCAGATACATCACGACGATTCGCTATATACAACCAGTAATTATTCATTTGAGTTAAATACTTCTTCGCACAATTGTAAACATCTATTATTTAATGGAACGAATATTTATGGTATTATTTGTTTTGTAATACTGTACATTATTGAGCTTGTGAAATCATGATACATATTTTAATAACAGACAATTATTTACTTTTGTTTTATTTAGGGAAAAATTAATTGATCGCTTTTTATTATGCACTAGGCTAATCACACACGCTGGCGCGCGTGCCTAAAAATGCCTCTTTTGCGCTGCTGCGCTTTGATGACCTTTTAAAATGTCACGGACGTTGCAGCGCATGTCCTATTCTTATGTCAAATTTGACACCAAACTGAACTTGTTTCTCGCGGACTTTCCCAGCAACCAATCACAACTCGAATAAGTGTCAACAATGCTTTCCGTTACCCATGAACTTTTTAAAAGAGAGATTAGGTATATTTCGACATTTTATTTAGAATTTTTTTTTTAAATTGATGATCAGTTCACAAAAACTCTAGCTAATTGTTGGAGAATAATCACGAGCGCGTATTTAATTGCTCATAATTGTTCATCTGAAAAAATGATAAATACTGACAATCCTGGTGAGCAATGAAAAAGTAGTATCGGTGAGCATGAATAATGGGCCATGAAACTTCAACGATATTTTATAGTGACTGTAAATATTCAACGGTTGCAAAAAGTTAATCTATCAGAATAAATTAACTTTCCACCAACCACCAACAATAAATATTTGTCATGACCAACATAATTTCCCTGAGTGCAGAGCTGTAATTATCGTATGATTGCTTCCGTACTCCACTACTTTGTTTATTCGTTTTATGAATAATTGAATATTTAAAACCAATAAAAGATCTATTACGAAATTTCACGAAAATTAAATTAGCATGCAATTTTTCCGAATACATTCTACCTAAAGCAACATACAAATTATTTATGCAAAACATTATTGACAATTATATTTTTTAACAAAAAAATAATGGCCAATAGAAGACCTGTAACGAAAATCCAGTAAAATTAAATTTTTTTGCAATTACTTTTCCCACTGATCATAAATTTACTTCTACATAATACATTTTGTTTCTTAATATATTATTATATTACGCTTCATCGGCTAAGTTTATTGGCGACCGGTTATATAAATAACAAAAGAAAAATATACAATGTTATTATGTGTTTAATTCGTCCTGAGTTATAAGTCACTGTATATATTGATGCTTTTGCAGTATCCGAATGTGTTTTTTAAAAAGATTTAGCATCTTTTAAACCCAATTATAAAGTCCTTGGCAATAAATTTTGTCACAATATATTTTGATTTTTGGACAGTCTATTATTATGTGTTGCACGGTCGACGGCACATAATAAATTATTAATAATTATATTTCATTCATAATTATCAATATTATATTTTTCTACAAAAAATATTTCCCAAAAGCGAATCCATTTCCAAAAATCAACGAAAATTAAATGAATGTACCATAATAGATCAAATCATTATAGAAATGTTTCTTAATTCTACATAAAACATAAATATAATTTATGTAACGTTGTTCAAAGCTAATGCCGTATTCCAATCTCCAAGGGGAATTTGGTCACTGAGTACAAGTGCGGGTTTTTCGTACATAAATGTCAATCTCTCGTCTGCACAGCGCAACAAAGAACTGTAGGACACGCAGCGGTTGCGGTTCGACGAGCGGTCGCGAATAATTCGATAGCCGAGAACGAGCTCGGAATGAGGAGAGGGGGGGAGTAGAGATGAGCGAGCGGCGCGTTTCCGGGTTTCTGATAAATCACAACGACGACCATTGTCAGCGTGAGGTTGGTCGTAGGGCGAGGGGCGAGGTCGGAAAATACTCTCGGGAGTCCTTTGTGCTCGCGGTGCAGGCTACACCAAGCGTTTCGAGCGGCACAAGGGCTAAAAACCTACTGTGTTTCCCTAAACCGTCCACGCACACGCTGCTGACCCATTTCCCTGTTATTAGGATTTTTCAATGGCCCGATCAATCTTCTCGAGTGCGATTGAGGCGGACCGGCAAACTCGTAACTCTTTGTTCGCAATAATCGCAATAAAATATTAAATTACGTATAGGGGAAAAAGGGAGGTATTGCGGTCTCCGGTCAATACCAGTCTCGTTAATTTTGCATAATATCGAAAATTTTCTTGCTCTGTCAGCTCACGTACATGATGATAAACTAATTTAATGATCCGTGCTGATTAAATCGATATAAATTTAAATATCTAATGATTTTTTGACTATACACTATTTTTCTTAGAAGAAAAGCCTTCATTTGAATAAGGTTTTGTAAAATATATTGTCGTTAAAATTACATCCAACCGGTGTTCATGTCTCTGTCTGTTCTTTAGTTTCAATTTTCCGATGTTGAAATGTTATCTCCGTAAGTAAATGTATTGAAATTAATTATAACAAACCTTTGTGGTTGTCGGGATGACAATTATCACGAAAGCGAGGCAATGGTAGTCGCATTTATAATAGTTATTTAGTTGAGGATGTATGATAGGTACAGTCCCGCTAATCGTGAGTTTCAGAGAACATTTCGATTACTTCTTGATCGGATAAAAATCGGAAAAAAATAATCGATATTAAACGTGCTGAAAAGATAAATTTTGCATAGTAATAATTGCAAAATGTTATTAACGAATTTCTGAAAAAAAAAACAATTGTTCAACAAACAATCAGTCAACCTAACTTTTTTCTAATGAAAATAATATGTTAATTTTTTTGAATGTGTACGAATTTTTTCAGTTTTTTTTCTTTATTTTGATTTTGGTTATTTTATTATCAAAAATGTGCGCGAAATAACGAATTTTGGATATGTGTTAGACATAAAACCATTTACTACACTCAAGATTTTTTTGCAAAACGCATATCCAAAATTTGTTATATTCTGCGTATTTTTCGAAATAAAAAAAGTCAAAATCAAAATAAAGAAAAAAATCTTTAAAAAATTCATACGCATTCAAAAAAATTAACATATCATTTTCATTAAAACAAGTTAGGATGACTGTTCATTTGTTGAACAATTGTTTTTTTTCACCAATTTGTTAATAACATTTTGGGATTATTATTATGCGAAATCAATCTTTTCAGGACGATCTATATGCATTATTTTTTTCCGATTCTTATCCCATCGGGAAATGATCGAAATTGTCTCTGAAACTCACTTTTGGCGGGACTGTACCTATCATACATCCTTAATAATGACTTAGAATGGAATAAGAATTAAAATATTAGATGATATACATAGAAAATATGTTTATTTTGATTGAGATTCCAGTGGTGGCATGAACCTAGAATTTCTGAGGTTAGAATTTCAGTTTTTCTATATACCATAGATTAAGATTTGTACGTGCAATTACAGATGTCTCGCTGATGGTATAAAGTTCCGCTGTTGAAAGGAAATTAATCGTTATACGTTTGAAAATTACCTCATAGTTACCTAAAAGGCGTAATTACCCGAATCGTCGGGGCAGTCAATGAACATATTTTTATAATTTATATAAAACCAAATTATTAGATTGTTTCCACGATTTTCATGCTATCACTTTTCATCAATAGTTAACGAAGTATCCAACAACGATTCTTGTTTGGTAAAACAGAGATTTTATTTACAGGAAATAGAAAATAATCCTTAGTAACTGTGATTCCCCCATTTTCCCCTAATGATATAGCACTCGAAGTCTACGAAGTGGATGAGAAAAAGGAAAAGAGACAGTGGATGCAATAAAAATGTTAAAAAATCGTGCAAAGCACGTGTTTCCTATTTCGAGGGGACGCGAACTCGGGAAGTACGCCTTGACTCTTTCTCTTATTCCCAGAGTGTATCGTACGATTCACTTCCTGCACCGCCACTCACCGAGCCACTAATCTATTAATACTGTTCGTGTACACATAGGAACGTACGCTGAGAGCGTTACAGAGGCACAAGTGACATGCTAAGACTACGAAAACGCGTTTTGGTTCAGTTCCTCGTGGCCAGATGTTGGGCATACACACCCGTGAGATTCACTCAGAGGAACTAAAAAAAAAGGAGAAATGTAGATGCGTAGAGAGACAAGTTCGTGAGCTGTGTTTTACGCACCAATGAACTATACGCTATTTAATCAACGCTGAAGACGCTGCTTTTGTGGATCGGCTGACGTAAACTTAAATAGAATCTATATCTTTACTTTGGATCCCTTTAACACATCAAACGTGATATATTCTTGGATATGGCGTATTTTCACAAGCTGTCAAGACTTTCGTAGTGAATATTAATTGACGACATCTATTCAGTCATTTTATATTTCTGATTTTCTCTGTAATTTGCGTCACTGTAATGTTTCTGAGAATCTTATGATTTTTCTTTTCAAAACGGTAGAGTTTACATTCTTGTTATCCATTTATATGTTGAAAGACAAATTTCGCGTAAGATACGAGGTAAAAAATTGATGTTTTAAACACAAACTGTAACTTTGTGTAACTGCATTGAAAAAAACAAAAAAAAAATTGAGCTAAAATCAGAGAAATATCCCATGATTTTCTCAAATTTGTACAGGCTTCCCAATTGTCAAAGATCATTTTCTCCCTTTTCAAAATGTTTGACATGAATTTTTCGGTTGGTTCTCCACATGTTCCTGTTAATTCTATCTTAAATAAAATAACAGAAGCGACGATAGGAAATAATAATCGATTCGATTATTTATTCTCCAATCCAAATGCAATTCTAAAAATGATAAAAACCG
Organism: Tromatobia lineatoria; assembly: GCA_949699805.1. Lineage (NCBI taxonomy): Eukaryota > Metazoa > Arthropoda > Insecta > Hymenoptera > Ichneumonidae > Tromatobia > Tromatobia lineatoria. The sequence goes on from OX453038.1 coordinate 16,663,303, forward strand.
GAGGGTCAACCATTGAGTAATTCAAGCGTACATCAGATTTCGAGAGATTTTGGAGTTCAAGAATTCTCGAGATTTCAATAATTCTTTGCAATCTGGAAAATTCCACGGTATTATAAAGATTTCATGAAATTATTCAAGATTTCGTAAGATTTCATGTGATTTCTTGAGATTGCATGGGATTCCAATGGATTCCTTGAAATTCAATAAGATTTCAGGGATTTCCGAAAGATTTCAGAAATTAGAAGCATTTGTAGATATTTTGATAATTTCGTGAAAATTCTTGTATTGCCTAAGGTTTTAAATGAGAATTTCAATGATTTCTCGGAATAGCATAAGATTTTAAAGATTACACAATATTTCTTGCAATATCAATGATTTCAAATGTGATGGCCCTACATTACATGTCAGAAAACGATTCGAATAAGATAAATATATAGGTGACTTACTCAGTATCTGAATAATCCGGATTGAATTCCTGGTGATCACCATATATTTTCTCTTTTCGATAGTTGATCAGTCCATCAACAATGCCAATATCTAGACCTCTCCAAACCCTTCACCTGGTCATTACACAAAAATTTCAGGAAATTCTAAAAGATATTTCAAAATATTCTCAGATTTTTTGTGATTTCAACAGAATACATAAGATTTCATCGGATTTTGCGAGATCTCTAGGACCGGGATGTAACATGAACATGAACCGCTTCAGCGTTCGGTCCAATTTAGATCAGACACTTACACGAAACATAACAATCGTATATTACTGAACTTTCCGAAAACCAATAGTGGTCGCACTTGATATGTCAACAGACCTTTGCTGTAAGATGTAATCATAACTGGAACTTAGATATATCAAATCAGACCAGACGAACGACCGACACACACACACACACACACACACACACACACACACACACACACACACACACACACACACACACACACACACACACACACACACACACACACACACACACACACACACACACACACACACACACACACACACACACACACACACACACACACACACACACACACACACACACACACACACACACACACACACACACACACACACACACACACACACACACACACACACACACACACACACACACACACACACACACACACACACACACACACACACACACACACACACACACACACACACACACACACACACACACACACACACACACACACACACACACACACACACACACACACACACACACACACACACACACACACACACACACACACACACACACACACACACACACACACACACACACACACACACACACACACACACACACACACACACACACACACACACACACACACACACACACACACACACACACACACACACACACACACACACACACACACACACACACACACACACACACACACACACACACACACACACACACACACACACACACACACACACACACACACACACACACACACACACACACACACACACACACACACACACACACACACACACACACACACACACACACACACACACACACACACACACACACACACACACACACACACACACACACACACACACACACACACACACACACACACACACACACACACACACACACACACACACACACACACACACACACACACACACACACACACACACACACACACACACACACACACACACACACACACACACACACACACACACACACACACACACACACACACACACACACACACACACACACACACACACACACACACACACACACACACACACACACACACACACACACACACACACACACACACACACACACACACACACACACACACACACACACACACACACACACACACACACACACACACACACACACACACACACACACACACACACACACACACACACACACACACACACACACACACACACACACACACACACACACACACACACACACACACACACACACACACACACACACACACACACACACACACACACACACACACACACACACACACACACACACACACACACACACACACACACACACACACACACACACACACACACACACACACACACACACACACACACACACACACACACACACACACACACACACACACACACACACACACACACACACACACACACACACACACACACACACACACACACACACACACACACACACACACACACACACACACACACACACACACACACACACACACACACACACACACACACACACACACACACACACACACACACACACACACACACACACACACACACACACACACACACACACACACACACACACACACACACACACACACACACACACACACACACACACACACACACACACACACACACACACACACACACACACACACACACACACACACACACACACACACACACACACACACACACACACACACACACACACACACACACACACACACACACACACACACACACACACACACACACACACACACACACACACACACACACACACACACACACACACACACACACACACACACACACACACACACACACACACACACACACACACACACACACACACACACACACACACACACACACACACACACACACACACACACACACACACACACACACACACACACACACACACACACACACACACACACACACACACACACACACACACACACACACACACACACACACACACACACACACACACACACACACACACACACACACACACACACACACACACACACACACACACACACACACACACACACACACACACACACACACACACACACACACACACACACACACACACACACACACACACACACACACACACACACACACACACACACACACACACACACACACACACACACACACACACACACACACACACACACACACACACACACACACACACACACACACACACACACACACACACACACACACACACACACACACACACACACACACACACACACACACACACACACACACACACACACACACACACACACACACACACACACACACACACACACACACACACACACACACTCATTCATTCATTTCGTAAAAACCACTTTTCTCAATGTTTTAGAACATTTTGAGTATCCTGTCATAAAAATCTAAAAAAAAAAAAAATTTTACGAAAACAAAACTTCCTTTATGAGGAAGCAAAATCGAACATTTTTTTCATGAAAACAATGCCTCCTCTATGAGGATGCAGAAATGGCCAATCTGACAGCAAAACCTTCATAAAATATGAGCCGCATTCGTCAAAGCGCGCATATCATATAAACGGGCGATCAATACCTATAGCAAAAAATTGTTCAATCTTCAGTTTAAATTTCATTCCTTTTTTTGTCGCCATGCGACCATTTAATTAGTCTCTCGTATTTCTCTCAATACACGCAAACACACCCACTCGTATATAGACATATATATACATATTCTCATAGATCGAGTCTTTTGGTAGCCACAGTACAGGCAACAATGCCCAATTAGTAGCAGTGGCGGTCGTGGCGTTAGTAGTGAGGTCCGATGCGGCGATACGAAAAGCAAGAGAGTGGACTCGCCGGTTGTGCTAGGAGACTCTCATCGTTACCCGTGTTTCCGGAAACTCGCGCAGCGCTGTTTCGCCATTGGCAGTAGCAGCATCAGCAGCAGCACTATGGTGTTGCCATTTCTGTCGGTCGTTCGATGCACGTTGCTGTTATATGCCGTTGCTCAGCGCCCACGCCGCCAAATGCAATAGCAGAGCGACTGAGCGACAAGTACCGCAGACAGCAGTGTATACGATGGTGGTACAGTGGTTGCTGTTGCCGCCGCCGCTGCTGCTGGTGCATCGGCCCGACTACAGCTTCGAACTCGTCCTATATATGTCTCTATATATAAAAGAGACCGGGGCTAGTCGGATCAGGAGCAAATTGGTTTAAGCCCGTTTAAAAATCTACTAATGCATAAGGCATCTTCCCTCGAAGCGGCTTCGCATATCTGGGTCATTTTGGCAATTATTGGCAAACGTTTCTATCTTCCCTAAGCGATTTGGTTAAATATAATGTGAAGATTGTTGCGTTTATTTATTTCGAATTTTCCGGGGTTGCGGTCTCCTAAGCGTTATTGCCTAAATTATCTTTGAATTATTTCCGTACAGGATTAATAATCTCGAAATAAAGTTGAGTGCTATTCCTCCGTTAAAAAAAGGATGCAAAGCAGAAACTTGCATATTGCTCCCTCATTATTGTTGCTTTTTTTTACAAAGCTACCGCTATGAGGAAGTATGTTGATCGATTTTCGCTACCTCATAAACGAAGCTTTGTAACAAGGGAAAAAATAATATCGTGGCAATGTGCAAGGTTCTTTCTTGCATCCTCGTATGATAACATCGTACGTAAGTTATAGCAAAATGTAAAATGATGAAAATTTCCAAAATGCCATAAAATTCCAATCGGTCCGTCGATCATTACGAAATTTGTTACTTAGGAACACTTAGTACTATTTCTTTGTACTGAGTGCTCCTACTTTGTAAACAACGTTGTATATTCGAAATACAGGGTGTCCCATTTGAAACAATCCACACTCAGAGAAAGGAATAGTACCGTCAACTATATATATATAGTCAAGGTACCTTTGTTTCTACAGAACTCAATTTATTCCCGTTAAGTTCGACTTGGTTGATCTGACAAAATCTGTTGGTTTGAAACAAAATCATAATCAAGTTCAAATTACCATTCCGATTCAACCATATGAATTGTTAGCTGAATTACATCAAAGTTAATTCAACTGAATAATGGTTTTACCGAGCTGCATGGTTTTTTGATTCTTTAACTAATTTTATTGGTTCATTCAAAAAAGATTTAGTTTTATTTAACAGTTCAATGAGTTAATAGAAAGAAAGTTATTTAGTTCAAGCCGTCTCGTTACTTACTTAATGGATACAGACCAATTGGTCGAAGTAACCAAACATTTTCTTGTATGGTAGGGACATTCGTTTGATTCACCCGTTATTTCTTATAATTACGTCAGGATCTAAAATGACAAACAGTCCATACAACTAAACATATTGTTGAAATAACGTGTAGGTACATTGATTCATTTCAATGTTATAGTCAAAAGAAGTTTACTGCAAGATTCAATCAATTTGTTGTGAGTGCATGTTAAATATCATGAGAGCTGTCATCAACTAAATATCCTCATCCGTGTAACAAAATATTGGTTTGCTACAACCCAGTTGCTGCATCTGATTGATGAGTACAATCAGCTAAACATTCAATACATTCAAGCTCAGTTAGGTTTGAAACTACCCGAAAAAGAGTTCATTAAAATCTGCGTGTTTTCGAGTGAATTAAAATTAGATTTTATTTAACTAAATCATTGTTTGGGATTCAACTAAATCCTATGGTCATCCCAAACATACATTTCGTCCGCTCCATTTGACTGCAGGATTTAGTTCACTCAAACAGATTTCCTTCGACGGTACTATACCTTTCTCTGAGTGCACCTAAATATCTCTTGAGGGGGCCAAGTGACAGGAAATTTTTAGAGACCTAAGTTGTAAGGTTTCGAGGGGGACATTTGATGCATGCATTTTTTTGAGCTTTTAAGATCATGCTTGCAAGCTGCAAGCATAAGGAGCTTTTTTTAAAATCGCAATCGCATTTTTCACCCCAATGGAACTTGTCCGCCTTGATGAGTTGTTTTCAAATACCTCATCATTCATGTCGATTCCTTGGATTTTAATCAAAAAATGCTACGAAAATGAGTTCTGGTATCAAACTGAACATTCAGACTTTCTCGATAGAATCCTTGGCACTCTCCTAATACCAGTAAAATATCCACAATTTCACTCGCTGAGTACATCATAACGTGTTCAATGAAATTACAGATGATATTATCTCGATTCTGGTGGAATTGAAACTGTTTCGAATAACAGAATCCTCGAAGTAATGGGGAATTCTTTGTTATTGTTTACATTCCGTTAATACGGTTAGTGAATGGATTGGTGGAATAATCATCCACGCCAACACGCATCAAGGGAATGTGAATTTTTAGTTTGATACCAGAACTCATTTTCGTCGCATTTTTCGAGTAAAATCGGAGGAATTGACATTAATGATGAGGTATTTGAAAACAACTCATCAAGGCGGACAAGTTTCATTGGGGTGAAAAATGAGATTGCCGTTTGATAAAAGCTCCTTATGCTTGCAGCTTGCAAGCATGGCCTTAAAAGCTCAAAACAATGCATGCATCAAATGGCCCCCTCGAAACCCTACAACTTAGGTCTCTAAAAATTTCCTGTCACTTCGCCCCCTCAGGAGATATTTAGGTGGATTGTTTCAAATTGGACACCCTGTATACAACGTTGTTGAAAATCATGATTAAATACAGGTACAGAATTGAAATAGCCACGAAAAACGTATTTAAGTGTGGAGGTGGCCACAACCGGTACTTCTACCCTACATGAGAATTTCGAAGCTCGGGCTTAGCGGGTCAACGAGAAGTGTGGACCGTGTATACAATGAAAGGCGATTATAATAAGTGTAAAGTAAGGGTCTATACGGCTAACGGAGGATAACTGAAGGTATAGACGGTCAAATGACGGGCTGTGAGTGTTGTTACACTCACTGACAGTAAAAAAATTTCGACTCGGGCAGAAATGAGTTGCTACAACTATTTACTCGGTGCCTATAACAATCTCGACGACTTGTCGTGACAGCGCGAAACGAGTTAACACGAGATAGTTGGCATAAGCAATCTTGATACTTGCCACAACGCATTAAAAAAAAAAGTTTTTCATTCTGTGGTTGGGATAACTTATTTGTGAAAGTTATCTCCCCCACTCTTAGTTATTGTCCGAACCAGGTTCGATTCGATGGCCTAAGAGACGTATTGGTAGTCGTAGCAACTATTTACAGAGTCAAAGTAACGTATATGTTATTTCTCATTACTTATTTGTGTGTTGGAACAACACATGACGATAGTAGTTGTAACAACTACTTCAAAGGTGCGAGTAACTCATCAGTGAGTTCAACCAACTCACTAGAGAGATCACGCAACTCTTCAGTGAGTTCGCGCAATTCTCTAGTCAATTCGTCCAACTAATCAATGGGATCGCGCAACCACTTTAAACCAACGCAACGAGAGCTCGCAGCCAAACATATTTTTTTTAAATCGAAGCGTGTGATAATCGAAGTCTGGCAAACAACTATTTCCGTAAAGTTTCGCATCACTATTAGACATAGACATTTTTTGCAAAAAAATGCTTTCAAAAGACATTTGTTCAAAGAAATCCTTTCAAAGACATTTCTTTAAAAAAAAAAAATGCTTTCGATAGACATTGTTTTCAAAATTTTCAGACAATTAATGTTTCGCGCTTCAATTGAATTTTCTACAGACTTTTTTAGTACATCACCATTTGCAGTGATGCCTTTTAAGATTGATACGTGCAAAGCTGCAAGCAATTCGCCAATGTAACTCGAATATGTATCTAGAGCTTTTTCAAAATCTTGTCGGATTACTCAAGGAGTTGAGAATTTGATGAATCGGCTGACAATACTTCAACTATCGATACAGTACTTTTTGTAACGGAAAAAAGCGGACGTAAAAATGACGATAAATGATTCCAAAATATACAACATTGTGAAAAATCATGATTGAATACAGGTACAGAATTAAAATAGCCACGAAAAACGTATTTAAGTGTGAGGGTGGCCACAACCGGTACAGTGGCCACAACCGGTACTTCTACCCTACCTAGTTATTGATCCTTGCAACAAAATAGCTTCAACTTTATCCCGATCTATGCAGCTGAAATATGAATAAAAATTTAAAAAACGAAATTGATTCGTTTAGCCCCGGTTTTTCCTGTATATATATATATATATTGCTATATATGTATATATATAGCAATGTCGCCCGGCCCTCGGTAACTCCAACTCCGTGTCCCTCTGCTGCTATGCCCCCAGCGCACAAACAGCAATTAGCGCGAATCGATGCGGGTCCACTGACAAAGGGAACGGGACTCGTCTCTGGATTATACCAATTAATATGTACATCCATACCGTACCATCATACTCGTGTCACTACTGCTGCTGCTACTCGTCCCGATGCAATTGCTGGTGGTTGTGAACAATGCTGTATATAGAGAAGCTTGACATACTCCTCGGATTGGCCACGCTTCCCTGTAACTGTAATTCTACGCTGACATTTGTATTGCGTTGTGTGTATACATTACAGCAGGTTAGTGTCGTCATGAATTAACACAGGGTGATTAAGATACCGTTCATCAAATCATGATTTTAAGTAGAGGAGTTAAGAAAAAATAAATCAAGTAGATAGATTTGGTTTTCATGCTCATTGTCACGTTTTTAGCGCGAAAATTATTAACAATATCTTGAATAACAAACATTAAAATTGTGAGCAATTCAATTTATGTCGTTACATTTGTTCCGACTGTTGGGATTTTTACTTTCAACTTTACTTTTATGCACAAATTTATTTATTTATTTTGTTCCATTTGTGTTATTCATTATTTATATTTTATCTATTCCAAGGAGTGTGATCTTGACAACAATTTAAAATGATAGTGAAGGAAAAAGCCTAAGTTCCTGAAATAAATGAAATAATGAATACAAAATAATTAATGATTAAGATACTGTTTATCAAATCATGATTTTAAGTAGGGGAGTGAAAACGGAACAAATTAAGTAAATATATTTGCTTTACATTTTTTACAAGTATGAAAAATTGTTCAACAATATTTTTAAACAAACATTAACAATATTTGTAATTATATTTATGTCGTTGGATTTGTTCCGGCTGTTGTGAGTGTTACTTTGAACTTAACTTCTATTTATTTTATTAGTTCTATTCGTGTTAACTATATCATATATTTCATTCATTGGAAGGAACGTGACTTTGAAACCAATTAGAAATGATAGTGCGGGAAAAAGTCTGAGCATTAAAAAAAACCGACGAAAGTTGAAACAAGAATCATAACTAAAGCGGTTCACTAATTGCAAAATAATTATTTAGAGAAAGTACAAAATTTCAGAAATCGTGCCTCTTTATCGTATCATTGAATCAGACGGTTCTACTATTATCTATTATCACGTAATTTTTTGGTAAACGAATAAGCAAAATACAAGCGGTTTAAAAAGTTGGCTACGGTTTAAAAGCGGTTTAAAAAGTTTTTAATTGCAGGAAGGACATGAAGAAAAGGCAGATTCAAGAAAGTGAAAGTTTGTGTCTTTGGGTATTTAATTTATCATGCGGAGACGTAACCGGAAGTCGAGGGTTGGTCTGACCTTGGCCTTCGACGAATAGGACGGTTTTCCGTGTTTTTGGGCTTATATAAGAGCGCAGATGTCCTGTCAGTATTTTTTTAATATTATGGAAAGTAGAATCATATGAGGCAATTTGACACAAGTTAAGCAAAAAGTGTTTTTGAACATTGACTATATTTTTTTTTTATTCCAGGAGAAATTATTAATAATTTTGGGTATCTCAAGGTATATTCAAGGTGACTTGTGACCAGAAATGAAGGGCTCGCCTAGCGTTGGTCTTCAACGCTCAACTCGACTATTACTCCTCTTGTGTTTATTTTACTGTCAGGACGTCTTGAACTGTAACTCTACACTTTTGATTATACTTAATAGCATTTATCTGTGAGGTTACTGATGTCATTTAGTAATATACGACACCACTGCCAAGTCCTCCTTAAGAGAACACATTATTAAGCTGACGCCAACTAAACTCAGTTGGCTTAAACTGAATTTAATTGAGTCTATTTAAGGATCTATTACACCTATATTCCCAAACAAAAGTTTGACGGAATTACAACACGAAGACTTCAAGAAAAAGAAATCTGAATAAGTCCGAAGTCTGTCATTTAGGATAATTACAATTCTAAAAAATTATAAATTATTTTTCGAAAACATTGTATTAAATTTTTACAGGTTTTTATTTTCTTAAAGACGTCTACTTTATTATATTTTGTTATTTTCTATGTCTTTGGTATTTATTAAATTCGATCAAATAAATGAAAGTGATCCAAGAATGAATATAATAAATTCGAAACTATTATAAATTTATTAAAAAATTACCCCTGTTTTAGGGATACAATTTCACAAAAAAACGGCTTGGTTTAAACAAAATCATATATTAATATCTTTTTGGTTTTATAATTATCAAAAAACAAGAATCATGCTGTCCCCAAAGTCGTTTCTTAATTTTTTCAGAGTCTTCACATGTCGAGAATTACTCAATTTCTCGAATAAAACTTTTCGTTGTGCTTGTACGCGATGCATTGTTGATACAGTGATTACAACTACACGTGAGTTTCGATACAGCGAGCGAACTTGACCTGTCGATGTAGTTGGATTAAGCTCTGTATATATATATGTATAAGTATATATATATAGTTGGCTTAAACTAAATTTAATTAAGCTAACTGACTATATTTTGCCTCGACTGCACGGTACCATTGACTTAAGTTAATCATTCACATGACACAAGTTATGCACAGCATATCAAACCTCCTTAATTAAATTAATTTTTAACCAACTAAATTCAATTTCACTCACGTACTTAAACCCATTGTTAATTAAAAAATAGAGTGAAACAATCAAAAGAGAGATAAACAAAAATTATATTAAAAGCGAAACGGAAACTTTCCATTCGTAGGAGTGAATAAAGTTCTACGATCTGTCGATTACCGTCTTACGAATAAAATTCATCAGGCGAAGTGGCAGCCGGAAGTCAAGGGCTCGTCTGTCCTTGGCCTTCAATGCACACCTCAACTTTCCCTTCTTTTGTGCTTATCTCCCTGCGGAGACGTCTTCACTGGCTTTGCTTTGTTTCTTTCTCTTTCTAGAATGAGAGAAAGAGAGAAAGGCGAAATCGCAAAGGTGATACGAGAGACTCGAGAGAGTTCGAGCATTGTGCGCGGGCCACATACGAACAGAAGGAAATCGGGAAACCAGATATTTTGAGTAATTTGAAACCGGGCTCGCTGGACCTGATCGTTTGACGGTCATTGAGACTTCCTTTGTTACGCATACCCCAGAACCGCATATATCCCTTCTTTCGTGTGACGCGTGCATGTTTCACAAGGCCCAGTCGACAAAATAAAAAATACAAAAATAAAGCCTGAAGTATGAATAATGTTTTATTCGACAGATTTCTTTGTTAAGAAAATCCATTTCTATCTTTTTGTCACGCAGTACTCGATGAACGATGTATTGTTGTTGTTTCAGATCTTATCATAAAAAAACGCATTTTTACTGTTTCATCGTATAGGGAGCATGTAAAAAAAAGACGTGTTGCACGATGAACGAAATCGCCAGGCAGTTTATGGTGGAAATACATGATTTTAGTGTCCTGAAGTCTAAAAAGGAAAACGCTTCGTTCGGGTTTGTCTGGTTTATCGAGCTTGTGTTGTCCGTCTAGTCCGTCTTTTTTGTCTCATCTATCTGGTATATCTGGTCTATCTGATTTGGCTGGTCTGTGCGATTTATCTGGTCTATCGATTGTATGTAACTTCTCAAAACCACTGCTAATCATAATGATATTTGATATGGTCATCGATATGAAGCATTTGGTATGGTCATCTATACGAAGCATTTGGTATAGTCATCTATATGAAGCCTGTAGTTATTGTATCAAAAACTGGACCACAACATAAATCTCTTTTAGTATTTTACATAGTGGGTCAACAGAAAAAAAGTAGAAACACAAAAAAGAATTTCTCGTCTACAATTTGAATAAAATATAATAAACCCTAAAAAAATGTCAAGAGACATTCAATACAACTATTAATCCAGTACAACAGCAAATTGTTTTCCCGTATCGTATTAAGCCTTGTCTTACTGATAAACTCAATGTATATTTATTAAATCCCCCAAAAATAGATACATTCAGTAATCCAAAATAAAGCCAATCACATAACGACGAAACAATGAATCCTTCAACGTTCACCTCCTGTCTAGCGACAGAATTATTTTCGTACTCCCGAGAAATCCACGAAATTAATAAACCTGCATGATTTCTCGTGACGAAAATTACCTTGCGGTTCATCGCAACGAATAACACCGTGTATTCCGTCCGCGCTTCTCCTTTTTTTTTCTATCTCCCTCGCCTGTCATCGTGTACATGCTTCTTTTCGTCGCTTTTTGTCCTCGTGCACTCTTCTTCCAACCACGTTAGCCGTACGAAGGGTAGACACGCGCGCTCGCGTCGCTGCCAAAGTGAGAGAAAGAGGAAGAGACGAATAAGCTAGAGAGTTGTCGCTGGCGAGTGTTGGTCGACCGACACACGTGTGCGACAGCCAAAAGCAGAAAGGGAGACGGAGAGAGGTAGAAAAAAGGCAGAAGCAAGTGGGGAGAATACGAGAACGAGAGAAATAACAAGAGAGAAGAAAAAAAGAGAGAAACAGGAGGTCTTGATATTTGTATGTGTGTTTGCTTTCTTTTGTGTACGTGTATATATATATATATATGGACTGCAGTAAATACACTGAATGTATGAGCTCGAATGTGTCTGTGCGTCTATACATACTTTTTGTCAAACCCCCACCACAATCTCTTCTCTTTTGCTTCTCTCACTATATTTCCCCCCTATGAGCATACTATAGCCAGAGAGTTCAGCGGAATATTCCGCGGATGAGATTTGCCGTCCTGTTTCGTTGCCCACGATGGTTCGATCGGTCCGCGCCGCTTCCACCAGCGCCTCACCTCTCTCGGCTCTCTCACACACATTACTACCAACCTCAGCGGGGTCTCTCCTTCTTTCTGCGCGCACCCCTGCGCACGGAATATTCTCCACTCTCTTCCGCATCTCTAGCTCACCCATTCGACTCTCGCTCGCTCTCTTCTCTGCCCATCTCTCAGGGCTGTACTCACTTCAACTACAAAACGTCTCGAAAAATCGCATTTCCGATAATTTACCATTTATTTATTTATATTACCCTACCAGAGAATTGAACAAAATAGCTTACATTTTTTTTCTACCCTTTTCGCAGAACCAAAAGTTTAATGATATGCAAAAAAACTGGGGTACAATGTATTTAATTGTTTATTTTATCTTTTTGGTAGTTTTTTTTTCTATCTCCTTATAGTAGCTTGGGATAATGAAATATAAATTACACAAATATTGACTTTTATAAAAAATTTCAAGTATGTTTGTTAATTATATTATTTAGATTTTAATAATGAAGAAATAAAGGAGTCATGGCTATGTAAAAATATTTAAGGGCTGCTCAGGGTATAGTAAAATAGTAAAACCGCCCCTGAGCGAAGCCGGTACGTTCGTCCTGTGTCATCCCTCGCTGCTCGTCTCCCTTCCACCGCCTGTTGAACTCGACTCGTCCCTTTCCCCTCGCAGCCCAGCCTAAAGCCTCCTGAAGTGAACTCGTCCGTCCTGGTTGCTCCCCTAGTACGTTGGGCTTAACCGTCTCGTTCTTTCCTTCCCTCTTTGTTCGCCCTGTGCCTTGCAAAGGGTACTCTGCTAACCTACAGTTTATACCGTTGGCTATTTATTTTCTCTCTCATCGATACACACAGTGAATGTAGCTATATATATATATATCTAGGATCCGTCGTTTCTCAGTCTAAAAAAAAGAAGAGGCAGCCATTTCCTCGCCATCTCCGTCTTGTTTACTGTTGCAGTCTAACCCACGATAAGCTTCGCCTTTCTGTCTCTTTCTCACGCGCAGCTCGCTGACATTGCTGCGTCCTCGTTGAGCGCATGACCCTCTACCAGTCTCCATCCTTCTCAGCGAACGGGACTCGGCGTCCTCCTCTATTCCCTGGTAACAGCCGCGTCCTCGCGGTCTGCCCAGCCGATGGATCGTTTAAAAGGCACTGCTGTACTATACTATTTACAGTGCACTATAGTCTACTTACCGGCGCAAGGAGAATGGGTATAGCTTAGAGAAGCCGCTCAATCATTAATACGAGCACGCACTGTAAAAACAAATGCGTTGTTTCAACACGTTTAGCTGTTGTTGATGTTGAGACGCCTTGAAATAACACGATTTTTTAGCATTGCTACAAAAACATTTTCACGTGCGTTGATATAGGACATGTAAGTGTGTTTCATATGGCAAACGTATTGTTTCGATACATGTTGAAAACATCGGAAGATGAACGTGTTACAAAATGCCCAACATTGGTAATAACTGTGCATTTGTCGCCTGCACAGTCGATGGATATAAAAGCGTTGTTTCAACACGCTTAGCTGTTGTTGATACTGAGACGCCTTGAAATAACACGATTTTTTAGCATTGCTACAAAAACATTTTCACGTCCGTTGATATAAGACATGTGAGTGTGTTTCATATGGCAAACTCGTTGTTTCAATACATGTTGGAAACATCGGGAGATGACCATGTTACAAAAAGGCCAACATTGGTAATAATTGTGTCTTTGCCGTCTGCACAGTCGATGAATATTTAAAAGGCTCTGCTGTACTACACTATGCACATAAACGTGTTACAGAGAGGCCAACACTGATGATATCTGTGCCTTTGCAGTCTGCACAGTCGATGAATCATTGAAAAATCACTGCTGTACTACACGATGTACATAGTGTAATAGTTGGCGGCGCAAGGAGATTCGCTATAGCTTAGAGAAGCCGGCTAATCATTAATGAGAGCATGCACCGTAAAAATAATTACGTTGCTTCCACACGTTTAGCTGTTGTCGATTATGATACGTGTTAAAATGATCACGATCCTTGTGCGTTGCTGCGAAAATATGTTTAAATGGGATTAATGTATAGCAAACGTGTTTTTGATACATCTTGGAAACATCTGAAGATATACATCTTGCAAATACGTGTCTGTTTGCGGTCTGCACCTGCAGAACACTTGAACACGCGTTAAAATAACACAGTTTTTGTCTGTTGTTGCAAAAGCATGCCCACGAGTGTTGGTACAAGTCATGAGAATACAAGACATAGCCGAAAAACGTGTTGCTCCAATGTGATAGACATACCTGGAGATAAACGTGTTGAGACAATTGACATATTTTTTAAGTGTTGTGAAACGGATAAAACAAAACACGTGTCTCGGAAAATTAGGGGATATTACTTAATCATTACTGCGAGTACGAAGTGTAAAAATAAGTGCACTGTTTCAAACACGTTTAACTAAAGTTGGCTCTAGCAGGTACTGTAACAACTTGATGTTCGGGTTTTGTTAAAAATTGCGTAATCGTGTTGATATACAAAAAGTATTAATGCATTTAGAAACCTCTACACATAAACGTGTTGCAAAAAAAGTGTTGGGCCACATTTTACGATAAATTCCCAAAAGCCATTCCATGTTAAACAAACCAAAAATCGAACGTGCTGTTTCTACCTGTTGACGACACGTAAATGTAACACGAAAATTACAATAAAATTTATTCAAAACTTAATTTGCCGTAAATAAATTCCAAAGCAAGACACAATCGTCATTTTGATTTTAAATTATAGAATTAAGTTACCTAACAGAGAAATCCATGCCACAATTTAACAGCGTAAAATAAATATGTTTTCGCATCCGTCTTTGTATCATTTTCGTACATCCATAGAAAAAAATGTTGCGTGTTAAACATGAGTTCAGATAAATTTCGTAAACATTAATATAGATAAACACGATAAACAACGCACTTATATACACGGCGCGTATACTAAATGATTCAGCGAGTACCTCGCGGTGAATTTAGAAAGAGTTTTGTTATTGCCACGACGCGACGCATGATCCGTGCGGTGGCTTTGCTGCACCAGCCAATGCACACACTCTGTTTGCACAAAAGAAACGCAATTCCCCATCCATCTTCGACGCTTTATCTACAATGTTTACTCGACAACCTCATCTAGCTTGTTCGGAGACGTTACTTTTATGTTTGCTGGAAAAATACGTTTTACACATAGGTTTCGTTTACTCGGATCTTGTTAACTGTGTGCACGTGAGGTGTTCTCACGTGCAAACGACGGTCATTTTGTATAAATCCTTATCACTAAATTTACACAACAAACGAAGCTTAATAATAACAAACCAACGTATTTGAAAAAAAAGTTAACGAGCCTCGGAACTTGGTTGGAATAATCGTGTGCGTGAAATAAGTGGGTGGTTATGTCTGCCGACAGGTATTCATAAGGACTTCCGGTTGTTCGATCTGCCGAGTTGATTCGCTACGAAATTAGCGCTAAAAATACTCACAACGATCCAGCGTCGATAAGTAGTGTACAGAAAAATAATATGTTGGCTTAAGGGAAGACCTGGCCACCCTCTTTTCGTATTCCAGCGACCCTCTCGCAATTATGCGATTTCCGTCGTTATTGGCAGTCCATTTAAGAAGGGAGACTTATTTCGAGCACATAAAATCCGTCTTTTTTCTAAATTGAAAAAAAAACTACTCGGTGGATCAACTCGAAAATTGTTGGCATATTCTCAGATATGCTTCAAGTTTGTCCATAAATTTTTGTGAGTTCGTATGTATGGTTATATTGAAGTTACATGACTCTGAAGTACCAGGGGCAAAAAAACACACATGGCCACTTGCCAGGTTTCGTTCTCTCGTGGAACTGTGAAATAAAAAGTATGCACATAGTATGCATTCCACGTGCATGTCGCTATTACGATGACTATAAATATAAGTAGAAAAGGAAATGGCAGAGAGTGCGAAAAATGTCAATTTTTGAAGAATATCAAATACTCTTTTTACAGATTTTTTTACAATGAACATTAGGGTGTGTGTAATAAATAATGGGAATTATAGGTTATAGTTAGATTATCGTCAGTCCAAATATATTATTTTCAAAATTACCAGATTTTTCTCTCAGTGCAAAGCACCGTCCATCGAGTCCAAAAATAATTATATTGGTCAAACATAATACTCAATTTACTACGTGTTAATTGAACGGGAAATACATAAGGAAGCTTTCCTTTAACGAGGTCCGATATGATGATTCAGACTTTAATCTTCTGATGTGGTAAGTGGAATTTTTTTTTTTTTTTTAGATACCTTAGTGCCCATAATAATCATTTATGTAGACTTAAGGATAAATACATCTTTTCCTCGCATCTTCACACTCACTGTTTTCGTAATGGTGAATTTCAACATATACATTAGAGTGACCCAAATTTTTTTTTTTTTTCTTCGATCGCGCACACCATAAAACCGTCGTTTGTATCATTTTATTGACAACGGTAGAAGGAAAATATCGCGCGATTTTTTTTAGATGTCGCGCAATGGGTTTTAGTATTTCCCGTTTGATTAACACGTAAGGAGTCGTTGTCTCGAGTTTCCAAGGGATTGCCAATTTTCGTATAAAATAGACGGGTGTATAAATAGTGACATCAAACAGCTTCTTCAATTCTTTTTAATTCGGTATATCATACGGCATTTATTGCCACATACTCTCAAAGATATTCAACTGTGACTACAGTGAATGCGTATAATTTGCATTTTTTTGCGAATAACTCTGGCACAGTGGATCTTAGGACCATAATTATTACTATCAAACTTGAAGAGAATACGTTCACCTCCGAAACTACATAAGAATCATTCTGGTGAGATCAAACTTAATGGAATTATGATTTTTCGGGCGATTCTAATATACTTCCATAAAATTTCATGTCATTTAATCATTTTACAATATTTTTCGTCATCCTCATAAGTGTGACATTTATGAAAAATGTTTCCTTTCTATTTATCAACTTACTCTCACAAATTCAATCATTAAAATATCCAATTATCTGGATTTCACTCAGAAAAGTCGACTTGACAGGTTAACTTTTATGGAATACCGGATTTATTTGAAATTAATAACATTTTATTCCGTTTGAATAAAACTTGTTTTGTAATCAATACAATTTATTTGAATTAAGTGGAATTTATTTGATTGAAATAACGCCCTATTATCCTACTATTTAACGAAAATAATTAATTAAATGGCGAGCCCAATGGAATTTCATTTCAATCGAATAGAATTTATAGCACACAAATAAATCGTATTAATTCCGAATAAAATTGTATTTATTTCGAGTATATCTCATATTCGAACTAAATTGACTCATCAGAACCATTTCTCTGGGTGTGATATTTATCAATAATAATTATATTGCTATTATATTGATATTAATGTCAAATCCAATATTATTATTCGTTCCCGTAAGTTTCACTTGCTTTTGCACTCACTTTGCAAATTTATTTGATATTTTATGCTTACGTTACGTCAGCAATTCAGTGTAGAAATAGAAACGAAAAAAAACGTCACATTTTTCTCAAGTGCAGATTCATTGAGAAACGTCAAAAGAGTAGAGCTCACTAAATGTGAGTGGAAATCTCACAACGACAACATTTTTCAGAAAATCAGCGTCCGAGAGAAATGTGTTCTCATTTTTTAGTCCCTCTCGGACTTGCGAGGCCCTAAAGTGGAGCTCTGCGGGTAATAGGTACGTCGCTCGTGCGTTTGAAACAGCCTGCGCGTCTTCCGGTTTCATTTTCCTGCTCCTTTTTCACTCGCCTTTCCCCCTATATATACATATACATATATATATATACATTTGACTCGTTTTGCTACTCCCTAGCGAATCGTAAATGGAGCAGAGCTCAGCAGTAAAGTATCGGTATTGAACGGGACGAGCTGGTAGTGCATTAACCGGAACTGCATGCAATAAGGGTTTCCAGTAAACCGACGAAACTCGCTATTGCAATTCAAACAGGATTTTCTGCACGGATGTTCACCCTACGCATCGACGTTTATATCACGTTTACTCGCGCTGCAGTCAATGATTAAGGGGAGACCATAGTTAAAATTCAACGTTCTGAACCATGAAGCCAATTTTACGATAAGTCGGTATATTTTTTATTGGGTACTAAAATTTATGGGAACTTTATAAACATTTATGCATTATTTGATGCATCGTCTGTAGGTGAAATATTTTAAAAATCACTAGTACATTTTTTTACGAACTCATATGACAGAAAATGATTTATTCTGAATCGTGTATAGTTTGTGTGAGTCTTTGGATATCAGAATTTTGGAGACAAAGTTTATGAGCTAATTTGCGTGTTTCACACATAAGTTTTTTTTATTGAAACATGAATCAACTTAAATTTTCAGATTTTTTTGTGATAGAATGATTTTTTTTTTCTTATGACACGAAGTTATAAATATTTTTAAACATAAATGGCTCTATGAGATTTTTTCAATGAAAAATAATGCGACTTTTAAACCATTTCTCAACGTTATATGAAAAATCACAGAAGCAGTAAATTCTTTTAAAAATCGCAAGCATTCCATTTAAACGAAATTATTAATACAGAAGTTAATCGAGTTTCCCTAAAAATCTGTTGCTTTTTTTCATTTAATCCAATGATGACGTTTTTAAATTTAACCCCAACTCGTAGCGATAGCGAATCTAATATTTCATATCAAATGAGCATCTGTATGTTCTCCAAATTAACCAAGAAATTCAGAACTTCTGCTGAGCTAAACAAATATAGATAAAATTTCCATCCAATACACGAACAAATTATTGTAGTTTTTTTAAGGTGAAGGTTTTCCACATTTCCTTTTGTTGACAGAGTCTAAAATTTCCAATAAAACTAAATTTCTCTTTAGGAATGATAACTTTCTTAAATCCAACCTCAATTCGTAGCGACACCGAATTTAATATTTCATATTAAGTAAATATTTCTATATTCTTTAAATCAACCAGGAAATTCAGAACTCCTGCTAAGCTACGAGAAAATATAGATAAAATTAGTACGCAATACCCAAACATTACAAAATTTGAAAATTATTTCTAACTCGGTAAATGATAATACCGCAGACATTTCGGTGTTTCTGAGTTCTTATTATATTTTATTCCCATCCTCCTTGAACTTTATTGGCTAAATTAGCACTGAGCCCGTAGAACTTCTCATCCTCCTCATTCGTATATTATAAATTTGAAATTCAGATCTACACGTGATAGCGATAAGGTTTCAGTTAAGTCGCTGATGGGTCTGACGTGTTGGCGCGAAACTCGACAAAGTCAGTGGGCAGCGTCAGGTACACGGGCGTTGAATACCGAAGTTTTCGTCGCGAGGGAATAACAGAGAGCCTCATATCGCGACCCTTCGCCGTGGTAATAGGATTTGCACGTTATTATTACGCGCACTCTGAGCACTAATTCGCTATACCCTTCGTCAGGCTATCTTCCTACTTGTCTTTCCTTACCTCCACATAAACAGGCCTCCCAACTTATCGCAACTCATTGTCGCTCAGAAATCAGTAGATTCAGCTATTAAATATTCGAGACTGATTTCCCGAGTTGAAATTTAAGCCCTCCGAACACTATTCGTCGAATGAAAATGGGTAAAATATGCCACTTTTCGAGATCTATGCAAGGGTCTAAAAACCTCATCTATCTCTGTACAACCTAATTGAGGTTCAAAAATAATAGTTCCACTCCACAGTAGCCTTGGTTTACTCCAATTGGGTACTATCTGCCATTTTCGGAGGTTTTGAGGAGTGTAAAAGGAACCTTCGTGTATCCTGCGCGTACACTACATTTAGGTTTTGACAAGGGTCTAAATTTTAACTCGGGATTTGCTTCCTCATACACACGGAAAAAAATAAGTAGTCGTGATAACCATTTTCAGCATATGCTGTGCCGCAGATTAGTTACGAAAACTAAATTGAAAAAGTATCCTCAACTAGATGTGATTGGTAAGCGAAAAATGGTAAGTAAGACCGACGACTTGGTTTCGACAACTTATAATTCTGCCCGAGTCGAAATTTTAACCCTCGGTTAGCCCTCCGGGAATCCCAAATCCTTTGACGAGGCAAACGCCGACGCCGGTTTCACCCTCCGTACAATCGACAGTGACCCTGTTTGGAGGTTCAATCGTTATTTGACACCCTCCGTAGAGTCTTCCTCACTCCGTGTAGAGCCTCCTCCGGCCTACACGCCCTAGCCATAGACCTCCCTACGACCTACTCACCCTAAATGAGACATATAATCCCCGTTGAACCTATGTAACCTATTAAAATCCCGATAACCCTATTTAAGCAATATAAACATAGAAAAAAAAGGCGTCTTAATAAAAACTCATAAAGCGTTTAACACCTTATTGCTGTAAGTAATATAATTTCCCAGTAAACACGGTATTGTAACAGCAACGTAACGGCTATGTAACTCAATGTAACAAGTAATCTCACGTGTAACTTACATGTAAGTTACACGTAATTTACAATTTCCCACTCAGCAATGTTACCATGTTATATAACATGTGTTACGTAACTGTTACAATTGAGTTACGTTGCCCGTATATTTCGTAGTGTAACAGATATGTAACAAGTAACATTCAAATGTTATATAACGTGTGTTACATAACCGTTACGGTCTTGCAATGTTAGTAGTGTGTTGCAGGATATTACTGCAAGGTAACAGCAACATAATCAAAAAAATAGTTTGTAACTTACATGTGACTTACGTGTAATTTATAATTTCCCGCTCAGTAATGTTACCGTGTTATGTAACGTGTGTTACGTAAACGTTGCAATTTAGTTCTGTTGTGTTGTGCAACTTGAATCACACAGCTGTTACTGTTTCGTTATATTGCTAAAGTATAGTCATATTGACAATACATTAGCTTTACTTTTGTGGACTTACAGTCCACAAAAGAGCTTCAAGGGTTGCTAAATTGCTACCCTTGGGAGTCAAAAATATTAGCTGCTACTATTAAAAGTAGAAAAAGCCATTGGCAAATGATGCGAACCGGTTGAAATCTCGGAAGAGTATCACTCCGGTGTGCATATGAAGCTGCACCGTTACGCTGACTTATATACGTTAGTGACACGAATCGCTTGCGAGAAACGTTTCAGTCGCAGGCCATCTAGCGGACATCACATCGTGATACACATGTTACGTAACATTAATACATTTTTGTTACATGACTGTAACGAAACTACATAACGTAGATGTTACATATTTTTGCAACGTTTTAGCAATGTTATCACATTACGTAACTGCAATATGACAGGACTATCCCCACAGTTACATTGCAATCGTTTCAAAGATGTTGCATTACAGGTACACATTTCAGTTACATAACTGCAACACAACTACGGCTTATAACCGTTACGTTACGTGCATGTTCTCGATGTAACATAACCACTGTGATATGCATGTAACGTCAAATGTACATACTCTTGGAACATTCTTGTAACGTTACCACATTTACGTAACTGTAACATGACCGCACTATCGCTGCAGTGACTTACAGTCGTTACATACATGTTACATTACAGTTACACACTTTCGTTACATAACTGGAACGGAACTACGGTATTTAACAGTTGCACAACGTGAATGTTCACGGTGTAATATAACCACTGTAATATGTATGTTACGTATTGTTTGCAATATACTTGTTATGTTGCCACGTTACAACACTACAACAGTGCGTTCCTGTCACGAAAGTGACGTTCCTATTGTTACTCGCACGTTGCGTTGCAGTTTCATAACTTTTGTTATGCAACTGCAACGAAAACATGTCACATAACGGTAACATCACCTGTATGTAACTAATGCAACATCACAATGTTACTCCTACGTTATATATCCTCGACATATCATAAGGGTAACACTGTTACAATCACATGTAACTTCCATGTTACATTGCCGTTCAAAAACGTGTTTACTGGGTTAAGTTATGGTAAATCCAGAAGGCATTGGTACATACGTATGTATAGGATAGGGCTAGAAAGCATAAAAAAGATCTAGTGAATCGAGGTATGTAAACATTTTATTATCATAGATTTTATCACTGAAAATGAATCTTCTCTCCTACAAAAAGTCATATATCACATTGAAAGTCGATTATAACGGAATTCTGAAGCAGAAATAATAAGTCATGCAGAGTCACAAGTCGTATAAAAATGCATATATAATTTTTGTTCACAAGAAAAGACAAACGAAAAGAGCCAAACGAGCACGTTGTTGCTGGTACAGTAAAAATAATTCGAAATTAGTTCTCGACAATTTTTTTTATTCCAACTCCATGGTATTTATTGGTATTGCGATGTACGATTGATCATCTATGTACATATAGACGCAAACTGATTCTACAAATCAAACTTGTAAAAACATTCATCAGTTATCTATATGCAAATCCGTCATTATTAATCTTTCTGTGGGTTAAGTATACGAGCTGTAACAGAAATCACCCACTACAATTTTTGTTCTGTGTAATAAACTCTAAAAAATGTGTAACGAAAATTTTACACTGATGAAATTTGACTTCGAGAGGCGTCACCGAACCTCCTAAATCGCACGGGGTATTCACAAAACTATATCGTTATTCACGAAACTCCGAGCAAATGTTCATGTTTTATTTTTGTTTCTCCCCCTACTTTCTTTTCGAGTGTTCTTTGGACGTAGGTATAAACCAAAGCGTGCTCACTATTAAGTTTCAAAGTAATGTGATGTACCGAAAAAGCTAAGTCTTTCTAGAGTTCTAAGTTGATCGAATGAAATATTACGTTAGTTGGGTGCATTTTAAGTTATGGAAAGAAAAGTTTATTTAAAAATGTTGTTTGCATTAAATATATTAGATCTATAAGATAAAGTTGAATAAACGGTTTTGGTTCCTGAATTTGTTTTTTATATTCATAATATCAGTAATTGAACTTTCATTGATGTGTAGGTGAATGGAAGGTGTAATAGTGTATGTGGGAGGAACTTTCGCAGGGTCAACGGAGGGTATGAAAGGTTCTGTAGTAGGCTTAACGGAGGGTCTGGGAGGCTCTGCAATAGACTAAACGGAGGGTCAGGAGGCTCTGCGATAGACTAAACGGAGGGTCGGGAGGTCCTATGATCGGTTCTACGGAGGTTTTCTAGGGTCTGCATTACCCTCCGTGACCCTCCGTTAAGTCGAGATGTCTACTTTCTGCCATTTCAGGAGTCTGGTAGGGTAAAATTCAAATGTAAATTTATTCGCGACGCCCTTCCTGTGCCCTACAGACTGCCATCTTGTACACTCGAAACACGCTCGTTGATCTCCACTATTTTAGGTTACAAGAAGGGTTAAAATTTCGACTCGGGTGTCCTTACCAACAGCCATGAGGTGGCGCAACTATCGGCGGCAATAGTTGTAAACACGATTCGAATAGTGCTAGCACCCCACGAGTTGGTTTTCATTACCAATCCCTTTCCTCCCAACACTAATCGGTTGGTTCAGGTAACTAATATTTTTTAGTTCGCGAATGAGAAAGGCTCACAACGCTATTGTGTTATATGACGAACGTGTGGACACATTTAAGTGTAAAGTGAAAAGAAAAGCAGTTTGCAGCGAGCTATAGTTCGGCAAATACTACACTGAGAGAAATAGATACTACCCGATAGTAAAAATATACTATCGAATAGTATATTGGATGCTCCGTATAGGGATCACTCTCTGGAGTGCAACAGTTAGTATAATTATAGTAATGGTTAATATCTGATTGTACCAAGTACATTCCGTATAATAAACCCTTACAATACACACAATACACGGTACTATCCAAATACTACCCGATAGTATATAATATTTAGTATATCGGATATTAAAAATCTTAGTATCTATTTATCTCAGTGTAATTACTTCTTTTGATAATTATTCGTTAGGTATGCGTATTATTATATTTTTCGGTAGAGTTATTGACTATTAACATATACGGATTTGTTACGACTCGACTCCTTTAAATCGCTCATAGCGATGAACTGCATTTTTCATTGACCCATTTATTGTAACCATAACATTTTGTAACCTCGATTTATAGTAGCGGGAGCGAATACGATGAGTTATGAAATCTAATTTCTAACCTAGAGTGCACTAAAACAGATTGCATGTACTAACTAAGCGTATAGCTTGGGATACTATATTTCTGTTGGTTCCTGTTACTACCGGTATTCTACCAACGACATTTCAGTTCCTTTAACCAACTAAATTGGCGCTTCAACAAACTGAGTAGTAGATGCTATATCAACTATTCCAGGTGGTTGTGAGAACCAATTGTTTAGTTTTACCAACTACTCATTTCTTTCTGTGCAGGAAGTTTTGTTTTCGCAAAAAATTTGCTTTTCGTTATTTTCATGTTAGGATAATTAGAAGTATCTAGATATACTATATAGAATAATTTATTTTTAAATGAATTCAATAATTCATTGTGATTTTAAGGTAAAACCACAATAATTTGACATCACAATTGTAGATCAAATTTACTTGACAAGTTTTTGCATAAATACTTCGAGACTTTTTGCTGTCTGATAGAGGAAGCTTTGTTTTCGATACCAACTCAAAATTGTACAAAACATCGTGAAAAGTGGTTTAGAAAAAATAGTTCGATTTACATATGGGCAGCCATCGAACAAGGCTCAAAAAGAAATTTGAAGCAAATCGGACAAGCGGTGAAAAACTTACGAGACTGAATTTTCAGAAAAATATTAGAAACAGAAAAGCAGCTTCATAAAAAGCGTGAAGAAAAATGTATGAACGCCCCAGAAGAGATCAACAGTGAAACGAGTTCTTCTCGTCATTGTCATTCACATCCCTGACATTATTTTCACATCAATATTTCTGAGTGACTTCTTTTCACAGTTTGACGCGAACGATGGTCACACCATAAAGTACACGAAATTCCATGGGCGTCCATGGGCGTGGATGGGGAAAAGGGGTTTCTTAAACTAAAGACCTGGAGAAGTGCCACGATTTTGGAGGCTGACTTCAAGGTCTTGAAGAACGACGTCTTCGTTGTGGTGTCAAAAAAGAGATTAGATGACAAACGACGGCTCTATATCTAAAGGACGTTTTCACACCTACAGGACATGAAATGGTAACTTTCTACGTATTGGGCAGTGGTAGTAGTGATGATGGTCGACACCAGCGCTGCACTGTCTCGGAATAAGGAAACAATAGGTCGGATAGATGAGCGGCACAGGCAGAAATGGGACATAAGAGCCGTATTTTAGTGAATGGTAATCCCAGAAATGATACCTTCTGGTACTTAAATGCAGTCGCATTATCATGAGTATAAACAAATTGCGTTTTCGTGTGTGACAATAATGTCAAATTTCAAGCTGCTGATATGACAGTGAAAAATTTGTTGATTTTCTGTATCTCAAATATGCCTGCACGTAGGAATTTCCACTAATTTTCATATTGATGCCCAAGGATATTTTCATTTGGTTTATACATCGTTATAAAACATTCATTGAATTTGAAATTTGGATTATGGAATTTGTCGCTTTTTCATCTGAAAATGGCTTAAAAAATTTAAGAAAGACCTAACCAAAAAGTCAACATATATGAATTGATGCCAATTGAATATTATAGCCTAAATATTTGTGCCTGTGATATAAATATCGTTAAAGTGAGTTAAAGATGTGGAATTTGTAGTATGATTTTCTCACCGATTGAAAAATGAAAATCGATTTTTTTTGCATATGCCTTGGAAAAATTACAACAGTATTCATCAAAGTAGATTTTTTTGTGTCAAACAATTGGCATATGTATGATTTTGACGTTCAATGGAAAGTTTTGTATTCAGTAAATATGAAAATTAATGTGGAGGCATGGAAAAATATATTTTGGAAAATTATGATGCCAATTTTAATTGTTCGTTTGCGACATTAAAATTTTAGTAAAAATATGAGCAAAATTTATACAATCAAGTGTGTCAACTTAAATTTTGCATACAAAAATGAGGTTCGGTGACTATATCTCTTGTTTTGGTATTTTGGTACCATACTAAAGGTTATTCACGCCTATAAGACCAGCAATGGTAACTTTACACAAAATCTTTAGTGGTGTTAGTGATGATGGTGAACACCAGCTCTGCATTGTCTCGAAAAAAGAAACAAAGGCTCGGATCGACAAGCGACAGAGGCAAAGCTGAACCGCAGGGGCGTATTTTAGTAAATGGTAATCCGAGAACTGATTCTTTCTGGTACTTGAATGCAGTCGCGTTACCTGGGGTATAAACGAATTTCGGAGGAAGAAGACAAAGATTGCGGACGCATTGTCCACTCTATATCGTTTTACTTTTCTCTTCAGGGATGTTAAGTTACTGTCCAAATTTCAGCTGTTGGGATTGCAGTAAAAAAGACTTACACTTTGTCTGACTTAAGAGAAAAAAAATGTCAAAATTCGTGTATAGAAGAATTCCTACTATTTTTTGTATTGGAGCCAGAAAATTTCGTCATGTGATTTGGATATCGTAGAGAAAAATTAATCATATGGAAAAATTAGTATTTTTTTCAAAATATTCAAAAATTATTTTCCATTATTTTAAAATGGAGAATTATTATTATTTTTTTTTCAAACAAGATATAAAAAAAACGAAATAATTTAGAAATTTGAATATCGTTGTGAACAAGTTTTACATGTATGATAACGACATACAGTATACAGTTTTTCAAATAATTAATAAAATTTAGTTTATGTGGGTGACTCAAATATAATTTGCCATATTTTTTACTTAAGTTATAATTATTTAAAACCCTATTTTCAGTAACAGTACAAAATTAATGAATTCTAATTTTGATTGTAATGATGGTGAGTATTTTATCGATGTGATTATTACTACACTGTAAAAAAAATGTACTTGAAATTTAGTGTACTGATACTCGAAGTTTTTATTTACAATCTAGTATATGAAATTTAGTACACAAGTGTAATGTAAAATGAATGTATTGTATAGCATATTCAATAATTTACTTAAATTTTACAGTAAAAGTACTTGAATTTTAATAATTTGCTTTAATTTTACTGCGAAAATTCATGAATTCTATACCACAATTGTTTATTAAATTTCGATAAAGAGTTTATGAATAAAAACTTCCAATCTTTTCTAACAGTATAGTATTAATTTAGTTATGCTGCTAAATCTACTGCAAAGATGTAGTTAATTCAATGCATGAACGTATACACGGATTTTTTTCTATAGTGGCCATAACTTCAAAACAGTAAAGCACTAAATTTTTGAACAGTATGAATCACGGTTTTGCGATGAAAAAATACGGTAAAATATTAGTCGTATTGACCGCCCACATCTCTAATCCTACTTCTGTACGGATAGCAGGATCAGATAATATTGATTGATACCTACAGGCATTAAACGTATATCAGGTAAATAGATATACCATCCATAGATAATAGATATTGAATATTGATATTCTGAACAATTTTTACATGTATAATTTCAACATACAATCCAGAGCTTTTTAAACAAATAATAATTTAATTCAATAAATGTGGGTGACAAAAAAATGAAGCACCTATTTAATTCTATAAACTATGGTCGCCACAGTTATAATAACTTGAAGTACTTATTTCAGTGTAACAGTGCAAAATTAATGGATCAAATTGTTGATTGTAAAGGTGGTGAATATTTCATCGATGTGATATTACCGGTAGTAATTTATTTATGCTGCTAAATCTACTGCAAACATATAGTTAATTTAATGCGTGAACGTATACACCGAGTTTTCTTTATAGTGGCCATAACTTAAAAACAGTGAAGCACTAAATTTGTAAACGGTATAAATCACGGTATTACGATAGAAAAATACGGTAAAATATTGGTCATATTTTCCGCCCACATCTCTAATCCTGCTTCTGTAGGAATTGCTGGAGCAGATAATATTGATTGATACCTATAGGTATCAAACCTATATCAGGTAAAAGCATCCATAGATAATAGACTCGTAGCGCAGCGGGTCAGCTGATGCATGGAATTCAATCGCACCACGACTTTTGCCAGTTCTCTCTGTCTCCGGATCATGCATTCGCTTTGCCAAATTGCTAATTCGATTGGATCCATCGCTTCATCGACGGAAACCGTGAGTAGATACTAGGCTGTAGATATACATATATATAGACAGCGACAGGAGATTATTTTAATCAAATAAATTGGGTTCGAATCTCATAATAGTGATTTTTTTCTTCTTCTAAAATAGGTATTACGATTCACATTCAAAATAACGGTTGCAAATACCAATTGAAATACATATATTCAACCCATTGTTATTATTCATTTGAACGAATTTCAATCACAAGAAATTGCATAATGTTCTAACTGGGAAAATTAATCTAACAATTTCCTTTCCTCTTCCTTCACTAGACATATCATACAAATATTTGAGCAGCGAAACTAAGAATAATTACAGGTTCTATTTACTTAGATAAATTTACTTTTTTTTTCAATGTCGAAAAAGTTGAAAAAGCAATAAAGTTATAATTTCAACAAACTTCTATCGTTTATGTAATGGTCTCACAATAAATTTGATAATTTTACCGCTGTTGCGTATATTTCAGATAAATATTTAGCTCAGTAGAATAAAAGTCATTGAAAACAAACCGTATATTTTATCTAAATACAACTCTTCGTTTACCTAATTTGCATATATGAAATCACGTATCGATTTACACGCCGACGATATAGAATAACGAATTGAACATCGCGTATTGCAAATTTCTGGCTTCAGAGCGTTGAAATCGTAAAAATGATTAATGAAAAGTTACATATTTTAACTGGATGTTTTTTTTTTTCGTTTTAATTATTTGAGTAAATTGCTCTTATAAAAAATTACATATCTTCAAAACTCCTAAACATTATTCAGAAAAATATCTAGCTGCCAAAAATTAAAAGATCGAAAACAAACAATAAACTTGATCTAAATGTTTTTTTACCTAATTGCCATATATGAAACAAAGTATCAACTTACACGCTATCAATGTAGATTAAAGAATCGACCATTGCATGTTGTAATTTTCTGACTTGAGTGCCGCGCTATCGCTAATAAAATATCGCACAAATAGTGCACTCTGGCATAACAGATTATTTATAGAATAATACGCGCTTTACTATAATACACACGCAAACATCGATAACAGAGATACTTTTTTTTTATCGTCGTCGGAGATTAATTCTTTTCAAATTTCCCGATACGATCGTATCAACAAAGAGCCGAGAGCCGTGCTGATAACGTAATAAAAGAGAGTTATACGCGAATGTTGCGCTCACTCACACATTCGAAGAGAAAAAAAAACGCAGAGTGGGAATCGTGCCTGCATATCGTGCTACGGTATCTGTAGTGGGAGGGAAATTATTTGCCGCAGACATGCGGGCGCTGATAACGGGTATCCCTTATCTCGAGTAAGTGTCCAAGGTTAGTTAAGTCACTTTTGCTACCGCCAAGAGGACGAACGTTCATCGGGGACTCAACTCTACTCCGCTTTACGTGCTTACTAATTATACATGCAGTTAATAATATGAGCTCACTTCGCGTAAAGTTAAAATTACCTCAATCCTGCTGCGGCAGCTTTGATAAATATTACATTGATCAGCGCAGAATAGTCGATGAGTCAGTCTAGCTCAAAGAGGCACTGGAATTAACTACAACTAGCAAACGTGGAGTCAATAACCTTCCAATTAATACTGTTTTAAAGGGCTGCAAAATTCTTTCATGAATACAAATTAAACGATGAAATTGGAAGAAAATTTTTAACTAATTTCACAACATTTTTCTGCGTTAATAAAAAATTATTGTTCTATGTAAATATAACTAGTCATGCTTCTCACTAATTAAGTGTGGATTTTGTATTGATACGAATATGATCACAATAAAAGTGATGGAAAGATACTAAATAAAAATGTATCTTATATGAGGCATTCCACATGACTTCAGCCACCGTTTGAATGAAACAGGAAAAATATGGCATATTTCGCCAGAAAAAATTCGAAAAAATTAAAATTTGGTGTATCTATTATAACCACTGAACCTGATTTTTAACATTTCTTCGAATTTTTTTTTTTTTTGGTTGGCTGAAGTTATGTGGAATGCCTCATATACGAAATTGGGGCTCCAATTTTTTTACAGCCAACATTATGTAAAACGACAGATATTATCACACAGTTAGTGTAGATTTTAAATAAAGGTAATGCGTTTTGAAACATTTCTCTACGTTAGAAGAAGTCTATTGATTATTATAAAAATGCGATTAATTAGTTATTGTCATTAACTAAAAGTAATAATAGAGTTATATTAATATGACTATACAATTGCGTTTAAAGTGATGGAAAAGGCACTGAAAAAAATTTGTCATCTACTCTGAAGTTGTGGTAAACTTTTTTATTCAGTCGGAGGTACAAATTTGGCAGATATTTTTACGCAGTTACCATAGAGCCAATTTGTTTATGATTGGTTACTTGTTTATTATTACGATGTACCTGCTGCCGTTTACGTTCGCATCGGTTCGCGCATTCAAATAAACCACTGGCTTGCATCCCGTGTAAACTGCATTCGGGTCATCAAAGTATCGACGCCCGCAGATACATGTATGTAAATAAATTTACACTATGGGGGCGGGGAGGCTGTATCAGCACCGCACACGAGAGGGATCATCGATCACGCCAGAACGCGTGTTCCCAACCAGAAACTCACGAGTACCCGCAAGTATTTAAAAGAAAAAAAAAATATTTGTACGGTGCTAAATGAATACAACGCGGTATTTGCGTAGGCGCGCCCGAAACTCCGAGCGCTGTTATTTCCAAGGGGAACCATATTTTTAACATCATTCAATCGATGTAATTTCTCCCATTGATCAACAATATACCTGGATTTCAACAATAGGATTTTCAGGAGATGAGAAGAACGTTATAAACCGTTCATGAAAAAGATATTCCATTAAATGACATTTTCTGCGATATCTTCAAAAGATACCGTGTCATTCACATCAGGCAGCATTCATGTGATGTATTTTATTCTACTGATCAGAAATATGCCCATTTCGTAAAGATACGATCAACGGGAGCTGAGAAAAAACGAAAAACCGTTCCTGAAGGAGATTTTGTATAAAGTCACATTTTCTCCGGTATCTCTAAGAGGAAATATATTTTCCATATGGGACAGCATTTGTTTGATGTATTTTTTTCTATTGACCAACAATATGATTGTTTTTTAACGATAGAATCAACAGGAGCTTGAAAAAACAAGACAAACCGTTTTCGAAAAAGGTATTTTACAAAATTACATTTCCTGCGGTATCTCTAAAAGAGACCATATTTGAGACATGCAACCGCATTTATTCGATGTATTTTCTTCTACTGACCGTCAATATGATCATTTCTCAACGATACGATCAACAGGCGCCAAGGATAACGCAAAAATCCGTTCCTGGAGAAATAATTTTATGAACTCACATTGTCTGTGATCTTGTAATTTTTATAAAATTTGTTCAATTGTACTGCTCATTCGAAATATATATCCATAATACGGCTTACGAAACAATAGTTTAGAGTACTTTACATAAAGTACTCTAAAAAATTTAGAGTAAAGTACTCTAAAACATTTAGAGTACTTTAGCACAGTGATGATAAATATGAATAAGGCGGACTTAGAAATTCTACAAGAACTACAAAATAGAGCAATGCGTGAGATATTATAGTGCAATAGAGATACAAATATTAATGACATGCTAGAGGCATTGCATTTTATGAATATTAGCGAAAGACTGGAATACAATGTTATATTATTTATACACAAACTAATTGAAGCTGATAAATTGAAAGTAGTAGGACAATAAAGATGGTGGGAGACAGAAGTGGGATGAGAACGCGGCAGGCTGATCAAATTAGAGTTGATTACAGGGAAAGGACAGTAGAACACCGAGATTTATATTATGATGGTTTCAAAATTTACAAGATGCCATTAAAAATAAAAAATATTGTATCGATACCAGAGCTGAAACGCAATGTAGCAAAGTATGTAATGAAATCAAGAAAAGAATAAATGTAAAATATGGCATGATCTCGAGGGGTGGGGGTCAAAATAGCGAATGACCAAAATAATGAATGGCTAAAATAACGAATTTAGAAATAAGGAACGTCTAAATGTAGAATGTCCATAATTATGGAATTCGGTTTGTGAGCCATTCGCTATTTTTATCTTACGCTATTTTGAATGCATTTTAATAAGATGGAGGTAAAAATAGCAAATGGTCAAAATAACGAATGGCTAAAATAACGAATTTCATAATGATGACCATTCTGGATTCAGACGTTCCTAAATTCGAAATTCGCTATTTTAACCATTCATTATCTTGGTCATCTGTTTTTTTTTACCTCCACACATCTTGAGAAAGCGAGGATAAATGAAAATTGTATCGATAAAAATCGGAATTAAATCGGATAAAATTGTAAAAAGCATGTGCTGAGATTATGGAACATAGGGTTAAGTTAAAATTAGTTAAAATGAAGAGAAATTGTAGCGCGAAGCGCATGATAGTTCAAAGCTAATAAACACATATATCTATCTGTTATATCATAATCCACCAACGAATAGCGAAATATTGTCGGAAAACATGCATATAACGAGATTCATTAATTTTTTCTGAGGAAAAGGGGCATAGATCATAAGAAAATAACAAGGGATTTTATTATCCTTTTATTCTTCGAAATTACTAGACTGAATGAGCAGACAAGCATCACAGCTTGCTTAGGCCATATAGAAGATAAAGACCGGACACTTGCGTGACCAAGTCGAACGCAAGGGATCGTAAAACTCGGAACAATGGGGAATGAAACGATGAGGGACTCATTGTCTATATATATATATATATGTATATCTTCTTTTTTTTCTGTACATGGAAGTATGCGTTGGTGTTTTCTTACGAAGTGTGGCAAGCATAGAACAAATAGTACTAACTTTTTTTTAACGATTAGTTCTACAGACTCGACCCGCAGAATGTACGGAAATGATTAGAAAGTCGAAAATCTATTTTAAAATTAGAAAAATACGTCGTGTATAAAAGTTCCTGTTAATTTCTTCCTTCTTGCCTAATAAAAAATTCTCTTGGTTTAAAAAAAGTCCTTCTTACTTTTCGCCTTTTCTTGAATTCTCGAAAACTTCTTTGGGTTGGATTTTCCTTTTTTTCCTTTATTGTAAAATGAAAAAAATCATTGGGTCCTTTTTTTGTTTTGTAAAAAGAATTCTGTATGTTCGATTGTTTTGCTTTTTTTCTTGCATCATAATGACAATCTTTAGATCAGAGTTTTCAACTTTTTTATTCCCAGAGTATAAAAAGTCTTAACGTTGAGTTACTCTTTCTTTTCTTCGTATTGTAACGAAAAAATGCCTTCAAGTAGAGTGCTCCTTTTTTTAATTGCATTGTCAAAAAAAATTCATTCGGTTGGATTCTATTCCCTTTCTCAAAATGGAAATCTTTGGGTTGGATCTTTGTCCTCTCTCTTTCGCACAGTGTAAAAAAAGTCTTCAGGTTGAATTATTCGTCCTCTTTTCCTCGTATTGACAAAAAAACCATTTAAGTCGGTTTTTTTTACACTTCCATTTTCGGGAATGGTGAGAAGAAATTTTTTTTAAATCCAGAACACACTTCCAGGACCGTAAACAGCCAGAGAATTTTTCCAGGATTTAGCAAATTAAATGTCTACAAAATTTTACAAATCCAAGAAAGATTTTCAACTTTTCGAAAACAAAAAAACACTGATGAAATATTGAAAATCAGAAAGTGCCAGCGAAATATTATTACCACGGCAGTAAAATTAGTTACATCATGAACTATAATTATAAAATACTTTCAACCCTTATCACTTAATAGCGACTATCTCTATGAAAATATACTATCAAACCATCTTCAATCACGTTCCATTTTTTCATTACGACATGTATCAGATAAAAACAACAGATGAATATCTGTATTTAATATTCGATTATTTCCCACTGGCCTTTATTCTCATTTTTTTCAATTCAGCGAGAGTTATGACTTATGAATCATTCTTTTATTCGTGAAGTGCCAGGAGCGTTGGTTCTTCTATTATGAAAGCGGGACAGAGAGATATCGACACTCGAAATGGATGAATAAATCATACGTTCAGACTGTTTTCGTTGGAAACTAACTCCCTGTCCCACTACTACGAGCCTCACTGATTCATTCCTCGCATTCGAAAAACAATGTATCAACGAAAGTAACATCTTTTTTCGAGCCGCAGGGATATCGGTGACCAGGGGAGGTGATCGATTGATTTTAATTCACGCGAGTGTATATACCACCTGACGTGTGTGTATATATATATATATATTAGGGTGTGCCAAAAAGGAGCGAAATTTTTTTTTCTCTACTCTCCGCCCAAAATATCGTAGAATACGTCTTAGTAAAGATCCTGTCGAAAGCGGAGCTCATAATTTTTATTCTTAGAGGTCCATCATCGCGGTTGACGTTTTCCCATTTAAATAACACAGAAAAGTGATTTTTTTGCATTCTTTCTCCCTGCAACCTAAAAAGAAATTCTTTTTTCATAAAATCAATGACTACATCTTATGAATCATTAAATTTCGAACGAAAAATCTTATTGAGTCGAATTTCTATCTTCAATATTTGATTTATTACAGAGCCTTGACATTTTTTATGTTGTAAATATTTCTTTTTTCACATTATTCAGCTAAGCTATCAAAGTTAGGGCAAAAAGTTAAAGGAAAATTTCGTTGTCCCCCTGACGCACTCGCTTTTGACAGGATCTTTAATGAGACGTATTCTACGATATTTTAGGCAGAGAGCAAAGAAAAAAAATATCGCTTTTTTTTTTAACTCTCGGGTGTTGATTGAAAAGTTGACATGCATGCAGAAATACATTTCTCTGGAAGGGAGGCTGTGTAGCTAATTCTTTAGAGGTCACTCACCCGAGATTTGTACCTTAATTTCTATTAAAACGTAAAGAATGTATTAAATTTACAGAATAGTATTCATTTTTGAAAAATTTATTTAATAAACCTTACCATCGGTCATAGTCGGTTGCTACCAATAATTTAACGATGTACGGGCGGTACAGTCCGTCTAAACGTGAGATTTGAAGCAAATTTTTAACGCTTCTCCGGGCGTTAAAAATTTCAGAAAAATCAAGTACATGGAAGGTGCTGAAAAAATTAATTTGGTATAATGATAATTCCAAGATCTTATTATATTGACTTATGTAAATCGCAACAAAAAAAACAAAATCTCCATGTATATACACTTTCGCAAATGTACTTAATAATTTGTCTAATCTACTCATGGGCTGAAGGACTCCGGTCTATGGCCTGTTGTCATTACGCGTATAAAATTAATAAGTGTATACTTGTCTGTAACTCGTGAAATGCAATCTAAACATACTATGTAATGTCAATAAATTCGTACTACTACTACTAATTTCAAGATGTTATTAACAAATTGGTCAAAAGAAATATTGTTTAATAATTTATCCGTCAACCTAACTTTTTTTCGAATTAAAATGAATCTTGCATGAGCGACCTCTGAAAAATTAGTTCCCCTTTCACCAAAACGTATTTCTGCATATATTTTAACTTTTCCGTCAACAGCCGAGATTTTTTTTTTCGGACACCCTAATATATATATCTATATATAGCCGAGTTATGCCAATAGGCAACGGCTTGATAAATTTGTCAGAAACTCACCGGTTCGCCGGAAGACGTTCCACGCTGAGCTTCCTCGGGGGCCGAACACTGTCCAATCTCCACGATCGCCGACTCTTTTCTTTGCATACATCGTTACTACGGACCATCGGATGATTCTGTCCAGTCGACGATCTCGCAATCTGCATAACAAAAACGCACAATATATATCTCTCTATATATTATAAAGAGATAGCAACGACGTGCTCGCTACGCTGGCGCTCTTTTCCTCTCATTTTTCATTTCATGGCTAAACATGATATTTGGATGTTTATACCATTCATCATTTTGCGTGACTCTATTTCAGCTTCAGTATTTCGAATATCGACTTTCGATGCACTGTTCCTTTTTTTTATGAAGAAAAATAAAAGAAAGATAAGAAAGTCTATTTTTGAAAGAAAAATGTATACTTGATTCTATTACGCAACTGTAAAAAAAACAGCAATTCAAAAAGCGCGCCACGCGTGATCCTGCAGCGATTATAACAGTCTGAAGTTTGCTTTATTTCAAAGCCATCAACGACCAATTAAAATCCTAGAAAGGTGACTTCAGTTACCTTTTTTTTTACATTTCTTTAGATTCTTCAGGTTGCTATTGCTTACACATTAGTTTTATACCTCACAATACTTTGTGTAGAAGGAAATCGCGGACAAATCATTGTTAGAGGTCGCTCAATCGACGTCTATTTTTTCAGGTGAATATCGATAGAACAATGTTTTTAAAAATTCTGCGGGCATTTTTACACTGAGAGAATACACCAAATCATTTATATGTGTCCTCCAAATACCAATATATTGCGTTGAATGAAAAAATAAAAGAGCTGCATTCGTTGAATGAAAAGAACCAGTTCAATAGAAGTAGCTATATATTTTGATCAGTCGAATAAATCAATTATTGTGTAGATTTTATATATATTTGAATCAATGAAATCATTAAGTTAAACTTGTATCCGTGCGCAACTGTTTTTACAGATAAAATCGAGTAGAACTTTTAGGGTCAACTATTTATTTTTAGTTCATACAACCAATTTTTTTACAGTTTTCACCCCACAACTATACGGCATATCAGATAAAAAGTAAAGAACAACGACTGGCGTGCTAGTTACATCATGGTTGAGTTGTAATCCCGTTAAATTTTTATATGTCTCGCTTTTTACCATCAGATTTCAAATGAGGGAGAGTTAAAGGTTGCGTGATGGACCCGCGTTAAGGTAGAGCTTAAGTACAGTAGCAATATTTTTTAGAATTATATTACGGTAGATTCGTTTACTGTAAGAAAAATTATAAGTTGAGTTATAAATCGCCCTGTTCTTCAGTAAACCTGCGATTTTATATGTACGTTTTCTTATGTTTAATACCAACTCATAAAAATATGTAAATAAAATGTACAATAATTTATTTTCAAATCTCTTTACAATTACTTAAAATTAATGCATGGCTATAAATCAAACACAAAGAAGATATTTTTATTGAATTTTATCTATCTGCAGTCCTGATTGTACACTGAGAAAACAAAAACCGTTGAATGGAATAAATCATTTATTCTAATCTTATATAATTAACTTCAATAGTTTGGTATTTGGAGCAACTATACGTTTGGTATAAATACCGATTTATTCCGTTGAGTCAGTTAGATAAAAACAGTCGATTTTATGTAGTTAAAATAATCAGTATAATTGAAGCAATTGTATATTTCGTTGGGTCAATTGAATAACTGATCGTGTGTATTTAATATATATGAGGCTTCATCGATTCGGCCACTTTTTTTTTTAAACTCTCTGATGAGTCCAATAATTGGACACATTTTAGTACCACTCGAAAATACTCTCTCCCAATTTGTTTCAATTTTTAAATCCAATATGACGAAAAATAGGGTATTTATTTAAAGTCAAAATATCTTGAAAAATGTAAGTCATAGAAACAAATTGTTTCACCATAAAAGTTGTAGTTTCATCTGAACTTTTCAATGAAATTATTCAAACAATTTTGCGACTCTATAATATTACTTTTTTGCTAAAAAAAATATAAAGAAAATTTTTTTAATAAAAAAAAGCCACTTTTTTTACTGAAAAAATTACAGAATCTCTGCGCCTATGTATTGATAACATTAAAAAATTGCTAGACTGGGACCGATCAAATTTCCGAAGTAAGAAATAATTTGTTCTAAGTTAAAAAAATGATGTCCAGATAATATTTCAAAAAAGTCTGTAACGGACGAATTATTTCATTGATTTATTATCGCATAAACTACAAATTTCAAATAAAAACGTTATTGACATTTTTCTTTTTTTTCTCGACAAAATTTTTTTATTTAATTAAAAATTAACTGGGTTCTAATAAATATCATCCACATTGAAACAAATATTGTTTTGATCCAACAATAAATTGAATTGGTAGGATTAACGATATAATTCGATATAATATGAATAAGTATCGTGTCCCACGTTTTTCATAAGACAGTTTCATTGAAGCAACATACTATATATAGTCAAAAACGTTGAGTGTTCTGTGGAGTTAATTAAATTTTTTGCCATTGAACGAAATAATTAATTGAATATATATTTCGTTCGAGTAAATGGATTACTGGGAAAAATCTAAATAAATAGTTTATTGGGCTGATCCCGTTGATCAAACTTAATATTTCTCTCAGTGTAAAACGATGTGTGTAATAGGCGTGTTTTCATGTGGATCTACATTTTAAATTGAAAAAATTATTTTGTCTGAAATACGCGCGTTACATAAAAACAAGGGTGCAAACTGTTTGCTCATAGGAGGCGAGGGACATTAAAATTTGTGTCTACAGATGTTTTGCCCCAACAAGACAGGCGGCAAGCAACTAAATTTAAAATTTTGTGCTATCTGGCAACAGTTTCTCGGGCTCAGAGAAACGCGGAAAATATATAAGGTTCCAACACCGTTGAGTACTTCTGCGACTACCATTTCATATATATTCATGGTCAGAAGCGTATTTCATGAATATATGGAAAGGAAGCCTCGCTTTACTCTCCTCAAGCCTTGGCTAGACAATCTTTCACTTCTTTTGTATTTCAGGACGGTACTTTAACTCACAGAAGAACGAGAAAAGGAAAAAAACGAGGGCAAAGAACTCTTGACAACGGATTCACTATTTTTATCATGTCTTATCTTTACGCGGAAACTTTGCGAGAATGAGCGATTTTGTAACACGTCGAATAATAATAATAATAGTAATGATAAGAATAATCCCTAACCAAGTAGGAGTTTTTTTTAGCTATTAATTGCAAAGTTAAGTTAAAAACAATATCTAACTCCTTTTTTTTCGTTTGCGAAGTGTATACATTTTTTTTAAAGATGAAGATTATTCACCGGAAGTTTATTAACGACATTAACAACAACAATTATTCTTCCGGCCATTAATTTGAAAGTTAAAATAGATATTTAACTCTCGTTTTCTTTACTTGCAGTGCTTATAGAAATTTTCCAAAATATACAGATTATTTACCGGAAGTTTATTAATAATATAAATGGTCACCAGTCGTGTCGAATGACATCTTTTTGGCCAGCTATGAATTAAAAAATGGACACAATATTTCACTCTGATTCTGTTCAACGACAAAGTCTATCAAAGTTCAAAAAGATAAAGATAATCTACTGGTAATATATTATTAATGTCAATAATAATAACCATTCGTGAAGAATGTAAGCAACCTCTTTTCGGACTAATTCTAATTCAAAAATTAATGTGTAACGTTCATTTTTTCACTTGCACGCAATTTCAAAATTTCCAAATAGATTAAGATTATTTATCTCAAGTCCATTAGCGATATAAATGATAATGACAATTCGTAGCCAAGCGTTTTTTTGGACGGTTAATTTAAATATAAAGGAGGATGGAAAGTAGGACTTTGCACATTGCTTCCTCATTAATTTTTATCTTTC
The DNA here is from genome assembly GCA_949699805.1 of Tromatobia lineatoria. Lineage (NCBI taxonomy): Eukaryota > Metazoa > Arthropoda > Insecta > Hymenoptera > Ichneumonidae > Tromatobia > Tromatobia lineatoria. The sequence goes on from OX453038.1 coordinate 16,703,786, forward strand.
GCAAAACCGCTTCTATGAGGGCGTTTATTAATTTTATTTTCGGCTTCCTCGTAAAGGACATTTCTGGAAAGAAAATTTGGCACGTAGCAGGGCTAAATGTTAATTTGCATGTGTAGAAAATTTCAGTCGAATTGTTGAAATTTTACCTGAATTAGAGCAAAACTAAATTTTTTTGGAAATTCAAAAATATCATAAAACACAAACCGCTTTACCGATATTACCTAAATCACATTTTGAAGATCACATCCCCTTATTGAATTTTAATACTAAGTTTCAGCTCGATAGGTAAAGTGATTTAAAAAAAATTCAATGTCTGATAAAGTCGGAACCACGTTATCGATCTTAACAAAATTCGATATCTACTACAACTGGATATTAATTCTATTTTGCAGGACCTATTTGAGCAGGTTTGGTCAGAATTAACTTCAATTAGAACAAGAACAAAATTTTTTCAAAAATTCAAAATTGTCAACCAAAACCAAAACTGCTTTATGCATTTCGCTCGAATTCAATGCCAAACGTAATTTTTTCTTGCTATATTTGTCAGGAACTATTCAGCTCATTAGTTAAAAAACTGCGGAAGCTAGAGAACATACAGACCTGTTTTGAAAAATTTGAAGTCTTACAAAATGCGAAATTAACAAAGAAGAATTCCGAAAATGTATACATAGAAAGAAACATTGGTCCTCTAATAGTGTACCAAATTTCAGCTTAATTGTTAAAGTCGGTTTCAAGATACAGCAGCTTAAGGGGGCTTGGTGACGACTATCGAAGTCAAATAACTGCTAAATTTTCGTAATTGATTCTTTAAATTTTAATGCATTAAAAAACAATAGTGAAGGGTAATTTGTATTAAAGCATGTATACTTAATCCAGTGAAAGATCAATAGTGACAAATTTGCATTAAGATTAACTGCTTAACATTTATTTGTAATGGGATAAATTTTCGTTCTGTTTTTTCCAAGTATTATCAGTGATTCTTTATCGATTTGAATTAGTGACGGTTTATTTCCTTTCTCAAATGATACTCTATTAATTGATTGCCACGATATTTCATAGTGTTGATCGTTTAATAATTACAGCCTTGTTTATGAAAGTATTTTTGTTTTTGTTCAACGACAGGCTATGATTATTGAACAATGAACATTCCGAAATATCTAGGCAGCCAATTCGGGAAGTATCTTTTAAGGAACACAATGAGCTATCACTCAGTGTAATCGGTGAAGAATTACAGATGATATTTGGAAAAAACCAAACAAAACTCTGTTCCATTGAAAAAAAACGTTGATCGGTCAATCTGAATGAAAATTTGTCACTGTTGATTTTTCACTGGATTAAGTATACATGCTTCAACACAAATCACCCTTCACAATTGTTTTTTAATGCGTTAAACTTAAAAGATCAATTACGAAAGTTTAGTACTGATTTGACTCTGATAGTCGTCACCGAGCGTCCTTAAACCTTGCAACAAACACACACACACACACACACACACACACACACACGCGCGCGCGCGCGCGCACGCACACACCACTTTTCAGACCATCTTGAGTATCCCAACATGAAGAACACAAAAATAAAAAAAATTTACGGAAACAAAGCTTCGTCTATGAGGAAGCAATTTAATATTTAGCTCTCATTTTCTCAACTATCAAAGCGTATAAACGATTTTCGAAAGCCAGAGCCTATTCTTACCGGAAGTTTGTTTCTGGGCATGCTAATGGTACGCGTAAAAATCGATCGTGTATCAGACCGATCGCTTTTGCTAGCTTCGGATTCGACTTTGCCCGCTGCTGTTGCTTCCTTGGGCTCGGCTCCTTCTTTGCCATCTTCGTCAGACACTTCCGCGATAAGAGACCTTGGGGGCGTTTCCGCAGTGGGGTTGGAAACGATCTATGAGATCATAAGAAAAGAGCTCGTTGAGAAAATTCGAATAAATGTCGTAAAACGCTACACGAATAGTGATAAGGAAAAATTGCTGACCTGGAAAAAGTAAAATCTCTCGAAAACGCAGAAATATAAGTATATAAATTGTTCGACGTATCCGAGCGTTTCCGAGACCATAAAAACAGAGTTGTTTGGACACTAGCAGTGAAGCAACAACAGTTCATCGAGTCAATAAACATTTATCCTCCTTCCAAACGACTTTAAGAAACAGAGTGATACACCTCTGAGAATTTTATCGTCTAATGTAAACACCTTTAGGGCTATCGCTCTCGCACCTAACCTCACTTTTAAACGGCGTTAAGTTTCGAGGAGCCTCAGAAAATAGCTCAGCTCATTTTCGCTGTACTTCTGCGGGTTGCATATATCAGTGTATTTTCTGTTTAAAACGTGGCTGCAGAAGTATTTACATATTGAGAACACACGCTAGTGCTCAAATTGGTTTTCAAAACCGTCGATTGAAACACCATAATTTGTTAAAGTGCGTTTCAAAATGTAAGACTGATTTGACTAACACGTAGCGAGATGACTACCTCAAGGGGATGCGGGAGTAGATTTTATTACCGACTTTGGTCGGTAAAAACGCACCTTTTCGTAGTTACCATTATTCTCAGTTAATACGCTACACACTTGCACGAAATTGTACACGATGGTAATATCGGTGTATACGAATAGACGTTATTCGAATATTGGATGATAACTGACAATAAATGATAAAGAATTACTGATTATACTTGGAAAAAACGGAACGAAAATGTATCCCATTACAAATAAATGTTAATCAGTTAATTTTAATGCAAATTCGTCACTATTGATCTTCCCTGGATTAAGTATACATGCTTCAATACAAATCACCTTCCAGTATTGTTTTTCAATGCATTAAACCTCAAAAAATCAATTACGAAAATTTAGCACTGATTTGACTTCGATAGTCGTCAACGAACCTCCTCATAACTATAACCGTACTTCGAGAGAAGACCGGATGTGTGCCCCTACGATGTCGGCCAGGCTTTTTCGCTTTTCTCCTTACGGCACGAAAGTCGGCGCACCGCAGGGTAGCATTAATAGCATAAAACGCCGCGCCGACGTTCCTAAGTTGTACGCCCCTCACGTAAGTACACTTTCGAGAAGGTTATTAAATAAATTTGCGAAGCGCTACTTTTATGAACGCCCACTCTCTCACTTCCTCGAGTTTAGCAACTCAGTGACTGCTAAATATTGTGCAATGAAAAAACCCTCACTTTTTCCTCACCACGATTATTTTCCTCAACTCGAAAGAAGCCCGGAAGGTCATGAGACCGTTTCGTTGAGGCTGATGTAAATCTCTGGAAAATTACCAACTTTACGAGGATCATTAAAAAAAAATGTACCCATCTTCTATCGTTCATTTTTTGTTACCAATATTTAATGAAAAAATTAATTTTCTCATCGAGTCGTTGAAACATTCAACGCCCAAATTCACTATTTTCCATTAAACGATTTTTCAATTTGTGTATTTTGCAATAATTTTTTTTAACAACGAACCGAATTGTCGGAACAAATAAAAATGCTTTGATCTTATCAGCTTAAGCAGATATCCTAAAAAAAAGTTATTTCTACTTCGAATCGACAGATTTGCGGTTCAAAAATATACTATTTCACAGAAGTAGTTTTTAAGATAGCAATTTCGGTAGGGAAGGTTTCTCTTGGAATAATAGCTTTCACTCAATGATATTAATTCGAAGAGTTGTTTTTACTAATACGTCAGGATTCGCACGCAGAAAAAGCATTGAGAGGAAAGATAAACCGGTAATTAATGTGATAATTTCCGAGTACTAACTCGCGTTATCTAATGATAAAGTTAATCATATAGGATGCATAATAACAGATATTACACCTTGAACTGTTCCCCTACCATGTTGTCGCAACTTATAAAAGGATTCTACAGCTGTGGGTCACTGATTATTATCAAATTTATGTATAGTGTTCGTAATGTACAAGTGGTGAAGCCAGAGAATCCACGATTCAGAAAACAAAGCACTATATATTTTTACACGCAATTTAAATAGTATTCAAATGCAATATTAAAAAAAAAATTTTATTACCAGAAATTCATATATATCTTTTACCGGCTTAAACAACTATTAAAATTGTCATTCATGAAATATAAGTGTTGAAAGAAGAGAAAAATTATTTTTATGATTTTTCAGATTGCAAATTTAATTATTTAAAAAAAATTGACCTCTGTAAATGCATCATTAACATTACCACGCAACGTGGAAGTAAATACGCTAATTTACTCATTTCCTGCTACACATTCGCAACGTTTGTGTTCCCGATTATCTCTTTGTCACGTGTATGTATTTAAACACATGTAATTACGAAAGAGGGGGACAAAGAATGAGAGGGGTGCAAAGAAAAAACTCGTATTGCTTCGTTACATCGTTTAGTGCTGACCTTACCTAACAGTTGCGTAATAGATTAGAAACGAGCTCGGAAAAAGTGAAGTGTGCCGCTACCTATATTAAGTAGCCCGGAAACTATTAAGGCAATGTCATACTGCTTGGCTGGTAACGAAAATATTCTCTGCCACAGAGTGATGTGAAATACCACGGTCGGTAATAGAGATTATAATTCTTGTTTTTTCAAGGATGTTGAGACTTCACCCTTAAAAGGTGATTGTATGCCACTGCAGGAGGAAAAAATGTAGTGGCATTCTATTTCGGTTGAGCGCTAAAACGTGTGTATCCTAATATAAAAATACCATTACAGTTTTTGTTACCTACTGAGCGCAGGATAGACGCTTGAAGGGATGTTTCATGTCACCTTAAGGTGATGTGAAACGTGAAACGCACAAAAGAGGCAGAACTATTCTTGCGAGCACAGATTTCTTCGCGATGGTTGAATTAAAAGATAAAAGCCGAGAACGTGTCACCCTGCAGAATTTGTGGACGGAAGGTAACATTCTCGGCTTGTATCCAAACGATCAACCGAAGCAAAGAAATTCAGATTATAGTTTTCGTTACCAGCCGAGTAGTTTCTCATCACCTCAACTGATAATGAATGATAAAAGTCAAAAGTTTACGCCGCCCCCTCTCAAAATTATAATATTATCTATCAGCGGACGAATTACCTGCAGTTGGTTAGCCACTGCAAATGGCAAGAATAACACTTACTGTATCGACCGCGGGCTCAATTAATGTTTCGGAAGTTTCTTGCGGAGGTTGCAGAGACATGTTTTTGGGCAAAAGATCGGTAATATCTTCTTGAGAACAGATGTCCTCACAGGCTTCGGCCTCAACAGGCTTACTTGATAATTTGCGAACTTCAACTTTGCCACAGACCCAATTATCCATTGGCACAGTTGGAAGTGGCTCATCTCGGATCCAACGTTCTTTGACAGAGACCGAATCTTGACCGATATTGCATTTGAGGTTCATCCACTACGGAAATTGATTATTTATTCGAATTGCCTATGAATATTTATCATCTGTTCAATTTAAAAAAAATGAACAACTGACATTGAATAACTGCAGCCAGGCTTTATGGGCGCAATCGACGACAAAGCTATAAGTCCTGTTCTCGAGATAATCTTTGTATAATGCATTCATTGCTTTTTGTATGATTTCCTCACGGATGCCATTGATTATTCGATTCGTGTGGTCTTCTTCCTGTATTTCGGACCATTTTGACTGAGTGATGCGTGAAGGACGAGGACCTGTAGTACGCCCAAGTACGATTGAAGGTCTAGCGCTTGCTCTTAGTCCCTCGGATTTTCGGACCATTTTATTTATCTTTCACTTCCGACTTCATAGCAAGAAGAAACTTTGACATACACCCGAAATAACCACGTTTATTATACTAGCACGGTTTGACAATTAATCGTCATTTGTTGGACCGTCTTTCAACGTTCATAAAAATACTGACACTATTTGTTTCTGAAACAATTTTAATAGTGCCAAATTGGATAAAGGTTGAATTAGCGAAAGTCTGTAATACCGAATTTAAATATGATGAACGTCTAAATTTAAAATGGTCATTATTATGGAATTCGCTATTTTAGCCATTAGCTATTTTGATCATGCGCTACCTTGAACTCCACCTGCAAGATTAATTGATTTTGAAATAGTAATTAATTCCTTTATTATCCATTTTGTGTCTGGTCAGTTCAATAAATATACTGGTCTCAAGACGCAACCGCGTATCTGGATTAGGGTGCACGGAAAAAACAACTTGGTTAGAGTAACAAAAAAAATAGTTACCTCCAACCAATTGTCTTGGTTATATATGCGCCAAACGATTTTTTAGTTGCATCAACCAATGAAATTTGGTTAGATTAGATTAGTTGAAGCAACCAAGTAATTGGTCGGGCTAACTATGATTAAATCATTGGAATAACCAATGTACTTGGTTGGAACAACCATTTCAATGGGCCGTTATAACCATTTTTCTTAGTTGGAACAACCAAACCCCTTGGTTGGATCAACGAATTTTCTTAGTTGAAACAACCAATCCGCTTGGTGGGATCAACCAATTTTCTTAATTGAAACAACCAATCCACCAGAGTTGTGAAGCCCCATTAATTCATGAAATATAGATCGCAGTACAGTTAGTTTTGTAATTATGTTTTCATAATCTTATTATATGATTATTATATTGCAATCATAATATAAGAATGCACCAACAGTTACGACGTGCATGCCGATACCGGTATAAGCAACCGGTCCATCAATGAGGTTATACATGCTTAAAGTACAAAACAACACTCAACGCAGAATATGGGGATGAGATTTTTTTGTCCCTAGGTCTCTAAAAGGTGGGCGACGGTGTCCTCGTCTTCTATTGGAACTATCACTATTTAAATGTTGATTTATAAAGCTCTTAATAACTGGAACCGGCTTCAAAAGAAAAAGCGTGCGTAAAACATTACTAGCGGCGTTACACGACTAACGGTCGATGGTGGTACTAACTAGTACAAAGTAGTTAGTTGTATCTACCAATAAAATTGGTAGTCCTCAATTCTACTAAAAACTTAGTCGTACCAGCAGTCATCGGAACCAGTTTTCGTCGTTGGTTCTTTAGAACCACAGTAACTACAATTTCTTGGTAACGACAACTATTTTTGTTAGTTGTATGCACTAAAGTATTAACCAAGTTGCCATTGGTGAGGGAACCAATTGTGCGCTATTGAATCTATGAATATAGTGGTTACAATGACCAATTTTTTTTAACGAATTAAAAATTGGTACATTTAACCGAGTCGTTTTTTCTATGTCCCAAAAAAAAAAAAAATTCTCGGCTGTTGATGGAAAAGTTGAAATATATTGAAACAAATTAAGATTTCTTATGGAAATAATCAGATGAGAAATTATATATTATTTCCACTCTCAACAATTATTAGCCCGAAACTCGTGTTGGAGGGAGAGATTCGCGTGCTGGACCTGAGGAAAAATTGTACTTGGAAGAGGGAATAACCTCAGATATATCCGTCAAGCAACAAGGCAGGATATTTAATTCATCATCGGTTTGTTGTTGAAAGGATGATGAAGGATGAATCACAAAATGGGTGAATGAAAATTATCGAGAGAGATCTCGATAAATTCGGTGAAAGGATGAATGATAGGGTTTATGCGGGATGACCCCGAAATGATAATAACAAAAAGATTACTCTAAGGTCACGTGAGAGGACTGGCGTCGTCACGCGGAGCGCCTACGCTCATGTGCAAAATGACGTTATGAAAAGCGTACTCGCTCTGTGAGCACACTAGGGTTGTATCGAACGAGAGTTCGACGTTAAGCGGATTAATCTGTGACAGTAATATGAAAGTCTCGATAATTCACGAAAGAGGACTGATGTCTTCGCGTGTGGAGCGTCTACGTTCATATGCAATTGATTTTAATCTTAGCGTTCTTCTCTGATAACCGAAAATTGACTATTTATTCCTCAGAGTGGTATGTCAGGATACCGAAGTTCATCATAGGAATCTTCTTTTGATGATATATTATCTCGAGAAAATTAATTAAACAATTTTTATCTGATCGAGAGATGTGTGATGGAAAAATAGCTGCAAGAAACAGCACCATCTGTGCGCGCGAACAAGGTTCCTAGCTCTATTTTAGGAACTTCATTAATGCTCGCAACAAAGTCGGTTTTTCATATTACGAATTATTGTGCGTAAAGAATTCTATTCGCCTACGGATAGCAGAGAATAAATCTCTGCGAATAAGTGGAGGCGCAAATTAATAATTCAGAGTAACAAAGATATTAAATAAATCCCTTTTTTCTATTTCAATATGACTCGATAAGACTGTGAGTTACAATCTCGCAAAAACAGTGTTATATCATTTAAATGGCTCAGAGTGCCGCTTGTGTGTGTATGTTAGTGAGCGCGGCGGCTGCCGGCTATAGTAGTCGAGAATTTGGCGACGCGAGCAGGTGTTGGTGCGATACTAAGGCCTGCGCGCATATACAGGTGTGGGTCGTGTGTTTACCTAGGTTTTTCTACAAGTACTGCTATAGGCAGCGCTTGGAGAACAACGTCGGTCTCTTTCTTACAAGTGTCTAAGTATACGAGATACTCAGCTACTTCCGAGAAAGTCTGCGAAGATGGGGTAAAGTATAGAAGGATATACCAGTGTCGTGGCAATAACGAGGCCGGTATTTTAAATAGTGGAGATAGATGTTGGTTATAGGTGTCGTTGCGATAACGAGGCCTGCAGGAATAGTAGATTGATGCGGTTTTTTTTTATTATTAAACTAGAATCGGTGTCCATGCGTGATGTGGGTGTCGTTACAATATCGAGGCCCACACGATGATTTCAAAGGATAGAAAAGCAGAGTAGAATCTGCGAGCATCAGCGCAATGCTGAGGCTCACAGGAGCTGGGCGTGCTCACGAGAAAAACCGAATGATACTCTATATAGGTGTCAATGCGATATTAAGAGTTGGATAATAATTTTAAATATTAAAGAGAGGACTTTCTGGTACAAAAGGTAAAGGTATAATTCCTTTCTGATATTGAGTGGCCGGCTTTTATACTATTCGTCCCACTACCAGAGAGGCTGGCTCATTAGGCCGTTCGATCGGCTAATTGTTTTGAATCAGCGAGCGAAGTCCGCGAGCCTGTCGTTGAGTAATTTGAATTCGCGAGATATGTACGCGATGAAGCGGGACGTCGCGAGCCGTCGCGGTCTGACGCCCAACGCTCGCAAGGAACGTCTCTCGCGAGTTTCTCGTAGGGAGTAAGGCGTTCCGTTACAATATGCAGAAATACGTTTTGGCGGAACGGGAGCTCCGTAGCTAATTTTATTCGAGATTCATTTTACTTTGAAAAAAAATTAGGTTGACGGATACATTATTGAAAAATATTTTTTTTCATCAATTTGTTAATAACATCTTGGAATTATTATTACGCCAAATTATTTTTTTCAGCACCTTCCATATGCTTGATTTTTCTAAAAATTTTAACTCATGGAGTAGTGTTCAAAAATCGCTCTGAATCTCACGTTTAGGCGGACGGTACCGCTCATAAATCTTTAAATTATTGGTAGCGACCTACTATGACCGATGGTTAGGTTAACTTAATAAATTTAAAAAAATGAATACTATTTTGTAAAAAATTAGCTACAGAGACTCCCTTCTAGAGAAATGTATTTCTGCATGCATATAAACTTTTAAATTAACAGCCGAAAGATTTAAAAAGAAACATTTTTTGTGGGACACCCTAATCTTGATACATATTATTCGTATCGATATTATTCCGAGCAACTAACAACATCTAGCGCACAATCTCAGCCATTCGAGAGTATGTTTCATGCGTTGGTCGAACGAATGATTGTCAATCGATGGGGAATTAGAAATAACACATTTTTATTATAAAAAAAAAAGTTTATTTTATTTCCATCAACAGATATCACAGGTGTACCAGGCAATCCGCCTTTCTGCAACTCCGTGTGATTTTTAGACAACTCAACATACCCAAACACTGCATACTTGAGTAAAACTATGTACATTGTGATTGGCTATACAAGTATACCTAACAATAACATAAAGTTTCAGGAAGACGATTTAACTGGACTTTTTTTAAGGCTTACAATGATGAAAATCTTGTACGAGAGTCACGTAATAATTTAAAAAAATAATTTACACATCAAAATTGACAAAAAATAAATATCAGTCTTGGGAAATATTTACAAAAAAAAAAATACTGAGTTAACTAAAAATAATGTTCATCGTTTAATCCACCTCCTCCACAGTGGGCCCGGAGTAATCGTTGCCGCTCTGCCTGTACTGAGCCCCGCAGTCTTGCTGACCTCCAGCAGAAGCTCCTTGATGTATCTTCGCCATTAGAGGCGAGCACTGCTTCTGCAGTTCCTCGAGTTTGTGCTTGTATTCTTCCTTCTCAGCGAGAGTGTTGTTATCTAGCCACCGGATGGTCTCCTCGCAGAGTTGCGTAACTCTGTCCTTGTCAGACTGATCCAACTTAGCGCCGCTGTCCTGAACCGCCTGTTTGACCGAGTAGATGTAACTCTCGATCTGATTGCGAGCTTCGATCTTCTCCCGCTGTTCTTGATCTTGATCGCGGTATTTCTCAGCTTCGGCCAGCATCCTATCGATCTCCTCCCGCGAAAGACGTCCCTTATCGTTGGTAATACGTACGTCGTTGCTTCTTCCGCTGGCCGTGTCCTTGGCGGTCACGTGAAGTATTCCGTTGGCATCCATGTCAAAGGTGACGTCGATTTTGGGGACGCCACGAGGTGCGGGTGCTATACCGCTGAGTTCGAACCTACCAAGAATGTTGTTGTCCTTGGTCATGGCACGTTCACCCTCGAAGACTTGAATGGAGACGCCGGGTTGGTTATCGGCGTAAGTAGTGAAGGTCTGCGTTTGCTTGCAGGGAATTCGGGCGTTGCGTTCGATGATCTTGGTCATAACTCCGCCGGCGGTCTCGATGCCGAGTGATAGTGGAGCAACGTCGACTAGAAGAACATCCTGAAGAGTGGAGCTCTTGTCGCCTTCGCCGGTGAGAATAGCAGCTTGTACAGCGGCACCGTAAGCGACGGCCTCGTCGGGATTGATGGAAAGATTGAGTTGTTTGCCGCAGAAGAAGTTCTGCAGCATCGACTGTATCTTGGGGATACGCGTCGAACCTCCTACGAGGACAACGTCGTGGATTGATCTTTTATCCAGTTTCGCGTCGGCCAGAGCTTTTTCCACAGGTTCCAAGGTCGATCGGAACAAATCTGCGCAGAGTTCCTCGAAGCGCGCCCTCGAGATTTTGGTGTAATAGTCGATGCCCTCGTAGAGAGCGTCGATCTCGATGGTGGCTTCGGTGCTCGATGACAATGTGCGTTTCGCCCTTTCCGCAGCTGTTCTTAATCGCCGCAGAGAGCGTGGATTGGATTTGACATTCTTCTTGAATTTCCTCTCGAACTCCTTGCAAAGATGGTCCACTAATCTAGAGTCGAAATCTTCGCCACCCAAGTGCGTGTCGCCCGCTGTTGATTTGACCTCGAAGAGCGAACCCTCGTCGATGGTGAGGATGGAAACATCGAAGGTTCCACCGCCAAGATCGAAAATCAACACGTTCTTCTCGCCCTTCAAGTTCTTGTCCAAACCGTAAGCCAGTGCTGCGGCGGTTGGCTCGTTTATGATTCTGAGTACGTTCAAACCGGCGATTGCGCCAGCGTCTTTGGTGGCCTGACGCTGAGAGTCGTTGAAATACGCGGGGACTGTTATTACCGCGTCTCGCACCTTATCGCCTAAATACGCCTCCGCTGTTTCCTTCATCTTTATCAGAACCATTGAGCTGATCTCTTCAGGGTTGAACCTCTTAGTCTCGCCGCGATATTCCACCTGGATCTTTGGTTTTCCTCCCTCAGAGACGACTCGGAACGGCCAGTGCTTTATGTCACTCTGGATCTTAGGGTCGTCGAACTTACGGCCGATTAACCTCTTGGCGTCGAATACCGTGTTTGAGGGATTCATCGCCACTTGGTTCTTAGCCGCATCGCCGATTAACCGTTCCGTGTCTGTGAAGGCAACGTAACTCGGTGTTGTTCTGTTGCCCTGATCGTTGGCGATTATTTCCACTTTGCCCTGCTGCCAAACTCCCACACAGGAGTAGGTGGTTCCCAAGTCGATTCCAATTGCAGGCATTGTTGTGTTTTTGTAACTCCTCGTCTCGTCGTTCGTTTTGTGATTCGTTTCGTTTCGTTTCATATACTGATCGCTCTCTGCGATGCGCCTCGTATTTATACCCCTCCCGGCCAGCGCTGCCGGTGCTCGAAACTTCCAGCGCTCGATCGACGCGCGCAGACTTTCGTTGCAACGTATTTTACAATGTTTTCTTTAGTTTTCCTTTGATTTTTTAGCAACCCGACTTTATTGGATCGCATAAAATTACGTAGAGATTTAAACGTCGCTACAGTTTTCGCAAAACTTCACTTTGAGGACCAGCAACCGTCTTTTTTTCGGTGCAACGAACGTTCGAGAAAATTCGACTACGCAGTCGGGCGACCTCGTTACTTCGTTCAAGATTCTCGCTATATTTTTGTCTCTGCATCTTTCTTTACAACGGTCAATGGCAACTCCCATCAATTCTATTTTCAACCAAGGCTTGCAAAATGATTTAGCGAAAACGACGAGGAATTCAAATTTTAGTGATGGATAATTTTCACGTTTCTACATTCATGACAATGAAAATTGGGATACGCCCAGAAATAATTTTTATTAAATCATTTACAAAATGTAGGAATATGTTGCTTAAAAAATTGATCATTTGTCAACATCGTTTGAATAACAGTGAAAAGTCTTGCGTTTGTAAAATTTAGATTATTTATTTAAAACTTCATGTTACTTAATATCACATTTCGTAAAAGTCTCAGTATAGCGTATTTATAAGCTTAATAATACAGGTTAAGCATTTTTGGGTTTGCCTAAAATTACGTGAGACTTGGATGTGGCTATGTTGCTTTTACAAAACTTCACTTTGGTGATTAGGAACCTCAATTTTTTTTTTTTGGAGGAACGCACATTTGAGAAAATTCGACTACACAGTGTGGAGGACCTCGTTAATTAGTTAAGGATTCTCACTATAGTTAATTTGTCTAATCCAGATTTGCAAAGGGATTCAGCTAAAACGAAGAAAAATTCCAATTTCGCTGATGGGATAATTTTCAAATTTCTACATTCAATATAAAGAAAATTGGTGTACGGCCAGAAATAATTTGTATTAAATCGTTAAAAAAATATTTTCTTTGTAAAAAAATTATATAAATACGTTGCTTGAAAAACGAATTATTTGTCACCATTTTTTAAATGACGATAAAAAATCTTTCGTTCGTAAAATTTACATTTTTTGTGTAAAACTCGATTTTTCCTAAAATTAAATTGTGCAAAGTCTTAGTAATGTATTTATAAGCATAATAATACACGTGAAAGATTTTTTTAAACAGGAAAAATTTATTTATAGCTGTGGCAAATTTCTGAATGAACGCCTAGAACTTTCTCGATGTATAGTTGCGGTGCAACGCAGTTACCATCTCGAATGTTCCAGATAATATTCCGTTTTCACGGCCATATATATGTAAATATTTTCAAAGTTTGTTTTGGCCGTATGCCTATTGTATATTTATTGCCGAATTATTTTATGATGCGCAATTATTTGATGGACCCAGAAAGGTGCGGTAGGTTCTAGACTGTTCTATAGAGAGCGAGATTTGCGGGCGTTGCGCCAGGTCAGGCGTTATCGATGTTTCACGTTCAGTCTACTGCTCTCTAGAATCTTCTCGTTGCTAAACGCAGGTGTATTTTCGGTACGTGCAACCTAATTGTAAAATGCAGCGCCCAACGTTTATGCGCTTACTTGAATTTCAGGTCCAAACGGAACATTGGGGTAATAAACGACCCCGTGGACTTTCAGTCTTACACACTGTGAGAAAAGTCTAGAAGTTTCATTCATAAACTTGAGAATTCAATTTCAATGGACAATTGTGATATAAAATTGAGCTAATCTTGCAATGAAATTGAAGTAAGATTTTTAATTAAAGTACTTTTGCAATTGAATTAAAGGAAATTATTGAAATTACTATACCAAAAATAAATTTGACATTGTACTTATATTATAAATTTATAATACCAGTTTATAAATAATAACTTCCTGTGAATGTACATTAAATTTATGTAATTGTTTTTCTTAGTGCATTTTCGACTTCAGTTAAATTTTTTCTTGAGGCGTTATTCTTATGTGAGCCTGTGAAATTTTTGAATTTTTGTCCTTTTAGTTAGAGGTTCAGAATAGGTTTAAAATTGTAAACTGCAATTTATAAAAGTAGTGGAGGATGACGGTTTAAGGTAGTTCTGTCGCTTGATGTTCATTTTGCATAAGTTCGAGAAAAATAAGAAAGAATTGCAAATAATTATCGAAAGTATAAAAATCTAAAAGAAGTCAGGCATATTAAAGGTACTGAAAAGAATTATTTTGCATGATAATAATTCTAAACGTAATTGACAGTTTAATAATAAATAAATTGATTAACTACCAAGTTTCCCGACAACAGAATTTCTTATAATGACGAAAATGTTCATTTTTCTAACCACTTATAAATTTCCTCAGAATTCTGAATATTTCAGCACATTTATTCTACATAAAAAAAATTTGAAGCAAATTAAAAAATCTGAAAAAATTCATGCATTCACAGAAAAATGAGTAAACCATTCTCATAAAATAGAAAAGTTTGGTTTCTGAAGTATTTGTTAACCAATTTTTTTTCTTTTCATTTTTAGTTATAACATTTTGGAATCATAATTATCTTAAATTAATTTTTTCAGTACCTTTAATAAATATGAGTTTTTTTCAGCTTTTTATAGCATTGAGAAGTACTGACAGTTTTCTTCCATTTATTTAAGAATTGCATTATAATTACTATTTTTTTGGACCGCGGGAAGTAAAAGTAATAAAGTAAAAATGGAAGTACTATTTTTCGAGCGCCGTCATTTTGTAATTTTTTTCTAATATTTTTTGTTAGAGGTGCAAATGATAACCATATGCGTGAAGTAGAGAATTTCAAAAATTCGTATCTTTCTCATATCAGGGACGTTCGCAATCAACTCGCCCGAAGATAAACAATTTTCTTACTTCAAAAATGTACAAATATAACCGTGAAATGTTGATACTGCAGAGTTAACCGTTGCTCTAAATATAATTCCCAATAAATCCCCTTGAAAATCAGTGTTCACATAATGAGACTGCCTCATATGGACGATCTTATTTTTAGACAATAAACATATTTTCTTTCTTCATGGCATTTCAAAAGATATTCCCTTTAATTTTAGTAAAGCATGAATTTAAACATAGAACAAGTTGAAAAAGTTCGCCCCGGTTGATTGCAACGATTTTCTGAACGTGTAACCAAATCGTGAAATGAAATATGTCTGGTCTCGATGTTTAGAAAAAAAATGTATAACAAAAATTCAACATTTATATTTATTATTTGAATCTATATATTCTTATAGGAAATAATAACGTATTCTATAAATTAAAATGAATTTCAGATGACATTTGGGTTAACGCGTTATTTGTACGGTTCTGAAATGAGATTAAGATAAGTCGAGGATAGAATAAAGTAATGCAGAAAGATTAACATTCAATATAATTTTATTGTCTCGGTAGTATATTATATATATATATGCATTGAAATATACCGTGATACAAATGACAGTCGCCTTCATAAATTCATAGATTCAAAGAAGGTTTTTACACAATGAAAAATACTAGAACGCATATGCAGTACGGTTTTAATAATCTATTACCACGAATAAATAATAAATTACCTATTGTAGTTTTTAATCTCTAGTAATTCGATAAAATTGAAATAGCCTAATAATTCGATTAAAACTATGAGAATTACAAAAAAATATATGCGTAAAATACAAGATTACGATAGATGCTTCCTCTAAAAAGTAGCAACGAAAAAAAAACAAGTATTCTTGCCGTAAACCTTATAGACATGAATTTGCGTATCTCGTGAGCAACCATTATTTTTTCACATGCGATCGCTCAAAATTTCGATTTGGCTTCACAACTCCAATTCACTTACGAGCCTTGATATTATAATTAAAACGAATCTACATAGTATATTCATTACGAAAAGTTCCAATCAGTACTAAAATTGAGGCAAAGTCTTCGTTCAAGTTAATCGAAAATAACTTAATAATATACGCAGCTATAGGCATCGAAAAATGACTTATCTATACTTAAATTCCTACGGTAAATACAATATTGATCGTTTTTCTAGATCAAGCGAAAATTTCACTGACAACTAATTCGTACGTACTTCCTACCGAAAAATAAATCAATAACATAGTAGGGGTATGCAAACCATTTCATTGGTTCCCGTGATTATCACTTGATATTGTTTTTTGTATTTTTGTATTCCGTTTTTTTTTGTTTTTGTTTTTTTTTTCATTTCGAACTTGTACATTGTTTTCACGTGATCAACAAACACTATTTTTTTTTAACTGCGAGTTAATCGGAGTTTCCGGTCTATGGTCGACGTAAACTTTTAACAATAGTTATATAGATTTAAGACAGCAGTTGTAATCGCCGTCAAGGCCTTTGGTGATGTTAATCCCAGTATTGCCATTGATCTTATTGACTGCACATAGGTACGTAATACACATTTTGAAACATTTACGAATAAACAGATTTCCCTGACGAAAAACTTCGGACAAACCGATCGAAACTCATGATCTCGCAGATAGAGACAAGATATGATTGTTCGGCATTCGGGTTGAATTTAAAAAATCATTCCCTTGTGAATGCACTAGGTGTTATATTTTATCAACGTTTTGTTACCAACAAGGCCTTTTCTACCAGAGAAAACAAGGCTCTAGAAATAGTATTTATGGTGTGACGGTCAAAAGACGGATTCCCAACAATAAATTCGACGCGTCGTGCTTTTTACCTTTTTTTGCACTCATATTTGCCTCGACAATCGTTTCAACGACTTTAGAAAAAAGAAAACAAGTTGGCCGCAAATGCGAAGGCGCAGAATTTTTGTGATAATTTCGTTTTCCACGTCACTCCTACATTTCACAGCTCGACTCTCTATTTCCGTAAAAACTTGATACAAACCCTAGCCATTTGACACACGATCGGCTATCGCGATGTGTCAACTCGAGTCCCTATTTTTCTACTGTAGGGAGATTCGTTTCTATACAGAAAAATGAAATAAACATCTCGTCATCAAGATAGGAAGAGCGCGGTCGTCTTAAGCAATTATTGTGGCGATCACTCCTCCGGGACCTGGCAAACGTGTGTTTTCCGTGAAATCGTGATCAATCTCGCGGGCTGCCTGTCTGCCTTCTGTGATCGCCCAGACGACCAGCGATTGGCCTCGTCTGCAATCTGAAAGAACGAGGAATACAAAATATTAGTGAAGGAATCAAATTTAAGGGCTAAAAAAAAATATAGCCTAGGCCTATTATTGTATTCAACGGTCATAATTCACCGAATTATTTTAGAAAGTTTACATCGAGGACTCAAAATCTCAAAAATGATCAGATCTCAAAAATAAAGTAATAACGCGTTGCTAAGTATTTATTTACGAATAAACGTATTGATTTATTCTATTTCAAGCTGTATACCAGAAAAAAAGTATATAATGAAGCCAATGAATGTATTAATTATACGAAAAAATCTGTGCTTCATTAATTCTTGAAAGGAATATGTGGTCGCTACAATAGCAATTTTTGTGCGCAAAAATGTTGAAGGATTCATCGAAAACGATAGTTCTGTTCAAAATTACCTCCAGCTGCGTACACTCCGGGCAAACTGGTCGCATATTTTCCAGAAGGAGTCTCGTAGTTTCCACGACCGTCCATTTTCGTTTCCAGCTCAGTGGCAATGTATTTCTCGGGTCCCAAAAATCCCATAGCCAACAGAACAAGATCGCACTTGTAAACCTTTTCGGATCCCTCAACTTCGGCCATTTTCCATCGGCCGGCTTCGTCCTTTGTCCATTCGACGTTCACTGTCTTGATGCCAGTCACGTGACCCTTTCCATCGTCAAGGAATTCCTGAATGAACACAAAAAAATATCAATTAGAAGTAATTTTATTATCGTTTTTTTATTATCATATAGCGGGGAAAGAGAAAAATATGACAATAGGCATGTTTCTATATCTGAAAATTACATTTGTCTGATAAGTCGTCCACTT
Organism: Tromatobia lineatoria; assembly: GCA_949699805.1. Taxonomy (NCBI): domain Eukaryota; kingdom Metazoa; phylum Arthropoda; class Insecta; order Hymenoptera; family Ichneumonidae; genus Tromatobia; species Tromatobia lineatoria. The sequence continues at coordinate 16,721,931 of OX453038.1, forward strand.
TTGCTTCCTCAAACAGAAATTTTTTATGATAAAATTTTTTGCCGTGCTTCCCATATCAGGTAATGTTGAGAAAAGTAGAACGGAAGAAATTATAGATAAATATGTGTGCTTCTGTGGCCAGTATTAAAAATTCACATTTAAATACGTAGTTTCTTACATAAACTATCGACAGATACAAATTTCATAGCACTTTTATCGTTTTAAAGAGGTTCGTCAGTAAAATTGAAAATGCACAGAAAAATCTAAAATAATTACCGCGTTTTTAATAATTCATAACAAACTCACATAAATTTTTTGGGAATTTTCGTCTACATCGTTTACACAAAATAATTTTTTTTATGCATACATTCTTACATGGGCTCTTATGGCATATTTACGAATAAAAAAAAATTCTAAATATCGAAAAAATTATTCACATCGAAAAAAAAAGAATTAATTCCACCAATACTAAAAAATTCAACGATGTAAAAAATATTTTCAATTATTTTTTTCTCGATAACGTTTTTATTCCTAGGAGTAGTTTTATACACAGCAAAATATGATGACAAAGCAATGTGCAAGCCGCTACTTTGCATTGTTTTTGCTTCCACATACAAGAAACTCTGTTTTTGTACATTTTCTTTATATGTGTAAATTCTGATATCTAAAAAACGGCTTTATCAATCGAACTGAAACACACGTGGGGCAGATAGACCAGTTTGTGTGTAAGAATTTTTTAATAACGAAAACATCATGGGATTGTTTTTTATTCAATTTTCAATTATAAAAAAAATATTTTCAGTTTCTCTAGCTTTCGCAAATTTGTAATTATTGAGCTAAATCATTTTTTACAAATGATTTAGCTCAATAAAGCTTTGCTGAAGGAGAATCCGTATCAAATTTCGGATGAATTTATGAACAGTATTGGTTTCTACGTGATATCGAAATTTTCGAAAAATTTGGGTTTTGCGCAAATTCACGCAAAAAATCACTAAATGTTGCTTCGTACCAAACTTCATGATGATCGGTAAAGTGCTTCGAATTTTACAGCATTTTTGATATTTCCACAAATTTACATTTTGCTATAACTCACATAAGAAGTCGTGAAACAAGGATGCAAAGTAGGACCCTGCTCATGGTGTCCACATTTTGTCCCTTTCTGCAAAGCTTTCTTTGCAAGAAGGCCAAAATTAATTAACGTATTCCCTCATAGACGTAGCTTTGCAAAAAGCGCAAAATAGTAATGAGGCAATGTGCAAGGTTCTACATTATATCTTTTTTTCTGAGCTTCTGATATTTCTCATGATATCTCAAATTTCGCAAAACTCGTCTTGACAACGAAAAAAAAACATAGAATTGTTTTTTATTCAATTTTTAATTATAAAAAAATATTTGTAGTTTGTCTAACTTTCGCAAATTTGCAATTATTGAGCTAAATCATTTTTTACAAATAAAGCTTTGCTAAAGGAAAATCCGTATCAAATTTCGGATGAATTTATGAACAGGTATTGGTTTCCATGTAATATCGAAATTTTCGAAAAATTTGGGTTTTGCGCAGGTTCACGCAAAAAATCACTAAATGTTGCTTTGTACCAAACTTCATGATGATCGGTAAAGTGCTTCGAATTTTACAGCATTTTTTATGATTTTACAAATTTACATTTTGCTATAACTCACATAAGAAGTCGTGAAACAAAGATGCAAAGTAGGACCCTGCTCATGGTGTCCACATTTTGTCCCTTTCTGCAAAGCTTTCTTTGCAAGAAGGCCAAAATTGATTAACGTATTCCCTCATAGACGTAGCTTTGCAAAAAGCGCAAAATAATAAGAAGGCAATGTGCAAGATTCTACGTTATATCCTTTTTTCTGACTTTCTGATATTTCTCATGATATCAAAAATTTCGCAAAACTCTTCTTGACAACCGAAAAAAGCGCTTACCTTGCTGAGAGTGCTGTATTGTCGAGGATCGCGTCCGAATTTGAGCGAAACTTCTTCGTGTCCATAATCGACTTTGAACACCCTTGGGAATTGAGGCCAAGGATTGTCCGGTGCGCGTTTAACTGGCGGCTCTGGCAGGATCTCAAAGGTCGTGATGGTTTTGGCGCCTTGCCTGAGCGAGGTGGCGATGCAGTCGCAGCCGGTGTCTCCGCCGCCGATAATAATGACGTCCTTGTCTTTAGCCATGAGTTTCATGTTCAAAGGCGCTTCATTGCCCATTTGTTTTTTCTGCCAGTGTTCGAGGAAGCTCACAGCGAAGTGAATACCTTCGAGATGTCTTCCAGGAATCGGCAGATCTCGGGGCCAAGTCGCTCCAGTGCAAAGAAGCACAGCATCGAACTGTTCCTTCAATTCCTTCGTTGTAATACTCTTTCCCACATCAACACCAGTCTTAAAAGTAATGCCTTCAGCAGCGAGAAGAGAGACTCGCCTCTGAACAACTTGCTTCGACAATTTCATGGTAGGAATGCCATATTGCAAAAGTCCACCGATCCGATCGTTTCTTTCGAAAACGGTGACCGTGTGACCAGCTTTGTTAAGTTGATGAGCCGCAGCGAGACCTGCAGGACCTCCGCCAACGATGGCGACGGTTTTTCCAGTCCTGGAAGTCGGCGGACGCGCTACAATCCAGCCTTGTTCAAAAGCGTGATCGATAATCGCGCACTCGATGTTTTTTATGGTAACCGCGGGTTCAGAAATTCCAAGAACGCAGGCGCCTTCGCAAGGAGCTGGACAGACTCTTCCGGTGAATTCAGGGAAGTTGTTTGTCTGCAAAAGCTGATTGAGCGCCTCTTTCCAATTGGAATGAAATACGAGATCGTTCCACTTGGGAATAATATTCCCGAGCGGACATCCATGACTGCTTTGACAGAAAGGCACGCCGCATTCCATGCATCTAGCCGCTTGCACCTTAAGTCCCTTTCTGACGCCCTGGAAATTGTATATCTCGTCCCAGTCGTTTATCCTTTTTTCCGTTGGTCTGTACAACGAAGTCTGTCTCTTGTACTTCATGAAGCCCTTGATCTTATCGAGTTTTCGTTGCTCCATGTCGCCGTCTTGTATAGAATCTTCGATGTCCTTTATCTGAGCTTCGGAATTTTTCGAATTTCCATTTACAACAAGTTCTCCGTTTTTCTTGTCCTCCGCCATTTGTTCGAGAGCTCGTTGATACTCGTAGGGGAAAACCTTGACGAATCTCGTCGTCGGCTCCGGCCAAGTTTGCAGCAAATCCTTGGCAATCAACGAGCCTGTCTTCTCGATAAATTCCTCGAGAAGTTGCTTAACGTAGGCGATATCATCGTCTTTGTTCAGCGGCAGAAGTTCAACCATTTCGGGGTTGCATTTGCTCTTGAAAGAACCGTCTACGTCTAAAACATAAGCAATACCGCCTGACATTCCAGCGGCAAAGTTTCGGCCGGTCAAACCAAGAATAACTGCGCATCCACCGGTCATATATTCGCAGCCATGATCACCGACACCTTCAACGACAACAACAGCTCCGCTGTTACGAACGCTGAATCTTTCCGCTGCGATACCTCGGAAATAGGCTTTTCCGGTCGTCGCTCCGTACAAACAAACGTTACCGACAATAACATTCGCCTCAGAATTGAATTCCGACTCCTTCGGCGGGTAAATAACAATTTCTCCACCGCAAAGACCCTTTCCAACGTAATCGTTGGCGTCTCCCTCGAGAGTAACGTGAACGCCCTTCGTGAGAAAAGCGCAGAAGCTCTGACCAGCAGATCCCTTCATTCGTACATTAATACTGTGATCCGGAAGTCCCGCTTCGCCGTAAGCCTTAGAAATATGATAGCTCAGAGTCGAAGCGAAGGCTCGACATTCGTTGTTGATCGTCAAGTCGATAGTAACGCTTTTTTGCTGTCCATTGAGCACAGGCTGCGCTTGTTCGATGAGTTTGTTGTCTAGTCGATTCTCCAGCTGGAAATCTTGTTTCACAGAGCCGCCCTTGATATTAGCGCCCGGGCGAAGATCCAAAGCGCTTCGAAGAATTTGCGAGAAATTCAACATAGTTGCCTTTTCGATTTTAATGTCATCGCGAACCTTAAGCAAATCCGTGCGTCCGATGAGATCCTGAACCTTTCTGATTCCCAAACTTGCCATATGTGTTCGAACCTCTTCAGCGAGCATGAAGAAAAAGTTTATCACGTGTTCGGGCTTTCCCTCGAATTTTTTTCGAAGTACAGGATCTTGCGTGGCGATTCCGACGGGACAAGTGTTCAAGTGACACTTTCGCATCATGGTGCAGCCCATCGCAATAAGAGGAGCTGTACTGAAGCCGAATTCGTCGGCTCCCAATAAAGCAGCGACTACGATGTCGAATCCTGTTCGCAATTGTCCGTCAGCTTGGACAACCATTCGTGAGCGGAGATTGTTGAGCGTGAGAATCTGGTGAGTCTCGGCGACTCCCAATTCCCAAGGAAGTCCTGCGGATTTTATTCCCGTCCAGCTACTGGCGCCAGTTCCGCCGTCGTGACCGGAAATCACCACGTGTTCGGCTTTGCCCTTTGCGACTCCTGCAGCTACGACTCCTACTCCGACTTCGGAGACGAGTTTAACCGAAATACGAGCGTTGGGATTGGCGCATTTAAGATCGTATATCAATTCCGCGAGATCCTCGATTGAGTAGATGTCGTGATGAGGCGGAGGCGAAATTAAACCGACTCCCGGCACGGAATGTCTCGTCGCTGCGATATCGGCGGTCACTTTGTAGCCTGGAAGTTCTCCGCCCTCTCCTGGCTTCGCTCCCTGCGCCATTTTGATTTGGAGATCGTCCGCGTTTGCTAAATAACTGGATGTCACGCCGAAGCGACCGCTAGCGACTTGCTTGATCGCTGAACGCTTGTTGAAGTCAGGATCTTGGTTTAGGTATCTGTCTGCGTTCTCTCCGCCCTCTCCAGTGTTCGATTTTCCACCGATACGGTTCATTGCCACCGCTAATGTACTGTGAGCCTCCAAAGATATACTGCCGAAACTCATAGCTCCGGTCACGAAACGCTTGACGATTTCCTCGGCCGGTTCTACCTCCGAAAGTGGAACTGGCTCCTTTGTCTTTACCAATTCTAACTGGCCACGCAAGGTACAGTTTTGCACTGCTTCCATCGTTGTTTTGCGGTAACTTTCGTAAGCATTTGCATTTTTCGTAGCAACGGAATCCTGGAATAGAAGACAATTTACTTATGTACACAGTTTTTTGCTTCACTAGCATTTTTAAAATGACTCAAGAGATTTGAAATTAACTGGAAAATAAAATCTGGTTCTTTTCTCCATTTCTCGTTATCGTTAGAATATTTCCGGTTGTCTTAATTTTCGTTTATGTATCACTCACGAAATTGAGGTCGAGATGAAAATTAATTTTTTTATCCCAAAAGTAAATTTGCGAATGGATAAAATATTTCTACCAGATGATACATATCGCTAAATGATGAGAAAATATATTGTTACTCTTAAAGTTACAATCAGACATGATATTGAAAAAATTCTAAACCTTTTAAGCTCTGTTAGTTTTTGTCGAAATTTATGAAAAGTATTTTTACCTGCAAGTTTGAGATGCTGACTGGATCGTTTATGTGTTTTTCTCCGCCCGATCTCCAGTGGAAAACTCCAGGATTACGGAGAACCAACATGTCAGGGGCTTTGTCGCGATAAGTTAGTTGATGACGTTCAAATGCCTCTTTACCGAGAATATCGAGTGTCACTCCTCCGATTCGCGAATGTGTTCCCTAATGATTGAAAAACATTCATTTTAATAAATACATATTATTCCGAAGCTGCAGTAGATTCAAGTTTTGAAGAAATCAATCAATAATACTTATGATAATTTCCAAATCATTTGTCCTTATTAAGGATGTATGATAGGTACAGTCCCGCCAATCGTGAGTTTCAGAGAAAATTTCGATGACTTTCCGATGGGATAAAAATCGGAAAAAAATAATCGATATTAAACGTGCTGAAAAGATAAATTTTGCATAGTAATACTTCCAAAATGTTATTAACAAATTCCTGAAAAAAAAACAATTGTTCGATAAACAATCTGTCAACCTAACTTATTTTTTAACAAAAATGATATGTTAATTTTTTTGAATGCGTATGAATTTTTTCAGATTTTTTATTTATTTTGATTTTTATTATTTTCAAAAATGAGCGCGAAATAACAAATTTTGGATATGTGTTCGGCATAAAACCATTTATTACACTCAAGATTATTTGCAAAACCCATATCCAAAATTTGTTATATCCGGCGCATTTTTCAAAATAAAAAAAATAAAAATAAAAAAAAATAAAAAATTTTGTAAAAATTCATACGTATTAAAAAAAATGATCATATCATTTCCATTTAAAAAAAGTTAGGTTCACTGTTTATTTGTTGAACAATTGTTTTTTACACCAATTTGTTAATAACATTTTGGGATTATTATTATGCGAAATCAAACTTTTCAGCACGTTTTATATGCATTATTTTTTCCGATCTTCATCCTATCGAGTAATGGTCGAAATTGTCTCTGAAACTCACTTTCGGCGGGACTGTACCTATCATATATCCTTAAACGGACGCAACTTATAATCATCGTTATCAGATTTATTCATTCAGTGCTTGACTGATAAAATATTCAATTTGTGACAAACACAACTTACCCTGAAGCATTTATCGACGACTTCGTCGGCAAGACCGACAGCTTCGAAGATCTGTGCTCCTTTGTAAGACTGAAGAGTCGAGATTCCCATTTTCGCCATGACTTTGGCAATACCACGCTCCATGGCTTCGCTGTAATTCTGAATAAAAAGATTTATTAATAATATGGCAGACCAAGCAATAATATTATCACAATTTCTTAAAATTGTCTTATTTAATATCACGAATTTTTTGCGTTTAAAAACATTAAAACGAGAGCCCCTATTAATTCGGTTCTTGATGAAAACATACAATTTAATAAGTAGTCAGCTTGAATTTGTACATTGCATAGTTTTGTATTCAGATATTTCGATTGCTCGAGCAACAACGATTATAACTATTTTCGCAAGTATATATTCTAGTCTTAAAACCATTAACGAACGGTCTTCAGAATTATAAAACTTTTGAATTAAAGTAAGATTATTAGGAACAAAGTTCCTTACCGACATTTTTTATAACATTGTTACCGACAGTTTTTTTAAATACACGTCTCCAAAAATTAGAAGAGAACATAATATCGCTTACAGAAAAACTGATACCCTTCGTGTAATTTGTAACAGTTTTCCATATTTTAAAGTAATTCCCTGATCGAAACTTGAATTCCCTGCCATTTTTCGGTTTTCCCGGCTTTTCATGACCACGGTCACCATGTAATAAAATATTTAGGAGACCGTTGTTGTGACAACAATATTCAAAAACCTTTTCGTCAGTCAAGAACCCAAAAAAATATTTTATCTAAAGTATAGAGTTACAGGAATCTAAAAAGTGGTGGTATTTACGTATGACAAGTCTGAGAATTATATCAGAATATTTTGCTTACTTGATACATGGTTTCGTCGGTAAACGATTCATCCAAAACGCCTTCGTCTCTGAGGTTTCTAGCCATTTCGAAAACGAGGTAGGGACAAATAGCGTCCGCTCCGTAGCCGAGAAGTACACACATATGGTGAACTTCGCGAGCCTCGGCAGTTTCCGCGATTAGGCCGACCTTCATTCGCTGTCGTTCTTCGATGAGATGATGGTGAACAGAGCCCAAAGCAAGCATCGTACTCACAGGAACTCTACAATCATAATGTGATCGTTAGTCGCTTTTTTACAACCAAAAAGCGAAACTTCTCTTCGAGGCATCTCCAAAATTACCTTTCAGCGCCTGCTTTGCGATCGGACAACACGATAAGTTGATAACCTTCTCTTGCCGCCTGATTAGCTTCATCGTCAACGCGATGCAGCGTCTTGAGCAATCCGCCAGGTCCAAGCTCGACCGGATAAGTAATATCAATCACTTTTGTCTTCCAGCCTCGATGAGTCGTTTGCTTTATCACTTCCAAATCCGTGAGAGAAAGTATCGGATGCGGGAGGAACAATCGATGAACTTGCAGTTCATTCGGCTCGAGAATATTGCTCTCAGGTCCGATCGGACACAGCAACGACATCACGATCTTTTCTCTGAAGGGATCGATGGGAGGGTTCGTCACCTAATAACAATTGTACATGTGGTTTTTAATTTTCTACACAAATTCACTTCATTTATCTACTCGGCAGTCAAGTCAAATTTATTCGTTTTTCAGATATGAAACGTTTTTAGGTTTTATAATGAAAAACGAAATTCTTTTGAATCAATCAAACACGGAAAGTTTTTATTAAATCTCTATAGGAAATTTTTTTTCTATATCTATCAGAAAAATATTTCAATTTCGGAAAAATTAACGTAATAAGCTTGCTAAGTTTTTCAAAACATGCGAATGTTTTAAATATTTTACAAGGTTTTTAAATACTAGTTTTCTTGAAGTTTGTTGTGAAGTATTTAAATTCTAAAGCAATTTGTTAGGCACGTATGTGTAATACATTCGTAAAAATATTTTGAGCTTCAAAAACTGTGATGTAGTTACCTGAGCGAACAGTTGTTTGAAGTATTCGTATATCAGCGGTTGGAATTGCGACAAACACGCGAGAGGTGCATCGTTACCCATTGAGCCAAGAGCTTCTTTCCTGAGTTGGAAGATTCAAGAGTTAAATATGCGTCGTAGTGGGGGTTTTTTTTTTTTGGAGTGTGCTTTGTTAAAAAGCTACTTACTTGGTTTTAATCATGGGCACCAACAGCATGTTGATCGTCTCGAGGGTATAAGAATACAAAGAGAGTCTCTTATCGCCGACCCATTTGCGATTGACAAATTCAACTTCGTTGTTAATTCCATTTTTCCTCTCGACTTCATTTTCTTGACCATTCTCGATATGGTTAGTCGAGCCTCCTTTAGCAACATGGGCTGCCCTCAGCTCGTCCATAGTTATCTATTTTTTTCGAGAATTGCATTAATCCACTTTTTTATGAAAAAACTAAAAAATAATCCCACGTGCTGAATTCCAAGAGAAAAAAGTGTGCAGTAGCACATCGTCGTAATCATGTAGAGGTGAAAAAGAATTTTGTGAGCAATTCTCATGTATTGTATTAGAAAAATGCAAGCCGAATTAATAAAAAAAAAATTTTTAAACATAAATTATGTACAATATTTTTCTAAATCATATTCACGATTTAAAAAAAAAGTTAGAAGAAAATAGAAGATCCCCCAAGTATGTACAGAAATGATATTTAATTGGATGCGTAATGTAGTATTTCCCAGTTTCCAACGTGCTTTCAGCTCCCGAAGATATAATTGTGTCTTCAATTCTAAGCTCAAACTTAGTCCTGATTTCCAGTGAAAAAGTGCAATAAATGTGTATAGGTATAAGGGAAAAAAACTCCTGTCAATGCACTCAATCTCAAGAGTACCAACAAGCCATAACTCTCAGCGCACATTGAAAATATTCTGTGGAAAAATTTAATAAAAAATTTCCTACTAAATAATCTACTAAACCAGAAGAAGTGTTCCCACCTTCCATGGAGCTTTGAAAGGAGCAGTATTTGCAGCAGGGTAACAATAATAAGGACTACCTTCGTCGACGCAAGATCACAAGTTTGCCAAACGAAAAGAAAAAAAAAAAAAACACTTGAATCTCGTCAAAAACACTGGGATGGATATGCGGACCTTGTAAATTTCACATTCGCCACAAATTTACCGATCGAAAATAGAAAATAGAAAAAAAAAAACACAAAAAACACACTCAGTTTTTGTTTAACTACAATCGTTTACGACTCACCATCTGCACATTACACCAATGTTGTCAGCACACAGGGAAAATTAGAAAAAAATGGTTTCGAATTAACACGGATTGATAAATAGCGATTGTCTAATTATATAATTAACAGGATTTCAACATTTCGTCTCATTAATAATGCGTTACGGGGTTTTAAGTTGTTTTGTTTGTAAGTCTCGAATTGATGATCCGGACATGAAGGGTCAGTAATTTTGTCTATATTTTCAATAAGGACGATGCGACGTGTGTTAATCCATGAATTTATTGTTAAAATCATTTTACGTTACCTGATCTTTGAGCCATTTGGAATGCGGACGGCTTCTAGCGATTTGCAGCTTGAGTTCGACATCTTGAATGATTTGTTTCTCTTCGGTATCGACGAGCAGCATTCTTCCGGGCTTCAAGCGACTCTGTAAATAAAATCGAAATGCCAATGATTGCCGGAGAAGAGGAGCTTCCTTTGGTGGACATTCATAATAACAGCACTGGATGACGGTCCTACTGCACTATACAAACCCAGTCCCTAAATGATATAAATAATACACCATACATGACATGATTTAAAATAAATAAAATACATTATGACCGACGTACACGCACACATCGAGTTTCTAGAATAACAATTGTGTGAGAATATTTGTGGATTAGAAAGAAAAAAAAAATGACATTCTGTCATTACCAGGTGTCAGCATGAGCCTATGGATGTATGAGAATCTTGCACTTATATACAGTAAATTTATATTTACCGATTGGCCCTCGAGATAAAAAAAAACAACAGCCCTCAACCCTAGCACATTGAATAACGACAAAAAAAATATCTACCAATTGGCACCGTAAAAACAGAATGCCAGTACATACACGATCCTCGACGAAGTTTATGTAGCTCCTATGGGTGTAAATTTATATGCCATTGGACATAGTTTTCCGCGCCTTAAAAGTGAATCAATAATCACCTTAGCAAGAAAACATGTGACATTTTGTTTAATGTTGACCGCATCGAGAGGCAATGCGAGATGCGAACGACTTTAATTCCGGAAGGTACATGCTTTTTTTTAAGCCAGGTGATTACTGAATCAAAAATCAATTTATCAAATGAAAATGTGTAGATTGAAGGAAAAAAAAAAGAAAGACGAGCCGGTAACGGAAATATGCAGTTATGGGATATACGGACGTCGTTGTTCCTTCTAACAATCAGCTACGACGCACCGATCGGCCCCGATGTCCTCTTTTTCCGGTCTGCCGACAGCTGGACTACAACCCGAGAATATTCACTCTAACGAGCGACTTTAAACTGTACTAAAAATCATCCCTAAAGCTGAAATACTCCATATTGAAAAATATAGAGGCATATAGTGGACGCATCTGTTGATGAGGTTAGTGTTTTTAAACGATCGAGCCGAAGAGAGCCAAGAGTTCTGCATTGCGGTTGCCACACATCGTCGGATCGTCGTTGCGTTATTTCCATGTTTACCTTCAGGACAACATTGCTGGGCGGAGTGTCATAGACGCCCACTTCGGACGCCATCACCATCAAGTTATCCTTAGTGACGTAGAAGCGCGATGGGCGCAGGCCATTTCTGCCAAACAAAAATTCAAAAAGGTCTTTTGTATTACCACCTTTGGATCGCTTATTATTGGCTGAATTATTGTTGTTTCGTTCGTTTGTAATCCTTCCGGGCATTCACTTATGCCTATACACTCTGTCGACTATCTGTGTTACCTTGTTAGTCTCCCATTATCCAAACAACGATTGTATTATCGTTAATGTACAATATTTTTATCGGTTTCGATAGAAATATGGATTCGACACATTGACCAAAGGACAGAGGGCGGTTTGCTAAGCATATTTCTTTTTGTTTCATTTAATACTTTTTTTTTCGTTGGAATTTCACTAATTTGCAGAATATCTGCCGCTGACTCTACCGACTGCCCTAAAATCGATGGCTCTTCAAACAAGTAACATGTAATATTGTCATTCGCGGCGGGACCAATCAGAGCGACCCCTCTGCAACTCAGCCGGGAGGGGGGAGCTTAACGAGGGTCCATGGAAGTAATGCTGCATTAAGAAGATGTTCGAGCTCGATGGAATAATTCAAAATTTCTACCTGTCGAGAATCGCACCGACGTAACGACCGTCGGTGAACGTCAGCAACGCTGGTCCGTCCCATGGCTCCATTGCGCACGCTGCCCAGTGGTAGAAGTCCCGCTTCTCCGTTGCCATTGTTATATCATTCTGCCAAGCTTCTGGCACCATTGTCATGACAGCCTACAAAATAAGAACGTGTACTTCATAAGATCTGAGTGGAGCTTTTCGTGATTTAATACAGATTTGGGAAAAGAGAGATAATAAATATTGGGGGAGTAGGTTGCAAAGTTTTATTTTGCCGGCCCGTTTTAGCTCGAAGAACGTTTTACTAAAAATTCAGAGTCTTGGTAAACTTGCCTACAAAGTAAAAAAAAAAAAATTCATTGAAAAATGCCTTTCATGAATTATAAACGATTTGTAGAAAACAAAAAAATATTCAGGGAGCAAAGTTAGAAGGTTTTATTTTGTAGGCTTGCTTTAGATTGGAGAACGTTTGCATGAAAATTCAAAGTGTCATTTAATTTGCTTATAAAGTTGAGAAAAATCTGTACTAGATTTCAATCTAAGTGGTAGTTTGTATAAATTTAAAAAGATTTTGGAAAAGCGAAAAATATTGAGAGAGCAAATTGCAATGTTCTATTTTGTAGGCTTGTTTCAGATTGGAAGACGTTTTTTCTAAAAATTGAAAGTATCATTCGATTTGAACAGACCGACAGACTCGCATCGACACAATGCGAGTGCTACTAACATGGGAGTATACCTTTTTTACCGACCGAAGTCGGTAAAAAAGTACGCTTTATGTCTGCACACTATCTCATAATAAATGTTGAATCATTCACTCATTAATTGGATCCAATTTAAAATCATCGATAGTGCGACATTTTCGTATAAGGGATCTGTTACGTTTCAGAAAAAGAATTCGGGTCTGAAAAGTTGACAAGAGCGGGAATCGAACCCGGGTCCCTACGACTCCTGGTCGAGTGCTCTAACCACTGAGCTACAGCGCCAGTCGAAACTTATTGACTAGTAGGCTATATTAACGGAGCGTTACATAATGTACTAATAATATGATAAATTTCGTAGTTTTAGATAGTGATAATTGATTTTAGCGTTGAAAAACATCTATAAAACATATTGTATCTTGCAAGAATCTAGAACATTAGTGATGTTGTAGTGTTGCGGCTTCAAGCGGCCTTGAAGATAGTATTAAAACGTACTTTACGTTTCGACTCCGGTCGGAGTCATCTCCAGAATATTTATTAAATATATGTGGTTTACACAAATACAAAATAAAACATTATTTTTGTCCTTTTCGGACATGCTCCGGCAATGCATCTATTTGGATGCCTTGATCCGGTGAATGTTTATTTTGTTTTGTGTTATCGTCCTAAATGTGGTGCCCATGTGGGGAATATAGTTCAATTTTTTGAGGCCAGGTCTTCCGGCCAAAGCATGTATCTGTTACGTTGATTTATTTGTGTATATGCAGTGAGATTGTTAATACTTTGGCCGAAGATGCTGGGTTCAATTGAAATTTTCGAAAAAATTCAATTGAAATTTGAAATTTTATTTCAAACTTAGAACAAATGATTTTTTTACTTCGGAACTTTGATCGGGCCCAGTCTGGTAATTTTTTTATGTTATCAATACATAGGCATAGAGATTCTGCAATTTTTTCAGCCAAAAAAAAGTGGCCTTTTTTTGTTAAAAAAACTAATCTTCATATTTTTCAGCGAAAAAGTAATATTATCGGGTCGCCAAATTGTTTGAAAAATTCCATTGAAAAGTTCAGATGAAACTACAACTTTTATGTTGAAACAATTTTTTTGTATGATTAAATTTTTCAAGATATATTGATCCCACTTTCCGTAATATTGGATTTAAAAATCTGAAAAAATTCGGAGAGTATTTTCAAGTGGTACTAAAATCTGTCCAATTATGGGATTAATCAAAGAGGCTTGAAAAAACAGTAGCTGAATTGACGAAGAATCCCTCATATGGGCATCACATTTAGGACAATAACTCAAAACAAAATAAACATTCACCGGATCAAGGCACCTAAATAGATGCATTGCCGGAGCATGTCCGAAAAGAAACAAAATAATTTTTTATTTCGTATTTGTGTAAGCCACATATATTTAATAAATATTCTGAAGATGACTCCGACCGGAATCGAAACGTAAAGGAAGTTTACTATCTTCAAGGCCGCTTCAAGCGGCAACACGTCATTAAATCATCTTCGGCCACAACCCTATCAACATCACTAGAACGTTAGTCTTTTTAACTATTTTAATAGTGTTTTCTCTCAAACTAGTGAAGTTACAAAGAAAGTTTGTCTAATTCAAAAATTTACTTCCATAATGAGTTTTTTTGTCCGTAATCTCATCAACGATTTCTGTTTAATATACATGTTTTTACTCGATAATCAACGCAAAATTGATAAATATTGCACAATAGTAACGGGTGAAATGTCGAGATTTGAAAGAATTTTCAGTCTATTTGACAGAAATAACTAAAGAACTGTTTTTTTTTAAAGCTTTGTAGGGAATAACCAAAGTCAATTCTTCATGCGCATGCATTCATTGCTTTTATTATTTATTATCTTACCTCGGGCAAACTGCGTTGTCCAGCCATCACGAGGAACTCTAGAACGCAATCAGCGGCTCCAGAGTCCGAGAGATTCGGTTCCACCACAGGATAAAGATCCTTCAGCTTTTCTCCATAAATTTCGCTGCTCATAACGCCCTCTCGGGCTTTCATGAGGTTGACATTTCCACGCAGCGTATTAATCTCACCGTTGTGCGCGAGCAATCTATAATTGCACGAAAATTATCAGTGACACTCGAATCAACCGTTTGCTCTCGAAATTAGAGTCACAGTGCGAAAACAATTCTTACCGCAATGGATGCGCTCTCTCCCAACTCGGAAAAGTGTTGGTTGAGAAACGCGTGTGCACCAACGCAAGATATGTCTCGAAATTCGGACACTGTAACAATTAAAAACATTAATAATGTCCCGAGCTCATTCCTATAAAAAAGTGGAAATAATTTTGCAACCATATCTCATAATAAGTTTTGAATCATTAACACTCATTAATTGGATCCATTTTTTAAATCATTGACACCACATCATTTTCGTGTAAGAAACATGACTTCGAAAATATTTATATAACTATAGATTGCTTACTTTTAAATCCGAGAAGTACAGCCATAATTGATCGGCCGTTAGCTGTCCTTTGTAAACGACAGTTTTCAGCGACAGCGAACAGACGTAGAACCTCAATCCTGGTTGAGGTATAGAATGCGATGATCTTTTTCGCAGTACGAATACCTGTAAATAAATAGCACAAGGATCGTCAATATTATTCTGGAAGTTCTGCATTTTCCTGAAGAATCCCAGTTTGTTTTTCGATACACGTGCAAATCTATTTCTGCATATTGGCAGAGACGTTCAATGCCAAGTCGTGTAGTCTGGGTTTAATTAGAATAACGATATATATTTCGGGTCGTTTGTCGCGCCAGCCAACTAACATCGTGCTCACGAGGCTCCATGTGACTTTCATAATTATTTAAACATTAATACCAAACTATTGGCGAGAAGTGACATAACAATTTGAAAACGCACTTTGGAGGCTTGTTATTTAACATCGGCGTGCGCTTCAACGTGAAGAACCGTGAATTTCACGAAGCGCATTTGAATAAATAGGGTAGGCTGGATATTTATTTGAAGATTTATGTTTTCTTGGCAAAGCGCCATTTTATGATGATAGTTAACAAGCAACCGAAACGTGCTTTATTTAGAACGCTCAACGAAATCGAGAACGCAGCATTGTACGCTAACGCCTACAAGTTAACCGGAAAAACTGTAGCGCTACACGTTTCGTGGTAAATTTTATTGTTCAATGAGGAAAGTGTGACGAAAATTCGTGACTCACCTGACGGTTGAGAACGTCAACCTCTTGATCGCCTGTAACGAATACTTGGCGCATGTACGGCTCGCACTTTCGAGCCACTTCGCCAATGTGTGAATTGTCAGTAGGTACATCACGCCAGCAAAGTACCTAAAAAAAATTACAATCATATTTCACGGTTCACAGATCCGCAGGAAATATTTAACTTCCTATTTTTTTCTGATGTTTGAATGAAGTGACTTCAATTTTGCTTACTCTCAAGTTACATTCTCCAGCCAGTTTTTCAAACGCAGCTTCTGTCTCTTTGTGGCTGCTCTTCTCGAGGAAGAGAATTCCCGTTGCATAATGACCGAATTCCGGAAGTTCGATTCCTTGCTTCTCTCTGCAATAACGGTCAGGTCGTTGGAAGATAATAATACCACACTCGGCAAATTTATCATGTCGAATTACGGAAAATAATTATTTTAATTTCATCGTTCCCTTTTACGACCAGCAAATAATTTAGGCAAATTTATAGTTTCGAATTACAGAAAACTGCTCGCGAATTTATAGTGTAAATTTACAGGGAATAATTATTTCAGGCAATTACAATGTTTCGTTTTCACATCCAATCATTAATTAACGGAAAATCATGGCTCCGTTTTGCAGCAGAAAATTAATTCAGGCTAATTCGTTATTTTGCATTACAGAGAACAATTAATTCACGCAGTGTAATATGACTATCAATTAGTAGTGATGAATTTAACATGACTATGGATCGTAAAGCTCCATTTCAAGCAGACATGTGTCGCAGAACATATATATTATTTCATATCTCAGCGGAAACAAGAGTCCCTTAATATATAGAATTTCAGTGAACCGCATTAAGGGGAATTAGATAACGACGGCGTCTTCGTATGAAACAAACAAAAGTCTAGACGTAGTATATGACGTGACGGACCCCCCGGGGATAACCTACTCGGAGTCGGATTACAAACATGTACAGGCAAACCATCGCTATCGCCTTATCACAAGTGCGTCTCACGTATTTCAACATAATTCGACGAGACGGATTACGCACTTATTGCACCACAAGCGATGCGGTCTTCACGTGTGTAATGCGTGTATTTTGTTTTTTAACGTCCTCGGGTCACTTATTCCCTTAAAGAGCTAATATAATATTGATGAGCTCTACTAAAAATATATCAAGCGATTCTTCATTACCTATACAAGTTTTTGCATAATAATTAATATGTGTGAAGGCTAACCGAATCTCTGCAGCGTAGTAATCGTGCGGTATCGCGCAAAGAACACCAGCTCCGTCACCTGTGTCATTGTCACAAGCACATGCTCCTCTGTGATTCATACGAGCCGATAACGTCTGTGCATCTCGTACGATCTGTAACATAATATAGAATTTAAATTATAGACAGCTGTAACAACACTGGATCCAAATCTTGTTTCTTCATCGGTAATACAAGTTCAGAATAATTAGTAAACCAAAAAATCGGTTTCGTTGCTGCTCTATTACAATTTCCCACTCAGCAATGTAACTGTTACATAACACTGTTGCCACATAACAGTTACATTGTTGAGTGGGAAATTGTAATGGAGCAGCAACGAAACCAATTATTGTGTTCTTCCGGTGTTGAACTTCGATGTTAATGCCCATCCCATATATAAATAACAAAAAATATTTCTAATGTATAAGTAAATAAGAGACCACATCAAACATTGTTTCCTTATTTTTTTTATTTAAGCAAAGCAACTTTAGCAATGCTAGTTCATAAAGAAGCTCTGGTGAAATTTAAAAAATAATTGCAAATTATTTTTCGGATTGTGCAATTTGAGGAATACTTGTTCAACCTTTGATTTCTATTCTCAGTCTCAACATTTTTGTACATACAAAAAAATTGTGATTTGCAGGAAACTTGAAGTTCATTTAAAAAAAAATTTCTAATAAGTCTTGTCGACATTTTAGACAACTTTGGAAATGTTGACATAAAAATCTCGCGAAACACAAGTTAAAAAACGAAACAGTTCTATTTATGAAGAAGGAAAAATATAGAAGATAAACGACAGGAAAATGTGACAGTGCTTTTAAATCTATCGTCGTCATAATTCGAGCTAAGAGCAATGGATATCAGTCGAAGAACTTCTGTCGACGAACTTTGATATTATCGCCCACCCTGTAAATAAACAACGAAAAAAGATTCTGTTTTAGCGCGTCACTACAAATTGAATTTTTACGAGTTGAGGTTATCAGCAACTATTCGCCGTTGACGCGACAATTACTTGAGGCAGAGAGAAAATATTATAAAATGGATCTTCGCAGCTTGCCGATTAAAGTTTTGAAGAGGGTTCTCGCATATATCAGCTTCGAACAGATAGCTCAGCTTCGCGGTATGAATCACAAGCTTCTTGTTGGTTGATATTGAGATTCAACTTTACGTTCCGCAGGATTATCGAAGAGTGTTCATTGCGCGGCAAGGGAAATATTGAACGCTGCTTTCCTGAACCTGGGGCCTCGATTAGAAACCCAATACACGGTTCACTTGATGTATACCAAGAACAGTATCGAGCAGTAATTAATAGTTACGATATATTAACAGCCGATAGTTTACTTTACAAACGCGGTGTCGCTATCGAGAATATTAAATTTCAGTGATGCCTCGGAGCACACAGCATTTCGAGGTCGTCTGCTGAAGCTATTGCGTTCCGAACATTCGATATTGCTTGCATTTTGTCGTCACTACATCATGAAAAATTCTGTCGGATGCTTCTCGGCTGGAAAAATTCTTGACTTGTTCTATGAACTTCAAGGAAACAAAATGCCACTTGAATCGCAAGAGGAGGAAAATAATAAAGTTGCGAAATTGATCCTGCTTATCGATCAATATCTCGACTGGTTCGAATGTTTCAGGGTGCTGAGCGTCGAACGCTGCTCTTGGTATGGCAAATTCAACAGCTGTAGCTACCTTAAAATTCATTTCTAACTTCAAAGATTTCTAGAAATTAAATCTTAAAACTCTACAAATATTTTATATGCTTGTTCTGATGGAGTTCTATTACACTGTTAAGAATATTTTTAAATTTAAACAACCGGTTTTAGAAGTTTTTTTTAAATAAGCCAATGTCATATGAATTTAATCAGAATACCTAATTTTCTATAAATGTGAAAACCGATAAATAATATCTGTGTACATTTTCAATTGCTTCAAGAACGTTGGAAATTGTACGAGAAACATATAATGGTTACAATTGCAGTTTTCATATAATAGACGAAGCGGACAATGAAAATTATCTTGCAAATGTATTCAACCAGATTAAAACAAATTTCGCAGGTTTGGAGCCTGCGTCGTTGATATATTGGATTCCTATCTGGCAGCTAAATATCATTTGGTGGCCACACAAAACGATTCTATGGTATTTATTCAAAAACCACCAGACCCAATAATTTTTCCAACAATTCTGCAATCGTCATTGTCAATTATCAGATAAAGTTGTCGGGTCAATATACGGTGAGTGGATACTCGGAAGCTCCTCCAGAAATCGGGGATCCCTTGGGACGTCACATCAGCAAAAATGAATTGCTGCAAGTGCTGAGATATCTTCGAAAACACGTTCGTTGGCACAATTTCGTCAGAGCGTTTCAAGACGATTGCGACAGGGATTTGGGCCTCGACGAGGAGCACGTGCGTTTCTGCGTGAGAAAGCAATAATTTGTTGACTGATAACTGTGAGCATCACTTTGTAGGAAAAAATCTATACCAAAAAAACATCCGGTGGCTACGAGAGAATCTACAAGAAAAAGTCGTACGGTCTTGTCGACAGCTATGCAAACGTCTTGTCTCTTCGAGCAATTGTGGGTTGATAAGTTCCTTGAACTAATTTATCTTGCACGTTCGATTGTTACGAAAAATGTTATTTGCAAACAGATTAATCTCCAGTGTCACAGAACTCTGGCACCGCGAAGGCTGAGCACTCATTATGATGCAAAAAATTCCTCTTCCAGCAGTTGGAACATTTCCACGAGAAAAAATTCCCCGACTGATAGCTCAACGAGCGACGATTGGATGAGTTCGAAAGAACTCGACGAGAATTCCTTCAGCACTGGGAGATCACTGCAAAATGAAGCAACTTGGTTTGACAAACGCAGAAGCAACGATGGATTATATTCTTTCAGCCTAGAACTCAAATCCGTACATCCCAAAAAATCTACGAACTCTCTGTACGAAAACAGCGAAAAGTTTGGCGAAACGACTCTCAACATAAATCATACGTCCGAAAGCATATTTGCTGCTCAATCGGAATGCCGGCTATACTAGAACCGCTGAATACCTTCGCATTTGGAAGTAATTCACTAGTTCATTGATATAGATTGAATGGGCATTGACGCAACTGCAGTTACTGCGCATATTACGTTTGACGTGCCCAGTGCATGAATGACGTTGAAAATAACTGCCAATAAGCATTCAACAACTAATAATATGACTTATCAACCGGAACAAATAGTGAAGCTTTCGAAGCAGCATTTAAAGCCAATCAACAAAATTTCTGACCTGCCGGGAAACTTTTCTTGTATTTAAAACTAATATTATCGTGTGTGCGTCGGTAACAATTGTTAGTTAATTCCAATGACAGACGTGGCGTTCAAATCAGTTCATTAATTTTTGGTTATCCGATTTGGAGAATTTAAAGCCAATCAATAAATATCCTGACCCATTGTAAAAGTTTTCTCGGGTTTAATATGAATATTATTGTGTATGGGTCGTTAAATATTGGCAGTCAATTTCAAAGAAATTGTGACTTTCTGGATATTCGATTCGCATGATTTGTTGAGTCTCTAAAAACAAAATTAAATTAGTCAATCTTAGACACAAACGTAAATTTTAACCCCACATAAAAGAAAATATATTTGAAAATATATACCGAGTAGTTATTGCACATTTTCTTTTCTTTTAAATTTGTAGCGAAATATGTTTCATCTCTAGGATATAAAATTTATATATAGAGGAGAACTGCCCATTAATTTTACGTTATACATGTTATATTATTTAAATTATAGAATAGTTTTTCGCTGAATATCACGCATGGCAATTTTATATCCTGATTATACTTTATATCTGCAAGAGATGACATATTTTTAGATAAGTTATCATGAAATAATGCTCTCACCTTGTGCGATCGTTTTCCATCGATAGCAACAATAAATCCGACACCGCAAGCATCTTTTTCGAGAGTCGGGTCGTACAGACCCTGCTTGACCGGAAGAGACCAAGGATCACCAGAGCTCATATTCGTAGTCTGCAAAGAAAATTAACAAAAGTAAGTAATCATTGCATCAGATTTAACATGTACATATTGAATAATTCTGAGCCGGTCGTTCAAACCCGAGCAGATATATCACGTCGATATATATAAACGCGTCGTGCCAAGTGAGTAAATGTTGTCTGTGCAAATTTTCGTTATGTCCCTCGAGACTGGGAGTGAAAGTGGATTGAAAAAGTAATGCATGTCGCAGACCTTCGCTTCGAGCCAGTTTCACCGCGAAAATTAATTGAAAGAACCTTAAGAAAGCCAGTGCAACGAGTTTTTATCGGCATGAAACATATAATATCCCTATGGGACATTGATATTTATTGCTCCGCGCGTTATTTTATTGAGTGCAAATTATTTCACCAAAGGCGTAATGTATACGCTTATTACGTGGTTTCTCAGTTATCGTTGTCAGTAAATTGACTCGTGTAAATGCCCAACATACTTTTAATTGTGATATCGTTATTTCCAGCTAATAGGCGCACTCAATTATGGATTTAAAAAATAACAAGCCTCTTGTAGGATACAAACACGTATCCTTTGAGTTCTCATCGAGTGCAACGATCGGAAAGTCAATCGTATGCTGCTCTGCGGTGCTACAAACATAGCAATTCAAGCACGTGATCCAACAGCGATCAATTCGAGTGGAATGCAGCAGCAGAAGCAACGAGCAACTACCAGAATGCAAAAAAAATCTCTCGCTCTCGCTCCCTAAGCCAGGAATTTATTGATCGTCTCGACGATCGCCAAGAATGCAACGCCACGAATTACACGTTTCTAGCAAGTCTTAATTTCTCGCGCAGAACAAGTACGTTTCGGTCGAACAAGTTTTACAAAAAATATTATGGATGCGCCAGCGATTTTCTATGAGCTGATTCTGCGAGGAGCTCGCACATTTGCAGTTGATGCACCGTTGCTTCTAAATTGGGAAAAATGGAATTGAAAAAATATTTGGTACTATTTTGAGACACCAAATGAACCTTTGTTTAAATTTTTTGCCACGCGGAAAGTAAAAATCAGAGGATTTTGCTATTACAATTCAACACTTCGATAGTCAAGTCCTATGGATTTTTTTATGTAACACCGTCAACATTTTTTCGGAAAAATTTTATTGCTAAAGATTTAATTTTCGAATTTTTTAAAGTGAATGAAATTTTGGTTCGCTAATTTTTTTTCCAGAATGTTTGGATGTACATTTTTATTGAAGAGTGGAGAACAAAATATTTACTTCACGGACAAATAACTCCATTCTGAAAAATATTCCATTTAATAGCTATCCGCTTTTAATGAAAATAAAAACTCGATGTCGATGTACATTTTTCCTTGTAAGTCACAGGAAAATGTATACCTCGAGATGTTTAGCAATAAAAATGGCGACATTGTATTTCTTCAAACGAGAAAACTCGGAGTACGTTCTCTTCGTGCTTGGGACGCAGTAGATATGAATGCAGTTTTTACTTTGCTTTATTCTTTCAAAATATCTAAACATACGTTTTTATTGGTGAATTAAAAAAAATATATATGAACTTTTTACTACGAACTTGGAGATATCGGAAATTTTCGAAGATTTTACTGAGAATAAAATCAATTTTTTCGAATACTTTAACGAAACACTCGATTTTTTTAAATACTCGGTTCAATAACTATTCCACATTTAATAGGAATAAAAACGAGATAAAAACGTACATTTTCCCTTGCGAGTCACAGGAAAATGTATACCTGAAATACTTTGTCTTATTTTTCCAAAAATAAATAAAAGGAAAATAAAGAAAAGAATGTCAAAAGGGTTCAATAAAAAAGGGAAATAAATGAATAAATGAATGTATAAAAGAGAGAGAAGTAAAAAACGAGACATCAACGTACATTTTTCCTTGCGAGTCACAGGAAAATGTATACCTTGAGATGCTTGGCGATAAAAATGGCGAAATTTTTGTTCTCCAACTGAGGAGGCTCGGAGAGGGTTTCTCATCGTGCTCGAGACGCAATAGCCTTGAGCGTTCATCATTTGTAAAGGCCTACCTCGCCCAAAAGATCACAACTGCGCCTCGGCTCAAGGTTGATGCGATCTCGGGCGCCCAAAGACATTGGCGTAGCTAGAGATATCTTCGAGCAAGGACCTACCCTATGAAGCCCTGTCACGTTTTACCATTCGCCCAGAAAAAGGGTATTTTCACCAAATAATTATCCGTTCATTGCAATTTCCAGCAAGTTCATCATTTAATTAAATCTTTTCGATTAAAACGATTAAAGATACATTGGTTTTGAATAATAATAACATGCTAAGAAGGCTATTGATAAATTATAAACCGTTTAACTGATAATGCAGCACGTACTGCGTATGATTGAAAAAGTTTATTATAATATACGAAAAAAAACGACTTCATTACGGTAACGAAAAAGATAGTTTTACCATTCGCCCAGAACAACGGGTATTTTCACCAAATAATTATCCGTTCATTGAAATTTCCAGCGAATGGAAAATGTAATTAAATCTTTTCAATTAAAACAATTAAAGATACATTGGTTTTAAATAATAATAACATGCTGAGAAGGCTATTGATAAATTATAAACCGTTTAACTGATAACGCAGCACGTTCTGCAAATTATTGAAAAAGTTTATTATAATATATGAAAAAAAACGACTTCATTACGGTAACGAAAAAGATAGTTTTACCATTTGCCAAGAAAAACGGGTATTTTCACCAAATAATTATCCGTTCATTGCAATTTTCAGCAAATGGAAAATTTAATTAAATCTTTTCAATTAAAACCATTGAAGATACATTGGTTTTGAATAATAATAACATGCTAAGAAGGCTATTGATAAGTTATATTAACCGTTTAATTGATAACGCAGCACGTACTGCAAATGATTGAAGAAGTTTATTGGAATACACGTAAAAAACGACTTCATTACGGTAACGAAAAAGATAGTTTTGCCATTTGCCCAGAAAAACGGGTATTTTCACCAAATAGTTATCCGTTCATTGCAATTTCCAGCAAGTTGAAAATTTAATTAAATCTTTAAGATTAAAACGATTAAAGATATATTGATTTTGAATAATAATAACATACTAAGAAGGCTACTGATAAATTATATCAACCGTTTAATTGATAACGCAGCACGTACTGCAAATGATTGAAGAAGTTTATTAGAATACACGTAAAAAACGACTTCATTACGGTAACGAAAAAGATAGTTTTACCATTTGCCCAGAAAAACGGGTATTTTCACCAAATAATTATCCATTCATTGCAATTTCCAGCAAATTAAAAATTTAATTAAATCTTTTCGATTAAAACGATTAAAGATACATTGATTTTGAATAATAATAACATACTAAGAAGGCTATTGATAAATTGTATCAACCGTTTAATTGATAACGCAGCACGTACTGCAAATGATTGAAAAAGTTTATTAGAATACACGTGACAAACAACTTCATTACGGTAACAAAGAAGATAGTTGGACCCAACCAAGTGGCTTATTGCTCTGGGAGGCAGATGATTACTTGGTTGGACCAACTGTTTTCAGGTGGTTGGCTCTGATCGTTGCTCGAACTTAATAATTAGTTGGGCCAGCTACTATTTTGACCCCAACTACCTTACTCAGTTCGATCACGAATAAAATTCGGTGTGTGACCTATTTAAGGTAGTTGTCTCGCTACGTGCTAGTTAAATCCGTGTTAAATTCTGAAAAGCAACAAATTATTGTGGTTCAATTGACGGGTTTAAAAATCAATTTGAGCACCAGCGTGTGTTCTAATATATAAATACATCCGCAGCCACGGTTTAATTAGAAAATACACTGATATATGCAAATGGTCGATGAGATGTTTCTATCATCTAGTTATATATTAGAAAAAAACCATAATATTAGTCCGATTATGAAGACCGGCACTTATTTTGTTTATTGAAAGATATTTCAACGATTTAACGGGAAGATTTTTCAGTGTTATTATTTTTTCAAAAGTTACAACCATTTGTATGTCTAATGTTAGGTTAAGTTGGATAAACAAACGGTTGTAATTTTTGTATAAGTAATATTACTGAAAAATCTCTTCGTTAAATCATCAGAGCAACTTTCAATAAACAAGCTGAGCTATTGTTTGTCATAATCGGACTAATATTATGATTTTTTATAATATATAACTGGATAACAGAAACATCTTATTGAACGTTTACATATATTATAGTGTTTTTTCTTTTTAAATCGTGGTTGGTAATTTATTTATATATTAAGAACCCATTCTGATGATTTATTGAATTCGTAGAACCGTCAATTGAACCTCAAAAACTTGTAGAAACGCTTCTTAAAGTTTAGTACTGATTTGGCTAGCTCGGTATCGAAGCGGCTACCTTAAGGCCACTAAGTCGGAATGGTAAATGTGACTAACACCAGGTCGTTACACCGGTGAACAGGATGGTTGTGGTAACAAATCTTCACTCGACTAATGAATAGTTAGCTGGCCCAACGAAGCCGTTTTTGCCATGTACTGTTTTTGAAATTTTTTACTCGAATTGTGAAAGAAGTAAGAAAAAAAAAAAGTATTTTTCGAAGAATCAATTTTTTTCATCTATTAACACAAGAAAGACAATTACAGTTTTTTATAATATTGGGGAACGGACTAATAAAAAGTTCAAAACAATAGTTCAATTAATTCTATAGGAAACTTCAAATTTCTTCTCATAAAGTGATTTTCTCTCATTTTTTTTCGCATCCGTATGATTCTTTATTAATTCATAATTTTGACTTTGTTATGTTTCAAGTCACAAATATGTGGTATATTTAGGTCATTGTTGTCATGAGGCAGGAATTTGACCTTCGTGGTTCTGTGGCAGTTTAGCATCCAGGAAAATAGACAATTGCAGTATACAATTATCTATTCCTGTAATTATGAGACAAAACATATTCCACCACAAAGAGTATTGATTTCCGACGCAATAACATCACGATCAGCATTACGACAATATTATTAATGACCAATCGATATCATTGGCGCAAAACGTTCTCGGATATCGTGAACAACTAGTTCGACTCACCTCCCAAGAAGTGCACTGATAAAAATGGCTTTTGCAAATATACACCGAACAGTAGACCAAGCGATAAACTCAATTCGAGTTTTATGTATATAAGCACGTGTCTGGAAACGTACGTTGATAACTGAATGACGCATCACCTGCGCATTAAATATTATTCCAAGCTTGATTTTTCTTGTCTCGAACGATTGTCTGAGGATCTTCAGACACTTCAGAATTATCAAGATTTCCTTCCGTGTGGCCATGACCAAGATAGCGACCGTTTTAACAGTTAGTGGGAAAAAAAAGTTTTTATCGATAGCCGAAAAAAAAAATCATCAGATATCTTTTGTGGATTCAAGGTAGTCATATTAGGAAGGCAAATCAAACAGTTTATTTGTTCATGAACTTTTGGCCTGTTATAATGGAGCTATTCAGCTTCACTTCTCCAAAATTTCGATGGTTCTTACGGATAAATTGAGCAATTAATGCATACTTGAAAATCGATCGTTTCACACGGCACTTACAGAAGCGTCAGTGAAATTAATCTTTCGATCGAGAATTAACATACTTAGATCAAAGATAGAGACAAGATAAAAAGTAACCGAACTTGAAAATTGTTTGCGACTTTTTGCGTTTCATAAAAAAATAAGGTCACGGGTCCGTTGTTGAAGTAACCAAATATTAAAGTGGACGATTCTGGGCCAAGTGGGCCTAAACTTAGCTGTCATCCGCTTTTCAAAATGTCGTCATGAAAACGAAGTCAAATTCGAACTGAGAAAATTATTTACTTGCAAATAATTGTGTCAACCTGATTGCAACAATTTTCACAAATTCTCGATTATTTTTGGTATTATCATCGTTACAGTCAAAATCAAATATGTAATACATTTTCGACGTCATAAAGATGATACTGTCTATGACTTCGGCTTACTGACACAGCTACCTTAAAAAATCGACTGATATATGCAAATGTCCGATGCCATGTTTTTCTCATGCAATTTTTAAAAAGAATAAACCATAATTATAGTCCAATCATGACGAGCAATATCTCATTTTGTTGATTGAAACATTTTTAATCGATTGACCATCCAGATTTTGTATTGTATATATTGTTCAAAAGTCATTTGCATACCTGATGTTAGGTCAGGATAGGACAATTAAACCTTTGCATCTTCTAAATTACATATACTATCAAAAATCCATGCGGTCAATCGATAAAGGTTTTTCCAATCATTAAAATGTGATATGGTTCGTCATAATTGGACTATTATTATAGTTTATTCTTTCCAAAAACTGCACGAAAAAAACATGGCATCGGATATATCCGTCGATTTTCTAATATAATCACGGCTGTGTATGTATATATTAAGAATCAATTCTGATGTGTGAGTAACTTCTCAGAATTGTTAATTGAAGTATAAGGAAAACATTTTAAAAACGCTTTTGACACTTGCACTGAATTGACTAGTGTAAGGCGCAGTAGTTACATTAATACGTCCACGAAAGTTTAGCTTGGTATAATATACGTGAAGGTATCGAATTGCTAAGCCACAGGGCGTTTTAAAATAAAATTTCCTGGAAGACCTTCAGATAAGCTATGAAGCACACAAGCACGTAAAAAACGATTTGGTTAACGAGGGTTCGAGTCAGAAAAGTAAATCAGCACGACCGTAACACCGGAGACCTTCAAGAACCTGCAGATGACGCTTGTGACTGCATAAATACAAAACGACCTTTGTGTGTTGTTGAGAGGTTCTCTCTAGTTTCCTCCTTTTGAGTTGTTTATCTTTCATTTCTTATCCTACTGGCAATACGGTTAGAAATTATTGTCAATATTTGCAGATTGAGAAAAAGGGTGACTTGGCTTTCTTTATTTGAGAAGCAATTATGGTGAAAGAGATAATCTACTATTCTACAATATTAGCAATTTTTTCTGTGTTGACTACAGAATAATTGCTTCTTTTATTCAAGAACTATCCAAGGTGCGAAAAATAAATGTACGGAATTCTAATATAAGTACAATTAACATTTATATTATTATAATTCGGTAATTACGAATTTGTTATTTGTTTCCCTCAGTTTTATTTTTCCAAAAAATGTCCTTTGAATTTTACGAAAAATCCTTCTACATATCAACATTTTTGTTGCAAACCATTTCTAATTACTTGATCAATATCTACTCTCGATTAATATGCACTTAAAAATGGAAAAAATACTAAAACTAACTAATACTCAAAATTTACAACTTCCTCGAAACTCGTCTTAAAACAATGAAAATGTGAAGTTAAATTTTCACATTATAAATTTGCCTTTTTTGTGAAATTTTATTTAACTATTATATTTTCGTTCAGGAAAGTTTATATTATTAACAGCAGTGTGTGATGAAAATACTTGAGAGACTAGCGTTAAATTAGTTATCTTTGGCAGTCCAAAATAATTGACATACATACAATAAGAAAAATCAGCATTTCTATTGAAATTAGATAATTACAAATTTGCTATTTATTTAAGTTTTGGTTTTCCCAAAAATGTCTTCTAAATTTTGCAAAAAAAAATCTTCGTACATATTACTAGTCCTGTTGGGCAACATTTTTAGACTATATTCAATAAACATTTAGTCTCATTCAATATCCACTTAAGAATGAAAAAAATACTAAAAATTACGTATACATAAAATTGACAACATCTTTTTTCTCGATACTCGTTTCAAAACAATGTACATTTCAATTTAACTTTCGACATTACAAATTTGCCGTTTCCTTAAATGGAGTTTTATTCAACGATTTATGTTTTATTTACAAAAAATAATTAATTCAAAATTAGTTTTTGGCTTAGCAATGTTTACATTAGTATTTTCAACTGTGCATGATGAAAGTACTTGTTTTCACTGAGATCTAGCATCAAATTGGTAAATTCCGGCAGTCTAGAACGATTGGCACTGATGATGTTGGCGAGTAAAAGGCAAATCGTACGTCTCAATGAGATACCACGGGAATGAGAACTTGTGCCAATACTCTGCCACTATTGATCGAGCGCGCAAAAGCCTCGAGAACAACCGGCGGTCTCATCCATGAGCCAAAAATTATTCAGATTCCGCTATCGTTCCTCACGAGAGGATGTAAATCTCATTCGCTCCCAGAATTACGTTTCTGAAAGATAGTAGAGACTGAAAAATTCAGCGATAACAGAAATCTTATTATCAGTTTTATAAAAAAGTTTAAGGAAATTAACCTACATGCTGACTTTTATTTTGTCCGCATCAAAATAATAAAAGTAAAACGTTAGAAAAATTATTGTCTGCTTCGCTATGTGACCGCTGCTAATTCCTAAATTTAAGTTAGACTTAATTAGTCTTAAAGTGATAACGACGAGTTGGTATGTCATCGACTACTCGCAAATACCTTAATACGAAATTTGTATGAGAAAAAAATCTTCCCAAATATTGAATTGAACAATATTACTTTAGTGACGAAGCAAACGATGAGTTTAAATGGGTTTGTTTCAAACTTTCTATGATTATTTTGTTTGAGCAACAAAATATTTTGCAACTCGGTAAAAAATTGCAGAAACTCTAATTTAAACAATTTTCTCTCAGTTTTGGCAAATTCTGTCATGTTCCACTTATGGAAATTGGAGTAACACCAAAAATATCTTTTACATAACTTCACGATAATTGCTAAAACAAGAAGCGCGATGCAATTATGTTTTTTTACGCTAAAATAAATAGTTATTGCACCAGAAACTTACTCGGTTGGCTACAGTGTGTTGACAGTCTC
This sequence comes from Tromatobia lineatoria, assembly GCA_949699805.1. Taxonomy (NCBI): domain Eukaryota; kingdom Metazoa; phylum Arthropoda; class Insecta; order Hymenoptera; family Ichneumonidae; genus Tromatobia; species Tromatobia lineatoria. The sequence continues at coordinate 16,751,824 of OX453038.1, forward strand.
TGATGAAATACTCAATACTAAATAAAACACTCACAACACACAAAACTTAAAAAAGGAACTTTCACTAAAACAGAATTAAGTCGATTAAGAGAATTTTTCTTATTAATTTGAGGTATTCATATAATATTGCACTGTAGAACGAAAAGCGATTACGTTGCACGGAAAAGGTCGTAAAATATACAGCGGAACCTGAAGAGACTCGGAAGCAAACTGGCAGCCGACTTCAGAGAGACCAATTCAAAAGCTTTATCTGCCTCCTCTCAGCCGTCGCAGTCGCAGTCGTCGACTACGTCGACGTTGTCGTCGCAGTCCCTCTCTACCTCTTGCGCTGACGGCGCATATGCCAACCGGCAGGCCAACAACACACAACGAGGAAAGTAACACACACGGAGTCCACAACCGCAGATTTTGCGTAACACACGCACAGCAGCATGTGCTCACACGACTTGTCTGCCAGGATATTCGACGTCTTGATTAATCGACGGATAGACCGGAAATCCGTCCAAGAAGAGGACCGTGAGAATTTTCCTGCTGAATGGCGCTAAGATTTCTGAAAATTCATTGTCGAAACATCAATTACCCGAACGATTATTTCGTTTTTTCTCGCTCTAAAGATTCGGTTTAACAAGTTTTTCGGGTTTCCAAACGAGACAAAGTATTCACTTGAAATTTAATGTACATGTTCTGAATTTTTTTTTCATAAACTGGTATACTAAATTTATTGGACAAGTGCGATGTTAAATTCCTTTTTGGTACAGTAATTTCAATAATTCGGGTAAATTTAATTGTGAGAGGACTATAACTTTTTTAAATTACTCTAATTTTATTGCAAATGTACCTCAATTTAATGTTACAATTGGACTTCAAATTTAGCTGACGAGTTTATGAAAAATTTCTAGACTTCTCTAAAAGTGAATTTATCGTTAAATGCGTAGGAGTAGCGTTTGCGGCCAGTTTAATTTCGTATGTGGCCGTCGACTTGATGTATTTGTGGCCATACCTACACTGAAAACGAGCTGACAATTGGAGATGTCACGTTGCTTTCCCGTTAATTTCTAACTTTCTACAAAATTCTGTTATTCTTAATTTTTGTTATGTTTGGCTTCCCCGTGACGGAAGCTCTGTTCAATTAATCACGTTTATTACTGATTTATAACTAACATTAACTCTATGTATATTTGGTCGCTAAACACGAATTTTCAAATCATTGTACTCCTCAACCAATATCTGATACCTAAACACGCACGAGAACGGGAATCCTAATTTTTCGGGAAATTCGTAACACTCCAAATCCCATAAAATTTGTAATGGTTTAATTTATGTTTACAAAATTCGGTGCCAATTATTAATAGAGAATAGTCCGTTCGTGTACCAAATTTGAGCCCGATATCTTGGAAAATGCGAAATTCAGAGCATGATAAGTTATTTTCGAAAATATACAAAATGTCATAATTTTTCAACCACTTGCTGGATTCTTTCCAAATTTGAAGTGAGCCTTTGTTTACCCACATTTTACTTGTATGCCATATTTCAGGCCGGTATAAACATACATACACACTCACATACACAAATTTTATACAAATAATTTTTTGTCGACGTTTAAGAGCATTTTGAGCACCCGGAAATAAATCTGGAATTTTTTTTTCCCCTGAAAACGAAGCTTTCCCTACGGAAAGTAAGTGTAATTGCTTTAAAAACAATTCGCTCGTCGATTACAAAAAAAAACATCAACTTAATTTTACTTCTAATTCTCACAATTGCATATGAAATTGAAATAAGAACTCTAAAACAAAACAATATTACATTTTTTTAAATATGAAATGGGATTTTAAGAATGAATAACAGAATTAATTTGAAAACACTTGCTTTTAGCAGCCCCACAAGCGAATTATTTTTGAACCAATAACTTTTTTTTTGTGTCATGTAAATGACAGTGATTGCCAAAAATGGGCCAAAGGGCAAAAGGCAAATATTTCGGTACCTTAAGCATTGCATATTTAATCTAGAGTTGGCATTGATTCGTTCAAAATGATCTCATTTAGTCATTCGAATAGATTACAGTAATGATGAATTTATATATATATATATATATATATATATATTGGGTGACCACAGATAGTTCGTTCAGTCTAGATTGTGGCACGTGTGAGCAAGGCTTTCGGATAAAAACAAAGGGGAAACCGAAGTTTTTCACCAGAAAAATAATGATTAAATAGAATCCACGAACAAAATATATAATATATACTAGTAATATCTATTGAAAATGTAAATTGTCGTTAAATACATATACAAATAAAAATAATAAATTCCGGAAACCCAGTTTTCTCAATGGGAAAAAAAATCGAATCATTTAGGAAAAAAAACTGTTTAGAAACAGGTATCGAAGATAATGAATTGATCGAAGTCTGATTTTCAAGTTTATTTTTCTGCAAAAGGGTTAGACTGTTTCCCTACTTTACTTGGCATAAAACGGGCGCTTTTTCACCGAATTCATCGATCGCCTATTAATGATAGCGCGCATTTGTGATCACGCTCTGCCAAGAAGTATTTTTAATCTTCTTCCGGATGAAACAAAATTCTGTGGTGTCACGACTAAAGCACGCATGCATGATAAGGATGTGTATTGCGAGCTCATGTTCAGAGTTTCACAATGCAAGAGACGAGAGACGAGTCGAAATGCAAAATTACACTGCGCAAATTATTCTTACTTGTACTAGTAGCACACTAATGAGATTATTAATCGCAATGTTTCAAGGCTGCGAGAAACACATTTCCAATGTTGACTCGTACGACGAATCGTGCGTTTCTCGTACGAAAGATTTATCAAATCGACTGGGGAGTAGGAAAAATCCCAGGAATGTCAGTGGATCCGGAAATGAAGACGTACGAACGCAGATGCTATCGATATGCGATTACATGTTATCATAAACACGATGTAGAGTCATTTATGGATATATAGAGTTATCAAGGCCATTGATCGTTACACTCAATGAATTCGTGACTGCTTGATAGGCCTTATCGGCGAATCAGTTTGCATATACGATTTTGGTCGATAAATTTCTATTTGAAGTAGATCATATCTATCGCGGTCTGAAACTACGCCGGAAGATAAAGTTTATCTAAATCAGACAAATTGTATATTCATTTTGCCCATCGTTTGATCTGTTATCAATATTGAATTGAAATTCATACTATCACTAAATTAGTTAATATTGATTTTGCGAATAACAGTGCCTCAAATAAAGTTTTTTAAATTACTTTTATTGTTGTTCGAAATTCGATTTTTCAATAAAATTAAGAAAAGAGAAAATCATATCCTTTTATAAAGGATTATATTTTTATCGATTATTTATATTCTTATTTCGTAAGAAAAATTGCTACAAGGATCCCATACGATTTCTGTGAAAAAAAATAACCACAAAATAAAAAATGGAAATTTGTCAGATTTGTTAATAACTTTTTTCCTTTTTCTAAAAATCGGCGACGGACTCTCAATAGGAATAAAATATAAAATTATCCACTGATTTAGATTGCCTATTTTGCCTTTTCATAAAAGAAGCTTTGTTTTTATTCAATTTTTTTTAGTTAGCTCCAGAAGTTCAAGAAAAGTGGTTTGGAAAAAATTTCCGCGCGTGCGTGTGCGTACGCGTGCAGGACTTCGAAATTTCAATTACCGGTAACGCGAGAACCATTCAACCGATTGAGCTAAAATTTCGTCCATAAGTGAAACAACAACAGTCCACATTTGACTGATGCAATTTTTTTTCGGAATGTAATGTATAAATTTGCATTTCATAGCTTTTTCAAAAAAATTCAAAAACGCTGTAGCTTTCGTAAAAATGCCGATATTTTGCTAAATAATTTTATACTTGGCATCGCGACGCTATCGCGTCTCTTAATACGTGCAGATACTGCTAATGTCGTTTGGTATTGAAATTTACCGAAATCGGGAAATCGGTTTGAATTTTATAGAGTTTTGATATTTTCGAAAAATTCACGTTTTTGCCCTCACTTTGGCGAAACATGAGACAACAAACTCAAATTTCATACACGAAATCGGTACTATCTAGTGATAATTAGTACATAGTTTTGTCACAATCTGCAATGTGGTTCAAATTACTCATAATTTTAACTTTTAGAAAACATGATGCTATTACATGAAGTTTAGCAAAACATAAGATAGCAAATTCAAATGTTATACAAGAAATCAGTACTATTTAGCAATGATAGGTACATAGCTTCGTCACAATGTGTTATATGACTTACATTTTTCAGAATCATAACTTTCATTTAAAAATACTGCAAAGTAGAACTTTGCGAAGTGCTTCCTCATCATATCTGGTTTTTTTTTACAAAGCTTTTTTTACAAACATTTGAGCTTCTTCGTGCGAAGAAGCGACATTCGATTAACAAACTTCCTTCTAGACGCAGCTTTGTATACAAAAATAATGAGAAAGCAATTTGCAAAGCTCTACTTTGCAGCATTTTCAATAGTATTCAATAACGATGATACCGATTTTTCTCGCAAACGTCAGTCACAACGACGAGGGAGAAGTCGAGGGTAAATCCGTGGGGAAGGAATGTGGGTCAATAGTATATCCACGAGGGGATGTTAGAGCAAGTTAGCGCGGCAAAGGGAGGCTTCGAGTCTTCCGCTGTTACGAGACGCCAACGAGACTACGTAAGCACAATTCGCAGATCGATTACGGCGTCTGTGTGAAATTTCTTCAGACCGCCAGAGAATTCATCAACTTCTGTACATCCGCCCATCCATCTTTTCCCTCCTCGTCGCTCAACACGCTTCAGAATTGGCCACGTGCCAATGAAGTCGTTCGTCGAGGCGTGGGAGGCCACAAAAAAATGTTCCCCTCTTCCTCTTCGCCCAAAAAATGCCAGCCGGTGTTTCGAACAAACTTTTGGTTTCACAGTTGCTTCACATAGACGCACCACGACCTTCTCCCTCTTGTGGACTCTCCTAATACAATATATTTTACTTAGTTACGCCTTTTGGACCCAAACCATCGTTGGTGTTCCTGAAATAAGATCAGCGGGTAGTCGAACTTCGTACCAAAGATTCAGAGAAAACTCAGCCACTTGTTACGTAATAAGCCACATCCGTATCTCATCCCGACTTCATAAGGGGACCAAGTCAGCTAAAAATGTCAATATAAAACATTAATTTAAAAATACCCATACTGTTCACAAACAAAATTAATTTCAATCAGTTACAGTATATATCAAGCACTATAATTTTGCAATCTTGTGCAGTGTTATGGTGCACCATAAGATTATGGAAAAAAGTGTAGCTTTTTGCATTTGTCATAAACTTCAGATCAAACCGAATGGCAGAAAATGGGTTTTGATACATCATTTTGTTGCTAAAAAAAAAGGCAGTTGAGATTGAAAATAGCATTTTTTTTCTGATGCTGTAAAATAAAGTTATCAATTTTAATATGTAAATAAATGTTCATTTTTGAAAACTTACCACATATTGACCTGTGATTTATTCTATTTTCACTGCAGCCCAAAATCCTATATTAAATCCGGAAAACCTTCTCCCAGGAACAAATTGATCCATCAAAACTCATTTTCTGCCATTCGGTTTGATCTGAAGTGTACAACAATCGAAGAGAAATCTCTTCGATTGTTGTAGGTGTCGGGGAATAAACTTCAAAGATTGCTACAGAATGAAATTTCTTATTGACATACCTTCCATGCCACATTTTTTCTCATATTTGTTCTTAGTTTGAATGACTGTCGATAAAAGTAATTTCAGCTATTTTCCATTTTTTCCATTTTTGTTTCGTTTTAATATATGCAATATGGATTATAGTTATTTGAATTCTTGGTTAAAAACTTTACTTTCGTTTTATTTCACCTCCAAAAACTTTTTCCGCACTATAAACAAAAAAGTGTACAAAAAAAAGTGAACGTTGTTGTTCACACGCGTTATCATACTTGTAATGCAGTATGTACATGACAATTGGCAAATTATTTTGTAACATTTAATAGACCGGTATTTACATAAAATGAACACCGTCGCCATACACACGATTATTTTGGTGCATGCGTCAGCGGCGAAAATCAGAAGTGCATCGATTTGTGTTCGGTCGGTAATAATCGACCGCACACAGCACATTTTTATTGTAAACCGGTGGCGCAAGTCACACGATTGTTATTTTTTTATACACGTAGCTAGAACGTGAAATATTACCAAAACACGCTATATCGCATTTACAAAATCATTCAAATGCCTGTAATTTTTCAGTTCAATTTTAGTTTAAAATTTGGTGAGTATGTAGTCTACATTATACATAATTTAAAAAAAAAGATTTAATTGTTATTTTTTAGGGGACTCAGTCCCCTTAATGCACTTAGGAATAACACAGACGTCTGCACTATTTTGATTACGTGCAAAATGAATTAAAATTTGTTTTCACAGTCTTTAATGAAGGTTGTTCATGCGCATGACGAAGAGGAGGTAAATACGAGACAAAAGAAGATTCGTTTTATTCGCTTGAATGCAAATATTATTCTAAGTACAATAATTGCTCAAGACGTGGATTATGTGAAATAGTGAAAATAAGGTAACGAATTTCATATATTATTCCATAAACCGTACATTTATCAAATGAAATTCAATTTTTTTTCTCTCAGTTTAACTTACTAAAAACGAAGTAATCTTTGAGATATAAAAAATAACTTTAAAAATTACGCTTTGAAAGAATACAAACAACAAAAATGTCTATAGAAATTTATATTGGTTGAAATTTATATTGGTTTCAAATCAACTTACGGAAAAAATTGCTTTTTGTTATTGCAAATAAGTGCAGAAACTATTAAAACAGAAGGATGCTAGTGATCGAGGATTGTTGGTGAGAGGCGAAAACAGCTAGATAAGAAATGTCCTCGTTTTTGCAAACCCAGTTTCGTTATCTTTGATATAATAAAAAAAACCCGTGGCAAATTACGACGAGAAAATATGTCACTCATGCGGATCTCTTGTATGATGTCGCCAACATGATTTACGTTTCCAATCGGCTGCGATATGCTACGGAAATATTGAATAACATAAACACCGGCCGCGTGACCTTGAAAGACAATTTGCGGAAGCTCAGGAACGTCCACTGAGAATCAAATCGATGCTTCGTGACGATTTTCGTAGAAGAGCAGTGATCGAAAGAATATAAATGCATTTCCCGATTTATATTTTCAAAACAACCGGAACAAAGGCATTGAGGTCTTCCGGCGACCGTTGCTGAATATATGCTAAAATATGGAGCGGCAAAAACGCGGCAAACAATGTGAAAAATGAGACCGAGGACATGTGCGTTGTATGCTCGGTAATTATTGCGCTAAGCATATCGCATTCGATTTACAAGCCGTGAGTTATTTACTCGCGAGTGATTGTCGAACGTTTAAGGCTTTGTGCCTTAAAATAGAAAAGGAGCCGAACAGAAATCTTTGCATTGCAAATTTTATGCAACCTCTGAGCTGAGATTATCAAACAACTTTGTTTTCATCGAATGGGAATAGTTTTTTTGGTGTGTTTTATATGTAATTTTATTATCGTATTATAGTATTCGTAGTTGCATTTTCGAAAGTATTTTGTAATGTCGTTCTGATAAATTGCGGCATTACACTCTTGGCGGAAATTGAACAGAAATTTTCGCATTTAAAATTGTATACAACGTCTGAATTAAGGTTATTGAATAATTTATTTTTTATTGAACAGGAATAGTTTTTTTTAAAGTATTCTACATAGAATTGTATCATAGTATTCGTAGTTGAATTTTTTAAACATTTTGCAATGACGTTTTAATAAATTGGGACATTTAACTAGCAAAAATTCTAATTATACAAACAAAAATATTCGCATGAGAAATTGAATGCAAATTCTGGGCTGAGATGATCGAAAAACTTGTTTTTTAAACACATAACATATAACATGAAAATGTTATATGTTATGTATTTAAAAATATGAAGTACACAAAGAAATTTGTGTACTTCATATGGAATTCTATTGCAGTATTTGTAGTTGTATTTTGAAACCAATCTGCAGTGACCCTTTGATAAATTGTGACATTAAACTTTAATTTTGATTATACAGAGGTCTTTGCATTGAGAATTTTATGCACCTTGTGAATTAAAATTATGAAATAACTTTGTTATTATCGAATAGGAATAGTTTGATTAATGTGTTTTACAGAAAGGTGTATTATAGTATTCGTAGTTGAATTTTGGAAACATTTTGCAGTGACACTTTAATGAATTGTGACATTAAACTCTTGGCAAAAATTCTAATTATACAAATAGCAGGTGACACTCGCTACACGAGACGTTGTCGTCCGACTATGTATTGAACGTCCTCGAGCCTCTCGTCTTTCTCTCTCAACCCTCAATTTGTCTTGTTTCGTTGGCATCAAGGCGACATAAATTATTAGTCTATATACCTTGTTTTGAACTTAGATTCTATAACTTGTACTTTAGTTGAAAATTAGGGATTTTATGCGGACCGAATGATTGAAGAAAGAATATTTAATCGAAATACTGAGAATAATTATTGGCTGCCATTAAAGTTGTCGCTTGAAAAAATATAACTGAGGGAAGATCACCCATTTCTGATTTCAAAAACTTTATAAGAAATCAGATAATTAATTAAGAAAAAAATCTGCATATTTAAATGATAATTTTTAGGGGACAACCTTATCAATACATGTTTTCATTTATGACGAATAAAGACTAATTAAGTTTTTGTAGTGTATCAAATTTTTTGTCCACAAATATATATAAACACTCTTTGTTAAGCATATAGACATTTTTGTCTCAATTTCTAGTTCAACAAAAAAAAATACGGAGTTACTTATAAGACTGAAAATGAAAATCTAAAAAACAATCATAATTTTCCAATAAGCTGAACAAAGTTGCTGTGGGCATTTGTAAACAAATCTTCGTGCTATTACCATGTGAAACTTCAATGTATCTATGGGAGTTGAGACTGTTTTGCATGATTGAAAAACCGGAAACAATCACATAATTCAATTCGATCTTTCTTTACTAACTTCAATGTGACCCTCGTAACATATTTCTATATAAAAGGCTTAATCTTTGTTGTGTCTTTCTCAGCTCTATCGCATCACATAACGAATGAAACGTATTATTATTACAATAATAATGTACAACCCTCAAAGGATCGTTGTACCATTGAAAGAACTAGCATTCTCATCGATTCAATAAATTTGCAGTTTTACAATCGCAGGATTCGTTGTATTTATAAACATTAGTATTAATTACGCGCAGCATCAATCATGTCTATTACGCGTTCATCGCATATTCATATCATCACGTAAAGCATGAAATGACAAGTATTCAGCGGACTTTGTAATCCAAACTAAACATTTCAATCTTCTATCTAAAGATTTAATCAAATCATTATTTAATAATTGGTACCAAAAGAAAAGATAAAATTAACAAAAAAATCTTCAACCGTATTAATATTGCAATAACAATTTAAAAACCTTAAAGGATCTATAACCATGCGATTGTGAAAAATGAAAATTTATTAACTATGTTCGCGAACGTCTGTAGCAATTCCGCGCAGCATCGACCATCTCTATTATGCATTCATCGCATATCCTTATCAGCCTATCGTCCCGTCAAGCGTCAAATGACAAGCATTCAGCGGAATTTGAAACCAAAATTAAGCCTTCCAATCACGTATCTAAAGATTTAATTAAATAATTATTCAATTATTGATTGACAGAATTATTGGTACCGAAGGATCTAATGATTAAGAAATAAAATGTTCTGAACCATACTATTATCACAACAATAATTTAATAGCATTAACAAAGAATTTTATTTCTCATCGACTCAATAACTTTTACGTTTAACAATTCTGTGATTGTAAAAGAGAAAAAATTATGAACTATTTCCATGGAAGCCAGCATTTATTATGTGCAGCTTCAATCTATTATGCATACATCGCATATTCTCATCATCCTCGTATTAACGAGGATCCAATTAGAAGCCTCAATTTGGTAATCAAATTCAAATACTTCACTATCGTATGTTACAATTTTATTTAATTATCATTCAATCAAGAATAATTTGTACCGGAAGAATATAATAATTAAGTAGGGAATATCCTGAAAATAATAATTAATAAAAAAATATCCTGGAAATTTCACTAGCAATTATGCGCAGGATCAATCGCATCTACTCGTCGTTTTTCGCATATCCTTATGATCGTCATATCGTCAAATAAAGCACCAAATGACAAACATCCAAAGAACTTGGTGCCCAAACCTAACAATCCCAATCTCACATCTGAAAATTTCATTAAATTATCATTCAACCATTAATTAATTCATTAGTATTACCAAAAAAATTTAATTAAAGGAAAAGATACGTCAAACCATATATTTGAGAAACCTCAAAGGATCATTGCACCATATAGTTCAATTTCCTCTCTCATAGATTCGATTTTTTTCCTCTATTACAATCCTACGATCGTAAGAGAGAAAAATTAATTATGCGCAGTAGCGAGTATCTCTAATATGCGTTGATCGCAAATCATTATATTCCTATCTTCAAATAAAGCATCAAAGTGACAAGTGAACTTTGTAACCAACACTTAGCCTCACCCTCACATCTAAAAATTAAGAGTAACCATGATTCAATCAACAATAACTTGGTGCATGTAAAAATTAATAAAAAAGCAATATCCTGCTTTGGGGACAAAATGTAATTCAATTATCATTTACCCATAAAAAATTTGTAAAAAAAAAAAAACAAAAAAACAAAAAAAAGCAGTATCCATCTTTGGGAAGAAAATTTAATTAAATCATTCAATCAACGATAAATTGGTACCGATAGAATAAATTTATAAAGCAATATCCTGCTTTAGGGAGAACTGAAATTCTTTATCGGCGCCACTGGCGAATGTCTTCACCGTATCCGCACAGCCATAGCCGTGTAGTCGTTGGGCGTTCAGTTCACGTGTTCGATGCGTGAACAGCGGGGAATCCATCGCACAAAGTAGACGCGCACACTATCGTACAGCAGCTCGTGTCAACAATCGCCACTACACAAAATCGAACGTTCACATATACGACTACGTCGTTGAGGAAAATGAGCGAGCACCTTGCTATTACGTGGATACTCGGTATATTACACACAAGGTGCGACATCGATACCCTGGATCCATTCCGGCTCGACGTTCTTCCGTTCTTACGAACGTAGACACGCATTCACTCGCACCAGGCCGACATTTCAGTGTATGCACACCGCTGACCCCGATAACTTTGCAAAGCTCTCTTCTCTACGGATCTAAGTGATACTAACTTATTATATCACTTGTGCGTCACTGCGTCGCGCATATCTTATCCACCTAATGCAAATTCCGAATATTAAATGTCTATTTCGGGCAAGTTAATCAAACAAAAGTAAACTGCAAGCCGTTATTAATATTCATGAGCGTTCAATTCTGTTTCGTTTTTAATCTCATTTTTGTTATTGTTTGTTTGGGAAACTTATCTTAGCAGAGTGATGAGAGAGAATTTTAAGAGGTGTATTTTTTCAGGCCGTCTATTCTATTTTCGGACCCCATAGTCTATATATCACTCTGCATAAATTTTATTCAATCCTATTAACGTTGATTAAAAATTAATGATAATACATTTATTACAGTCGTCAAGGCTTACCACTCGATTTTTGAGAAAATAAAAATAGTCGCAAAACAAAGATTGGGTAATTTTTACGAACAGAGTTTTTCTCTCAATTTCGCTTATGGTGATTATTTTAGGACTTTCACAAATCTTAAAATCTAATCCATTTAGCTGCATAATTTTTCTCAAACGTCAGGCCTCTATAACACTAGCATACATTTCATCCAATTCGATTTACGTCACTCAATAATTAATTATAGTATAAAGTAAACCGACCAGTGCATGGACAGTTGAGCAGACGAAAGAACCCAGTGAATGGGCGCTTTTTATGCACGTGCTCTTACGGACAGTGTCCATTCACTGGTACCTATCGATCCACTAGCTCGTTTACCCTATTTTATTCAGAAGGGCTACTCGAGTTATGACAAAATAAAATTCCTTGTGAAACCAAGATCGAAAAATTCTCACAGAGCTTTTCTCCTAATTTCTCTTATGGTGTTCATTATGTGCCTTCCACAAATTTTACAAAACTAATACACTTAGCTGCACTATTATTTTCATACCCAATTTCATCAAATTCTATTTATGTCACTCAATAATTGATGATAATATATTTAATTCATCGAGCCCGGCGGTAGACAAAAGGCTCCTCCCGCCCCCCGACGAGTAAAACTGGATGAGGGGCTCGGCTTGAATCTATTGATTTTCAACATAGTATGTACATGGCACTCGTGACGCCGGTGAGTGCTACGCCCGGCCTCGGGTTCTACCGGCTGGAGAGCAAAAGCAGCAGCAGCAGCAGCGGTAGCGTTAGCAACCCAAGGGCCATGTGCCGGTTTACTCCAGAATTACAAAGCCCCTCTACTCGCGAGAACATTCACATCGACCCCCGTTTTCGCTCTCCAACTCGTCTCCTTTAAGTAGGAGAGTGACAGAGAAGAGAATAGTAGTGTATTTTTGGCATTGTGCGGAAGCGTCGCCGTCCGCTGCAAGGAATTCGGCCTATCCTCGTCGGCCTCTATGATTATTCGCATGAATACCTTTTTTCGCAGCTAGTACCACGATTGTCAGGGTCGTTGGGGGGTAAAGACCTCGTGGCTAGCTCGTCGTCACGTTTTCTGGTCTGCCACTTTTCACTCACATAGAATATAATGTGCACAGCATTTATCCTTCTTCGTCTATTCGCTCTTCTCGATACTCACGCGACTGTAGAAAAACTGGTAGTGGTACTCAACTACGTAACTATCAACCCCGATGGAATAATAACTTTATGATCTCCAGAAGGATAACCGCTTACATGCGTTTTATCTGAGAGCGGCTTTTACATTGATTAAGCTAAGCTATTTCCAGTGTGTTGCATAATAGCAATACTGCAATATTTATGCAATTTTTTATCTTTGGAATCGAGCTCCCTTAGTTAATTTGGTGATTATGTGCGACGGCAGACATTCGTTTTAGGTTCAATGTTGCAATGTGTAATGTGTAGATTTTTGTATTTTACGGTTTCTGTGGAGATTTTCATCGCAAGATGCTTAAAATGGCTTGAGACATCGAAAAAGTGGCTTATAAAACAACGTTGCATTCATGTGTGCGTGTAGCAGATTTGCAAAATTCAAATCTTTATATATCGAGGACTTTATCAGTCGAACTCAAATTTGGTATGCATATGGAATAATTCACCCTTAGTTCTGCGTAATAATTGACGTACTCAATTAATTTTATGGTCAGATTTGATAAGGTTTTGAAATAAATAAAAGAAATCAGCAAGCGCATTTGCTGCCGCACTTTTTTTTACAAATAGCTGGACATTTTTTACGAATAAATTAATAGCAAAGGACAATCGTGTTGAATTTGAACTAAATCTATCAAGCGGTTTGGATTTCACAGAATTTCGTATTTTTCATATTTGAAATGATTCAACATGTGAAATATTTGACAAAATAAGTTAGAAGCCCAGACAAATACATAAAGAACAATTTTGTAAAATTTGACGAAAATAGATAAAGGCGTTCAAATGTTATTGATCTTAAAAATACTATAATACAAAGTTACAAAATCGGATATTACAAATTGCGTCCTTATTTTAAAGATTTCTGAATAGAAATTAAGAAACATGAAAACTTTGTACCATTTTTCCCTTATTAAAAAAAGCGCCACAAAGCAAAGCCTTGGATATTACTTCCGTATTTTGCCCATGTTTCAAATCTTTCTCTATAACGAAGCTAAATTTGCTCGGCATATGTTTTCACAGCTGTAGCTCTAAGAAAAAGAGAAAATAAGGAAACAATGTGCAAGGCCCAAGCCTTGTAACCTTTAATGATAGACACTTACATGTATATATTTGTATTTTTGCTGTTCTATTCGTAAGCCAAATTTTAATGTTATCAAAGAATTGTTTCCGTCTGTATTGAATAAATAAATTTCCGGAAAAACAGCATTACTTCGCATGACTCGAGTATCTTTACTACAGCGGCTTTTCGATCTTCAACGAAGCTAAATTTTCTCAGCATATGTTTTCACAGATGTAGCTCCATGAAATAGAGAAAGTAAAGAAACAATGTGCATAACCTAAACCTTGCAATTCTTAATTTACATACTTATATGTTTGTCTTCGTATTTCCGCTAGTCTACCCCAATGGAAAAAGAATATATACAATAATATATCTGATATATAGAACTTTTAGGACGATAATAGAACAAAAATATATTATTTATTGATTTTGGATGTATCTTAAATATATTTCTAACTCGCATATATTTCGCATATACCTTAAAATACATCTCAGTCATACAATTTTCCGAACCATGTATACGTCGTATATCGGAGATATATTTTTCAATATATCTCGAATGTACCTTTTTACCCATAGAAATATTCGCAAACCGAATTTCGACGTTATCAATACATTTTAGCCGTTCATAAATAAATAAACGTCTGCAGAAACCGCATTTCTTCGCATCACTCGGTTATTATTACTGGAGCTGCATTTCGATAGCGCCTTTCAAATATCAATGGATACCGATAATGTCTCCCAGCGAGATATTACACAAGTGCGTCTAGACGAGCCGCAAGCGTTCAGAAGGGATCGATGGACGTATAAACTCTTGGCCTTGATTATTATGCTTATTTATCTCACAGTCGTTTATCATCTCTCTGCCCAACAATCAAAAGGACGAGACGAACGTAAGTCACGATATTATAACGAATCTATTTTAAGGCGCAATCTAATTAGTCGCCGTATTTACCCCGTCTAATAAAACCCTTTTAGAAACGGCGCTGTATAATACGTATAGTAAAAGCTCGTCGCAAGGATAATCCGAATGTGCGGCGTCCTACGAAGCACCTTATAAATGTGCTCGCGACACGCGGTCTTTCGACTTGTACCACTTCGTACTATCGAACGAATGACCTTACTTGCAGATTAAATGGAAAAAACCGATGTCAAGAAATTACATAAGTTGAGAACCGATTAGTATATATGTATATACAGTATATAGCCGGCTAAACATGGCATGACGCATATATGTATACATACATACATATACATACGAATATATATAGAAGTATAGTTGAAGACGTGATAGAACGTTGAACTTTACCTCCCTGAAGATTCAAAAGCCTCCGGACTCTTTTTGTGGATTGAGAAATTGTACCTCCGCTTACGGGGAGACTTTGTTCGTCGGAAAATACGTGTTATGGGGTACGAAACACTCGTCGGAAAGTCTCGAACTTTAGTCTCGTGGGGAAACTCAAAATAAATTCACTCGGTGGATTTTCGTACGTTTTTCGGCGTTAACAGCGCGACTAATACAAGTCTCGAGCCCAAAGTGGGCCTCGACGTCCACACTCAGCGATGTTATTATTGTCTTTTTGTTGTAGCCGTTGGGGATCGAACGATTGTACCTTTTATAGATTTTTTTTATATTTTATTTAGCTTATGTAGTCGGCGCTGACCAGCGGAGATGCTCACTGGTACGTGGCTGATAATGCACTGCACTCAAAGGCTCAAACCTAGAGCTGGTGGCTTCGATCGCCGGCTGGGTTCAGATCCGCTCGTTCCTCGCGTTTAGTTCCTTCGCACACTCGCGCCAACTATTTATCTGGACTCGGTTCCTCGCCGCTATTCGGTCCTTTATCGATCCTTCTTGACGACCAATACATTCGGGTTTTTTGAATTATGTTGTTGCCTTGTTTATGTATGCTTTCGTTTTTAGAGAGCTAATCACCTGAAGATGTCATAAGGGATTTAGTGTTTGATCTCTTACAGAGGAAGCTTTTTTATGAATCTTTTTTTTCGATTTTTTAACATTAGAACTAAGTGTATTTGGGCTTTGGGTTTGAACGACCAATTTATTGTCAATTTTTGTTTTACGTCAGGCTCCGATCGGAGTCCTCTTCAGGATATTTGTTTTGTTATTTTTAACACAAATCCAAAAAATCTGGGCAAAATACATGAAAATACTCAAAATACAAAATTCAAAATACTTCAGGTATCTAAAAATACAAAGACTTCAGGTATCTAAAAATACAAAATACTGCAGGTATCTAAAGATACAAAATACTTTTGGTACTTTAATCCTTTTGTACTTAACATACATTTCTAAGTACTTACAAAATATTCTTTTAAAAAACCCGTATAAAGTTCAATTCTAAGGCATTGCGCATTCATTGGATGTGGTAGTAATTGTTCAATGTTGCATAACACACTTCATACATGCATATTCGTTTGTTAGTTAAACTGAATTGAGGAAATAATCGGTTTCGAGACATTTTCACGTTTACGCAATTGACTTCAGTACATGAAGACATTTTTTCTAAATGTGATTTTTCAATGTTTTAGAACATTCAAAACACATTCATGGAAACAAAGCGTCTTCAGACTTTAGAACTTCAAACTGTTTTTTTTTTTCTTCATAAAAGAAGCTTTCATTCATTAATCGCTTCGATTACTGAATTAAATTATCAAACACCCGAATCAATTTTATGAGGAAGCCAATTTAAAAAAATAGTATGATGAAGCGAATTAAAAAAAAATAGTATGAGGAAGCGAATTTAACAAAATAGTATGAGGAAGAGAAGGTACCGTTATATTAAGTAGAAGGAAGTTGACAGTGTTCATTTGCAAATCGTTAAGTCGTCAAGAGCCACGATACATTGTGTTGTTTGGTCTGAAAGCTACAAGTGAACATTTTTTAATTCAGTTCCCAATGTTTAAATTCCCCACATCACTCCGAAAAAATTCAAAGAGATAGTCCAGTATATGAATTTTATGACCGTGAAAAACTGTTTGAATTCAAATAAGTAATCTCACTGAAAAAAATAATATGTTGAATTTTTTCAGGTGACTCAACCCCGTTAATTTAGTAATTGGAGTGACTTATTGTCGAACAAAGTGAGAGTGAAATGTATTATTAAAAGCGTTAAATAATACATTTCGCTTGTTACAAGTACATGTTAAATTTCAAATTTAACGTGAACTTGGTAAATATTTAAAAAATGTTCCGAATATATAGGATCAAAAAATAGAAAAGTATTTTCTATTTTCTAAGGTACTTAAAATACCTGAGAAGTATTTTAGTATTTGAAATACTTGAAGTACATGATGTATTTTAAATACTGCCCAGCTCTGATCTGTATCAACATTCGTGATAATTGATAGATCGCCACTGTTCATATGACGTTTGAACCATAAAGCAATATTCAGCAATATGAACCGACTCCTGCGGTTGAAATATGTGCGAAAACTATTTTTTCAACGATGCTAACAGAAAACAACAGATATCGGGCAATCCACCCCGTTTCGACTAGCACTTGACCTCGATATATTATTTATAATATTTTTCAAGTGACGAATCGAACGCTATAATTTATAAATCCGAGAGATGTAGGCAAGATTTTTCTTCTCATGGTTCTTAAGATTTTTTTATTTAAAAAATTATTTTTCAAGTAAAATAAGCTTAAAAACTGTAAGGAGAAAATTTTTGCCCACTTTGGCAATAAGCCAGGAAATTTTGATACTCAACAGAGTATTTTTCAAAATTTTTTTAGGTTTGACATTATGGCATTCAATATGTCACTTTGGAAAAATATTTTTTTTAAATGTGCATAGTTCGGAAATTCTGAGAAAATTTCGGAAAATCCGATTTTACACGAATAAACATTAGACCAATTAATTTTTTTTTCTATTTTTCAATAATTTTTTTTAAGACCAAAACCTTTAATACTATAAGAAGAAAAATCTTGCCCACTTTTTCTTTAATCTGGGAAATTTTTGAGATTTTTCATTTATAGCGTTCGATATGTCACCTTGAAAAAATATATTGAAGAAACAATTGCTATTGGAAAAAAAAATCTGGTGCATTTGAGGGTCTAACTAAGCCTACAAAAAATGACGAGCCAAATCGGAGAGGTCGAGGTCAAGTGCTAGTCGAAATGCGGTGGATTCCCCTATATTTTAGGTGTTATTGTATGCGACGATTGGCGGTCAAGTTTTATTTTGATGAAATTTTTGCGAAGCACATCTCGGGTTTGGGACATAGATTCAAAGAGCGCGAAACTGAAGCCTAATTCAAATTCCACTAATACGAATCTTTTTACAAGTATCGATTGTAGCTGCTTAATGAATCTATTTAATAAATTAAACAAATTCTCCAATCAGTCACGATCGACGAATTATTATCTCGAACAATTCCCCAATTTTTTAACCGTAGGACTCGATTCACAAATATCTCGCAAGCGGACAAAAATTTCAACCCATTTAACAACAGAACAACACAAAAAACAAAAGAAACACTTTCCAAGTCATCCATCGTGCTAAGAGAATGTTTTATTTTGGATTTATATAAAAAATAATGAAAGCCGAATCGTAAAACAAACATTGGTCGTTTGAAGCTAAAGCACAAATGGACTTATTTATCAGTGACCAACCTAATCGACACCACTTGACGTTTGACGTAGAATGGTCTGAAACGTGCAGAAAAGTGGTTTAGAACGATTTTCCAGATAAAAAGCCGAAAATTCATATGACGGTAACTTGTAAACGTCTCTGACCAAAACAGCTTAAATGTAAACAATATTTACAGTACTAGCTAATCTTCAATTAGTACAAATTCTATACAAATCGCTTGACGTATTTAATTATGATAAGAATTATAAAATTTTGAGAAAAGTACGTAAACGTTTTAGCTCGAACGAATTTTTAGCTATCGGGCTGAAACTTCGTATTAAAATCGAACAAAGTGATGCGACCTTTGGTATTGAATTTGGATTGCATCGGTAAAGCGGTTCGGTTTTTGAACGTATTTGAAATTTTTAACGAATTTTCGTTTTGTTCTAATTCCGGTAAAATTCTAACAAATCGACTAAAATTCCCCACACAGAAAATATAACATTGAACGCTGCTACGTACTAAATTTGTTGATGATCGGTAAATCACTTCGGATTCTAGGTGATTTTTAATTGTACGACGAATTTTTTTCTTGCTTTAATTTAGGCGACATTTCAACAAATCGACTCAAATTTTCTAGAGAGGAAAACTAAAATTCAGCCCTGCTATGTACCATTTTTGGTGATAATCAGTAAAGCGGCCAGATTTTACATTACTTAATTTGTGCTCAAATAGTTACAACTACACTGATAAAAAAACCGTTAAAACCAACAACATGTGCGCTTGCAGGCAGCGAAAAAAATATTTCTTTTTGATTTAATTTGATTAATCGAAGCGACTGATAGAATCAATAAATGTTTCGATTATTATCAAATAGATTGTCCAACCGACAAAATATTCTTTTCGCCGCCCGCAAACGCACGTTTTGTCGATTTTTCCTATGTTTTTTCTTAGTGATATATAGACTTTTCGTTTTTCTTTTTTTATCAACAATTTATCACTAAATGTTATTTCTTGATGACTCAAATTTTTATGAATCTGGGATTTCTTAATATATTTAAAATAAGGATGCAGAGGGAAAGCATTTTATACGAGGAAGCCGAAGATAAAATGAACTTTCTTGAATGCAAAGTTCTTCGGTGCATCCTTTCTTAAAAAATGATATCCTTCTTTTAAAAAAACTTGCACTTTTAATCTCATTAAGTACATAATAAGCAGTATAATTCTGCAATTTTGTAAAGTCATACAGAGCATGAGAAAGGTGTGAAGTCAAAAGTAAAATTTTGAACTTGTAATTTTCAGACCAAACCAGTCAACCAATTTTAGTGTTCGATAATTTATTATTTTATTCGTCGGCGAGTGAATTTTCGAATTAATATGGCGATCCTGAATGTAATGGAAATGAGATTTACTGTAACCAATCGTTCAGTAATTTTTTGACAGAGAAAGCTTTATTGACACTTGTAAAGTCATAACTTTGTCATAAAGACCTGAAATAAAAATTCCTATATTGAATACAATATATATACTGGGTGTTATATATTTGATAAGGTTTTGATTGAAAATTGTTCAACAAAAGTGTGTTATTTGTAGAATTTTTTTTACCTTTTTTAGGTGACTTTCAGGCGACCCTTAACGTGTCGTCAAACTTTAAATGAGGAATGGCGGGAGTGGTCTTTCCTCGGCTTCTAAAAGCTCGATAATCCCAAAGAGAGCAGAAAAGGCAGGAGAATCAACTTTTCGAAAAATCTGAAAAATTTGAATTAATATTGAAGTTTTTACTTATGAAACCTTTAAACACGTTTTTCTCAAAAGTGAATTTTCAATACTCGTATCATATATAGCTGAGAAGAAACTCTAATCGACCGATCTCGATAAGATTTGATATACGTTATACTAAACTTAAAATCTATAACATTAATCTGACTGTTTCTGAGTTTAAAAAAAAAAGATTTTTTTTTATTGCGGAATTTAGCAAGTCCTTTTTTAGAAAATGTTACCTTTTTGTTTCAAAGCGTACTGATTAATCAATTTTAATAATTTCTCACTGCTTCTTAGTTCATGTTCTGCGTATGGGTGTTAATGAAAGAAAAATGTTCGTTGGTTTTTTCAGATGAATCAGGCCGACGTTACATGTCACGCCGTCTGACGGCATTCGCCGCAGCTCGTGTAGGACACCGTGCGATACCTCCGCCATTTTTAAAGATTTAATAAAAATAAAACGACGCAGCAGCCAAAAGCAATTATAAAACGTATCCAAAGTCTCAAAAATGTTGAAGTAATTTTTCGTTTAATAAGAAAGAAAAATCGAAAACAACTTGTCCATCTAAAGGTATTCCCCCGTTAAATGACGATTTTTTTTCTAATTTTTCCAGTATTTCGTTGCGCAATTTCGGCGTTTCACTTCCGGTCTGTGCAGGAGACTGCTGCGTCGCTTCCGGTTCACGGATTCCTTCATTTCGTGATTACGCAACTTTTGAACACGTCCTCGGACTCTTTTTGCACATCTTAACGGATCTGCATAAGTTTCTGGTCCAAAAACAAGTCGATTCCCTATTTTTTTTTATACGAGAATTTAGATGATGAGGTCGGAAGTGTAGACAACAGCCTCGGTAAGTTTGAGTTTATCTTAATTTTTAAAATACAGAATAATCTATTTATTCGATTAACTTTCCATTAGGCCAGAAAAAAAATTTACAAAATTTTCTAGCGTATAATCGGATACTTTTTTCAAATTTTAGAAATAACGAAAATGGCTGTACAAGAGAAGATTTATTATATACTAAAAAAAATTCGTTACTTATTTATTAACAAATGGTTCAAGTTATAAAAAAATCATCCGGTCATACGACAGAAAATGATCAACACTATGCTCTGTCTGAATTAAAGTTTAAGAAAAATTTATTAGTTTCAGAAAGTGTAAGTGTTGTATAATCTAAAAATGATAAACGGCATGAATTAATTTTTAATATATGGGATATTTATTTCTCGTCAATATCATATCTCAATAATATAATGACATAATACAATAATTAAAAAATATAGTGTTTTCTAAAAGTACAAGTTAATAATGTAAGTAGAATGCAGTAATATGACAAAGTCGATGATCGTAGATTATTTTCCTTCTCAATCCAAAAAACGAACATACTCCGTTGCGATAGGGTAATCAAAACAGTAATACAAAATATAGTGCAAATATGCGCGCTATACACAACAAGGAAGGAATTCATTTTAGTAATTCCGCTAATATATCAACGTTCATCCGAATGAAACTTTGAATCTTAGATACATAATTAAATCGTTAAAAAAACAATGGTCCTTCTAACATCGATAAAGCTACGTTTATTAGCTCTACGTATCGAGAAATATGAATTTTATTTCGTTAACTATCTTCTCTTGACTATAATATGGCTGCCTATGCTGCACTATAAGGCCTACAACGAGCCAGAAAATGTTCGCGTACGGTTTTCAAAGTCCGAACCTTATCGCGAATCAAATTCGGCTGTATCCTCTTTTTTTTCTTTAACATTTAATAACAAGCTGCTCGATATATCACTATCAGGTGTTTTAAGATGAAAAACAAAAGAATATTTTAAGAAATAAATAGAGAATACTTTCGTAAAACGGTAGTGCGCTAATAATCAGAGATGCTCGATCCTTTTGTTTTCGCACGTCTCCTCGTAGGCAATTTAATAGGCCAGAAATACTGTTTCCCTATACTGTTTATAATATTCGTCAACGATTTGACCTAATAATTTTGCTTGGACGCACATCTAGATTTCATCTAATCTACATGAATCCTTGCATTCATAAACAAAGCCCTACTTTATATCACATATAATATTGAGGACATATCTACAAATTTGTTTGTTTTTTTTTCCCGCAAAACTGTCAAGTCAATAAGATTCGTGGTGTGTGGCGTTCAATTCTGGAACCTAGCTGGTCGAAGAATCGAAAAATTCAATGGATCGGGATATCCCCGGAGGTAAAAAGTAAATGTTTCTATTGCCTAGGCCGTACACGGCTATCAGAACAATCACGACCTGGATGAATCCAATATTCGATAATGTAGGCTTGTTTTCAAAACAATTGTCGAGAACAGAATACAAACTGCAAAAAATGTTGTACACGAAAATTAACATACGATACGAAGTATTTACGAACAAAAACTTCGCATCTTGAATTTTCTAACATCTTCAGCAGCTATGCAGCTTATTGAAGTTTTAACCATCTCATAATTAACAAACGCAAGTTTAACTTTTTCCATAAATCTGATATTCATTATCTTTAAGAACTTCGATGAAAGCAATTAAAAGAAAAAAAAAATCCGCAGAGATTCATTCGAAAGTATAGTGAAAATGAAAATGATGGCCCATTTATGTGGCCAATAATTCGATTTTCGTGGTATTTTCTCATAAACTCATCTGGAAAACCTTTTTTGTTCGTTTTGTGTTTAAATCTTTGAACATATTTTTCACCATTATCGTAGAATATTCCCAGAAAATTATGAATATTATTTATGGTATAAATTGATTGAGTTTGTAAGTAATGCGATAGTTAATATCGTGAATACAGCCAATCTGGAAGTTAGTTTTCATTGAAAGTTTGAAACTGCGAGGTGAACTTATGTTACGGATGCTAACAGGTTGAAAAAAGAAGAATATTATTGCCACTGATTGCAACGTATCTAAGTCTGAAGGTTAATAGTCATTCATAGTTTTAATCTCTTAATACCCACTAATATTGCTATGCTTTGTTCTTAGTTCGGGCGCTAAACTCTTTGGAGCACTGCCCAACGTGTTCCCTGGTCAAATCTTACCTAAGATATCGTCTATGAATACGTTTTTTTTCTAACATTGTACATTTCTCAATTTCGTGTTACTTGTGTTTTTTTTCCTTCTTTTCTCGCTCAATCTCTCCCTCTCATTGACACCGTGATAATAGACTTATTAATATATATATTACTACGCACTGAATCTTAAATAATTTGATTACCGCTTTACCGTCGAGCTTGTAAAGCATACAGCATGAACGTTTACGTTCGCTTGTCCATCGGTTCTCAAAACAATTCGCGCAGCTTTCATCGAATACTGCAATCGTTGAAAGCACTCGTGACAATGAAAACGAAGTAACGAGCTACGAAAGCTCGTATCAAATATCCGATAATTCCGCGAGTAAAGTTCGCCTTTAGGCTCCACAAAATTCTTACTCGTCAACGTTCCGGAAATATGCTGTACAAACGTCATATTTTAAATCCACTCCTATAGCCTGTAGTTGCTTAGTTAGATGAATGTATACACATATCTAATTAATATTATACAATAGCCCTGAAGCCAAAACTGCGTAAGCGCAGTTTCAGTGTCTATGAACTCTCGAATCTCTCAATTCGGGACACATATTAGCTTCATCTTCATGTTTTTTTCTTATATATTTATATATATAATATATATATAAACATAAATATCAAACAACAATGTAGGCGACCGATAGTTCTGTCCTGCTCGCAATATGTACAATATATAATTGTAAAATATGTACTGATAATTATATTAATCTAGGAATCTTTTACACGCGTATCTCCATGAAAGTTGTCTGTTTACATTTCTTCTTTTTGTGTTTTTGTTTTTTAAATCTGCTAGGCTCAGAGAAAAATAGTCCAGTTCTATTGGCCCAGAGAAACGGATTGAGACAAACAATTTATATTTTCGACTGGAGCGTCGATACTTCGCCTCTTAGCTTCTGTTGTTATTGTTCGGACTTAGGGGACTTCCTATATTGTCAATTTCCCGTTGCGCTCTTGATATTTTAACTTTGTCCCTGGGCGTACCGTCTTCGCCAGTTTCCATCGCGAACATCTTCATCTTCTCCTTGAAACTGAGTTTCTCTGGTACCTCGCCTTGCTGGGCGTTTTGCTGCTGCTTCTGCTTCTCGGCTAAGCGTTTTTGTCTCGGATCTCTGTAAAAAAAAACACAAATATTGATTAATAGGAGACATAAAAAAAACGGATTAAAAACCTGAAATATTTGTGATACTTACTTGTAAACTTCTTGAGCCCCAATAACTCCTGGTGTTGCTCCTTGAAACTGTCCACCAGGACCATCTGGAGTTTTCGGAGATGCTAGGAGAGTTTCCGCGTCATTTATAAAATTCTGCGGACAAATATCACGGTAACGGTAAATAAATAGCCAACAAAATTGGTTACATTTCGCTCTCGCGATCACAACGACGTTTTTATGTCACGATATGGAATTCAAACACGAACTTATCAATAATAATACAATCCTACGGATTCTTGTTGTATGGACGAGATGATAATATGGATTTACGATGACGGCATCAGCAGACAATGAACGAAACAGTGGGTGAATGGTGGGTCGACGATATATATTTAATTCTGATGAATACATGACGATGTTCGATGATTGACAATAAACACAAAACAGTTAACAGTAAACTCTTGACAAAAAAACGACAACAAAAATCGTCATTTCATGCGATGATTAACATTGACGATAAAATGATCAGCAGAACGTTGCTATTTTATGTCGTATACCTTATTTGGGTACCTGCCCACGTGTGCGTATCAAGAGAATATAGTTATGTTTAATAACGGTCAAAAATGTTTCTCGATTATTTTTTTATTCTGTCGTAACGTTCAGTTTGTTGTTATAGCAGTTTTTATTCGAAAATTAACGATAACTTACGTTAGGATCTTCTCTGATAGTGTCCATCGTGATGGAGGAAGTCGTGCTCGAAGTTACAGACGAAACGTTACGCGGTGGTTCGATGTTTGCGTTGGGATCATGGAAGGAGACCCTCTTTATTGTGGCTGTCGAATGAGAACCGCCAAGAGGGACATTTGATGTCGTTGAGGTGTTTGATCTAAGTGCGCTCTGTTGAGACATTACTGCGTAACTGGATCCACGCTCCGGTGGAGGAGGCGCATCGCTGCCTCCGTTTTGCGAAGCTGTAAATAAAATTCGGCCTCATTATTACAAGTTCACTAAAAATAAGCAGAACTTAAACATTTGGCGGAGATTATCTTCTTGCTCACAATTGTAAATGCTTAATATTTATGATTATTTTTTCCATCCAAATTTCGACCAATAGAATTGCACCATTCGACGTCATGTGGTACAACCTGAAGGGAATTATACTCATAATTTTTTGATAATTTCGTCGGTTGATTGCTATATATACAAAATAAAAAATCATTTAGCCGCGTTAATCTCTGCCAAACGGACAGATTAAATTCAATTGTGACAGTCGAAGGATTTTATCAAACATAAACCGTAATTTTCGTCTCATGGTGCAATTCCATTAGTCGCAATTTGGATTGGAAAAATAATCCCCCGAATACCACTCGAGCTTCGAAATTAATCTGATATTTCCCACAGCGTTCCCTGCACATAAATGAGTTCGTCAAGTTTTCCAGAAAAATCACTCGGGCTACGCGCTCGTGATTTTTTAACCTGGACAACTTGATTAGTTCATTGTTTGCAATGAACCTATCGGGAAATATCCGATAATTTCGGAGCTCTTGTGGTATTAAAAATGAAAATAGGATGATGTTGTAATTCCCTTTATTATAGTTGTTTTATCCTAATAACGTGAAACGATAATTAATTCATTGTGTCATTTTTTTTTGTTAGCAGCAGAAGCTATTGATTTTCAATCAAATTTCAAAGAAGTAGGCAAACATAATTAATGCATTCAGAAAGAAATGAACGATCGTGCCCTCGTATTTTTCACGATTCCTTCCAATGTCCGAGCAAAAATGACTTTTTTTTTGCAGCCATTCAAATTTGCACATATCAATCCATAATCTCCAATGGTTGTGATTATGAAATCATGATTACAAAACAAACTGCACTGTGAGTTATATTTCTTCAATTAATGGGGATTTCACATTCAAATAGAGATGATGTTGCAATCTGCTTTACGATTATGATTTCATAATCATAACATGCGGTGATTATAATACATTGTCTAATTGTTTATCAGCTGCAAAAACTATCGATTCACAATAAAATTTGACGATAATTTTTTCGAAAAAAAATAAGAAACGTAATTAATGCTTTAAGAAAGTAATGGAGAATTGTACACTTTCATTTTTCCTCGAATTTTTTAAATATCTGAGCACAAATGATTTTTTGCAAATATTCAAAAGTTAACACAATTGTATAATCACTACAGATTATCATTGTGAAATGATAGTAAAAAAACTAACTGGACTGTAAACGATATTTAGTAATGACGTTTAAAACTCCGGTCCAAACTCGGGCATATAATAAAAACAAAATCCAAAATAACCAAACTCTTGACAAAATAACGAAACAAAACTTACAAGGTGGTGAGCTTGGTCCATTGATAACGAGATTATCAAGTCTCAACATTCCTGGATGCAATTGTTGTTGGCTCTTGAGATTCGACTGATGATGTTGCATCTGCTGTTGCATCTGTTGCTGTTGTTGCTGCTGTTGATGCTGTTGTTGCTGCGCATACAATTGTTGCATCTGCTGTTGATGCAGCTGAAGTTGTTGTTGCTGTTGTCTAATCTCTTCCTCGCGTTTCCTCTGATTCTCATCAAACTCCGCCTGGATTTTCTTCAGCTCGTCTATTCTCCGCTGACGTTCGCGTTCCTCATTAACCTGCGAAACAGCGTTGCCCTTGGAATTATTCGCCAATTGTTGTCCCATAGCAGATCCATAAGTTGGCGACATCGGCGACTGTTGTTGCTGTTGCTGTCCGGCGTTATTTTGATTCTGCATCTGCTGAGAATGCAAACTCGAGCCGTCGTTCTGTCCAGGATAAGAATTTCCATGAGGTCCTTGTTGACTCGTTGCGGTGTGAAGCGGAACGCTCGTCGATTGCAGCTGACTGCCAACCGGTTGCGGCGACAGAGTTCCTCTCAAAGACTGATTATTCGCATTCGTTCTCATCAAGTTATGCTGCTGTTGATTAAGTTGATTATTTCTATCTTGATTGGCGGCCATGCGAAGAAGCCCTTGAACCCTCTGAGCGCTTTCGTTCTCAAGATCATTGCTCTCGTCGTCATCGTCTTGCTGATTGGCAGCTTCTTCCGCTCTCTTCTGAAAATCGCGCTCCAATTGCAAAGCCCGAAGTTGTTCTTCTTGCTGAGAAGTTCTGTGAGGCAATGAGCTTAATTCCGCAATTTGTTGATCCCGCCAAAGTCTCGCGGCTTCTCGTCTTCTCGCTTGTTCCTTTTCTCGCTCCTCTCGTTGCCAAGGATTCGTCGCGCTGTACTGATACTGTCGAGCTTGTTGCTGAGCTGCTCCGGCAGCTGGGTAATAACCTCCTCGTGGAGGATCCTGCATACTTGCTGTGTACCTCGCGGCATCCGTTGGTTTACTACTGTACAGTGGATGAGTCGAAGTATTCAAAGGCGGCGGTGGTGGACTTTCTCTGTAACCGTCTTCAGGAAGCATCGGTCTCGATGGTGGCAGACTCTCGGAATTTCCTTGGATATTTCCGTCACCGTTTGGCGTTCTGCTTGGCACGTTATCGCTGTTGTATTGTCCGTTTCTCGAGTCCGAAGGACCGTTTGTATATTGCGGACCGTTCAGCGAGCCGCTACCGAATTGACGATTGTGTTCCATTACTTGTCTGTTCGCATCGGCGCCGTAATCGCTGCCTGGTCTTCCGGTTTCCATAACGTGACCGCGAATCGGTTCGTTCTTTCCTTTAGCCGCGGTTCCATAATTATTTGGCGGTTGCGGTGGGTGTTTGGTAAATTGGCCGTATTGGTTGTATTGAACGTCGGAATATGCGTAATTCGGCGCCATTTGCTGTCGCGTGTTGTACGTTGGCGAATTTGGACCCAAATTTGGCGTAGAACCGATTGGTCGCGATGGTCTGATCGCGTTTGCTGTCTGTGCTGCTGTCATTGGACGCACGTTGTAAGTGTTTGGCCTGTATTGGTTTAACGCCGGTGCTGCTCCTCCGCGCAGCTCACGACGACGCACCTCCTCTTGCATCTCTTGCAACTTTGCTTCCTGACGAATAATGTCGCGGGAGGACTGAGATCTCGGCGGTGGGCCTTGCTGCTGACCCTGGCCTCCGGGGTAACCCGTTGGCTGCGCACCTTGCGGTATGTAAGCGGAAATTGGTCGATCTCGCGCCTGATTCAACTCTGATGCTGGTCGGTTTAAGGAATTTTGAGAACCTCGCAGACTTTTTTGAGTGTGGAGAGGACTTCTGGAATAAAAGATTAAGGACGTTGAGTTTCAGTTTATGAGTGAAATGATTGCGGCATTTTATGTACTCCGTAATTTTATTTTTCATTCCATAAGAGAAGACATAATTTTGTCTTCAAGGAAACCTAGTCACTTAAGGATGTAGGAGCGCGATGAGGTACTCAATTTCCTGAAAAGTGAGAATTCAGAGAAAAATTTGAACACTTTTCGATGGAATAAAAATCTGAAAAAAATCAAGCATAAAAAAGGTGCGCAAAAGATTAATTATTAATATTAATGATTGCAAAATGTTATTAACAAATAGGTGAAAAGAAAATTGTGCAACAAATTATGCGTCAACCTTACATTTTTTTCGAATAAAAATGATTCGTTAAATTTTCTGAATACGTATGAATTTTTTTCAGAATGTTGTGTAATGTTTAAAAATTGCGGTTTTTTTTCTTGTATGAGCGGTATTCGCGACTCTATTTGATCAATCGTTTGGAAACTTCTTGGGTGTAATGGGTGGTTTTGTGACAAACACATATGAAAAATTGACGACTTAATATGTATTTTTGAAGAAAAAAAATTCCAAAACAACAAAATTTCAATGATTAGAACAAATTCTGGAAAAAATCGTACGTATTCAGAAAAAACGAATGAATCATTTTCATTCGAAAAAAAAGTTAGGTTGACGGGTAATTTGTTGAACAATTTTTTTTCTCACCTATTTGTTAATAACATTTTGCCATTATTAATATGCAAAATTCATCTTTCCCGTATCTTTTATATGCTTGATTTTTTTCAAATTTGTATTCCATTGGGAAGTGTTCGAATTTCTCTTTGAATTGTTACTTTTGACTACGTTGAACACCCCATCGCGTTCCTACATCCTTAAGTCATACACAAAAGTTATCGGATCAAAAATTCTGTAAATGATACGCTTTTTTTTTAAATCTTATTTAGGAACCTTATTCAATACGTAATAAGCATTATAATTTTGCATTTTTCTACAAACATACAGCGCAGCCCAATTGTGTGTTATAAAAAGTAAAAATTTTACTTGTCGGGGCTTTTAGACCAAACCGGCGAATGAATTTGTGTTCAATATAGTTTATCCGTCAAAGCGTGCATTCTGGAATAAATATAACGATTCTAAATGCTATGATAATTAGATTTATTGTAACCAATTGTTGAGTTATTTCTTAATGGATAAAGATTTGTTTACACATTTTGAATTATAGCTCAACCATAAAGACCTGAAATCGGAAATTGCTGTATTTAGTTCAATAGTACTCTTCAACAGATAAATAAGACGTCTTTTTACCTCACACTATGTTGGTGCACTGTCTGTGTTTATAAAATTACGGAATGATAATGCTTTTGATGTACTTTCAATCAAGTTTTCAATGGAAGATTTTTCAACAAAGGTGTAACACTTACAGAATTT
Source organism: Tromatobia lineatoria (assembly GCA_949699805.1). Taxonomy (NCBI): domain Eukaryota; kingdom Metazoa; phylum Arthropoda; class Insecta; order Hymenoptera; family Ichneumonidae; genus Tromatobia; species Tromatobia lineatoria. The sequence goes on from OX453038.1 coordinate 16,782,026, forward strand.
TTTTGTTACGACTTTTTTAGGTGACGAGTACTCGTGAGCTGATGCAATGTGAAAAAATACTCGCTAAAGATATTTTTTATGCCGATTTGAAGAGAACTGAACTCTGTTTGTGAATGTTATACGTCACAAAAATATTACATATATTAGAAAAAATGTGTTGCATTTTTCACTCAAGAATTGTCTTGCAAATAACGGATCCGTGAAAAGTAGAATGTATTTCCAAGATGGAGAATTTGAATATGAAAACGGTAATTACTCAAATAGGACTCGGAGTTTTCAAGTTTTGTAATTGAAAACAAGTATTCGTCAACGTTTTGTTGTTGATAATCAACGAGTTTTTTTTTAATTAAAGAATTTTTACCTGTCGTCGCTAGGATTTGGAGGACTGGGTTGCTGTTTCATCGTCGGATCTTGATTCCTGTACACACTGAGGTTCTGGTAGAATCTCTCGGCCTCGTTGCTCTGCATGTTGCTCGGCATATTGGGGTGCATCTGATGCGGCGTCAGATTTGGAGAAGATTGCTGACGACTCACCAAACCCGTGGGAGGCAAAGTTCCTACTCTCATTGGATCGTGCAAGTTATGGCTCGATCTAAAACGTAAAATGAAATTTGCACGTATTGTGAATTTCCTTAAGGAGGTTCGTCAGTAAAATTGTAAATGCACAGAAAAGTCTGAAATAATTACCGCGTTTTAAATAATTCATAACAAACTCACATGAATTTTCGTCCACATCGTTTACACAAAATCAATTTTTTTATGCATGCATTTTAACATGGGCTCTTATGGCGTATTTACGAATTTAAATAAAAAATAATAATTGAAATTTTTTTTTACATCGTTGAAGTTTTAAGTATTTCGTGGAATTAATTCTTTTTTTTTATGTAAATAATTTTTTCAATTTTTTTTTTATTCGTAAATATGCTATAAGAGCCCATGTTAAAATGTATGCATGAAAAAATTAATTTTCTGTAACCGATGTAGACGAAAATTCCCAAAAAATTCATGTGAGTTTGTTATGAATAATTAAAAACGCGGTAATTATTTTAGATTTTTCTGTGCATTTTCAATCTTACTGACGAACCTCCTTAACTCGATATTTTGCAATTATTCTTAACAAGGGAAATTATACTCCGAATTCACTAAGTCACCGAATATAGTTTTTTAAGAAGGCTGAATTTTTTATTTTAATCTTCTTCTCTCGCTAAATATTTACCTAGAGGGGATAACAGTCACTCTTTTCCTGGAAAATCTCTCTTTCTACGTTTAATAAAACTTTTATATATTTTTTACGATTATGGTAGAAGATTCTTCAAAAGTTATGAACATCGCTTATGGAATGAATTGATAAATGAGAGATCAAAAGTAATGTAACGGTCAAAATTGTGAATATAATACTAATCTGGAAGTTCGTTTTTCTTGAGAATTCGGAACCGCGCGGCAATATTATGTTATGAATGATAACAGGTCGACAAAAAGAAAAATATTATTGCCACTGATTGCAACATATCGAAGTCTGGAAGTTGATAGTCATTCTTAGTTTTAATCTCTTATAATACCCACTTCCTGGTCAAATTTCATTTTAAAAATCGTCTATAAATCCGTTTGCATAGCACTCCAGATTGTTTAAAACAATAGAATATTTTTTTAGTATTTTCTCATCTTGCTAAATATTTACCTAGAGCGTATTGCAGTAGCTCCGTTCATGGCTGGCATCGGAGGAGGTTGCACCGGCGGTGTAACGCTGTTACTCGACGAAGCTCTGCTGTATCCAGGATTGAATACTTCGTGCTGCTGTTTTCCCTCAGTCCCTACGTCTATAAAAGTTGTTTAGAATTAATAAACACATTACAAAGAAACACTGTCATAAATTGTTCGAGTAAAATTTTGTGCTGGTGATCTGATGAATATAGAAAGTGATGTACGAAGATTTTGCGACAGGCAAATAAGTCGTGAACGGTTGAGGGCCTTTTGTGTCGTAAAGCTTGAAGCATTTTTCCTGTTTCTATTATTTGACATCACAAAAACACTGACAGACAACGTTGTGGATTTTATAAATACAGTAGCTTTGACAATTACGCAGCACGACGCAGCAGAGTTACTTACTATGCAGGGCTGGGACAGACTTGCTGCTATGAATTTGCTGGGGTGTCGGTTCGTGTCCAAGCCGTGATGGCAGGTCGCGTTCACTCATGCGACGAGGTCCTGCGATAGCACAAGATGCACAAAATTGCAAAGGGTTAATGCTCGGACATGCCGTAAGCTGCGAAACACTATGTGTAACATACATGCAAATTTATCCTAGGTGACACGATTTTGGAGAATCGATGAATAATTTTGTTCTTGAAACACGAAAATTTGTTGTTGAAATGTTAAGATTACTGAAAAAAAGTTATCGATGATTCTATCTATGCATATGATTATAATTGTCGGTACAAAAAGCATGCACCAAATTGTGTTTCCAAATTAACTTTAAGCAGGTCAGTTCAATGGAACCGTTGAATTAATTAAATTTGCGACAAATATGTAGTAGACTTTGTATAGGATTGTAGTTGAACGTAAATAAAAAATCATGCTCCAGTGTCTTGCAACTCAATTCTAAGTGATACTATTGAATAATAATGTTGAATCTATTGAATCTTAAAAAAACGTCGGGTTGTAATTAGAATTTTTTTAAATGAAAAAAATTATTAATAATTCCAACTATGCGTATGATTGTAATTAAACGTAAATAAAAAGCATGCAGCGAGGATTTGAGGTAAGTCCGGCGTATCAGAAATGCGAAGCAGAGTTGTATACCTAGCCTCATTTTTCAACTTATTCTATTTAATTATTAGCTCCATAAACTTTTATGCAAATGTTTATTGCATTTGCAACGAAAACCTAAGTATTTGTCGAAAATCACTTTTTGATAACGCCACGAATGCTGAATAATGAACGACAGCAACATTTATAGTCCACAATATTAATTGACAGAGCGATTTCCATTGAGTTTAGCGTGAAATTCCTTTTTTATTTAAAAATCAATGTCCAGATAATTTGCTGTGCAAAGCATTCGAAACAACTAACATTGATGATTTATGAAACGAATAATCAAACGGAATAAGCGAAGAAATTATGGAAGGAAAGCAACTCTGATGCGGAGACAGAACAGTGTTTGATCAAATATAGCTATAATATGTAAAACCCAAAAGACCATTGCGATTGTGGGAAATGGTGGTGCGAGGAAAATTATTCGTATCTTCGATAACACAAGAGAACGAAATCCCGGGGGTAAAACAGAGAGCTACGCGGTGTTTCCGTTCGCGATAACGAAAATTACGTCACATAACGAAAAATGTTTGATTTGTAACTGAACCAGGCGGAGTGCAGATATAACAAGACGTCTATATCATAATCTGCACAGCTTACGCGAATCTGGACCGATTTCCAGCGGCGGAAATTCTCGAAAAATCCAGTCTCCTCTCTCGAATCTCGGCGTCGGTTTTCGTTCCGATATATCCATATCGCTTTTAGATCTTTTTCTGATTATCAGCGATTTTTTTCTAATGGGTTTAGCGATTCTCGAATTATTTTTAATCGGTACCGTGTCGTAATATTCTGAATTATGTCTACATTCGCGATCTCTCATCCGATAAACGTCACCTGCGCTAGCTCTTATCGGGCAATGATCGCACTTAGCTACTTTTTTGAGCGCATACAACGGTGCATTACCGATCGCCCTTTTATCACATTTTGAGCCCGGCATTTTTTCCAAAGATCGGTAAACCGGAGTTTTTTTAAATTCCGTTAAACTCGTGGATTTTTGGCTCAGTCCTTCGTGGCTCTTCGACAATTTTCTCGTTCTAATGAACGAAGCCGGAAATTTAGTTTTCGTTATTTCTATCCCATCGGTTTGTCGTGGTTTATCAGGAAAAATAATGGGACTGGAAGCGCGTTCGTTTTTTGCCACAGAACTCTCTTCAGTTTCGGTCGAAACATTCGACTTTTCCTTGAGATCTTCGTCACTGATTGAAATTGTGCTCTGTATAGTCAAATTTCCACTAGGACATCGCGTATTCAGTGATTGTTTGTGAAAGATACTAATATTTTCAGTGGATATTTCCGGAGCGGAAACGACTCTGGAGCATGTAGGAAAAATAAAATATTTTGGAGACTCATCCGTGTCGATTTGGCTGTCAGAATGCGCGTCGTCGTTGGCCATTAAGTCTTTCAATGACCAATACTTTTCTAGTTTGTTAATTTTTTTTCCAGGCGATTCAAAACCCGGCGAGATATTAAAGCTGCTCAGAATAGTGGGCAGCGAGTGTTTTCTAAAATGTTCTAAGCGCATTCTGCCGATTACCGTGCGATAACGCGGAATTTCAATCGTATTCACTTGACTATTGTCCGAGCTGTCGACCGACTCGGTCATTGTTTCTTTGACGGAGCTCGAGGCTTTAGAATCCTCAGCGACTTCTGATATCGGATCGTCCTGTTCTGGTATAAATAGCGGAGCGTCCGCGTTGTCCAAGTTAGCGAATTCCTTCAACTGTTCGATAATCTCTTGTTGCTCAGCGAGGGAAAGCTTCGAACTGCTTTTCTTAAGCTCGCCAGGCTCGATATCGTCACCAGTGATATTTTCCTCTCTCGTACCTCCATCTTCCTGTTTTTCCTTTTTACTTTCCTCCGCATCTATCTTCTCGTAGAGTCTCTGCATATCCAGCTCATTTTTAGTCTGTATATCCAGCAAAATCATGCTCCACTCTTTCTCAGGTGTTGTAGCGACGCTTTTATCGGCTTTCAGTAAATCGCTCTCAGACTTGTATTCCTTTTTGGCCGATCTTCGACGTCCCGAAATTTCGGGACTCCTTGGAGAAGCAATATCGGGTTCGGAAACGAATTGCCTCGAGGCACTGAGTTTTATTGACTTGAATTTTATCAAACCCGCTTCGCCGAGCTTCGAAAAGTGTTTAGTCAGAGCGGCGACTCTGCCGCATCCTAATCTCACTTCCTCGGGCGATTTCCAGCATTTTTCTTGGGTGTTTGAATCCTCGCTGGAAATATCGCTAATCAAACCGCTGAGATCTAGATTTAATTCTGGCATAATCGTGTGCATTTTCGGTGTGGAAACCTGTTCTTTTATTTCACTTTTGTCGTTTTGACTGTCGGTACTTTCGGAGCCGTCGTTGCTATCTTCTGGAGCTTCGGAGACACAAGCTTCAGTGATTATTTGATCTTTCGTAGAATCTTTTATTGACGGATCGTTGTGAGTCTGACAATGAGTCAAATGTCCGTGACAACAGCAGTGAGTAACGACAACTTTACGACTGGCGTCACACAAATCAATTTCTCGAAGCAAAGGACCGGCTTCTTCCAATTTAATGTCTTTGACGTTTCGATCAAGACTGTTCGTTCTAATTTTCCTGTCTTCACATTCTATCCTCACCCGATGCGCCAAAGCGCTGCTCGGTCTCGCCATAGTTTGCGAGGAATCTGCGGAAAGGTGGCGACACTTGATCATATTGATATGTAAATTGTTAGGATCTCTGAGATTATAAGCGCTTCGTCTGCTGTAATCATTGGATTCGTCGTGAAAACCACCGGATAAAATATTCTCCTGCGATCGACTCGTCGTAAATCCTTCGTCCAACTGATCGATGTAAGGAATCGAAGGTTCGCTGTCAAAGGTAAATGTATCTCTGCTACCCGGTTTTCCTCGTTCAACGGAATCGAGACTGTCTTGCGATCGATTAAGCGTCGGAAAAGTGAGTTCAGTCTTGTCCTTACTGTAATACCCGTATTGCGAATTGCACGAACGATTACGCGGTGGATTTTGAAGATGATTTCTTACGGGATAAGGAGGATAACGTTCGATGTGGCTCGGAATAGTTAGGAACATCTGATTAGGCTCTTGAATAATAGGTATTGGCCTCTTATTATTGGTCCAGTAATTTCGCGGTTGCGGATAATCCTCGTCGAGCGGCGCCTCGTCGATAGGATACATTGCCGCTAAACAGGAAGAATTATTCGCTATTTGCTGGCGAGCTAAGCTCTGCTGCGAAGACCCTGAACTGTGATTCTGATACGCATTGTTAGGACACTCGTAATTATTGTAATACTGCGACTTTGGTGCGTGAACTTGGGAAACTGTCGAACCTGGTAGTGGTATATGATCTACGTTCCAATCGACCAGACGCTCTTGGTAACCGGATGTTTGTCGCGGCATCGTCATTAGATTTCCCATAGAGTGCGAGGTCGACGGTTGCGGCGCCATTTCCGTATGTCGCGGGGGCTCTAATTGTTCCGACTTTGGTCGGGCCTTGTGCGCTGCTTGTGGAAGAATCGTTAGTTAAGCATTAGTCAAAAGCATTGCAAGGAGATTAATGGGTTTTCTTTTTTTTTTAGCGGCTATTTTACCGGAAGCGGCAGAGCTCAAAATGGACGAAGGTAGTCACAGTTTTGCACAGAACCACGAGATGTTATGATTTATTCAGAAAAGACAGACAAAGCTTAAAGATTTGCATTTTGGGGAAAATATGAAAATTGTTGCGATATGCTTGAAGAAATAGTGAATCTTTTGGAAGTTATTAAAATTACGTACCTCTTGTCATAACGGGAGATGGCTGCGATAACAACGTTGCTAATCCATGATATATGGCACCTTGTTTAGCGACTTCTAACGTCACTATAGGACCTGTTCGCACCAAATATTCTGCAGCTCTGCACCACAGACAATAATTATGGAGCATTAGTCACTGATTCTTGATTTGAGTATTCGAGAAAAGAATTTTAGGTAAAAACTCACTTTTCCTGGGTTATTCCCACTAAACTCTGGCCATCAACCTTGAGGAGTTGATCACCTGCTGTTAATCTTCCGTCCTGTATCGATGAAGATAAAACATGATGAACAGATTGTTTTTTGTGCACTGAAAAGTGATTTAGAGGAGCGAAACTTACCGCGTCTGCAGCTCCGCCGGCGACAACACTCTTGATGTAAATGCCAAGCCTATCCTGACCAGCTCCCTGTAACAAAGACGCGACTTCAGAAAAGAAATAACCGTAAAAGTTGTGAAGACCCGGTCGAACAACGGATAGAAGAGGGCTGAGAAGGAAGTTCGTACTTAAATGTATTCCTTCTTGCGTGACAGTCTACAGCCCCTTCACGGGTCGCTAACCACATGGGAATATGTACATCGCTCGTACGATTTACCATATGACCAATGTGCACACGCTTTGAGCACATCTAGGACATTTACTACGTTTGGGTGTTTTATGAGTTTTCGAGAAAAAATACAAAAAAAATATCGGCTTCAACATTGGCCAAAGAGAAAATAGTTTTAACTGGTTTTCAGAAGAAGTGGACTCTGGGAATTAACGCTTCAAGTACGGTAACGCGTTGACCGGAACAAGCCTCTTGCATAAATAATAAACGAACAAGCCGTTAGAAAAATCGCATAATTCACCATTGATTCAATTCCTCGTTTTTAAGTGAACTGGGAACAAACTTTTCTGATGGCTGGTTTAAAACTTAGTTACGTTTACGTTAGTTGCGGTTTTAATCAAATTGGGGATCTTTTTAGAGGTCAAAATTTAGGTGTTATCAATTTCGTACGAGCTCTTAGGAGTTAAAAATGTTATAGAATTTACGAAATTTTTTATGTACAAAGGAGTATGAAGTTTAGTACGCAAGTATAGCAAATAACTATTCGTGCATGTTGTAGAATGAAATTAATGAATGTGATTAATTTTAATATATTTATGTTGAATTTAATGTGTAAGAGACTTAGTATTGCAATTGAAAAATTGTTTAAAAATGTAATAATACTATAATATACTAATAATAATACCATATCTGGATATTATGAGTTAGTGCATAAATCATTAAGCAAATCACTTATTTAAAATCGAAGTTTTCAATAAATAAATTGTCTGTAGGTAAGTATGCGATTATCGATAGCGTTGAATCCTTTGACACGTCGTTTTCAAATACGCATATGATACCTTTTTGCGTAACGATTAAAACTTTGCACACTTCTACAAAAGTTTGAATTTTTTTTTAAGCCGCAAATTCAAAGAACCCGCAAAGTTTTCCTCTGCGTGAATGAGTGATTTCCCGAGAGTCTTCAAAACCAGCGCCAATATAAAATTTATCGTTGTACTATAATTTTATCTCGTGTCACTCTAATGGTCCATAGTTTAGTGCCTGTAATAACGAGTTTTACTCGCATTCTATAATTCCTCCCAGTTTTCTATCGACAATGAACGTTGTTTCAATAAGGTCGCAAAATCCAATCCCGACGTCGTATTCTCCTGAAGGATATGTCATTTTTTAACGGTTTGTGCGAAGTACAGAGAAAACCAGTCTTGCGAATGAGATCGGAAAATTCATAGCGCGATAACTGGCTTCTTTATAGCCGGTTAATAATAAAATTGCGAAACGAGTTTCTCGCATGGCGTTTATACCGGGCGGGCGTTTAACACTGGAACTGTTGAACATATCGGCGACCAACGGGGAGGTCTTTGTCTTATTTAATAGGTTGTATGCTAAACGAACGGGAGAGAATAGTACAATGGTGGATTTACCTTTGCCGCAACAATACTCAGTCCCATTCCGTTCGTAGACTTGTGCAACTTGATGATCTGGATTTCCGGTTGCCCGTGATTCTGTCCGACGTGACCGGAATATCCACCCGATCGATTGCTCATGGCGCTTGGACTTCGAAGCTGTAAGAAAAAGACGATGGACACGTTTTGATCATTGTCGTATGTTACGTCCTGGCTATTTTTCCTGAGATAATTAATTATTATTGCGTTCCATTCTTTTGAAAATTCGGTCTTAATAACTGCTTATGTAAATCCGTTCCGTTACTCCGAGCTTCATACGTTGCACTTATATTATTTTCGGTGACCTCACGTGTCGTGCGTTGGCAGCATCTTTGGGCCGTCGCGCGGTCCCCAAAAACCCCACTCCAACTTCAACTTATTCTTTCATCATTCCTTAAATTAATTTTCTCATCAGTCTTCAATCAATTTCCAAACAGCCAGTATGTCTTAAATATAATATTTCAAGCGCTTGAGCGCCGCGTCTAAGTATAAGTTTCGTTAAATAATCAACTAATAATTGTCATAAACAGTGACAAAATAAGAAGTTCCATCCTATTAAATTTGTGTTCTAAACTGTTGAATTCGTATTAATAAATACACATATTTTACGCGAGTAAATGTGCAATTTTGGTTTTAACCATTAATCGAACAACGTTCCCCACAATAGTTAACGCGCTCCAGTGTCGACTGTCCGAGCCGTAACATCGTACAAAAAAAAAAGATGAAAATAGAAGGATAACGTTCGAAGATATTGCTAAGACTAAACATTTGTCTTGATTGATTACGCTTCGAACGAAGATACATCGTGTGTGGGAGACAATGAAAGTTTGCTATTTTGCTTTACCTTTATTGATGGTTTTTTATTGAACAGATGTACCGAATGTAAGGTTTGTATCGTTTTTGTCATCGATAGTATTACATAGTAGTTGTATAATTGATTTAAGTAATTAAATGGGCTTAAAAAGGTTCGGTGACGACAATCGAAGTCAAATTAGTGCTAAAGTTTCGTAATTAATTCATTGAAGTTTAATGCATTAAAAAACAGTAGTGAAGGGTGATTTGTATCGAAGCATGAATCCTTAATCCAGTAAAAGATCGATAGTGACGAATTTGCACTGAGATCAACTGATTAACATTTATTTGTAATGAGATACATTTTCGTTCCGTTTTTTCCAAGTATAATCAATAATTCTTTATCAATTTAAATGAGTGACAGCTTATTCCCTTTCTCAAAAGATACTCTATGAATTGACCACCACAATATTACATAGTGTTGATCGTTTAATAATTATAGCCTGTTGTTTATGAAAGTATTTTTGTTTTTGTTAAACAACAGGCTATAATTATTGAACGATTAGTATTACGAAATATCTGGGCGGTTAATTCGTGAAGTATCTTCTAAGAAACAAAATAAGCTATCATTCAGTGCAATCGGTGAAGAATTACAGATGATATTGGAAAAAAAAACTAAACAAAAATGTGTCCCATTGAAAAAAAAGTTAATCGGTTAATCTTAATGCAAATTCGTCACTATTGATCTTTCACTAGGTTAAGTATACATGCTTCAACACACATCACCCTTCACTATTATTTTTTAATGCATTAAACTTAAAAGAATCAATTTTGGAAATTTAGCACTGATTTGACTTCGATACTCGTCACCGAGCCTCCTTAAAAAATAATTGTTACTGTATTTTTTTTTATTGATTTGTAGATTTTATAATCAAACTAGCAACGGCAGTTTTCAAATTGATGCTCTCATTTTTCACACTTGCTTTCGTTTTGCACAGAAAAACGACAAAGTTAGAAGGGATGTTGAACTAATAAGTCATAACATTTTGATTGAGGAACCATTACTTTATGCGGAGAAACATTAACATTTTTATTACACGTGAAAACTATAAAATTTTAATCAAGAAAATATAAAGCAAAACTATAAAAGTTCCAAGCCCTATTTAAAGTTATTTCGCTAGTAGCGAATCCTTGAACTTTAAGAGGTAAAAACGTGGATCACAATGGGAACATCAACCCCACATAAAAACTTTACCGCGGATAAACCTTGGTAGCGACATAGAAACGAAATTGGCGTTTCATAGCCGAAAATATATAACACCTCAAGTCAACTTAAGATGTGACACCACCAAAGTTGTATAAAATTTCTATTTCCATATTTAAAATAAACAAATGTACTAAATCGAAATGTAATCCGTTGAAAAGATTTTCTCGTCGGAATATCGTCACTAAAAAGTGACAGCGCTTGATACGCCGTCATAAGCTTGTAGTAATCGAAAATATCTTACGTTATTATGATGATCGATCATGTATATCGTCCAATATCCGCTGCTTGTCGGTTGCGCGGCCATTCGACAGATACCGTCGCGTTGGAGAGGCGCAAGAAATTCCGCCAATCCCGGAGGCACACCTCGGATAACTTCGCAGCTGTAGCCATCTTCGGGAAGAAGAAGAGCCAGAGCTAACGTAGGATCTTCTTCGAGTCTAATTTCCCGTCCGTCTCCTCTAGCGAGAGCGTCAGCAACGGTTTCCGCGACTCTGACAACGTTTTCGATTAGTTCACCGGGCAGTCGAGGTTCATCGGCAGCTGGTTGATACTTTTGCAGCAAAGCTCTAACTTGCAGAGAGTTAAGCTTGAAGCATGTAGAGCTCAATGTGGCCAATTCTTCAGCATTATATTTCGGGGCTTGTAACAAATGCGTAGCCTGCATAATCGTAGCAAGGTGACATTGGCTCGCCAATTCCAAACCCTGCCGTTCGGCCCACGTTTCCAGAGCGTTCAAACGTGCTTTGAGCCGCCGGCCGAACCACCTGACGCACAGATTTCCGTTTGAAACTAGAGCATTGAAGGCGGTAGCGTTTATCGCGTGGAACAAATGACTGAACAGTTGGATAGTCAAAGCGGCGTTAACTCTGCATCGTCTGAGCAGAGCCATAGTGTTTGAAAATATTTGTAAAACTCCCGCTTCTTTTGCCGGCTCATCCGCGTCGGCCATGAACTGCGACATCGCCGGTGCGAGTTCCAGCGACACGCAATGAACCAGAGAGGCAAAAGCTGTGTGAACAGCTTCGGCGAGAATGTCCTGAGCTCTCGTTGAAAAAGCTCCGACGTGTCTGTCGCTTTTCAACATGTGCAAAAGCTCCGAACCATTTGCCAACCACAGAGCCAACGACGAAGCGTCCATGTATCTTTCTTGTATCACTCGCTGGATCATCGTTGCCACGTTCGCTAACATCACCGTTAATCGGTGCGCTCTTTCCGTAGGCTGGAGTTCTGGCTTGTAATGCGTGCTCGCTCTGTACCTCGCTGCGAGATAAAGCGTGTAAGTCGGCGCTAACTTGAACTGCGGTGCCGATGGCTCAACGTCCGTGATAACCGCGTGAAGGAATGCCTCCTCTGTCTCCTCGAGGAATTCCAACACGGCTGGCAAAATTGGATCGGTTCCTCTTGGCTGCTGCCGCTCGTACTGCGAAAGCCTGGAAAATAAATGTGTCATCGTGAGTTTATTATGAACTTACTGGGTCACAGAGATGATATTTTTATTATGAAACAAGTCGTTACTGTTCACACAATAAACACTTATTGTGTAAACTCCGTCAGTTCAGTTACTTTTTGTTGTGTATTTTTTTTTTCATTCATTACGACACATTTTATGTAGGTCCATATTTTAGGAAACCTTCGGTGATATAAAAAGCGGTTGTAGTTAATGAACTGACGGAGAACTCATGATTTATGAATTTTTTTTTAGTGTTCAATGACTGTAAAGAATTTTTATTGTTGGTAGAATTTTTGCAATTGCAGGATAAATATATATATTCATGAAAATGGCAGAAAATCGTTGTGCAAAAATGTGAATAAACTGTACGAAAGATGTTTATTTGGAACTACGATGGCGACTAATTATTTTATCTAGAACTCGTTTTCTGGCCAATACCAGAATTATCACGACTCCATTACTTTCCAACTCCACCCTATTTGCTCCATAAATTATTCGATAACTAATGATTTTCGTCATATATAAAAGAACGCAAGAACATTTAAATCCATTCAATGAAAAATGTAACAAACACCGAAGTAATTGAGACGCTAATGAGCAATCATTTCTCTACTACCCATTAATTTTCTTTGTTGCATTTTAAAACGAATCCGAGTAGCATAATTGCTACGTAGACGGATTTTTCCCGCTACAATAAAATGTCAATACATTGTCCGTTAAAAATTAGTATCACAGTTACAGCGTTGCTCAATACAAAGGACTATTCTGCAGCGTAATTCAACCAGCAAATTAAAAATGTAAAAGAAGAATTACGATTTCCGAGATAAAAAATTCTTTTAACGAATATTCTTTTACATTTTCTACCCTTACCTTTCACAGCATAAGATTCGCCATCCTTTGTCATCAATCTTTATATAATCTATCGATAATTAATCAACTACGCTTACCTGTTGCCGTCTCGACTGCTCGTCAGACTCGCAGTTTCGACATTTCCATCGAGATCGAACGTTGTCTCGTAATTATGAGTGCCTTCGGGTGCATGTGCATTATGTGTGGGACTGCGAGGGCTCGCAGCAGCGGATTTTGTTGGGCTCGGTGGATTCGAGCTATGGCCACCGTTCGGGGTGCCAGAACCCGATCTGTATTTCTCCGAGTTGACCTCTTGACTGTTAGCATCTGGCGAACGTCTACACGACAGATCGAGCAACGAGCGTGCCACGCGAACAAGCGTAAATGATAATGAAATTAAAAATAACGAAATTTTTAAAGAGCTAAAGGCTTCATCTAATTTTTTCGTCCTCATTTGAACTGAGAACGATAATTACTGTTCTTTTGGACTAACACATGTTTTTTTTTCATATTCTAGCTATGAATTTCATAAGAAACTATAAAGAGCTGGTGTAAAAGATGCATGAAGCAATCACGAACAACATCAATTGATAACGTAATTTATGAATGGAGAAATAATGGTAATGGAAAGTTATAATTGCAAGAAAAACTTACCTATCATAAGCGTAATCCATTTGTCTGTTGGAATCGTGCCGTTGTCTGATTCGATCCTCTGGCGCAGGGTCTATGAACCTGAATGTGTGCATCCTTCCAAATTTGATGACAGCTCCGTTCTACAAAGGACGAAGACAAAAGGAAGAAAAAATAAATGTCATCATCATCGTCATATCTCATACGTCTGCTGCAATCGGCATTCGCTCATCGCAAACGGAAATCTAATACTCCGCTTCGTCTTAAGAAATAACTCATATCGATCGCGACACCAGTGTACAAGAAAGTTAGACAGTAGACGACGATGCGCGACGACGCGGAGGGTAAAATTAACTTAGCCACGCCGAGAAAAGAATTCCCCTGGTGCGGCCAGACGGCATGTACTGAATTTTTTTCGGTATCCTAGCGATTACTCTCCGCGGTCTACTCTCTGGAATCCTGCCATTGGCGAGATTGCGAAATTCACCGATCCGTCTTTTTTAAGAACCGCAATACGCACATATACAGTACAACTAACCGCAATGCCTTCAAAATGATGCATCTCTGTCGTCGCATTTCTTCTTGTGCGAAAATATCTTTAGCAGCAATTTTGTAAGCAAAAGTCATTCAAAAAGCTTCCATAAAAATTGTGAAATGCAACAAGCGTTTTTAGTAAGAGGAACGCTACTTCAAGAGAATATGGAATATGCTGCGAGTTGCCACAAAAATTTCATGGTCCTTCTAGAATATTTTAAAAACTGAGGAGTGCTTAAACATGTGACCAAAAATTGCAAACTGAAGCAAGTGTCCGCAAAAATATAACGTCCTTTCTAAAGAATTTGTATAATAGAACGAATGTTTTGTAGAAACCCTTTTTGAGCAAAATTCCAAATGAAATCGAATTTACTTGACTCAAAGTCAATTCGATTCAGCTTCATTAAAGAAAATTTCGTGTAGTATAGTATAGATGCATCGTTATCGACGAAATTTTTAATGCGTGAAATAATGTTTCTCTACAGCATTTTTCCAAGCAGAAGTGAATTATAAAGCTTCTTTGGAAACTTTATAATGCAACAAGTGTTCTCATAAGAAGTAACACTGCTTCAAGAAAATGTGTTATATGATTCAACTGGCAAATAAAGTGTAATGGACTATCTTGTCTATCTTGACTTGTAGACTATATTGTAAAATAAAAGAAGAGCCATCAAGAAATATAAAAGCTTTTTCAGAAAATTAAAAAAAACAGTGCGAAATGGCATTCTATAAGAGCAAAAAGCATTCTAAAAAACATTAAAATAATTCTTTTGGAAAATTAGCAAAATGTAGCAAGTGTCCTTGAAAACGTAATCTCCCTTGTGGCGAATTTGTAAAATGGAGCTTTTTTAGCAGCTTTTCAGGTGCAGAATATCGTACAAAACCAAATTTACTTGACTGGAAGTGAATTAAATTTTCATTGGAGAAAATTTCTTCCAGTATGCTACTCCAAGGTACTTTGAATGATATTTTCACATGAAATAATAAGTATATGAATCGTACGGATTCTTTTTTTCAAAATAAAATATCTCACCTGCAGTATTGTGGTTTGATGTATCCTCTGGTTGTTGACATAAGTATGAGCGTCTCTCGACCAGGGCGTGAGAGTAACAATGTTATCGGTAAAGGCGATAACGCAATGTTTGGGCATCACGGTTGATCCTGTGAGTGTAAGTGTTTGAGCCTGATCGGCTTGCTGTCCAAGCGGCCGTTCCGATCCGACTTCCGTGACATTGGGTTGCAGCCGATGTCGAACACCAGTGCCATTCGCAATGTCGGTGCCATCCGGATTGATTTCCACGAGGAACGGCAGTCTCTCGTCCTCGTACCTGTAATCGAGCTCGCTCCATTTGCCGGCTGGTTTCTTTTTTCGTTTCCGTGGTACGTAATCGTTGGGTCTTCTCCTCACGTGGAACATTATCGAGCCTGGAGCAAAAATAAAAAAAACCACCGTTAGACACTTAATAACATCATAAGATATAAACATCTTAGCCGAGGACGAAAGTAATCACGAAACAATTTGCAGACTTTCCGCTCTTACTTTTGTAGGCAACAAGGAGACATAGCGCAGAAAGAACATTTACGGAGGTTGTTACAGCGAGAAAAGGTAATTGCTAATTAGATAACTGCACTGTTAACAAGGAGAAGCTAGTGCACGTACTTTGGTAATATTCGAGCCGAACGGGCTCGTCCATATCGTAGTATCTTGAACGACTTTGTACGTTCATGCGAATAAAAAGAAAGTACACCTGGCATTGCGATATAAACAATATATTCCAGGAATAAACCAGCCACGTGGAAATTGAGAATGAGAGTACTGAGCCTTGACCCTAGACTATTCTCAATTGCGTTATACTTCCGCATTCATTGATCGTGTATATATGCAACGTAAAGCCAGACTGCGGCTTAGTTGCTTCAGTAACTCAGAATTTCTACTTTGCTCATTTATTCAGCGTCGTTTAAAATTAAGCAAAGTGCATTAGGGAAAATTGCGGGTTTAATTTCCTCTCTTTTGCAGAAGTGTTTTTAATTTAGCATCACTTATGTGCGAGAAGACGCTTAACAGAGCGTTAAGCCGGCACTGTCACAATTTCTTTATGCACAGGTAGTGGCGAATTATGGGTATGACAAACTGTCCTATAACTGTCGAGACCCCTTCACGTCGTTTAACGTTTGAACGCCGCACCGACGCCCAATTGATACTTTCCGGTGATAAAGTCGTCTCTCAAGCAACACGCGGCCATTGAAAGATTTAAAAAAAGTAGTTGATGTCCTGATGACAAATGGCGTAAGTACATGCGAACTTTTAGATCCTGCTTGCGATTGTTGGTCATTAAAAATACTACAGTACATTATTACAGATTTTAGTAAGGTGTTGGAATTTTATATTGATAAACAATTCTTTGCAACGGATTCATCGTCGAATTCTCAAATGAAATGTCAACAATTTATCTACGTTGTTTAAAATATGAAATAACGTTGTCAAAATTGTACTATTTTTTTATAACTAAATCAAGAAATGTTTCGTATTATTGAAAATCTTTTTCGAACAATCAGATAAAAAAGATTTGACATTGAAATTGTTTGTTCCACTTTTAAAAGGAAATTGGGGATGGCAGCTAAAGAGTTCGACGATTAGTGTCAAGACCTTGTTTGCGAGTTGTCAGGTAATTCATGTCGTTTATCGACGAATACCACATAATTACTCAAGACAGATGAGCATCCTGATTACCAAGTTAGACTTAGTTGTGATCATATTTTTTAAAATCCTCAAATCCAATATAAAATATTCTAAGTCATCAATTTAAATTTAAAGTAATTAAAATCTTCCACAATTCTGTACATATTAATCCAGAGTTTTTTTTAAATATTTGGCCACGAATAATCAAACACAGATGTTTTTTTCTACACATATTTGTCCACCGACAAAAACTAGAGTAGACTCATTTCCTAAATCCGACGGTTCCATCTGTAAAAAAAATGGGTATAGCGAAAAGATCCCACGACTAGTTACAAGGCCTTATTAGCAGAATGTCAGGCAATTCAAGACTTTCACCGCCGAATCCTACACAATTTCTCAAGACGTATCAGTATTTCTGGTTAGCACGCAACGGTAACATTAGTTACGTCTTGGCAACTGCAGTCCTATTTCGCAGTATGTATACAATTCGCCGGTGCGGAACTGTCGTGTTACCAAGCACTTTGCCAGGAGCGGCAGCGCAGAGTAGGTACATATGCACTGTGAGCTACAGTTTCAATTGCCAAGATGATCTCTCAGTCTGGTAGCAAAAAGAAGATATATCGCACTCGATTCACTGTGACACCGACTGAACAGAAGCCAACACTTGAACTTTAGCACGTGGCGTAAACAGTCCAACGTCTTGTGCCATCTTTCCATTTATCTTTTTTCTTGTTTTTGAATTTACACGTGAGTGGAATAACGTCTTGCAAATTGTAACACTGCCTACCAAAACAATTGATTTTCTTCATCCATCCCATCTTGATAAAATAATTTCTTGTCAACAGGAGCAGCTATCGTTGGCTGTAAAATTGTTTGTCATCACTTTTAAAACTCCATAGATCCTCAAATGGCGTTACGGTGCGTTAGCGATCCAGCGGGCACTACTACTGATCGCGGGCGACTGTCTCCTCGCATGGATCGTCGTTTGAGGCGCCCAGCGATTCGAGCGTCCCCGCAAATAGTAGTAGTGGTTGTGGCCGAGCGAGAGCCACTAAAAATAAAGACACGCGACCGAACCACGCTACCCAAACATCAAGAGCAATTTTGTTCTGTTTACAAGCGGTGCCAGTCACACGTGCTGCTCAATCGGTGAACGAACGAACCTCTTCGAAATGAAGGTGGAGAATTTGATGAGGAATCAGAGCTTCCTTACAATTGTTCAATTTGCACGCTTTTGTCAATATTTTCGAAATTTTTTTATATTTCTGTTGCGGCTAAAAGATTACATTCGTTGAATGCTGTGTGATTAGGTTTTTTGGAGCTTATTTTTTTTCTTTATGATTATTTTCCAGATTAGTTTTATTCATTGTCAAGTAGACTTTCGGGACATCGTTTTAGGATTTAAGAATTTTCGTACAATACGTTTCAATGATTTTAATTAAAACGCATTTTTTAATTTAAACTGCATTCACCGTGGGATTCCTGTTTATTATGTTAAATTTCGAGATTCGAAGAAGTGAATTTAATATGGCCATCAAAAATAATTTGAAACCCTAGTTTAAAAAAAAAGTTCACTTGTCTGTTTTTGAGGTCTCTGATTTTAAATTCGGTAACAATTCAATATTTAGGATTAAAAATAGATACTAAAAATGATTTGAAAACCTAGTTTTCAATAACAATGTACAACTGCCAGTTTTGGAAGACCCCAATAATTAACTTAGTGTCAAATTTAGTAAAAACTTAATTTAGTGTGATGGCAAAAAAAAAATTTAAATAAAATTCCGTATGTTCAAGTTTTCAATATTTTCCATTTTGGATTTAATGTAAAAACTTCCAAATTCGTAGCAACTGGATTTAAGAATAGGAAGCCCATTTGATACATTTGCTTGCCCCTGAATATCCTATTGAATACATTTGCTTGTCCCTGAACTGCTAGTATCAGACCCTTAAATTGAGTGAATCATTCCTTAGGGGCCTTCGTTAATAGTGCATCAGTAAATCCTCCCAAACGATGTCACGAATTTCCGTCCGTCTGCATTACAGTCCGTCTCTTATTCTTTTTCCCCTCAGCGGTTTGCACATTGAACTCGATTACGGCCCTTCATCTTCATCATCATCACTACGTAGCTCGCACATAGCACACTTCTTTCTTCCAACATTAAGTGTTTTTTCCTTCATTTCCAGCCTCCTCGTCACAGTATCACAACACACAATCGGACGCACTCGGCGCATCCTCTTTGGTTCTAGTTTTTGCAGCTCCACATCTCCTCGTCAACTCTTTGACGCACTCGCGCGCAGACTTTCATTCAAGTTTTCGCTTCTCGTACTCTCTGTAAAACAACGAATAATATTAAAACTCACGAGAGACTAGAATTTCCAGAGCGTAAGAAACAGGCTTCTCGATGAAAGTCTGGGAAAGCGAAGCGATATCTGCCACTTTAAACTTGAGCTTCGACACTCCAGGCACCATGATTGATTTTTATAACTTTTTAACTCGGGAAATGACAAAACTGAGCTTCTAAGCCTCAAGAATATTATTCCTCAATTCATAGCCATCGCAACTCTATATTTAAATATCGATACTCCAGAAACCATGACTATTTATCATAATCTCTATCTTATGAGATAAGTACAATACTGGACTTTGAAAACACGAGAATAATTTTTCTTCAATTCAGCAACAAATTTCTGCATCTTCAGGTTTAACCTCGAAAACTCTAGACACCATGATTTTTACAAGTAATTTTTTTTTCCATGGAATAAATACAAAATTGACTTTCGAATGCTGCAGTCGTTTTTATCTTGAATTCTAGAAACAAATTTTTGGTTTTTTTAGATTCAAACTTCAAAACTCGAAACACCAAGTTTTCTTTAATAATTTTTTTTTCTATGAACAAATAAGAAAATTGGGCTTTTAAGGCACGTAATTCTTTTCCAAGTCTCCTATGAGACTCGTTGAAGAACTGAGAAGTCTCGACTCAGCAAAACTGCATCAACCGGTGCAGCTGACTCGTTTGCACTTTTCCCGGGCGTGGGGCTCCCACAACCCCAGGATATCCGTAAGAGGCGTCGCGGAGAATCGCTCTAGCGTGACGAAACGTTGCAGGCGACGCTCCTACGTCGTTTCTACAGTTTGCGTTAAAGACGAGCGCCGGGTGCGGTAAATGACTGAGGAACGGTGCAGCAGGTGTTCTTCGAGTGGCTCTTGAAGAGGCGTGTGGAAATATATGAAGCGGAGTCCCTATAACCTGCTGCAATGTGAGGGAGCATCGGTTTTAAGCGAGATCGGAAATCTACCACTATCATGGCTACTCTCGTTTCCTATTGCCATGATGTATAATTGGAACGCTCGTCGATAGTCCGCTGGTCGCCAGACACAAAACGGACACACCCTCGAAAGCACGTCTCGCAAGAGGCGCCTCACATCCTTCATTGAATTATTCATCAATCACTAGAGCTCCCTTAATCGCCCGATTTTATATATATGGGGCATTCCATACCGATTCGGCCTGGGTCGGACCCTCGACCTCTCGGATTTGGTCGGAAATTCTTTATATGATTGAACCAACTCCAAAAAGTACTGGAACATTTTTTCAGATTTTTTTTATTTTAATATTTTTCTTGTGATTTTTTAAAGCTAACGTATCGTTATCCCAAATTTAAAGATCTGAAAAAAGTCTCAAAAATTCTGCATAAAGTAACAAAATTTTTGAGCCTAAAACCAAAGTGGGCCGGGTTTCGCTTCTATTTTTTCTGTCTAAAATCGAATAGTATTTTGGATAGTTTTTTTATAGAAAAAAAATAGAAGCGAAACCCGGCCTACTTTGGTTTTAGGCTCAAAAATTTTGTTATTTCATGCAGAATTTTTTAGAATTTTTTCAGATGTTTGAGGTTGGGCTTTGACATGTTAGCTTTGACAATTCGCGGAAAAAATTAAAATAAAAAGAATCTGAAAAAATTTTCCTGTACTTTTTGGAGTTGGTCCAATCATATGAAAAAATTACGACCAGATCCGAGAGGTCGAGGGTTCGACCCAGGTCCAATCGGTATAAAATGCGCCATATATATGGGGCATTTCATAATATTTCGACCTGGTTTTGACCCTCGATCTTTCCGATTTCATTCTCGATATCGTATCCATCTTCAAGGACAAACACAATTTTAATTCGATTTTTTAAAAAACAATTCATATACTTATGATTATTGTAACGAAAATATTGAGGGCCGAAATGTAAAAATCTGACATAATAAAAGCTACATCAGATATTTATATTTTTAAGCTTCGACCCAAAGTGTCTCGAACCTCGTTTCGATTTTTTTGCGGCTTTATGTTAAACAAAAATTAGAAACAGTTAGATGCGTAAAAATTATTCCAGTAAAGTGTTGCTTGAACATTTCTACGTACGTCAGGACCTTGGAAAAAATTTCCAAATTTTTGTCAGAACGTTTTTTAAAATTTAAATTGAAACATAAAAATAAAAATTCAATTCAAAAAACCAATTCAGACATTTCTAACACTGTGGGTCTAAGCTTGAAAATATTGATAGCTTGGACTGGATTTATGAGAATTTTGTATGATATTTTGTTTATACGTAATCATAATCATAAAGTGTAAACCGTAAAAAAAATCTGATATGATGAAAAATTGTGGTCGTTTCTTAGTAATGGAATAATAACATTAAAAATGGGGAATTAAATCTGAGAGGTCGAGGGTCAGACCGAGAGCAGTTGATATAAAACACCCCATATATATTTATATATATGTATGCTATGTTTGCTGAAGGCTTAAACTGCTGGAGCGATGATCACAAGTGCTCGAGGTTTTCGTTAGAGTTCAGTTTATTGGGAGTCAAGAGTGCTCTTCAAGCACTCGAGATGTTCGACAGTGCAATTTACATTTGTAGAATGGAATTCGGAGAGGATTATGTCTGTTATCAATGAGAGCTTTGTGGGACGAAATATAAGTTATCAAATTTAATTTTGGGCATTCAGACTTGGTTTGGGTGGTTCAATTGCAATTAGGTTAGAAGGATTTAATTGTGGGGATTTTGCAATCATTTCAGTTTACTTTAGCTTGCGTTTAGTTGTGATAAGTTATGTTTTTGTTGGACTTCAATGAGGATTTGTTAAAGATTTTTATAAAGATGCGGAAACATTTTCACAAAAAAATGTATCTTTACTTTGGGTAACACTTTACTGAGAATACATTTTTTTAAATGTTTAAGAACAAATTATAAAACTTCAAATATCCTTGAAAAAATAAAAATCTAATATTCTTAAAACCTGAAAAAATAATGGAGTCACAACTGCTATAAATTAGGAATGTTATCAAAATTATGTTATAGTCTATTCATTACAATAATCATAATAATAGCTGCTTTCATTGTTGCTTTCAAGTGAAGAGTTAATAATAAGAAATAAAAAATGTCGTCTGATGGAATTTAGGAGCCGATACTTCTTGCGTAAGAAGCATTTATTGAAACTTAATGAAATAAAATTAACTAATCAATAGTATATTCCGATACTAGCGCGATAAAACTTTACCTAACGAGTGTGAGTTTACAGCACGAACCGAAGGTGAGTATTGAAATCAAGCAAGCTGAGAAAAAGTTTCTCGCACGAGTTTCGTATACAATTTTATTTCACAAGTGCGAGAAGTGCGATCTCTCGCACGCGAAGCAGAGCGTATGAGAAGTAGGCACTTCTCGCACAGAGTTGCATAAGAGTTTATTTTCAACATATTTCAATTATTTAAAATAAAATGTTTAAATATTGTTAATGTTTCATTTATTTATTTGCTATATTTTCATTACCAATGAATGGATTTTATTGATACGACATTGTCACCAATGTTTATAATAGTCAAATTATGAATCTTAGATCAAATTTAATGAGAGTATTTGTCATCATAATCATTATAATTCTTGATGTAACTTCTGCAGTTAAAAAAAAAATTGATAGTCCTGATTTGTCGAAAATACACATTACGAAAATACAAGTTGTTGAATAATGTATCTCAGGTATTGTGTCTCCGGTAATCGATACTCATATTCAGCATTTAAGCGTTGTGTCTACGTCACGTGGGCAGCTAGCTATTAGTTTGACTTCGTTATAAACTAACAAAGCGCGTATACACAAATATGTGATACAAACTTATACAATGCATTCTATCATAATAGAAACAGGGCTCACAATGCTTCTTCATGCCCACATACAATATTCTGTACAGAATTTACGCTCTACATAAAAATACTTTTTGCACTGAAGAATTGATTCAAGCAGAATTCTTTTTTAAAAAACTTTTCAGAGATTGAACAATGAGTTGACTATCATGAAAAATTCTGCAGGTATGTATATAATTCTCAATACTGTTCTGAAGTTTCTTTTAGCGTTGTTTTATTTTATCGAAAAATCAACTTCACATCACAAAAAATGTGTGCATGTCCCTAACAATTTTTATAATTATTCCGAACATTGTTATGGAGTTTTTATATTATGTTTTATTTTTCAAAAAATCAATACCGTGATTATTACCTCCGGCTTATTATCTTGAGAATTATCTCGTGCCCTACTTAGAGCAAGCTAACCGCTTAATTAAGTGGAAACTGCACATGCGGTGACTGTTTACGCTCGGAAATGAAGAAGGAAAATCGTCGAGGTTGCGATAAGCCATCAAATGATTTTCGCATTTATTCTCAGGTCATAACAAGTCATCAGCTCGTTGGTTTTGTCCAGGACTTTGAGAATTCTCATTCTCATGAGTAACGAGAAGATTGCGAGTGATTATACGTCTTAGCAGAGTTTCATCCCATGATAATGAGAATATTTTCTAAGCAGTTGTGATTCTTTCGTGAGTTTCCTCGACTGGTCTCCTCGCTTGGCTCTGTACGTACGGAAATGTGGAAGGGAGTACAGCCGGTTTCGAACGGAAGAACTTCGTGACGAGCCACGAGGGAGGAATTCATGGGATCGTGAGCAACGGTGCCATCATATCGTAGACCGGCTCCAAGAGCGTCACGTAATCTTATATAAAATTGCGCCGCTGCATTATGCAGATAATGGTGCAAAGTCAGACACCGGGACTATTCGTACACGCGGCTGCACAGAGAGAAGAATATGGCAATAATCCCTCGACTCAATATAGCAATCGAGTTATATTCCGGTTTTCTGGCGATTTACGCTATACGCAGCTATCTTTTTACCATCATCATGATAGATGTTATAAATAATTTGCCTGTACAAATTTAAAATAAATTAAACGAATAGTTTATTCGATGGCATTTCGTTAATATATTACAGCCGCGCTTTGTTTAAACAATCATGACTTCATTGTTTCAATATTTTTAATTAAAATAAACTCAGACTTAACATTGTTATGCATTATCTATATGTGAACTCCCGACGACGTTATCGCAATATTCCGATCAGAAAAAAATGTAGAAAGTCGACCTGTTATTTCGATGAGACTCATGTCTCCTTAAAGAGGCTTGAAATACGATTCATACTCTTTAAAATCGTATGGGGATTTCGTCTGTCTGTTAAATATAACATACATAGCAAATAAATATCAACATAGTTTCCCATTGTCGACGATTGGAATTCTACTTTATTGGACAAATCTAAAATGGAGTTTCGAAGCGCACGTAATTCTATATAAAACTGTATCACTGCATTATGCAGATAATAGTACAAAGCCAGAAATCGGGACTATATTCATATAAACGTCTGTACACTCAAGCATATTCAGATCGATCTTAATAGAGCTTTATTACGTGTTTAGTACGTAGAATAAAATTGATAGTCTTTAAAGTTGTATAGCGTGTTTTACTGTCAGTTAAATATAACATAGATGGAAAATAGATACAAGTGTAGCTTATAATGGCTTGTCGAACTTCTGATTCGTAAACGCTCACTGAGGACTTCAGTTGACAATTTATTGTATAAACTGAAAATTAAAGTGACGTTTCGGAGAGTTACGAACGAAGGGAAAACACGTGTACGGTATACACCCCAGGGATTATTGGAATAAGGCCGTATATCGGTATTTCCATCTCACTATTATTTTGCTTGATAAATACAGACATAAAGTTCATTCCCTGTGGATTTGAACATGAAAATTCTGAGAAAACACCGAATAAACGTTAATTTTTTTGGTACGTATGGATTCGAATATACAGGGTGAATAGAGAAATACTCACGCCAGTTTACTAAGTAGGTCAATGAATAATTGGCTTGGGTGTTTTGGGACACCTTGTATATATTTTTAATACTACAGGTGTAATTAATATTTTCAAATAATTAAAAATACTTTTCATAATAATAAAATAAAATTAACACAAATTATAATTGAATGAATGATATAATTTATCAATGACTGGTTCTTCAGGCTCTATTTTTTCTTATGTTTTGAACCCAAGAGTAATTCAATCTTTACATCGGCATTTTAACAAAATTCAGATAACAACGAATCTTCAAAAGATATTAAATTTAAGCAATTATTATCGTACTTAAATTGTAACTCTAAATTGTACTTCATGCCCAAGTTCAAATGTTATAATTAATTTCGTACTACATTTCGATTTCAACATTTCATTATATACGTGAGTACAAATTTCACATTTCACAGTACAACATTCACACTAAGAATTGGAGGAGACGGGATTCTGTGACATTTGCAGCACGTGTAAGAAAGTGCAGGTATTACCATGTAGTAGTCAACGATGTACGTCTTACATACGAGCGGCAGTGAAGTCTCGCTTCCGTGAAATGAGAAAACGGCAAGTTGACTTATTTAAACAGCCCACGCACGTGAAAATGTTGAGTAGTTTTCAGCTGCGGCAAAGCCGAAAGTGCAACCGTTCAGCTTTTCGATTTACGCGAAGGAATCGATCTTCGTGTTTGCTTCAAGTCAAAGAATAAGAAGAAGACAAAAAAAGAAGAAAAAGAAAAATAAAAGAAGGTAGTACGTCAGTATGGTACAGCATGAGTGACGAGCAGTAACGACTGACATTTTGGGGGTGCGGCTCCAATTATTAGATCCTCGTGCGAACACGACGTATATACATAGATATATATGTATGTATATACAAAGCAAACACTCGGCCATCGTATCCACCGTGCGTTGCATATCAGCGACTATATCTTTCTCTCTCTCTCTCTCTGCCTACTTCCCAGGTGATGTGCGGTTTGACATTTCCCAGAGAACTACTGCGCAATTTAACCTAGAGGCAAACCCACCCTCTGTCTCACATCGCCACCCTGTTTCCTATGAATCGCGTAGATTCTCAGCTATTAAGCGTGGCGGTTGTCCAGTCTGTAGAGATTACTCTATTCGAGGCCTTCGCTTTACGATGCTCTTTGATTCTGGTGACCCTGAGAGTTGACAATATTCAAAATCCGAAGAAGCAGTTAACAATCGTTAAGGATGTAGGAGTGCGATGGGGTGTCCAACTTCCTGAAAAGTGAGAATTCAGAGAAAAATTCGAACACTTCTCCATGGAATAAAAATCTGAAAATAATCAAGCATACAAAAGGTGCGGAAAAGATTAATTTTTAATATTAATGATTGCAAAGTGTTATTAACAAATAGGGGGGAAAAAATTGTGCTACACATTGTCCGTCAACCTAACTTTTTTTTCAAATTAAAATGATTTGTTAAATTTTCTGAATACGTATGAATTTTTTTCAGAATTCTGTCTAATGGAAAATTGGGCTTTTTTTCCTGTATGAGCTGTATTCGCGAATCTATTTGATCAATTGTTTGGAAACTTCTTGGGTGTAATGGGTAGTTTTGTGACAAACACATATGGAAAAATCGCAACTCAGCATGCATTAAAAAAAATAAAAATAAAAAATAAAAAAAATTTCGATGATTAGAACAAATTCTGAAAAAAGTCGTACGTATTCAGAAAAATTATGAATCATTTACATTCGAAAAAAAAGTTAGGTCGACGGATAATTTGTTGAACAATTTTTTTTTCACCCATTTGTTAATAAAATTTTGCAATTATTAATATGCAAAATTAATCTTTTCCGCACCTTTTGTAGGCTAGATTTTGTTCAGATTTTTATTTCATCGAAAGGGGTTCGAATTTCTCTTTGAATTCTCCACAGTCAAAGAGTGTCAGGCGTTAATAATCCTTAAGTCAAGAAGAAATCGCCATAAAAATTTGTTTCGATATCAATGTTATTAGCAATAATTTTTAAATTTATTAATTTTCAAAAATGATTTTATAGTAGACATTAGAAAAGAATTCTTATGTTTGATAATCAGGAGGTTAAGCTATCCTACCGAAATTTATTGGCAAGAGATTTGCAGTCGACTTTAATTGAAAAGTTTAAATGAGTGTATAAAATTATGACTACAGTCTATTATCTATAGTAATTTAAAAGATTGATGCTCTTCTTAGCCATTAATCGCCACGGTTGGTAAGCCTGAAGGGATAAATCTGGCCGAGGCTTTCGCTTGACGATTCTCTTTGATTCTGCGGAACCTCAGTATCCAGAATATTAAAACTAAAAGCTTGCGTTAATAATTGCCGGCAGCAGGGCAATCCCCATGAAAATGGGGTGTACTCGACGATCTATAATTAGTATACGTTTCATATACCGCAAAAAGTACTTCTTTAGCTACTATTACTATAGTAATAGCAGTTTAGTCTCTCAACATGCTCACTTAGATCCTCCTACGCTGAATATACGGTTGGTTTCGCATTCTCTTTAACACCGGATCATTTCGGTGGGCTACACAATTTAACATGGGTTCCAAACCACAAGAATGCAAAAAAAATCACTTAGTAAAATCCATTCATGTCGAAAAAATCTAGCCTCAGACACTTTATTCAGCTTGCTATTTACCTTTTTCCTAGATTCTCCAGAAATATGGAAAAATTTGAATATCCTTGATATACATTCAATAATTACATAGCTTTTCAAAAAGTTTATGTAATTATTGAAAACAAACTAAGAATCAGTTTAGAAAAACTATTAAGAACCAAAAACATCTTTTAAGATCGTTCGACTTAAGAACAATAACGAAATTCACAAAATCGTTATTGTAAAAAATCGTAAGGTAGTCGACATTTTTCCACTAAAAAGTTCTAGATTTGTGTCATTTTTTTATATGAGCTTTTTTCTCTATGGGAAGTTTTTTTCCGATCGATTTTCGCAATATTGATCACAGCGAACGCAAATAACTGCTCGTATGCGTTGTCCGATATGATAGTTGATAAACTGCACTTCCAGTATGTCGCACCATTTACAATGATCACAACAGATATAGGCAGTGATCGAATCAGTGTTAGTACGCGATTCGCGCAACGAAAACACACGACATTGGTATATTGCGGTGTGGAGAGTGATGTCAGCGGCAAGAAGAGGGTCGATCTGACTCGGTACGTACAATAGAATGCGACATAACACGCACGGGGTGCGACCATTGGCGCGGCAGTGGTATACGAAACAGCTCTTCGGTTAATATACACGGTTTAACGCTTCGCAAACGTGTTAACAACTCTACCAGATGCACTGTTAAAAATCCGGTGTTAAAAACAACACCAAGTCGGTGTCTATATAGGTTCACACCAATTGCGGTGATAATGAGCGGTGTTCAACAATAGTATATTACGATACGAGTGCGATAAAACTTTTTCTGACGACAGTGAGTTTGCAGCACGGGCTGAAGGCGAGTGTTGCAATCACACGAGTTGAGAAATAATTCCTCACACGAGTTTCGTATATAATTTTATGCAACTCCGTGCGAGAAGTGCATACTTCTCACACGTGAAGCGAACGTATTTATCGCACGAGTGAAATAAAAAGGCGTCAGTTCGTCCTAACCCTCGTCAGAAAAAGTTTGATCGCACTCGTATCGTAATACACTATTATTTCATGAGTGCGAGAAGTGCGATTTCTCGCACGCGAATGAAGCAGAGCGTGTGAGAAGCAAGCACTTCTCGCACGGAGTTGCATAAATGGTTTTAAAATATGATGATGCGCGCGATATTCTTCGTATCGGCCCTCACCACGCACGCGTCAGTCACACCGATCTGTGCCGATTCGTTACTAGCGAGTGTTAAACTGACACCGCTCATGGTGTAAAAGTGATGAATCGGTGTTAAAAAAGAAAATTAACACGGGAATCAATTGAACAAAACCGCTCGTGTTAATTTTATACCGTAAAAAGTGTTACTATTAACACTACAATGGGTAAATCCGAAAAAAAGTTTACACCAGCAGCGGTTGACACCGTGGATTTTTAACAGTGTGACGCGTCTCCCCGATTTCATAACCGTTAAAAAATCTACCAGAAAAGGTCTCTACCAGATTAAAAAAAAGCTCGTAAATCGGCACTCAAAGTAATCGAGAAATGTATTGCATATATAACGGTTCTTTTTTTCCGTCCGTGTGACTATGTTCGAAGATGCAACAACTAAGATGAAGTATTTTTATTTTTCAGCAACTATATCATCATTTCGCTTGTATAAATGAGCTTGAGAGCTTAAAATTAAATCACAATTTCAATACTCTGATTTGTTATCGAATTTAATGCAAATAGAAGTGATAATCCTCATTTTCTTAGTCAATTAGTTGATTAGATTCTCCTTTTTTAGAATCATATTAATCTCTATTTAAATCTATTGCACAGAGGATTTAAATATTTTTGTAGGAAGCTTATATCTATTTAGCGATGTTCATTACCAAATTTTCCTACAACTTCTTTCTAAGGCCTTTGGATAGAAATTATTGTACTAAGACTAGTAAGCCGTACTATGAAAACAGAATTACATATTTTAAGCTGATTTCAAGTAATTCGTGTAAACTGAACTTTACAAGAAAGCAGAAATTATTTGAACTCGGCAAATCTTCGCTGCAAAAAAGTATTTTTGGAACTGTCAAATGGTATATCTTAAAACCTTTCAGGATTTTAGGTGCAATTACAGCACAATTTTACTTTCATGATTTTCAAAGAGCTTCTTTCAGCAAAACTGTTTTATTTTCTGGTAGACTCATAATTCGGTAGAGTTATATCCGTTGCAAGTATAGATATGCCCTTTGCCCGTCAGTTTACGCCTCTAATAGCATCGCCCTTCTCCTTTCGTTCGCCCACCACTCTGAGCTTTCCGTGGCGCTAAAAATATTTTCGTGCGGCAGCAGCAAAGTAGCCAGAGCATATCCCGTGTCGTATGGTAGATGTGTCGTCTTTTCTGCGGAACAAGGCTCATTCTGTCACAGCTTCTTGTAGCGGCAGCACCGTCTTGTTTCTTTCAGCAAAGAGGAACGTACTCGAGCGCGTCGAGGTCACCGCTCTCGAGTCATTGCACCTGCTGGTGCTGCTGTCTGCTGCACACCAAGCAAAGCGTTGCGGCAACTCTGCCGTGCTATAAGCTCTCGTCGCTGACTTTTCCTTAGCCTCCTTCCGCTGCAAATGCGCAACACGCGGATGACTGCCGGTCTCTTCAGGTTCCCTCTCTTCGTATCTGACATTGCTGAACGCTACTGTTGGCTTTGCCTTTTGAAGGTCACGACTTTTATTTGTAGCCATTTTTGACAGCCAGCGCTCGAATGTGACAAATTTTGCAACAGTGTATCTACGTCCATCACGTTATCTTATGCTAACGTAGGTCAATGAACGCTATTACTTATATTTTTCGGACGATTCGAAATTACGATTGCACAAAAATGGCAATTTTTGGTAGACAGCGTTCAAAGCAGTGATATTTCGCAACATGCAATTTAGCCTGTTGAAAATATTTGGGATATCAATATACGTACTGGAAGTTCTTTTGCAGATATGGTATATTACATTTTTTTTACCGTTGCAGATATGTCGTAAAATTTCAATAATTCTATTGTAAGCACACATTTTATGAAGTGTATATTAATTGTTCATTAATTTTACAACCATTTTTTTATATTACTTTGATTACCTCAGTTCCAGGAAAAAGGTGAATAAACAACAGAAAATGTCAAATAGCAATCGTGGATAATTATATAAAGTGATTCAATCGCCAAACGACCTTATGAGTCGGTTACAGGTTAGAATCACTTGAAAAAGATAAAATTGTGATAATTACGGTTACATTGCTGTTGTCAAATGTAATAAAGATAAACGCCGGGGCCAATTGCAGATCGCACATGGCAGTCAAAAATTGACGTAGACATTTTTCGGAATAAATAAAATCAGAAAACAACTATATTACAAAAAAATTTGTCCAATTAATTGAACATCCGGTTTTTTTTTTTAATTTATCATAATACTTTCCAGTCTTTCATTATATATAGTCGGAAAATCTTCTTGGAATTACATTGCACCAGACGGTTCAATTCTTTTTGTTAATACACTGTTGCCAAACAGCGCCAAAAGCGACGCTGGGATCTTAAGGCGAAAAGTTAATAGACGTTGTGCAATAGTAGCGTAAGCGTTGAGCAGTGGCAGGACGTCACGATGATGCAGTAGTAGCAAAAGCGGCGTCGCGTGTGTACCCGTCACACGCAAGTTCAGCCAGCCACGCGTCCTCCGTTCTCCTCTGGTGTTTACGCCACTCGTTCTTCTCCTCGTGATTCGAGCACTCTCGTGTGTCCTTCTCGTGTATATCGGGAACACAAGACGACGCAGGAGGCGAGTGCACTGAACGACTCCTATGCATAATAGCCAGCTTTTAAACCTTACACGCACTCGCCCAGTGCATGTTGTATATAGTTCTTCGGTGGTTATGCGCGTCGTCCAGTGCACCACGAATTACGAGGCGGGGTCAAAGTTTCCAATGGTAAATACACGAAGGTCTAGAATTCTGAAATTTAACATCTTACCTACATTTTTGATGAAAAGTTTTCTAGCGAATTTCGTCAAAAATGTAGGTGAGATATTAAATTTCGAAATTTTTGACCTTCGATATTTACCACTCGGAACTTTGTCTCCGAGAGACGAGGGAATCGGGGTTAAAGTTCCGAATAGTAAATGCACGGAATTCTAAAATTCCGAAATTCAATATTTCACCTACATTTTTGACGAAAAGTTTTCCAGCGAATTTTGGGACAAATGTCGATGAGATAATGGATTTCGGAATCTACCTTCGTGTATTTACCATTCGGAACTTTAACCCGGTCCCCGAATTACCTCCTACTGCTGAAATGAGGCGATGGCGCAGGTGGAGGTCAAAATAGCGAATGACCAAAATAGTGAATGGTTAAAATAGCGAATCTCGAAACTAGGAACGTCTGAATCTAGAATGGTCATTATTATGGAATTCGCTATTTTGACCATTCGTTATTTTTACCTTTATCTTATTTAAAAGCATTCAAAATAGCGTATGATAAAAATGGCGAATGGCTGAAAAACCGAATTCTATAATTATGGTCATTCTACATTTAGACGTTTCTTATTTTCACTTCGCTATTTTAGCCATTCGCTAATTTGGTCATTCGCTATTTTGACCCCCCACCCATTGAAAAAACTGATAAATAATAATTTAGGTGTTACTGAGTTGGTCAATTTTTACCACATTTTTTTCATAAGTTAATTGGAGGAAAGTGGACGTTCGAAATAGGTCTAAGGTTTCAATAATCAACGTTTTCCAATGTCAGTTTCAAGAGGACGAAATTTTTTTTTATCACGCTATGACCATAAAAAATGGCTTTGTAAAAAGGCAGTTTTGTTATTGGTCTTTATAATTGACCGAGGAGTTGGTTTTGGCTCTTTGTCGCGTGTAGTCATCAATGAGGTGTGAGTACAATTACCCTCTGTAACAGTATTGAGAAAAATACTGTGAAAGTACAGAACGGAAGAAAGGATTTCGTTACGGTAACGAAAAAAATAGTTGGACGCAACCAAGTGACTCTGAGAGACAGACGATTATTTGGTTGAATCAAATATTTTCAGGTGGTTGGCTCTGATAGTTGCTTGAACTAAATAGTTAGTTGGGCTAACTACTATCTTGGTCTTAACTATCTTACTTAATTGGATCACGAATAAAATTCGTTGTGTGATCTATTTAAGTCCACTAAGTCGGAATGGTAAATGTGACTAATATCAGGTCGTTACAACAATTTTTCACTCAACTAATAAATAGTTATTTGGCTCAACGAAGCCGTTCTTGCCGTGCTGATAGCTTAGGAAAAAAAGAAAGCAATGTTGCAATTTATACTGCACGAGTAAGGAACGAATACCTCACTGGGGAAGATAATAAAAAATTCGAACACTAGAAAATGACGTTTCCGGTGTTTTCAAGTGTCTCAATGTTTAGCAATGTTTTTTAAGAAGAAAATTGGAGGAAAATGACCGGTTGTAATAAGCTTGAGGCCTTAATAGCGAATCCTTGAATTGCAATTCACCTTCGACGTTTTTTTTTCACTATTAGTTTATTTGCACTAAAATGACTCTCCAGAGAGGCACTTTTCTTATTGGCCCTTAAAATTGGACTAGCGAAGGGTCGCTTAGCGTCACTTGGCCTCGCATGAAGGATTTTGCAGGTGATTTCAATGCAGCAATTTAGAAGTGGACGAAAAAAACTCGCCCATGCGAATAATAATAGAAGAGGGGATTCGTTAAAACAATGACCATTAAATGATTAAAATGTTTTCCATACTTGAATACTCATTGATTTGCATAGCATGCTTTTTGATACGCTTTGACGATGAATTTTTGTGTATAAATGAAAAACTTGCTTTTCTCTAATTTAACTAAAAAAATTATTTTATTATAGCAAATGAAAATATTTTGTTATTAATTGTTCATGTCTCGATTGTCTATTCTTTACAACTTATCAAAATATTGTGAAGTAATTTTAGTAATAAAATATTGTCACAATTTCCACCTAAAATTTATAAATATCTTCGGTCTTGCTTGCTTCTATCGTTTTTTTCATTTATATTTCCAATAACTAACCTTAAAACATCGAAGGGGTTTCAGAAATCATTAGGAGGGCGAGAAAATGTCAGGGATAATAGTTACAATGCTTTTCCGCTTTCACGCGTCGTCGAGTGCATCGGAATTATTAATTTTTCATTTCTTTATTGTCTATTTCTTTATTGTCTTTTGACTAAAAATCTTTCGCTTACTGTGAAGTAATTTTAATAATGAAATATTTTCACAATTTGCACCTTAAATTTATAATTATCTTCGGACTTGCTTTTTTCTATCGTTTTGTTATTTATGTTTCCAATAATCAACCTCAAAACATCGAAGGGAAGAAATCAGTAGGAGGGCGAGAAAATGTCAGGGCAATAGTTACAGTACTTGTTCGCTTTCACGCATCGTCGAGTGCATCACGTCTAGCTCATTGCAGCAACATTAAGGCGTTACTGGTAAGAGTAGGGTTAGGAAGGAAAGCAAGTAAAGTGCGACAATAGCGCACTGCTGCGGAGGAAGAACGACACGAAAATACAGATACAGAAGCAGTTCAGAAGTTAGACGGAAGCGACGGTATCGCGCGTCACGCAACGTGAATAATACAATGATTCGAAATTATCTTTGCCTCTCCATTCTCTTCTCATCATTTCCTTATTTATGATGTGATTTATCGACTTGGAGACATGGGAAGTACGATTGAGAAATATAATTAGGTCGGCGAGAAAATGTCAGAGATAACGTCGTTTTAAAAAGATATTTTTATGGTGTTCATTCATACTTAATGTTTTGGATGACGTTTTGCCTCGCCCTTTACCTCATTCCTTGTGGGGTTAATAATTGTCCGGCGACGCAATGTCGGTGTTAATTAATTTATGGTGCAATCTCACCAATGCTGAATAATTGTATATTTATACGAAACGCTTTGGCTGACCTAATTTACAACCAGTTGCGTGACAACGTGGGTATTGTTGTGTCGTTGCATGTCTGACTTCTGGAGTAAGAAACGTTGATTACGCTTTCTGCCAAAGTTAATGTGTGTGCTTTAAATAATTAAATAGTTTGTAGCTTATAACGAGAAAGTTCCGCAATGGAAATCTGCATTTGCAAATTTGTTCTGGCGTCCATATCCGGATAAGCTAAGCTTCATCCTCATGGAAAAAAAGTATGCTGAAAAAGTATATTTTTGATATTTCGAAAAATATGTTAATAATATAAGTGGTACATTCCTTAAATTCTTTTGATATATCCGGCAATATCCAATATTTCGTCTAAGCGTACATTTGACGAATATACGTAAAGTAGATTTTTTTTTACACAATCGTA
The DNA here is from genome assembly GCA_949699805.1 of Tromatobia lineatoria. Classification (NCBI taxonomy): domain Eukaryota; kingdom Metazoa; phylum Arthropoda; class Insecta; order Hymenoptera; family Ichneumonidae; genus Tromatobia; species Tromatobia lineatoria. Next base: position 16,816,986 of record OX453038.1, read on the forward strand.
ACTATATTTGTCGAATATACGTAAAATATATTTATTTGTATATCCGTATGTATATCTGGCGAATATCCGTAAAGTAGATTTTTTGTATATTAGTAGAATGTAAAAAAAAAAGATAATGTATACACAAAATATCGAAAGTATATACTTGATTTAGTAAGAACATATATGAACCACTATACAGCCGTATATACTTATAAAGTATACTAAAAGTTATGCTCGACAATATACAATATTTCGATTCAAGTATACTTGGTGTAAAAAAGTATACATTACGATATGTTTCCGAATATACTTTCGTTCTATGGGGGCATTGACCCCCCCCCCCCCCCCCCCATTTTTTAATTATTAATGACTATTTGTATGCAATGCATACATTTTTTTATCAGCTTGTCTTTTATGCAATTAATTCTTGGGATATTAATGGACACGAAATATGATTGTAGTCTAGGTTCAGAAGTCTAATTCAGCAATAATTATTGAATAATTAATAAGAATCGACATCATCATTGAGCATTAGTACGGCAATTTATTAAGGAACAACTATATATTTTATGAACATTTGCGACCGTTTTGAATATTGCACTCATTTTCCCATCCTTGAGGTAAATAATTAATTGCTATGGGAAAAATCAATGTGGACATAGAAATGGGCACAAGGTCTACCAATTAGTTATAATCCTTAATAGTTACGAGGCTTATTTTTTCAATTTATTGTTAGTAAATATTTCATTACTTTTTGAGAATTCAATAAAAAAATCTCGGTACAAAAAAATTAACAATATTTCATTCTATTTCCCAGATTAAAATAAAGAATATTTTTTTTGCTGCTTGTCTCAAAAATATGGCTTTTCCGTAGAAAATTAAGCTCAAAGAAATAAAAATAATTTTCCCCTTATTTCATAGAGGCTCTTAAATTCAATCACCAAACCCATGTTTTTCTGACAAACTTCAGCAAATAATTATCAATAACAATTGAATATAGGAAACGAAATTGATTTTTTTTTCCAGCTTTCGAAAATTCGTGATAAACCTTAAGGCATATATTGTGTTAGGTACTTGTTTTGATGGTTTTAGTCATTACGTCAAGAATTCTCTGGACAATTATTATTCATGCTGCAATTTCTCTGCTCATTTGCATTCACTATATTTTCCGTAGAAAATTTCCATATCCCCAGCTCCACTTGTCTTCATACATAAAAATTTCTATTTTCCTCTAGGAAATTAGCTGTAGCACTTAATTTTCCCTTGATCTTGTACAGGCTCTTTAATTCGATCACTGAACCCATGTTTTTCTGACAAACTTCAGGAAATAATTATCAATAACAATTGAATAGAGGAAATGAAATTGAATTATTATTTTTTGTCCAGTTTTCGAAAATTTGTGGTAAACCCTAAGGCATATATTGTTTTAGGTAATTGTTTTGATGGTTTTAGTCATTACGTCAAGAATTCTCTGGGCAATTACTATTTATGCTACAATTTCTCTGCTCATTTGCATTCAATATATTTTCCTTAGAAAATGTCCATATCCTCAGCTCCACTTGTCTTCATACATAAAAATTTCTATTTTTCTCTAGGAAATTAGCTGTAGCACTCACCCAGCATAATCTCCACTTTGCCATCTCTCCGAGGCTTGAAAGACCACAGGCCAATCATACTTCACAGAGTTTATATTTTAAACTCCGAGCACACTCGTATCACGCTGCTTTTTTTCCGTCCCATCGACGAAAAAAAGGTCCCAGCTCTAAAAGCTCTCGCTTATACTTAATTAATTGACCGTGGCGAAAGGGCCAACTGACCTCTTTGTCCGAACTCAAAGCGGATAAATAACGACCCTCTCACCGTGCACGATCCTGGCCTCATTAGTCTAATTAATTGCAATCTGACTGGCAGTTTCGAGCGATCTGTTGCGTCGCTTATCGCTTACCAAACAAACCACGAGATAGAAGCGAATTCAATATTTTCAAGAACTGTTTTTTCAGTTACAATTATTTTCAACATAAACTAAAATATACTTGTTATACTTTCTGTTAAAGAAAAAAAAATGTTGAACACGCGAGTTTAATTATTTCAAGCGAGCACTAATTTAATTTGCATTTCATTATAATACTAGCAGAAATTCGCAAAATTTTGCGTGCGTTTTTACAATCTTGGAGTTTAATTTTACGGTTATCACGAAAAAAAAATCGCGTTCACAGTCTGACACAGCCGATTTTTTTTAAACTTTTTTTTTACGGTTTTATCACGCTTTGAATTTATATTGTAATTTTATTCAGACACCTTTGGGAAGAGCTTTTTCTCCAACGAACAAATTTTAGCTAAATTATCACCATTTGTATTATTTCAAACACGCCGCATTGCTTATCGTAAGACCGAAGCATTCAACGGCGTCCATCGTGCGCGACTCCTTGAACAAAACTGCAGCGGACTCGTTAGCCGCTCGACAAACATACGTAGAAACCGCCCCTACGGCGCACGTGAGTTTGGCGCAGACGCCGGACGTTGTTAGGGACAAATATTATCCAGTTTGACCACGTTATTGTTGCCATAATCGACTCTGTGATGCGACGTGTGCTCTCGAACGTTATTTCTCGGGTAAAGAACTCCTTATGCGGTAGATGCAACCTATTTTGGTAAAATCCCTCTCATCTAGTCGCCCCTCGAATTTCGTACCTTTCCACGTGCGCGAAGCGATTCAAAGCAAACTCTGAAATAAAAATCTGACAAATGGTGAGTAAGGATTGAAGGTTAAAAATAACTCGGCTTCATTCTTCAAGTTGTCATAGCTAAAGTTCGAAGTTTGCGTGATTTCGCAGTTGGAAAAAGTTAATGTCACTATATATAGACACAGGGACTTATACTTGGCACTTTGTTTCGCGACCTACCACAACGAATGTACCTATACAAATTACAATTATTCAAGCCCTGACCTTGTGCACAGTATTTGAGTAATTATTTTCATGAGAAAACTCTAAAAATTGTAACAAGCGAATATTGGATATTGTAATTTTGTTTCAAGTGTGGTAAAAAAAATTATATGGCTAGAATTTTGATCATGAAAATATAGAATTTCGTTCTTAATGTAGTAAAAAAAAGTTTATGGCATTTGAGAACTTATGTTCATGAGAAAAAGAGTCAGAAAAAGTTGAAAGTAAATATTAAATATTTTAATTATGAAAATATGTAATTCTATTAAGCCCATGAAATGCTAAAATTGATAATATTTGAATCATCATTTTTGTAGGAAAATCAGTTCATAGTGAGAAAATTTTTTTTTTTCGACATCGGATATCCATTTGCCACCCCTTTCAGCACTGCAGGATACTGCACTGTGTTCATTAGGAAAGTGAACTCTTATACCTGCGCTAAAATTATAACACACCCAAGTACTAAATCATCGTTTCCAACCACGTAACCTGTTCATTGTATTTCTTTCCTTTGCAAATATTGGCTAACGTTCTAAAACGTAATATAATATCTGGGTCACCATTTCTCAGAAAAATAATTTATCTTGCTCTTCTTATTCACGTACATATTAATAAAATAATAAACAAATAAGTAGATTCGAAATAAGTAGACAAAGCAGCACCTTAATTTTTTTCTGACAACGTAGTGCTAAAAAAGTAATTAAACTTGCGATTAAAATATATCTATATTTCATGTAAATTATATAATTTTCAGTATTAACAAGATTTTTAGTAAAAAAAAACTTCTTAATAGTATTTCCAACAGTCAGAACTATTTTATAATAATTTATGAACTCTTTTACTGCGAAAATAATGAAGATTGAAGTCGAATAATTTGTCTGTACATTTTGTGGCCAGGTATGAAGATTAAAATATCTAATTAATTATTCTGTTTTACATAGTAAGAAAGAAGGGAACAAAAAAAAATAGAGCACTTTAAGTTGAGGTAGATCACAAATGGCCTTTCAATTTTATCGTCCATTAACTCGAATCGAACTGCAGTTAAAACATCTTTATGACCTGTGTATTACCAATCGAAAGGCCATTCGCGCTATGCGAACCATGATGTGCAAAGGTATTCATCATTCTCTCCATTTGTAAGCACTCGGGAATTAAAATAATTTACTGTAGGAAGCGAAAACTGCAGTGTTTCGAGGAAACACGTGCGTCTCTTGATTATATATACTTATATATATTTATACATAAACGCATATTAACTATCTGTTGTACTGGTGTATTTTTTTAGTGCAATGTAATTAACTATCCTTTCGAATACGAATACTATGTGATGTAGCAATTCGAGTCGCGAGTATTATGTCAAAGAGAAATAAAACTCGCATTCGACATAACTAGTTATGTCATCCAGGGAATTTCCGGCTTCAGCTTTGACCAAGCCTGAAAAAATTTCCGTTTTTCTCTTTGGGTTTCCCGTTGGTAAAAAAGCTCAAAACGTTTGCACCAAAATCAAACTTTGCTTTGAGTTTCGTTTAATTCAAACTCTACTAAATTTCACAGTATAACTTCTATGTTTTTATAGGATAGGTAGCAATTTTGTTATTCCTGTACCCGGAGGAATCGATACAATGATCTATTCGACGCTAATAAATTTAGAAGGAAAATTATGTTTTTGTATATACGCATTTTATTGAATAAAAAAATTTGAATTTTCTAGTTTCATTGGCGAAAACAATTTCATTCGATTAGACCGATTTTCTGGCCATTTTTGCATTATCTATTCAGTCATACAGCTAAAGCTGTTGAGAACTTTTGTTCAAATACTATAATTTATATTTTGTTGATAATTTTTTTTTCATTAAATGAAAATTCTAAATATTTATGGAAATCAACGTAAATATGATTAATTGCAGGGAAGTAAAAAAGAACCCTAGACACAATTTTTTTTGTGATCAATATGGTTTGTTGAATGGATATTGTGTGCTGATAATAAATGTCAATATTACCTAGAGGTTATAATTAAACATATTTCGACTGAGTGTGAAAAATAATTTGCCGTTAAAATAATGCCAATCTTTTGTAGTTTACCAATTTTCTGCAGGCGGGTTGTTTTTTTAATTGGAAAATGGAATTCTAATAACAGATTCCGCAAAATTCACTGACTAATTCTCTGCTAGTACAAAATTCAAATACTAGTTTATGAATTCTATAATATTTCCCCGTATTTTGTCAATTTTTTTTTCCATTTAAATAATAATTCTAAATATTCATTTAAATTAATAAATAGAATAAATTAATAAGTAATGAATGTCAACATTGTCTAGAGGTTATGATGAACCATATTTTAACTCAGTATAAAAAATAGTTTTTATTGATAATAATGCCTATACTTTTTTATTCACTAATTTTCCTTAAGGTTTCTTTTTTTAATTGGACAATAGAACTGGTCGAATACCAGATTCCGCAAAATTCACTGACTAATTCTCTGCTGGTACAATTTTCAGTTCAAATACTAGTTTCGAATTCTATAATATTTCCCCGTATTTTGTAAATTTTCTTTACATTTGAATAATATCTCTAAATATTAATTGAAATTAATAAATCGAATGAATGAATAAATAATGAATGTTAATATTGCCTGAGGGTTATGATGAACTATATTTGTACTCAGTATAAAGAATAGTTTTTATTAAAAATAATGCCTATACATTTTCATTCAACCATTTTCCATAAGGTTCTTTTTTAATTGGACAATAGAATTGGTCGAATAACAGATTCCGCAAAATTCACTGACTAATTCTCTGCCTGTACAAAATTTAGTTCAAATACTAGTTTATGAATTCTATAATATTTCCCCGTATTTTGTCAACTTTCTTTCCATTTGAATAATATCTCTAAATATTAATTGAAATTAATAAGTCGAATAAATGAATAAATAATGAATGTTAATATTGCCTGAGGGTTATGATGAACCCTATTTGTACTCAGTATAAAGAAAAGTTTTTATTAAAAATAATGCCTATACTTTTTTATTCAACAATTTTCCATAAGGTTCTTTTTTAATTGGACAATAGAATTGGTCGAATAACAGATTCCGCAAAATTCACTGACTGACCCTCTGCTAGTACAAAAGATGTCCTGCAGCGTCGAGGGATCCACGATGGGTAAGTGATGGGTGAGCGCTCCCTCGCGAGTTCCAGTAAAACCAGATGGTACTTCACCCTACGAGTGAACATCCCCGAGACCATTTTTTTAGAGCTGGGCAAGAGATGGCACTCTCGGCTGTCGGGCGTTGAGCCTCGGGTGCTCTCCTCGTGTTTACTCACTCAGGGATTTTCCCTTTGCGCGGTCGTGTGAGTCCAACACAGACACGCGGGTACTTTTCCCTTCCGAATTTTCACACTTTTTATCTTATCTCATCTTAAGTCTGTTATTTCAAGTTTCTCCTTATCGTGATTTTTGAGGATCTGCGGTTTTATAATCAATTGGGAATGCCATTTCAAGTTTTATCACAGATTAAAATTTGCAGATAAGAACTTTCGCTTCTATCCTAAATGAAATGTAATTTATTCGTTTATATATAAAAATGTATAATAATTACATTTTCTCATTTAAAAAATTTAATTACATTCTTGTATACAAATAAATTAATTCCATTTAGAAAAATGGAAACCTTTTTTTTTACGTGCAAGTTCAGCTTTTTAAGTGTGTAACTTATAACCGCTATCAATATATCAAAATTCACCCGGTTAATTTTTTAGAAAATTCAACGGTGTAATATATTCCTATTGACTTTTTCGTACTAACATCAGTAGTTCATTAAATAACAGTTAAAAATATAAGAACCACGACTTTGTTGGTCTGTAACTTTGTAACTATCAACAATACAAAAAACTCGCCACCGACTTTTTTGTAGTGCGTCAAACGAACGACAAAATTTCAAGGCCCTGTAAAATATCAAATATTGAAGATATAAATTCATCTCGGTAAGATTTTTCATTTGAAATTTAATGATCCATAAGATGTAGTCATTGATTTTATGAAAAAAAATGTCTCTTAGGTTGCAGGGAAAAAGAATGGGAAAAAATCACTTTCCTGTGTTATTTGAATGGGAAAACTTCAAAAGCGATGATGGACCTCTAAGAATTTCAATTATGGGCTCCACTTTTGACAGGATCTTTGCTAAGACGTATTCTACAATATTTTGGGCGAAGAGCAAAGAAATAAATATCACGTGTATTTTGGCACACCCTAATATATATATATATATAAAAGGTTTCGGGCGATGGAAATGAACTGAAAATCCCGAACGAATACTATGAGATAATAATAATTCCGGATAAGCCCAAAACAATTTGGCTTGCGAACATCTATCGAGAGGTAGGTCAGGTATCGACGTTACTCTTGTTGCGTACTTAAATAGAATATGATGAATCCGTTTGTTTATGCGCTGCACGTATAACACGTGTATACACTCGACACACTTTCGTCCTACCGCAAAAGCGAGAAAACATGAATATAGCAATCATTTGACCTTCAAACAACAAAACGCAGATTTAATCGCGACGGCAAAGGTGCGTTTGCCTGGTGTCACTGCGAATGTTTTGAAAATCAACGATAAAAAAGCACTCTATATAAATTGTAATTATGCTTTCATTTTTAGATTCTTTTTGAAATTTTCAAAAACAGTTTGAACATTTTTATAAATTTATTGTAACTTGGCCAAGCAAAAACTATTTCACAAATTGATTAATAGTTCACAAAAATCACGTCTAAAGAAATGTTCAATAAAAATGAACCGAGCGTGAATCCTGAGCGTGTACTACGCAGTAATGAAAATTCCGGGAAGCCGAAACAATTTGGTTAGCGAACGGTAATCGAGAGAGTGGGTCAGCTACCGAAATTACTCTTGTTAGGTGCTTAAAAAGAACATGATATATTCATCTGTCTGTTCACTGCACGTATAGCACGAGTATACATTCGACGCACTTTTCTCCTTCCGTAAAAGCGGAATGACGTGGATACAGCGAGGTTTGACCTTCAAAAAAGAAAATAAGGGATCTAATCTCTATGGCAAAGTTCCAATTACCTAGTGACTTTAACAGTATTTGGACAATTTATAATAAGAAGGAAATCCATATAAATTTTAATTTGTCCGTTGCTTAGCCAATTTCAAAAGTTTAGAAGGTTTAAAAAAAAGGATAATAAAAGGTAACTTTGTGAAAAGTTATTGCAACACGAAAAAGCAAACACTATTTTATAAATTTATTGATAGTCACAGAAGCCACATCTAGAAAAAAGTTTCCAATGCAAACGAACGATAAATCACGAGCTTATACTACGCGACAATAAAAATTCCAAGCAAGCCGAAACCATTCAGCTGCCGAACATTGATCGAGAGGTGAGTCAGGTACCGAAATTACTCTTGTTACGTGCTTAAAAATGGCATGACAAATTCATTAATCTATCCTCTCCGCGTATATCACGTGTATACATTCATCGCACTTTTCTCCTTCCGCAAAAGTGAGGATCCGACGATGTAGTGTGGTTTGACTTTAAAAAAGCAAAATAGGGGGTTTATCGCCCGTAGAAATGAAGTATATGGAAACATATACTTATTAGCATCGATATATCCACGAATATATGGAAGCTATGTTTGAAGCGTTTAATTTACATTCATATTATATGTAAAATATATTTGCATTGAACGAGGTATATAACAGACGATGAAATCTCTATAAAAAAAAGGTGTATTTGCTTAGTGTCTTTGACGGAATTTTCAAAATCAACAATAACAAGGGAAATCGATATAAACTACAATTTTTGAGTTGCTTATCTAACTTTGAAAGTTCAAAAGGTTTTTTTCTGACTTTCTGTACCTTGTTGAAGCAGACACTATTTTACATATTGAATAATAGCTCACAAAAACTTTGCCTAGGAAGAAGTTGTGAAAAAATGCATAAAACGAACGATAAATCACGAGTGTGTACTACGAGATAATGAAAAATCCAGGTAAGTCGAAACATTTTCTTAATGAACATTGATCGAGAGGTCGGCCAGGTTCCGAAATTACTCTTGTTGCGTGAAAGGAACATGATAGATTGATTTGTCTATTCGCTGCACGTACAGCACTTGTTTACACTCGGCGCGTATTTATCCATCGGTAAGAGTGAGAAAACGTGCACCGAAAAAAAGAATTGGTAATACCAACCGAATCTGAGGTTACGGGTGGCGGAAAAAAAAATTTGGTTGATTGGAAGAAATATCCGTTCCAATCAACCAAAAATTTCTCTTGAAAGTGTAGTGGAAGAAATCTTTGGTTGATTGAAAGAAATATTTGGTTGATTGGAAGAAATATCAGTTCCAATCAACCAAATATTTCTTTTAAAAGCGTAGCGAAAGAAATCTTTGGTTGATTGGACGAAATATTTCTTTCAATCAACCAAAGATTTCTTTCGCTACGCTTTTAAAAGAAATATTTCTTCGAACCAAACAAATATTTTTTTCGCCAACCGTAACCGCAGATTCGGTGGGTATTACCAATTCTTTTTTTCGGTGTGTTTATGAACAGTGCGCTTTGACTTTCAAAAAGCAAAATGGGAAATCCATTCTTCATGGCAAAAATTCATTTGCTTAATGACCTTGACAGCATTTTCAATATCGACAATAAAAAGGGAATCTACATAGATTTCTATTTTTCAGTTGCTTATCGAACGTTAAACTTTTAGAAAGTTTACAAAAATAAAAAAATTAACTTTTAGATTTACTTAAAAAGTAAACTTTTTAAAAACTCATTGTAACTTGGCAAAGCAAAATCTATTTTATAAATTGATTAAAAGCTCACAGAGACTCACGTCTTTGTGTAAGTAAACCGAAACAATTTGGCTAAGGAAAATAGATCGAAAGGTAGGTCAGGTACCGAAATTACTCTTGTTGCGTGCTTAAAAAGAACATGATAAATTCATTTGTCTATTCGCTGCACGTATAGCACGTGTATACACTCAGTGCACTTTTCTTCCTAGGTAAAAGCGAGGAACCGAGGATATAGCGCGGTTTGACCTTCAAAAAGCAAAATAGAGGATCCAATCTCCGTGGCAAAGGTGCATTCGCGCAGTGTCCGGGCGTTTATGAGCCGAGTAGGTCAGCAACGAGGTCAGCATTCCGCTATTACTATATACGAGGTTCACCACCGTTGGTTATGCTCTCGTTCCCGCAGAAACACACCTAGTGTGTCTACACCCGTATATATGTTTATATACACGGATGGTACGTAGTTGTTGCACATGGCCAGCGATTCCCGTGGGGAACGAGAGCAGACAGCGAGTTAAATCGATATCGCGATTGCAGGGGATCCGTTCGCCGGAGGATTTTGTCCATCGGCAGGAGCAACCAACTGGTAACGAGGTTTGTAGGTTTACGCGGGAGAGACGATCGTTAAAGGTTAATTCGGTTAAACAGGCGAAAAGCATTGGCCCGTTTATGTACCCATAACATTGCATAAATACGGCGGGACGCTCGAGATGTGGCTTTTAATAATCCAACGTCAAGGGAATACTCAACTGAAATCGTTATGATTTTTTAATACACGTGAATTTTGGGGTCTGAATTTTACAGGACTTTATGCCTTGAATTTTTTAAAATCAGTGTGTCAAAAATGGTTACGATTTTCTTAAATTTAATAACAAGTTGATTGGATGCTTGAATTAATTTAAGAGCATTTAACGTAGTCCTTGGGCATCGACCTTTATGAACTTTGAGTGTTAAATATTTATTGTGTTAAAGTTAAAGATAGTCTTGTTGCGATTACGAAGTTTGAGGATTGGATATCGGTTTCACTTGTCAAGAAAATAAACATAAGTACGGCAAAAAAGTGGGGTTATTATTGGCGTTTATGGAAAAATAACCGATCTCGAACTTTGAAACAAAAATTAAATATCATCATCAGAACTTATGTGACATATTCGATGTGGAAGATATACCTTAGATATTTGCGATCAAATAAGATGTCAGAAATATCTGCAGCATCGAAACAATTCAAGAGTAATTATCCATTAAGAGAAGTTATCGCCGTCCAACAGCCACGAAATTAAAATTTAGCAGACAATATTGAGTCAAATCAGCAATTGTAAGTTACTATTACATATTTAAAAATACGTATTTATTCTCTCAGTAATTAATTGGAAGCAACTTGTTTTAGGCGCACGATTTACAAATATTTTCGAGCAGTTTATCATTTGACTAGTACGGGTCGCAAGGACTACCTTAATGTTGCCAAAAATTATCAGTAAACATTTTTAAAAATAATTTTTTGAATGTTGAAATCATTAGTTCCCAGAATAAGTTATCACTCATCTGTATTTTTCGTAATCTGCGGTTAATTTCCGATGAGATGGGTTATTTAATACGGAGTAAAGGGTGAAATTCACTTTTTTGTCTCCGAACCTCCCGAAAAGTCACGATTACTAAAATTCAGAATTTGTAACTGGTGATAATTTGATTTTGTGTAAAAAATATTAGTTACATTTTTCAATTAAAAAAATACAAAAGGGCTACTCGATTCACCGAAAAAATACGAAATGTTCATGAAGAAATTGGAAAAGTGCAGCTTTTCAGATTGATTAAATGTATATTATTGTTCATTAAGATTACCATAAAAATTCTTCCATATCTATAATCAGCAGGAATTTTCGAAACAAAAATATTAAATTCATCTACTGAAGGACATATTTTGATATACGTATTTTTTCTACTTATACCCACTTTTTTTTTGTAAAGCATTGAAATTGTCCTATGAGAAAGCAAATGCAACTTGTTGATTTATTGCAATTAAATTACCCTTTTTTTGTCGTACCGATTTTTAATTCTACAAACTGTCACCTGCATTTTCCACGAGGATATTGCAGCTAATATTGATGTTCGCATCGGTGGAGCGAAGATATTAAGCCGTAGGGAAGGTCATTTACACGGAAAACGTTGTACTAGTGTTGCTTATTGTTAAATAGAGTTATTCGTGGAAGAACGTGAGACAGGAAAATGTAGAAATCCCACGGGTCTCACTGGCGTCGAAGAAATATGAGGGGGGAGTTTGAACTCGGCTTCGGGACTTCCCCGACCTCTTCAAAACTACCACAAACGTTTACTCTGATCGAAAAAAGTTTTTACACTTTTTCTCGGTTTAATTACAAAAGTGCAAATGATTGTCTGACTACTGTTTCCTATCGTGGATACCATCTATATTTCAGATGGGCTCGGAATAATGTCGAAAACAAAACAAAAAATTGAACTAGATTGATGTTGGAGACATCGATACCTGCAATTGAGCATTTTCTAAATTCAGTGGCTTTAATCAAAAAGTAACGGACCGAAAAAATAAATGATTCGTTATTGCAATTTGTTTTTGCGTTATAAGTAGAAAAAAATGTAAATGAATGCAAAAAAATATTTTTGCCAAATGGAATCTATTGAATCTATTGAAACGTTCTTTGCCATCGTTTTTCGAATTGCATTAAAATATAAGGTTTTTGATTGTAAAAATATGTATTATTTATTCATGTTGTAAAGCCTAAAAAATAGCACTTTTTTGGCAATTATTTCTTGTACCTCTCCTAATTAATATTGGTAGTATTTACTGTACAAAAAAAATCTACAAACAATAATAAAAGTCCAATGAAAACAGCTTAAATGTTATTTTCGTCTTTGTGTATGTGTTTAGATGTCCAAAGGACCCAAGCAATATATTCGCTAGGACATCCACTTTGCAGTGATGATTAATGGGCTTACGAAAAACCGGAATGAATATATGATTCATCAGGATATATTCACAAATCTCGACGAACGACAAAGTTATGCAAAGCTCAAGTTTATTTTTAGAAAATGGAGCGTTCATGACTTTTAAATCGAGGCCGAAACACACGTTCAACGGTAGTCACTCTATTTTGTTGCAATTGAGCACACACACAGGCCCACGAAAAGGCACAGACTCGGTCCGGCATATATTGTATCGATTCGCGACTTCCCCGACGTTTCATTCATTATTCTACCCGTGGTTGTTTTTTTGTTAGTTACGTACACGATAGCACTCGTCGCCCTAACCGCGATTACTACGAATCAACGGTGAAATACTGCGAGTATTACGTAGCAGTAAACCACAAATTCTCTGCGTGAATGATATAATTTGTAATTGTCAATTTAATTAAATCAAGAATTCTAATTCACCTGACAAACATAAAAAATTGGAATTTATTTCCTAATTTTAGTATCTCTCGAACTTTGAAGTGAATTTAAAGACATACTAACGTTAAATCGAATAATACATCACTGCAACTTCAAACCATTCATAAAGTTCGTTTAACTTTAAGCGAATTGTACAGTGCATGCACTTTCAGTTAATTAAAAAAATCGATCCAATTGTATTATATATACTATGTAAATACAATTTCTTAACAAAATTTAAAACAATTTCTCAAGTTAGAGTAAATCTTGAGTCCGAATTTCAGTGTAAACTTGAATTTAGGGAATCAAATTTGGGCTCACACTTGGGAACAAATTTATGTAAAAACTTCAAGCTCTGAATTTGAGTAGAACTTGAAATTATAATTAGGACGAAGTTAAGAAGAATAATGATTGAAGAATGTTGCAGTTGATTAGAAGTGGATAACTTTTACTATTTACTTGAAGTCAAATGGACTTTATATGTGGTATAAAGTTTCAGTTCTTTTATTATGCAGTTTAAAGTTCAGCTATTTTTAACACTGGATTAAATTTGGAAGGAACTAAAAATAAAGCGTGTTATCTTGGGTCAAAATTTCTATCCGTCACTATTCGTTTCATTGACAGAATGTTCAGCAATCGATATTCATTCTTTTTTTAAAGTTTCACGTCGATGGAAAAAACTATCATATTTTAACCTATAATATATATAAAAATATGTAGAGAATTTGACTGGAATCTAGAGTAAAAAAATCCTATATATTCGATAACAGTTATCGCAAGATTAAAAATCGTTTGGGCTACACCATTTTTTATTATTACATCGAAATTTGTCAGTCACTTAAACACACGTAAATACCCACAAAATAAAGAAAGTTTCGATTCCTTCCGATTATTATTAGAATAAATGTTAAAGAATAGAGAACAAAGTAGAACAACAAAAACACAATTTGGGTAAAAATGGAAGATATTATTCAAGATGATCTTTAAATAAGCGATATTTGAAAACGACTTTTATAATTTCTTTCCGTTTACATTTTCGTGATAAAAATTCAGCACCGAGAGAAATCGACTTAAAATGAATAAAATAACATTGCGATGAAAAAAAAAATTTATTTAAAGTCAATACAATTTATTGAAACAAATTGATACTGATGGAAATAAAATCTCGTTATACTAGTATTTAAAGGAGAAACTCATTCAACAACCGGCCCGAAGAATTTTATTTCAACCATATGCATTATATTGCATAGAAATGAATCGTATTGATTTAAAATAAAATTGTTTCGACCCGAATAGAATTTGATTTATTTTAAATAAATCCATCAATAGTTCCTAAGTAAGATTGATACCTTTTGTGGTATATGAGAAAAATGGTCCTTTATTGCTCTTTACGAGAATGTAAGTAGGTCAGTTTTGACCCAGTGAGACAATCAACAGGCAACAATGAATCGCATTCGATTGCTTCACTGGTGCGAATAATTTCGAGTTGAATAATATCCCGTCGAAGCTGAAGTCAACAAAGCGTGGCGCTTATAAATACAGTCTGAGTTTATGAACTGCAGTGAGGAGAGCCTAAGTCTCTTGCTTTATGCAATGCTCAGAAACTCAAACTACCGAGTTTGTAAGGTTTGCTTGTACTGTTATCAACTTTCCCTGACGAAGTTGAAGTACCAGCCGTTAAAAAAGAAATACCAACTTCAATGCGGTGCAGCACTGAGTAAATAAATATTTCCTGAAACATTGGGGACTTGAACTTTGATCTCTGCTTATCTTCTACAGAGAGAATGAAAGACGCGAGTGGAAGTGAACAATGGATCCGGTGTAAGAACGTTATCACAACGTCCAGACGTTGCTGTCTGTTGAATGCGACGTCGTGTCGCCAAGTTGCGTTATAGCTTCCTGACTCAACGATAGCAATAGAAAAGAGAATCTCTGTCGTAAAAGTGTGAAAGCTGGCGAGAAAAAAGAGAAGAGCAGCAGGGAAGTAAAGATTTATGAAGATATTAAAGTGCGACGAGCAATTTCGGTTAAGAATTAGTATCGCTCGTCAAAGTACCGACCAAAGTCGTAAGCTTTCAAGTTCGAACGAATATAAAGTTCTCGGAATAACCGCGGGTATTGTTTTCTAACGACAAACCGACGCATAGCAGTGCAATCGCAACTTTAAACGTATATTTTACTTGTGGAATAGACCAACGTGTAATATATTATCGATTATTTGTGTATAAGTTTGTGGAAAAGTTTATTTTTTATTTAAGAGTTAATTGGTATTTGCGAGTGACCTTGGAATTAAAATGGTTTATAGCTCTGTACTTGTATGTACAGTGAGAGAAATATATTATTAGATGTACTGAATTATTTAACGAAATCTTTACGTGAACCGATTACGTATTTAATTGCTCGTTTTGGTGAATGAAATCAGAATTTTATTAACTCAAGTAAATATTCAATCTGTTTGGCTAATTTTTGTGTTAATTCAATCAAAGTATCCTACTGCACTGTAAATAGAATCTCCTTGAAATTTAGTGTACTTCTAATGGAAGTTTTTATTCATAAACTCGTATATGAAATTTAGTATACAAGTGTAATATCAAATTAATGTATGGTACAATAATTTACTCTAATTTCACAGTGAAAGAACATTTTAATAATTTGCTTCAATTTTACTGGAAAAGTACATGAATTCTATACCAAAATTGTTTATTAAATTTCGATGACGAGTTTATGCATAAAAACTCCCAATCTTTTCTAACAGTGTGAAAAGAAGAATTTTCAAGAATTCTGAAATCTAAGTCGAGTCAACATCTCCGTGACGTTATATATATATGACGAATGGAAGGAGAAGGTTGGGCCAACCCACCAAATGGTTGTCGGGTTTTCCTTGATTTAAATGTTTTATGGGGTTGCGACAACAAAAGCGCCGTTATCGTAGCTGTAATATTGTGTTATTTCAGACCATGCGCACTCCTGCAGCAATTTCTGATCAATTGGTGGAACTATTAACTCGGTTGGTTCAACTACGTATGATAGGAAAAAATTAACTATCATCATCAGAACTTATGTCCCTTGAAATTAAAATAGGTTATAGCCCTGAACTTGGGTGTACACTGAGAAAAATATATAATTGGATCCACTGAATATTTTAATCAAATCTTTATTTGAACCGATTACGTATTTAATTGCTTGTTTTGGTCAATGAAATCAAAAATTTTATTAACTCAAGAAAATATTTAACCTGTATGGCTAATTCTTGTGTTAATCAAATCAAAGTATCCTACTGAGAGGAAGAATTTTCAAGAATACTGAAATATAAGTTGAGTCAACCTCTCCGTGAGCTTATATATGAGGCATTCCACGTCAAATCAGCAGGCCATGACCCTCACCCTCATCGATTTTGTTTATTTTTCAATATGATGTTATTACCGACCCATAAAGGCCTCGGGATCTTTTTCAGATTTTTTTACGACCAGTAACATTTTTAAATCCTCGCAAAAAACCAATGTCAAAAACACCGTTTTTAGAAATCTGAAAAAATTCACACTGAGTCTATGATTTAAAATATGATTTTTGAGCGCCACGTGATGATGTGATCTCAATATGTACTATTTTTTCCGAATTTTTTTTTCCATGTCGCTATTGGAGTTTTAATTTTTTCAATCAGGATAACTTTCTTGAATATCAATGGATCTCAATTTCTTTCAAGATGGTAGAATTACCTGAATCCCCGAAAACAATTGATATCGTTAACAAAAATTTCGCAAATCCATTTCGCGGTCCAAGCGATGTTGTATTGCTAAATGCATTTGCACAATTTTTTTTACAAAATATGTGAATTCTTTCAGATTTTTAAAATGGTTTTTTTCGAGGATCTAAAAATGTTACTGGTGGTAAAAAAATCTAAAAAAAAATTCCGAGGCCTTTATGGGTCGGTAATAACATCATATTAAAAAATCAACAAAATCGATGAGGCTGAGGGTGATGGCCTGCTGATTTGACGTGGAATTCCCCATATATATGACGAATAGAAGGAAAAGGTTGGGTCGACCTACCAAATGGTTGTCGGGTTTTCTTTGATTCTAATGTTTTATGTGGTTGCGATAACAAAAGCGTTGTTATCGTAGCTGTAATATTGTGTTATTTCAGACCATGCGCATTCCTGTAGCAATGTCTAATCAATTGGTGGAACTATTAACGCGGTTGGTTCAACTACATATGATTGGAAAAAATGTTGCAAATAAAAACAAAATAGAACTATAGCCCGGGCATTATTTTTTCAGACATATTGTGTCAACAGACATTGTTGGATATTGGTTTTCACCAAAGAAAATTCTTTGCCTACCCCGGGGTTCGAACCTACGACCTACTTACCTAAGTACCTAACAACGCACGCACGCTACCAACGACTAAGTAATTTTTGATACGTAATTCCCATGAGAGTCGTGGCACTATTATTTTCCCAACCATACTTATCATTGACATATCTGAATGTTCGATTAATTGAAATCAAAGCGTGAAGTGTGTTTGAAAATATTTTCATGTAAACATAATTTTTAGATAAACGGAATCGTTGATAAAAAAGTGCCTGAAATCCAAGCTTTAACCTGCTTAAATGCACTTACATTCAACGGAGCTTTCTCTTAAATTTTGATTGAGTGCAATAATTTTCAAGTCCTTGTAATTTATCCAAACAATCACTTGACAAATTTTGTAATATACGAGGACTATTGTTTGAATCTACAGTCAGGTAAAAATATTTCGCTAAAGAATTTGAAATTTGCAGTACTCGGTACTTGAATGACAGTTTCAAGTACAGAGTTTGTGAATTGTATATTAATAATTACATTAAATGTGCAGGTTTTTTCACAGCGTGCTCCATAGAAATTATTTTCCTTATTGTAATGACACGCATGATTGGCCGAACTTCTCGCGACACATGTATTACCGAAAAATTGTTGTCTCAAACCGAAACGGGATAAATTTATTAAATTTTCTCTCAGTGTATGAAAACTTCAGACAGTAGCCATATTTATATTAGACCATCAATCCTTTCAACTAAGTTTTCGGTTGAATCAGAAGAATATTTGTTTCAATGTAAACAATATTTAGTTAAGCCTGGCCAACATTTAAGTGCTTGAATTGAATGGATTTTCAAATGAAACATATATCCGAATAATTTTTATTAACTAAATGTTCTATTGATCTGATTATATATTAATCCATACAATCATTTATTTATTCGACGTAGACAAATATGTATCTGCTTTAATTGTACTGGTTCTTTGGCTCAAATAAAGCGGATTTTTTATATGTATGATACAACACAATATATCGTTGTTTTATTATTAATAAGTCCATTATATATATTTCAAATTACCGATATGATATATTCAGTTTTTTAAATCTCTGAGTGTATATAGTTTCATCAGTACATCTAGATTTTATGGGTTTGGATTAAATGACAGAGAGATGTTAATTTTTGTTCTCCAAGGTTTGGATTTTTATTCATGGCGATTAAATTGCTTTTTTCAATTTCAACGTTTGTGGAGGTAAAGAAAATAATTAAATTCACTTTGAAGAATTCTATTAGTGTTAACCAGTTTTCTTAGAAACAGAGCAAATGGAATAGAAGTGAACAGTAGATTGAATTTATAATTTAATTGAACTAGAAATGTAATAAAAATTTCTCATTCAAGAAGCATTTATCACTCACGCTCTTTCCCGGAGGCGGAGGCAACGTTCGATTCAATCACGGTGGAATCACTCGGAAAAGAGAAATGGTTCGATGGAGTAATTGAAGTTTAAAAATCATTTTTATTTGGAACCACTAAATATCCATTTACTGCAATAAAATCACTTGTTGGAAAGCAAAGACAGATTTTAGAAAACAATCAACGTCATCGAAGATTTCACATAATATCAAACCATTAACTTTTGGAAATTCTGGTGAACGATAGGTTGATACTTGAATTCCGACATTCGATTACTTTTTTAATGCTGTTGTTATGAAACTATGCGCATAATGATGTTCCGTGCAATATTCTTAAAAATATATGCAAAAGATTTGCTACGTTCCGACCATTTCTCAAAATTGAGATTAAAAAAAAACACTTGTAAAAGTTTTGTAAGATAGCATATGAATGCAGGAAAATTTACAAACGAATTACATAAGAAAAATGGGCATCCTAAAAACTTATTTTTGATTGTTTCAAGGATAGAAATCAATCGGTAATATACGGACTCCAAATATTTTTTGCTGAAGCAAGAAATATAGTTGCCAGCCTAGCAAATTATTTGAAATTCCAACAAACACATTTGTTGACCAAGCAAAATATGTGTTGATCCAGCAAAACATTTTTTTACATATTTGCACTTATTAATCAACTGTCTTTCTTTTTCAATTTATCGATAACTTTTTGGCATTGTTAATGTTCAAAGTCAACTATCTTCTACAATTATTACTATCGTCGACAATTCGAACCAAACGTTTATTAGCAGTGTATAAGCATCCTTAAAAGATTAATTTTATTAATATAAGAAACAGTATCAGGAAAATAGTTAGCTCAGCTCGAATACTTGATTTAATTGGCAGAAAATCAAGGTCTATTGATTAAGAATGGCAAAAAAAATTCTGTCCATTCAAGAAAACATTTCTCAGACTGAAGTGGCGTCAGTGTTCGATCCAATAGCAATGAAATCACTCGAAGTATCTCTACGTACCTTGGTACGATTTTTTTAGTATAAAAAGGATTAGCCGATACTGAGAGAGAGAGAGGGAAGAGAATATGTACAATGAGAAAGAACGTTGGCACATTGGCAGGCCCTCGGAAACAAGGATATTCGATAGATTCGCGAATCCCTCGTCGGATCAATCGATCGAGCGTAAACGGACTCGAAGTGGTTTCCGACAGATCCTCTTCGGCTGATTGAGTGCCGCGCTGCTAATTACAGGAGGAGCGGCTGTTCCGAGCCTCCAGACTCGCCAGAAACTCCGCAGGCCATATAATAGAAGAGCCAGCAGCTCCGGTTCGCTCAGACGCATTTGCCAGTCGATAATTATTGCCGAGTAAATAAAAAGAAAAACAAGCATCTAATTATCGCACGCAAACGCGAGGAAATTTGCTGTTGGGTTCGAAGCTATTGCATTGAGAAAAAAATGCAGACACTCCGGTTAAATCGACATCTACCTGCGGCAAAGAAAACCTGATTTAGTTATTTAAAAAAATAAAACTGGAAAGTTGCAATAAAGAATAATTTTGGAATATTGGAATGTTTCCGTTCAATTATGTTAAGTAAGGAGATTAATTAAGGAAATTAATTTATATTTTAATTTCGACAAACTTTTATGCATCTACACTGAGAAAAAAGCATATCGTTTATTTAACGATTTCACATGGTAAAACAAATATAGGAATGCTTACAATGTTTTATGGTTGAAGCGATGATAATATGGTTCAATAAACGATACTTGTAAGGTTATTGGAAACAAACGTTGAAATCGTATATGCAACAAAACGGAATATTTGAAACTATTAGAATATTTTTTGAAACTATTATTATTTTGATGATTGCTACTATAATTATATTTGTTATAACCATAAAATATAGACTTCCTCCTGGGAATTATATTAGTGGTTGATTCAACTAGTTTCTTATATTTGCTGTAACCATAAAATATAGACGTTCCTCCTAGGAATTATAATTTATAGTTAGATTATCGTCAGTCCAACTATATTATTTTGTAAATTACCCGATTTTTCTCTTAGTGTATTGATAATAATGGAATAGCTTCATACGTGTTTTACTTAGAAAATTTTTAATTGCACTCGATTTCCGCAAACATTAATAGTGTTATGCTAAATTTCGAAAAGGCACAAATTCGTTTAGCTTTTTCAAAGAATAATTCGTATTTTTTGCTCGGTTTTGATGTATTACGGCTCATTCTCTTCGTTGAAAGATGCTTTACGCATTCACCGTCTAGATATTTGATAGTATTCTCCATTCAAAAATTACAGCTGTTTGTTTACAAAGAAATTTTATCGATGGGTAAACGAATGGCTGTAATTTTCAAATCGAAAATACCATCACATATCTGGAAAGTAAATTCATAGAGCATCTTTGAAGGAAGGAAATGACCCTGATATATAAAAATCAAGCGGAAAATACGAATTATACGTCGAAAAAACTGAGCGAATATGTACCTTTCTGCAAATTAGCATAAACCACTTAATATTTTTGTAAATCTATTGAAATTAATGTTTTTCTATGTCAAGGATATTTATTTTAATACAAAGCACCATTAACTATAGTCATTTGATGCATAAAACTTTGTATGGACGATTTACAAAAATTAGCACTCATTTGATTAGCGTTGAGCACTCCAACCTCCTTGAATACTTCGCTTTTAACTTACAAAAAAAAAATTGTCATTACACGAAAATCTATGAATATTTGAGACTTGAAGTGCCACTTAATTCTTTATCTATTTTGAAAATCCAAAAATGTTTTCTTGTAAATTTATTTCACTTGTTGGATTTACATATTTTATTTTTAAAAAAAACCACCAATAATTTGCGATAAGACTACACATTTTTTAAATATTTCCGACGACAGAAAAGATCATTTTTTGTTTGTTAGAAAACACTATAATTATTTACCATTTACTGTGTAATTCGATCGATGAATAATAGTCGGAGCAAAGGATTTTGAAATAAAAATTGCTGTGCTATAATCCAGTGGCTCATCAAATCAAAATTACGTTAAATTATAAAAATTTGTACCAGACTTATTGAATACATTTTATCGAATTTTTCTATCGTTCTTAAAGATTGAGGCTATCAACATTCGCTCGAACGCTCGAGAACCTCTATTCACTCGAAGCATTTATTACATTTATTTTTTATGTAGGAAAACTATAGCAAATACTAAGTTCGTATTGCCTCAATTTATTCCACCTGAAGCAACAGCAAGGAAGAAAAAATATAGGACTCTCGAACGCGTCTTTGTAATTGCGTTGGTTCCATTTACATTTTGAGAGTTAAACTTGGTGAAGCTCTTCGGCGTCAACGTCGTTGACGAAAGAAGCCAATAGCGGAGACGAACGGTCGTTTGTTTTAAGGCCGAGCGAGAACGAGACGAGAGATCTCGTTACGCAATTGCCCGCACCTTTGAAAGCCGACGAGCCCCGTACTGCGATTATATATACAAGCGAACGAGATTTATGCAAATACTGAAAGCGACCGCTCTCGACGCATTGTTTAGTTCAACGACTGAATTATTATGAAAATTTATTCTTTCGCTCCGATAAACAACACGACAATGATCCTGCTTCCTCTTCTTATGTTCTCTTGTTGTGAAGAGGATATTAAAAAAACTTTATGTTGCCTTGCCTCAATTTTTTTTTCTTTCTCTACTGACAAAGTGTAGCCATAGAAAATTAATTGGGAATGAAATTTCAGAGTGACATTTGAAGTTCCGAGAACTTTATATTCGAGATATGTTGCGGTAATAATGATAAATTACTATCGATGATTTATGGACTATAATTGTTGTTGGTATTATTACTATTGTTTTATTGCATGGGCTTTGAAATACAAATTGAACGGTACGTATGTATTTAACGCACGTATCACGTGTACGCGAACATGCGGCAGAAGGTAAAATTGTTTGCATAGAAATTATGGGAAAGGAATTCAAAGAGCATATTCATAACAACATTCGAGATGCAGACGCTGCTTTTCTCAAGGTTTTCTTAATGGTGGAAAAAAAACTATGCGATGAGTTCTTAATGAGCTGGTGAAATAACATTAGATTCGAAAAAAAAACTACTCTCAAGGCTTTTCCGGCTATATATTGCACTTGGAGTCACTCTGTGAAGTTGAAAAATAACGAAATTCTGAAACGCTTCGCGTCTCATGTTTTCGCATGTGATTTACATGCCCCGTTCATTAAGTTTCCGGAAAAATCACAAATAAAAATGCGTAGTTCAAATGTTAGAAATGATACTAACATAACGTTAAAACTGTATTTGTCTATTTATAAACAATTCCACACTATTTTTTTTTAGATGATGCAAAATTGATTTGCAAATGTATATAAAAATGCCCAGCAAATCGACGTAACGAAAACAATAATAGTATACGAATGTTTAAACATTTAATTTAAAAAATTATAAAAATGGCATGAAAATCTGAATATTGGAAACGCCTTTTCAATTTTAATTCATGTCAGACATGATTTAATGTGACGAAAAAAAATTGTTCTTTAAACATCTAATTATAATCAAGACATTCAATCCACTTTGAACAAATCTAGAAGACCCAATCTTTATGTTTTTATTCAAAGAATATAAATATTCTTCTCAACATTGCAAAAACAAATAGCAAAAAAAAAAGTCAACAAGCAATTCGCAAGTTTCTACTCTGCAAACTCGCTACTTTGTTCCTGTCTTACCTCAAGAGACGTTTTTAAAAAAATTCAGTGTCTTAACATTCTGAACCGCTCGACCAACTGGTGTCAAATTTGTACCTAAATTTTCTTTGATTTTGGTCCCTACGTAATCTTGATTAAAAACGAAAACATTAAAAAGACAGTTTGAAATTGTATAAAATCTGACCCGCTTCATAGATTTCACTTAAATTCGACACCGACTATCGTTTATTAATTCATTCATCAAGAGCTATTGAATCGACGGTCCTTTTTGAATTAATTTATCCATCAAGAGCTATTGGATGGCTAAGTCGATAACATCTCTTCATTATAATTGGATGTTTAAAGAACAACTCTTTTTATTCACATAGAATCATATCTGGCATGAATAAAAATTGAAAAGGCGTATAATAGCGTTTCCAATATTCAGACTTTTGTGCCATTTTTATAATTGATTTAATTAAATGTTTGAACATTCGTATACCATTATTTTTTTCGCTTCGTCAACTATCTGGGCATTTTTAGATATATTTGCAAATCAATTTTGCAGCATCTAAAAGAAAATATTATGAAATTGTTTATAAACAAACAATCACAGTTTTAACGTTATGTTACTATCATTTCTAACATTGGAACCGACTTTCCTTTTTTGAATTCATTTATTCATCAAGAGTTATTTAATTCATTAGCTACAAAATTGCGGCAGCGGAAAAGCGTAGACATTTTTTTATACAATATTACAAAATTGTTAACTCCATTTTTGAATAGAGAAACTAAACAAATCGCTTGAGTCAGAAAGTAAAAAGCCAGTTACAAATCTGACCTAACGATTACCCAGCTTGAATACAGTAATAAGAAGCTTACGTCTGATCCCCCAATCCATCATGTTGCTGGGCGGTATTCGCTGCTTTCAGTCTTGCGGATGTGGAATGAAACTTTAATCACGTCGCTGGCGTTATTACCGATGTAACGTCTTCTAAGTTTTCCCCTCGATCCTTCTTCACTATCCGAATAAAATATATATCTATAGACTTCCCGTATTTCTCCCTCGACTATATCGCATTACGCGCGATAACAATTTGGTCCACTCGATTCCACGTGCGATATGTTAGCCGTCCGGTGACACGTGTTTTGTGCGACTGAGAAAGCGAAGAAATGATATTTATTTCCATGAAGAACTTGACTCTCGTATCACTCCGCTCTTGAAACAGCAATTCTTCGGATTCCCTCAGCGTTGGTGATAAATTAACGATAAACTTTGTCAAAGCTTGGTCCTTTTTTTAAAGTTTGATTGATCCCGACTTTCTTCTCTCTGCTCCTCAAATGTATAAAGTTTTCTCTGGGTCACAGAACTTTGGAATGGAGATAAATGTAATAGTAGAAGAAAATACTTATTTCTTCAGGTTAAATCTATAGATTGGTCCACATCTGTGATAAAGTCTGTAAAACTGCTTCTTATCGCTCTCGCTTTCCAGGTTGTAATTCTTTCAATTATATGTTTAAGTTCCAGTAAATTGGTCTTGATTTTCATACTGCATAGAAAAAATAAGTATTTCTCAAAATGTTGGTCCTCTCTGTGACGGTGTAATTGTTTTCCTGGTCGTAATTATAGTTTAAAATGTTTCCAGACGTATATTTTGCTGTGATTTTTACGGTGTCATTGAAGCCCACGGATCTTTTACATCCCATTAACTGCCTCTTTTCGTTCCAGCGAGCAAACGTCTTTGCAGACGATTACCCGTAAAAACAACTTGTTCTGTGCACGTGAGGTGACGATTTTTATCTCTTCGCCTTAGACTGATAGTTCCGATTAATGTAAAGCTATTAAGAGCGATTATTCACGTAGGCTTTGTTAGGTCAGAATAATTCTACTCTCGTTTAATTCGTCTTCGATAGTTCGTCGTTGTTGTCATTGTTGAGATGCCTAGAAGTCAATGCTCTCCACTTGCATCGTCAGAAACCGTTGACATGAAATTCCAATATAGCGAATCTTCTAATTAACTCAATCACTTGACTTCTCCGAGGTCAAGCCATCTTATTGATGAAATTACTTCCATGACAATCCAAAGCCGCAACAAATACGTATCGGATACTTTACTATGTATTCGCAGGGTTTTGACATCGTCCTCCAGTCGTTTCTGCTGTGAATACGAAATTCAAAGTAATTTAAAATTGCATTTCCTCGCGTTTGCTCTTTGAAAATGTAGCAAACTTTGTTTCCGAGTCGCAGTCAACTCGACGGTCCCACTTTGATCTGGTTACAACGAAAACGTAACTTTAGAATAAGCAGAATACTCGCAGGAATATTTCGTTGGGTCTCAACTTGAGACGAAAGGTTGGAGCATTTTCTTGTTTTCTTTATAGTAAATAGCGGATGCAAATAACTGTGTCTTGATTTAACTGTGGAGATATGTCCTTCGTTGTTCTCGACAATCCGTATTCCTGTTTTAACGTGAATTCGTAGCACTATTTTTCTGATAAACAAAACTTGGGTGTTGTTCACTAATCACCGAAATGATCGAAGGTTGTATCAATATTTCGTTGATAAAGATATTTTCCTTTCAACGCCAGTTCAAAGCACTATTTGCTTATGAAACAATTTAAACATTATTCTACTCATCGAAAGTACTGTAGTTTACATCATTATTGAATTAATCAAATTCTGGTATCATATATTTCGATCCTGCAGACAAAGGCCTTGATTTTTCATTACAACGCATCTTTAAAGTGTTATTTGCCTATAAAACAAAGTAAACCTTTTTCTATCCATGAAGAGCACTGCATTCCACATAATCATCAAATCAATCGAGTCCTCTTATCGTATAATTCGTTTCCCAGACAAAAACCTTGATTTTTGTGTCCACCTAAATTTCAAAGTACAATTTGCTTATAAAAGTCCAAAATTCCTATCCATAATCACTCGCATAGCGCATCCCATATAATAATCGAATAAATCGAGTTTCAGTATCACAAATGAAATTTTGTCTTCCGACCTTGATCTCGAACTTGAAGCGCAAGTTCACGCCACTATTTGTCTACGAAAACAAAGAGGACTCTTCTCCGTTCTATAACGAGCAGTGCACTCTGTGTATTTTCAGTCAATAGTTGGTGTTATCGCTCGAGTTGCATCGCCCACGGTAAACAACAGCCCGCCCAACACACGCGAGACGAGGCCAGTCGAGGTTGCACGTAGAAATCGGCGATCTCGTGTTTCCCTCTCGTGCTCGCCGTAGAAGTAACATCGTACGAGAAAAATCACGGACGACTGAGAAGGAAGAAAGCTCTTTCTCTAGCTCTCGTGGAATAGTGGTGGGGGAGAGAATGTACCGAGGGTCCCGAACGAACGAGCCACTCGGTCTGACAACCGAGAAGCGACTGAGCTCGCGTACGCCGAAGCCGCGTGACCCCGTCAACCCCTCGGCCAATCGGCTACTACCTCACCCCGTATCCGCCAATCCTATCGGCGCTCTTCACCACGATGCGCCCTCGGCGACAGCTTCAACGATGCCGTAGGCTATATGTTGTCTTCATCGTTCTCTCCCGCACTCTCTCATTCTATTTCGCTTCTATCCACGTTATTTGTTGCCTTTTTCTCCCTCTCTCGCACTCTCTTTTTCTATTTCGCTTCTATCCACGTTATTTGTTGCCTTTTCTCCCTTTCTCGCACTCTCTCTTTCTATTTCGCTTCTAGACTGCTGTATTGTTGTCTTTTTCGCTCCTTCTCTCTCTCACTCTCTCTTTCTATTCACTTCTAGCTACGACCTGTTCACTCATCCTGACGTTTCTTTCTTGGGGGAAGTGAGGAAAACGTAAACTCTTGACTCGCAACGTCCCCGCGACTTTCAGGCGCTTCTCTTTCCTCTAGGAAGTCTCGACTCGTCTTATCTCGTTTGCAGACAACCTCATGGAACCTCTCTCACTACCTTACGTTGGTGGAGTATCGAAACGTAGGAAGAGAGAGGGAAAGGGCTACAGAATCTTTGGTGAAAAAGTTGCCACGCGCGGAGAGATCCAACATGCTCACTAGTCTCCCAAAGGTTAAGGGTCTGGTCCGAAAATCCGATTTCTACCAACTTCCGACACTTTTCGAGATCCGCGGAAAAAGAATAAATGCGGGAAGCCCTCGGAAGCGTGGTAAGTGGAGGAAAGGAGGAGACAATTTTCGGGGGAGACGAGAGGGCTTAAGAGTCAGATGGTAATGAGGTTGTTAGAAAATTACTGTTTAATAGGGCGAGCGTCTCGGTCAATTAGTCTAAATTATAAGGTGATGTACTGTGAATTAGAGAATATTTAAAAGTGGCATCTGGAGAATTGATCCTTCATGACTCATCCACATTCTATTAAATTGTCTTTGTGGCGAAATATGATTATTCATTCTGATGATTGTTTAGGGTTTTTTAAATGTGGAGAATTCGAAAAAAATTTGCATCTATCTTGCATAACTTTTTACTTATTATTTAACAATTTGTAAAATATTAAATCGACATTTTTGTAAACTTTTTTTTACTCGATAGATTTTCGAAAATCTTTATATCCATTAGTGTTCGATATTATTGAGCAATCTGGAGTTTATCTGTGGATATTTACAAAAGCTAAAGCATAAAGAGACTTTTTTGTGAATTACAGATGCAATTATAACCTTTAGATAATTTGCGCGTAATTCAATACTAAGACTGATTGCTGTCCATTTTCGTAGTAGATTTGAGTTTGACATCAATGAAAAAAATTTCACTTTTTTTTTTTGTTAAATGAATTATTTTTTAGACTTTATTTATAATGAAATCTTCATGACAATATTGTGGATTAAAATCCTGTGAAAATAGTGAGAATGAAAATTAGTTAACTTTTGTATTTAGTGTACGAAGGCGATATATTGGATCGATCGAAAGTTATATTGCTCACGATTTCTCGCTACCAAGAGGCAACGACAAGGAAATATTAATAATTATCGGTGCATCTCTTCATTTAGTTAGCAGTGCACGGTAGAGCGTGAATTGCTTGTATAGAAGAAACATATGCTGTATGATTGCTCTAAGCGTTTACTATTACAAATCTACATACACGTTCCGTTTCATTGCCTCTCCCTAAAATAACTTGCGACTAATTATATACTAAGCTCTGACTAATCACTGTCAATTTGTTGAACAATTTTGCGTTTGACATAAAACAAAATATTTCACATTTCTTTTTGTAAATGAATTTTTTTCGAGATTTAATTTGTAAGAAAAAAAAACTTCATGAAAATATTGTGGATTACAATTTTGTAAACATAATAATAATCAAAACTTGTTAACTTTTGTATTTAGTATACGAAGGCGATATATTGGATGGATCGAAAGTTATTAGATCACGATTTCTCACTATTGAGATACAACGACTGATTACAAGGAAATATTAATAATTCTCGGTGCATCTCTCCGTTTAGTTTGCAGCGCACGGTAAAGCGTGAATTGCTTGTATAGAAACAACGTACGCTGTATGATTGCTCTAAACGTTTGCCATTACAGATCTACGTACACGTTTCGCTTCATTGCCTCTCCTCTCCTAGTCTTCGTCGGGGTGCTCGGAGAACCGGAAATATCAGTCAGTTCAATATCCGGTGTCAGAGATGCGCGCAAGCGTTCTCGATCGAGCATTCGTTTCCATCAAGAGTGAAGCGCTCTGCGACATGCATCAGGATCACTGTCGCTTCCGTTTATACGTATCGTTTCGATATGCACGTTCAATTTTACGTGGGAGTCATTCGCCGGTAAATATCAAAATCTTTCGTTACAGGAAGCAGAGCAAAAATGAGAAAGTTGCAATTTCACTGCGTAGATATTAATCATATTTTCTAAATGTAATAGAAAAAAATCAAGGGCTCAAACAAATTGAATTTTCGATATTTCATCGACGAACCAAACACTATTATAGCTTCTTGAATCCTTAATAGAAATCTATTGCGTTCCCCAAGAATAATTCCATTCATAAGATACATATTTTGAATATATCACCTTTCTTCCGCTATATATTTGCTTCATACGAAAATGAAATTGTTATAACCAGTTAAATTTTAGTTTTATATTAATTCATTTTCAATTTGTCAAATTATATGTACACTGTGAGAAAAGCATATCGTTGATTCAACGATGTCACATGATAAAACGAATATAGGAAGGCTTGCAATGTTTTGTGGTTGTAGCGATGATAATATGGTTCAATAAACGATACTTGCAAGCTTATTGGAAACAACCGTTTAAATCGTATATGCAACGAAACGGCATTTTTGAAACCATTCGAATAGTTTTTGAATCTATTATCATTTTGATAATTGCTACTATAATTATATTTGCTATAACTATAAAATATAGACAGTTCTCTTGGGAATTATATTAATGGTTCATCCAACTATATTCTTATATTTGGTATAACCATAAATATAGACGTTCCTACTGGGAACTATAGTTTATAGTTAGATTATCGTCAGTCTAACTAAATTTTTTTGAAATTACCAGATTTTTTTTGAGTGTATATGTCCTCTATAAATGGTTGTGTGTGCTTGATCAATTAATTGAATTATTCAATTAAATTCCTCTGCAGAATATATAAATTCGCAAATTTCTGTTTTAAAAATTAGATTAAGTGAAGGAAGTATGTCAATATGTAAAATTGATGTCTATTGTAGGAGCCATAAATGGTAAAATGATCTTGCTATTCAGGAAGGCAAAGTATCGCCGGAAGAAAATCCTGTTAGCCTACTTTCAGATTTTTACGCAATATCCCAATAGCCTGTTTAGAACCGACTATACATGTACAGCTTTCCACAGCCGGATAATCAGGAGCAGCGTTCATAATCCACGCTCTAAATGTTACCAACACTTTGCTGACGTCAGCGAAACGCTGATCACCCTTCCAAGTAAGAAGCTTTTTGTTACCGCATAACTGTGCGCCCGGATATACAGTGCCAACAACGCTTAGCTTGTGTTCCTCTTCCATGCAGTGTGCTTTTCAGCGTTGGCTCCACACGATATACACGGGATATGGAGCTAAGCGGGGCAAAACACCGGAGCGAAACCGACTCAAGCCTCGTTGACTTCCGGATTCCCATAAGAACGTGATTGCGACCTGGAGCATGAGATCCTTCAAGAAAGGATACATCATACTGGCAACAACAGGAGCAGTCAGCAGCAGAGAATGTGTCGGAAAGTTAAGCAAAAATATTTTTTGATGATAGAGCGGTTATTGAAGTATCAATCATATTTGGAGTCATCCCATTACTTTCGAACTCTATTCCTCTATTTATTCCATCAATTTTCTTTGAATATATTTTTTGAAATATCGTACCATATTCAGAAGCTTATATCTGAGTTTTTTTTAAATCAAAAGACAGGATTTTTGCCTAAAAGTCGTTTCAAAAATCTTATGAAAATTAAAAAGAAAGTAATTCGCGATTTCCATTTTTACTAAAACTATGTTAAAAAGGACAATTCTTTTTCAATAAAATGATTGTTACTGTGAATATGATAAGATTCGAAAAATAATTGACGTAAACTTATTTGTGGAGTAAACGCAGTAAATTTGAAAATAACAAGATGCGGCTCAAGACTTGTTGACTTCTGGATTTCCTCAAGAAAGTCATTGCGAACCTGAATGAGATCCTTAAAGAAAGGATACATCGTACTGGCGACAACAGCAGAGAATGTGTTAGAAAGTAAAACAAAAAAATATTTTTTTGGTGGTAGAACGGTTTTCGAAGTATCAATTATATTTGGAGTCATCCCATTAATTCCGAACTTTATTTGTTGAGTTATTCTACTAATTTTTTTTTCAATTCATTTGTTGAAATATCGAACCATATTTATGCGCTCATTTATGATTTTTGTTAAAATAAAGAAACAAGATTTTTCTTAAAAGTTGTTAAAAAAATGCTACAAAAACTAATAAAGAGTAGTAGCTCATGATTTGATTTCAAAATAACTATGTTAAAAAAGGACCATTTTATTGCACTAAAATAAGTCCTATTGTATTATAAATAACATAAGATTTAAAAACGAATTGATGTTAGCTCATTTATAGAGTAAATAAACAGTAAATTCGATAACGATGAGATTTTTATCTCTCTGGTATTCCAAAAACGAAGAAGAATAAAAGTAGACCGTAAGTTTACTGCAAATCTAGATTTTCCCACAAAACTTGTAGTAAAAAATTTGTAATTTATATTGGAATCTAAAATTATCACCACTGCATTTTAAGAAAACGGATTCGAAAAATTTCCAACATAACGAAAACGATTAAGATTTGAAAACCGTCTTTGCCCAAAAAAATATAGTTGCCAAAGTTTCGTTAAGCACAATTGCCCAATCCACTTTCGTGGGTAACCTCAATCATCTATTTTCTTTGAGCCATCAATGCAACCGCATAGAGAAGACAGAGAGAAGATTTAACAGTACTTTGTAAGTCAAATGATGAGCAAAAGAAAGTGTGAGCGACGACGGAAGCTTCATCTCGAATGTGGCCCTTGATCACTCGAGTAAGAGAATCACTGAAGCTGATTTGAGCTTTCGCAACGAGTAGTGCTCCTGCTGATGAGATTCAACCTGATTGGAGTATTTTTCATGAGCTAACGTTTCAGTCACAACGTCGGCTTGATCCTTCTCAGACTGTGTCAAGTTGGAAAAGCTCTCACGCCGTTCAATCTTGCAGAGACCATTAATCTTGACTCTGCACGATGTCAGTCGTCGCCGCTGCGGATTCCGGACAATCAGTGTGACGCGACAGCCAAATTTCATCATTTCTCTTATTTTCTGCTCTCCTTTAACTCAAATTGCAGCTGGATTTTTTTCTCGATGATCCTGTGGAATATACAAGGAAACAATGAATAAAAGTCTGTCATTCATAATTATCTTCACCCCAGACATCGATCAGAGACTGGTTACCATTTAAATTGAAACCTACCCTCGATAAGTGAATTCAATCGAGTCGGCAATTTCGATCAACCCTTAGAAGAATTTCATAACTTTTCAAGGAGGAATAGGCCGTTAGTTTTATTGCGAAAGGTCAGCGAAGTGACGGTACCATTCATATTTAAGGCCCCTTGAGAGTTGAAAGAGTAACTTTCAGTGAACGTTTAGTTTTCGCATTAATTCCCATGTACAAGGAAATTGTCAGGATGATTTTATCAGAGTGATAACCATTTCTGAGATATCCCGTTGCCTCATCGAATAAACTTTACTTGCAAGTTCATGAATAGATAAAATAATTAGAATCCTCTAGAAAACGGTCGAGAACTGAAAATACCATTCCCATCCCACTTTCTGATCCTTGAAGCACTTCCTACATAATTGTAATGCAATTTTGCTATTTGGAGGTTAGCGAATTAAAGTTATTAAATGATGAAGGTGGATAGCTACGCAGAAGGTAAGTTAATGGCTCCACAAATGGGAAATTGATGGGAGCTCGAATTTCCACATGGTCAATATTTTCCCAGTTCTCCCTCGTAATTAATTAAACATCTCCAAGCGCGAATGGCGATAGTGGGTTTGACTTGATGAATCGTTGTAATTAATCGATCGTTAAGATGAATTGAAGCATATGAAACCTTGAAACTACTTCAATATACCTCCAAAATCTTTTTTCATCTATCTTTTTTCAATTGTGTTCCGCTTAGTCAATGACTTCAACTTTACGTATTTAAGGGTTGCAAAAAAATACGAAAACATTTCATCGTTTGCTGAGAAAATGAGCCTCTCTCGCGAGATAACAATGATAAACTTGGAATTGGCTCGAGTCCGAAAAAACGAAGATCACCAAAGCAAGGAGTCAGAAAAAGTACAATGAATTAACGTGGGCAGGCCATTTCACGAAATTAACGTCTCGTTTATAGAGGTGTGACTTTTTCGTTTCAGCTGACCTTTAACCGCTGGGTCACCCGATAAAAGAACTTTCTCACGTCTGCCAATTATCAGAGGCTCAGAGTGCTTTGTCCTTCTGTTAGAAGTCGCTAGACGATGGCCAAGAAAAAAGAAAATGGCACTTTTTAATCAAAGTTAATTACTAACCCTTTCGAGACTACAGATACAAAAACAATTGCAGATAATTAAAAATAGCAAACCCAAATAAAGTTTATCGAAGCCTCTTTTTATTACGCTTAAAAAGCCTTCGAATAAATATTTTTCTAGCTCAATTATTCGATTCGGGATTCTTTTAAAAAATAAAAATTTTTGCAGCCTTAAATTGTTTTGAGCACCAAATAATTGACCAATTTTATCCCTGTAAGAATTATACAAACTTGTCACATGCAAAGAGTCTTTATGAATTGTTTTCATAAGCTTTAGAAGGTGTATTTTCAATTCAGCTTGTAGAATAATCAAAATAAGCCTTTTTCAGAACTCAATATTCAATCTTTTTTATTATAGAAAAAAAAACAATTTCCTTCTATAATTGAACGAAGTTATCGAATGTATAAAAGTATTTTCAATGAAATACGAATTTTTCTTCTCTGGTAAAAAAAACGTTGAGAAAATTTAGACGTACGAATGGCTTCATAAAATCTCGTGAATTATGGAAAGGATAGACTCGGGTGTGATGAAGCGTATGTTGAAGTGGGGTAGAGTTGCCGCAAATGACTTTCGCTTATAGGGCAGAGAATTCTGTGAGGGATGAAGCATATATGAGAGTGCGAGCGTGAGTAAAAGACATCCAAGCGCCTTGAGGATGGGTAATAGCCCGTTCGAGTCCCTGAAAATGATCGTTCGACTTGCTTCTCCCGGCAAGGTCGAGTTATCCTCGAATATCTTGATGGTGAGGCTCAGCCAGAATTATGTAACATTTTTTCCCTCACAGGTAGTAAGGTTAAAGTGTTTTTTTATGTTTCCTACACATATTTTTCGACGGTGAAACAACTTGAGACGCATGATCATATTCCTAGTTAAATTAACTCAAAAATCACAAAGTTACGAATGTCCTCACATAACACGACCAATCACAGGAAACTGAGATTTCACTCGCAGCAAAAAAAAATTAAAACTCGAGACTTGCGCCTCTACAGTCGATGGAAAAACTTTTGAATCGAGATTGTAGAATAATTGGAATAAACTGTATTCAGAGTTTAACAATATTCAATTCTTTATATTACAGGAAATGAGTAAAACCTCTCGTCCTATAATAATTGAACAAAGTTATCAGATGACAAACGTATGTTTATTGAATTGAGTAAATTCAGAGATACTAATAAAATCACGTAAATTACAGAAGAATCATTTTCCGAGGTAAATAAACTCAAAAACCACAAAGTTACGGATGTCCTCACAAAACACGACCAATCACAGGAAACTAAGATTTCACTCGCAGCAAAAAACAAAAATTAAAACTCGAGACTTGCGCCTCTACAGTCGACGGAAAAACTTTTGAATCGAAATTGATGGACTGGACTGTATTCAGAGCTTAATAATTTTCAATTCATTATATTACAGGAAAAGAGTATAACCTTTTATATATTATATAACCTCTCGTCCTATAATAATTGAACGAAGTTATCAGATGTCAAACGTATTTTTATTGAAATACAAATTTTTTTTTTCGTGAAACAAACTCGAGTATATTGAGTGGTAGGAATAGCTTCATAGAATTCGTATATTATAGAAAGAATCATTTTCCGAGGTAAATAAACTTAAAAATCACAAAGTTACGGATGTCCTCACAGACAACGACCAATTACACGAGACTGAGCTTCCACTCGCAGCAGAAAAAAGAGTTGAACTCGGGACTTGTGCCTCCATACGCGATGGTAAAACTTGAAACGAACGTTGATTGATTTGAGAAATCGCGACAAACTCGTAACTACTTTTCTCGCTGGAAACTTTGATGAAGAATAGACACCGAGAGCGTAGAGTCAATTGTTTGCGAAATTGGATTGGCGCGCCATTATAGAGAGCAGAGAGGAACGAAAAGGGGATGAGGCGAAAGGGAAATAATTGAAATATTGATTACTTCCCTGATATCCGTTCTCTTAACCAATAATTAAAAACGGAAAGGTGTAGAAAATGCCACTTGGCCACAAAAAAAGTAATGCAAAAATTCTAAAATAGCAGTGCAATGTATTAACGTAATCTTTGAATGAAAATTAAGCTACCTCTGCTAAAAATTCATTCAGGGAACCATTTGAAGATTCTGAGAGCCGTTAGAAAATATTTTGAAGACTGCAAACACGTCGTTAGAAAAAGGAATCTACAATTCAATGAACAGAAATCATTTTTTTCTGCTGGTTTATTGCAGCCTAAATTTCCAGGGAATTTCTGCAGTAGAGAACACAAATGCAGTGATTGTTCACCTAAGAAAGCAACAATGCACATTCTCGTAAAACTATCTCGAAAACTTAGAAAAAAACGCAACTGAATTATTTCCAAGGCAAACTTTTTCCTAATTCAATTAACACAACTTACTTTTTACAACTTTTTTTTTGCACCATTAATTCTCAGAAAATGCTGCAACAGAGAACGCAAATGCAGGATTCGTTTAAGTAACAAAGCCTCAACATCAATCTTAAGGCTCAACAAGCCTTCAGGAGATATTTTTAAGACACAGAGCAAACTCGTCGTTATTTTTCGATTCCGGCAAAACTCTCTCCAAAAACTCGTTAGAAAATTTTTCCTCATTCAATTAACACAAATGATTTTTTACTACTTTTCTCTTGTAGTCTTAATTCTCAGAAAATGCTACAATGGAAAACGCAAATGCAGTGTTCATTGAAGTCACAAAGCCCGAATATCAATCTCAAGGGTCGAAAAACCTTTAGAACCTATTTTCAAGACTGTACAGTAAACTCGTCGTCATTTTTGCCTAATTCAATCAACACAAATGATTTTTCACTACTTTTCTCTTGCAGTTCTAATTCTCAGAAAATGCTGCAATGGAGAACGCAAATGGAGTGTTTGTTCAAGTCACAAAGCGTCAACATCAATCTCAAGGCTCTACAAGCCTTCAGCAGATATTTTTAAGACACAGAGTAAACTCGTCGTTATTTTTCAGTTTCGGCAAAACTCACTCCAAAAACTCGTTAGAAAAAACTGAATTATTTTCAAGGCAAACTTTTGCCTAATTCAATTAACACAAATGACTTTTCACTGCTTTTCTCTTGCAGTCTTAATTCTCACGGAATACTGCAGTGGCGAACGCAAATACAGTGTTTGTTCACCTAACAAAGCCACAATACTCGTAAGGCTCACAGAAACCAAGAGAGAAGCAGAACCGGCGATGATTCTCCCGGATAATAAAACTCATACGTTGGGAATCGGGGTCAGCGTTGTATAAAGAGAGGCCGGTCCTGTTGATGGTCGTAACTCTCTGGTTCTGTTGCTGGTAGAGGTACTACATTCTATCGAAAGAATTAAACATAGCAGCCTCTACAGCGCCGATGGTGAGCTACTGCGTGAATGCAACACTGGGAGGCTCGACTATTTATCGATTCGTGACAAAGTGCGAGAGCCCGGGAGACTCGCGACAGGATACTTTTGTATCCAATTAGCTGCTAATAGCACAGTGACACGGCGTTGCTCCTGCTACTTTCAGTAGTCGCGTAGTCTCTGCACTTCAATCACATTCTTCTGACACACATGCATCAAAGAATGTCGCAGTTTCTCTTTTTCTTTTCGCTTTACGCTATATTTTCTCGTTATTACAGGCGTCTGAAGGTGAAAAGAAATATAACAATCGATGCATCAAATAATGCAACGGTATTCGCAGTAATTGCATGAGAAGGAGATCCAATATTCAATTATCT
This sequence comes from Tromatobia lineatoria, assembly GCA_949699805.1. Classification (NCBI taxonomy): domain Eukaryota; kingdom Metazoa; phylum Arthropoda; class Insecta; order Hymenoptera; family Ichneumonidae; genus Tromatobia; species Tromatobia lineatoria. The sequence goes on from OX453038.1 coordinate 16,854,300, forward strand.
GGCGATGCTCGTGATAGACGACCGCATTATTTTGTCGGAAATCCATTTTGAAGAATTTTCATTTTGCTGAAAACGAAAAGGACGAATTTTCTAAATTACCGAATATTCGTAACGACGAACGTCATTTTGCTGAACCTATCGTAGCCTCTGCATATTAATATTTTCCCATACATACACAGTTGGTAGGCTCCTAGTTTTGTTAAAAAATTTAGGTCACTTTTAGCTTTACAAAAAAAATGAAATCAATTTCTAGACTTGGAAAAAAATCTCTTTTTTTGCGAGGTTATTCTCTAGTCTAACAGAAAAACTTTTGTAAATTTTGGTTACACAGAAAATCTTTATTCAGTTTCTAGTTTTACAGAATTTTTTTTTGTCAATTTTTAGTGTCGCAGAAACTAAATTACTCCAATTTATATTTTTACAGAAAAAGCACAAGGATAATTTCTTAAACTGACTAAAACTGTTCTGCAATTTAAACAAAAACTATCGTCACCATTTTCCGACGAAATCTCCTCTTTAAACAACGAATAATTTTTGCTGTTTTTTGGTTCTACATCAAAGAAGATCTCAATTCCTTAATACTCAATGCTACATTTCCTTGTGATTACGGCCGACCGAATTTAAAAGAAAATACAAGAATCGATGCAGCAAACAATGCAGAGAGAACGTTGGTAATAGCTATCAGGAGGAGATTCTCCAATATCCAATTATCCATCGAAGTATTTTGGGCTTAGTGTCTGCATTCTAGATCACGTACATATTTACTCTTATGTATGTGACGTACGAGTATTTCTTTGTCCATTATAACGATAACGAACGTTCCATACAAACTGGCGATAAGCTCAGCGACATGAGCTCAAATTGCGGGAGAGTTCATCGCGTTCGGATCCTGGTTGTGTATTCCAACGAGCCAACAACCTGACGTACGAATACACAGACATGCTGTGAAAAGTGTTGGAAGGAATTGGAACCAGTCGGTCGTATTCTGTAGCCTCTGGAGTTTTAGTTTGGTGGCCGGATCAGCTTTCTTGCTCTTCCTCTTCGCTCTTTCGTATCCTCTGCTCCACCCACGATACTTTTCGGCTGTTATCGTACAAATTAGATTCCTCACCCTGTAAAAGTTACCAGCCGCACTTTGTCGCGTGGGTGACACTCTTCAGCAACATGGTGGTTGAAGAGAGCGTCGGGATTTTATATCGAACTGACGGAGGCTATTGCAGGAAATTAATTCGATCACTGAACTCTGCTTTTCATTGTAGTCACGAAAACCACTGTTGTGCACAAGCTGCAATCATAAATTAGTGAATGTACAGAGATAATCACAAGTTTGCGTTGGAGTTTGATTTGATTTTTTAATTTGATTCAACAATTTGAAGAACGAGGGAAGAAGATGCTTCCTTCGATTCTTTTTTCTTTAAGGTTTACTTCACCCGAATTCACAACAAGGGAAATGCTTCGAACGATTTTCTGAGATATTACGAGGCTTCGAGGCGATTTGACCTGGAGAGAAATACTATAAATATTTTTTTCTCGAGATTCTTCTACAGTACGTTGAAAAAAATCGGTGGAGTATGAGAAAAAATATGAAGAACCTGTCGGTTTACAAATTCTTCTTTTATTCATTTTATCGACTAGATAGAAAACGTTGTCCACAAGCTGCGAAATAAACTAGTGAATGTACAGAGCTAATCACAAGTTTGCGTTGGAGTGAAGATGTTTACTTTGATTTTTTTTCTATACAGTTTATTCCATCGGGATTCACGTAAAAGGAAACTCTTTGATGGATTTTCTGAGATACTACGAGGCCTTCAAGGCGCCCTTAGCTTAACAGAAATAGTACAAATGTGTTTCTTCAGGTTTCTTCGCCAGTAGCTCTAAAAGTTTCTTTACAGCAAAAGAAAAAAATATGGAGAACAGTTGGTACATGTTAGAGCTATGTGTTCACTTGTTGGTATACACATTCTTCTTTTCATCTTTTTATCGAGTAGAGAGATATGGTTTTGCATAAGCTGCGAACATAAAGTACTAAATGTACAGTAAACGCTTTAAAGATCGAGTGAAGACGATATTTCCTTCAATTTATCCTTTCTAACGTCTACTCCACTAGAAGTTACAAAAAGGGAATCGGTTCGATTGATTTCCTGAGAGACTTTAAGTCTCTGAGGCGATCTAAGCTCGAGAGAAATCGTACAAATATTTTCCTTCAAGATTCTTCTCTAGCAGCTTTAAAAGTTTCTATACATAATAAAAAAAAATATGAAAGCAGGCGACACATCTTAGACCTATTCTTGCTTCTCGGTATTTAACTTATTTTCTTTCTTCATTTTGAACTGGACACAGCCACTGTTTACCATGAATCCAATCACTGAACTCGGATCTTCATCATCGACTTCAAAGAAACTGTTGTGCTCAGCCTGCGAGTATAAAACAGTTAATGTGCAAAAAGAACCAGAAGTTTGCAATGAAATTGGATTGTACGAATCGAAGGACCATTTAATATAACGTTTTCTTCGATTTATCCGTTTTCACGTTTACTTCAGTGGAAATCGCAGAAAGAAAAATCCTTCTATAGATTTTCTGATATACTACCAGTCTTCGAGGCAACTTGCGTCGGAGAGATGTAGTATAAACATTTTTCTTCAAGTTTCTTCTCCAATAGCTCCAAAGGTTCTATCGTATAGCACGAGGAGAAATATAAAGAGCAGATGACACATGTTGAATATATGTTCTTACTTTTTATTCTTCTCCTACTGTTATATTTTATTCAGCTGAGGGCGGTGAGGAAGGAATATACGATGATTCTGACCGGTTGATACTACGAATTTGTCCTTATTCCAGTTTTGTAGCAGTTCGAGAGACTTTCGATATTTTATTAACGATAACACTATTGCATAAGATTCATTCCATGACTGAACACGATTTTCAATTATTGATTGCAAAACCATTGTTGTACACAAGCTGCAAGTATAGGCAAGTGGATGTATGGAAAAAATCGTAACTTCATATCGAAATTCGATAAAATGCTTCTGAGAAATGTACTGAAGTAGTTATCTCTGATTTTCTTTTGTTGTGATTACTTGTCCACAGGAAATTCCAGTAAAGGAAGCTCTTCGATGGATTCTGGTGTACTTCAAATCTCGAAGGTGTCCTGAGCTTAATAAAAAATAGACTACAAATATTTTTCTCCACGTGTCTCTTCCAGGAGCTTCAAAGGTCGCGAGGTATCTCATGAGAGGAAATATAAAGCGCAAGCAAGACACGTTCAAGGTGTGTACCCACTTTTTCATTTTCTTCTTCCTCCCATTCATCTTCTTCCTCCTATTCCTTCTTTCTGTGACATTTTATTCAGCCGAAGGACGTGAGGCAGTTATATTTAATGATGCGAACCGACACATGTCATACTGAATTCGTGTTTATCTTCGTTGCATGGTAATTCAAGATCATCTGGAGAATTTTCATTTTAACCTGTTTCACACTTTTTTCATAAATTGATAGAATCATCGAACTTTCATTGTCGATGCCAAAACCAATTTCCAGTATTCAATGCGCAAACTTATACGAATAAATGTGCAGGGCATTTACAAGTTAGCGTTAGAGTTAAACTAAAAGATGACGAAGGTAGTACCGATAAGAATTTCTCTTCGAAGGATTTCTCGGGGTTCTTCAAGTCTCAAAGGTGAGAGCTGTGCTCCAGAAAATATTACAAATGGTTTACTTTATGTTTTTATCCACCATTCGGTCCGAGCGTTGCGACGTATCGTATAAAATAAGTAGAAAAGGACGACACATGTCCAATATTTGTGCTCACTTCTTTCTTCTTTTTCGTCTTCATCTTAGATTTTATTCAACCAGTGGAGATGGAGAAAGCATATCGAATTATGACACTTGGAAAATTCTCTGGATATCATTTCACTCAGTACGGCACTTTTGTAAGAAAAAAATTAAGTAACTAAACTCAAATTTTAATTAGAAACTCACAAACTACAATTGCAATCAACGACGGCATAGACGATTAAATATACCATGAAGAACAGAAATATGGCTTCGATTTTATGATTTGGACTGGTACATTTTTTTTTCTTTCTACTTTTTTTCTTTCTACTACACTTAAAGAATCAGGCTGAGAAAATTTCTTCGATGGATTTCCTAGTGCATTAAAAGTCCCAAAGGGGAGATTTGTACTCGCGGAAAAGTCTACAGATATTTCGCTTTAACCTTTCTTCGTATCGCTTGAAAGAAAATATAACAAGCGGCCGACAAAAGCCCAAATATCTGCTCGCTTCTTCATTATTTTTTTCTTCCCATTATATTTTAATATTCAGCCGGAGGCGGTGGTATATGAAATGGTGAGAGTTATTTCATAATTAGTCACTATCGCCGTTTCATGGAACTTCAAAAATCCAAAGGATTTTAATTTACTCTGTACAGCAATTTCATATACAATTCATCCAGTAACTGAACACGAATTTCTATTACAAATTCTAAAACTCCACACACGAGTATACAACGAACATCAGAAGTTTGTGTTGGATTTAACGATTTGTACGAGTGGAAAGTCTATATTTTCGATTTTTTTATTTCTTCGCTGGAATTCAGAGTGAAAGAATTTCTTTGATAGATTTTCTGAGCCATTACACGTCTCGAAAGTGAGATTTATGTTGAAAAGCAAAGTACAAATATTATACTTCAAGTTTGCTCCGTATCGCGTGAAAGAAAAAATAAAAAGCGCTCGACAAAAGTAAATGGGCTCGCTTCCTCTTTTTCTTTGTACTTCGGATTATATTTTATGCAGTCGGATGAGGTGGTGTATCAAACGGTGGAAGTTATTTAATAATTAGTTGCTATCAACGTTACACTTAAAAAATCCTCCAGATTTCACTCCACTTTGTACAGCAATGTTGTGCAAAATCTATCCAGTAACTGAACTAGACTTTCCATTAGAAATTTTTTTGGATGCAAAGATCCATCCAAACTGCATCTGCATTTTCGATTTATTTGTTTTCACTGGTTATCAGGGTGAAAGAATGTCTTCAATAAATTTTCTGGGCGCTACAATTCTCGAAAGTGGGATATATCCTCAAGGAAAAAAGTACAAATATTATACTTCAAGTTTGCTCCGTATCGCGTGAAAGAAAAAATAAAAAGCGCTCGACAAAAGTAAATGGGCTCGCTTCCTCTTTTTCTTTGTACTTCGGATTATATTTTATGCAGTCGGATGAGGTGGTGTATCAAACGGTGGAAGTTATTTAATAATTAGTTGCTATCACGTTACACTTAAAAAATCCTCCAGATTTCACTCCACTTTGTACAGCAATGTTGTGCAAAATCTATCCAGTAACTGAACTAGACTTTCCATTAGAAATTTTTTTGGATGCAAAGATCCATCCAAACTGCATCTGTATTTTCGATTTATTTGTTTTCACTGGTTATCAGAGTGAAAGAATGTCTTCAATAAATTTTCTGGGCGCTACAATTCTAGAAAGTGGGATATATCCTCAAGGAAAAAAGTACGAATATTTTGCTTCAATCCTGCTTCGTATCGCGTGAAAGAAAATATAAAAAGCGGTCGACACATGTCCAATATGTGTGCTCGCTTCTTCCTTTTTTTTCTACTTCCTATTACATTTTATTCAGTCGGAGGAGGTGGAGAAGGTATATAGAACGATGCGGGCCGGTTCATGTCGTGAATTCGTCGTTATCCCCTCGTCTGACCCCACGCAGTACGCGAAGAGTACTCGGGTTTCAATCTGGGATCGTCGACGTCTCTGGTGGGTCTTTGAGAGGGTGGCTTTGACTTCAATTACGTAGACTGGCTGCGGCGAGTGCACGGCCAGCTCGGGAGCAGCCAGTACATCCGCATCCGGTGCGTATGTGGCTCGACGAGTGAGCCAGAGCGTTTGCAATAAAGATAGCGGAAGTGACGCCTGCTGCGAAGCAACCAAACCAGACGTGCCTCCTTCTCTCTTTATGCTTCACCTTTAAATAGCTTTTATCGTGCGCGCGAACTCGCCAGAGCCGTCCGTTCTTCCACAAAGATATATGCACTTCTGTTCTGCTCGCTGAAGATGCCTCGGCATCTTCATTTGCCTCGGCAAATGAACACAAGAGTTTTCCAAAGTCGAAAACAAAGGTTCAGCAATCGATCAGTCGACGAAAAGTCGAAAGTCAGCCGTGTGAGCCAATTGGCTATCGAGGTCGAGTTAAAAAACGTAGACGACGGCGACAAGAGCCATGCTCAACATTCCGGTAAATCGAATTATCTGCTCCAGAATGCACGGGGTCACACCACCAACGATCGACGACGGTTCTGCCACTGCACTTAATATTCTTCGCTCTATCCACTTCGGTCGTTCTTCTCAATCTAAACTCAGAATACAAAGATTTGTTCAAGTTACACAAATTAGTGGTACACCTGTTCTCCTTATTGAAACCTTCAATTGCGGTGGAATTAAAATCTTAATCAGATTCAAATGCTTTACTGTACTTTATCTCAATGAAATTTCTCTATCTTTCTAATTTTATTAGCGTGGGATGCACAAGTTTTATTGGTTAAACTCTCGAAACATCTATTGCATCGTTTTGAAGCCTTTCCTAATTTAATATTAAACATAACTCGCAGTTCCGTTGGTTTCATACATGATGTAATTCGCAGTGAACTGTGTTTAATAAGTTTTTGATAAAAGCGCTTGATTAAAATTAATTGAAAAATTTGATTTAAAGAACAGCTTTTATTGCCTTAGGGGAATTGGTTTCAGTCCCAACCATTAATGAAAAAATCAATAAATTTTTAAGGATTGTGACGACGACGATGCGTTGACATAGGAATTGTAATCGTTTTCAGCAATATAACGGTGCATGTGTTCGGGATGAGATATGATCAGTATCGATTAGCTATTATCTCGTATAGGCAATTTGCTTTCACATGCAGAGGTAGGGCAACCAAAGCGAGTATAAAAGATAGATCGATGGGGAAATGGACTTCGATAGAACTGCTCGTAGTAAATACAGCAACGAAAGGCAGGAAAAAAAAACAATCGCACTAAAAGCGAAAGTGCTGTATTAGTTGTGAATGCCCCTGATAAGAGATAACAGTTACACACGGATATACAGTGAAACCCACGTTATTATTTTCGTGAGTCCAGCTCATATATACCTAAATAATCCAGAAAAACATATCATATTCGTGACCTCATAAGAACGGAAACATTCGTGACACGCCGACAATTACAACTAAGAATACAGCGTAGAAATGCGTGGTAAATTATTTATCAATCGAAAAGTTGCGATAATTGTCTTGCAGACTCGACGGAGAAATTGAGACTCCATCGACAAAGTATGCAAAGGGATTAATGAAGGAGCCACCCTTGTGGACACGAAAACGTCGATCGATCGCCGACGATGAAGCAAAAAACGAGCGAGCTTTCCTACCACGTGCAACTGAATTTCCATTAAAAGAACGAGACACCTAAAAAAAAAAGGCGATAGAGAATATATTTTATCGATGATACTATTGTGTGAAAAAAGCTGGCAATTCAATCTAACGAATTGCAATAAATATACACTCGAATATATATATACTTCGAATATACACTTAAGAAATAAAAAATCGTAGCTTCAAGGTAAAAGACTTTAAATAACCATTCTTATGATCAGATTGAGAACTACGATGTGTCGAACAGAATGACTACACGAGAGCTGAAATTCTTTTACTGATTGGGTCCGAAAACTGCATTGAGTAAAAAAATTATGAATGGATATCAATTCCCTTCAATTTATAGGATCTATGGCTGAGGTTCAAATGGAGTTTGAATGGAAGGTTTGGTTCAGCATTCTAATGCCCTTTTCAATGCCAAGAAGAAACAATGACGTTACTTCATGTGACATCGATATGTTTTATCCAATAAAATAGGATCTCAAAGGCTAAAATTTAGCCACTGGTATGAAAAAAAAATCATCAAGGAATATAAACGTACCCATTCTCTCCCCATCCTGATGTCTTATACGAATGGAAAAGAAGTATATTTATAGCACTTATGGTAGAGCTTTTCATAGATTTAGAATGCTATTTTTTGTTCGGCATTTTGCTGCCCTTTTTATGTAACTTGGTGACCATAACTCACTCAAGAGTCAGGAAATGAGGTTCTCGATGGGTCAATATCGTCGCTATGCAAAAGAATGACGTCACGTCATGCAATATCGATATGCCATTGGCACAGATCTTATAGTCATACAGGAATGTCGTGTGACACGTTTTAACGACACATAGTGAAATCTATAGTTGACAGTTTGCTTCTGTGTTCGGTAGGCAACTTATAGAGCGTTTGAAAATGTAGGCTGAAAGCATACAAAGACAAGTATGTGTGGCCCAGTGCCCGCGAGGCATGACTTTGGGTTAGCTTTGTCCTCGACAGTGAAGCAGAAATGCTTCTCTACCTTTACTGCGGTGACGTTGCCACGTTGTTCTCCACAATTTGTCGCTGCACACGTGCCAGAATTTCGGGAAAGGCCTGGAAACTTGCCGGCCGCCTCAGGGGATGGTGCGCTAATTGGCTTGGTGACGAGTTAAAAATTCATCAACCACCGTCTCGGCCTGAGAAAGTAAACCTTAAGCCACAATCTGTGTTTTCCTCGAGGCCATTTTATAGTTAGGGCTCGCTAAAACCAACTTTCGTGCTCATAAGCTGTTTAAATTGGCAATATAGACAGCTCGTTAAAAATTCGAAACGCTATACTTTGTAGGGTGCCATTATCATGCGAGATTTAAAAAAAAGATTCGCCCAGCAATTCTCATGAGCTTTTGTAGCCACTCTCCTTTATTAACACACCTATATGCAACGTTTCTCTCGCTTTTTCTCCTCTTGCCGCAAGAAAGTGTGTCTCCTGAAGCAAAAATAGAAAAAAAAAAGAGCTCCTCTTTTCCATCTTGATGCAAACTCGGTTTCGAGAAGGTAAAGTAGTATTTGCATTTTATTTTACGTTAAGAAGCACTTTCGTTTATTTTTTTGCCTTGGCTCACTTGTCTCTCAAACATGGAGGCATTGCTAAAAGCTTATGTACTCTATTCTAGATTTCCAACGTGGATTTACTTTGGATTATGATGCGCTGCGAATAAAAAAAAGAGAAGTTAGTTTCCGCAATTTCAATGTCACGTCTAGTTTGAATTTTTAAATCGCAGGCTTACGACAGACACTCATAATCCACGGTATAAATATATCACTGATCGAACCGTGTAAGCACAGAACGGAAAAGTCTCGGAAAGTTGAGCTGCTACATGGCAGATTATCTTTCCAAAGAAATCCGAGAGTTGAGAGGACTAGCACGGAAAGTTTAGCTTCTTGAACATCGTGAGTGAACTTGCGGTAAATTTTCTGGAGGCACTGAGCATCTTATCACTATTATTAGAGTTACTTTTTCCGGATTGAATAATTTCTTTAATGTTACTATTATTACTTTTAACGTGCTCGAAACATAGAGTTTGCGGCGGCGTGTTTCCTTATAGCCACAATAACTTCGCTCTTTCTTTTCTTTCTCTCAAGTTTTAACGACTGTTATACGCCTTATACAACTTTTGCCACAACTCTCTGTAAAAACGTGCCGATAAATTTTCTTCGAAAACATCGGCGCGGATGTAATGGACTTTTTTTGGTTCAACGCTCTCGTTAAATTGGCTCAATCGTTCGGGAAAATTTTTTTGCTAGAAAAAAAAACTGATAAAAGTTCTGAATGTCGAACACATTCGATTTATTCCACACTATGTGCTAATAAAAAACCGTTTTTGTTTAGTTTCAGGAAATTCTGCTGGCGTAACCTTTTAACTTTACTCATGGTGCGCAAATTGGCGAAAAACGAATTAAGTATTATAGTTCACTTGATTAACCGTGGTAATTTCAGGATAAAATTATGATCTCCCGATGACCTTTAGTCGGGAAATTTATTTAAGGATTTCGATAGTAATTCTGTTTCAACATAAGAAGATTTTGCAGGAATTTGCAGAATGAGTAGTTTTAGAATAGAGACGATAGTTTCCTAATATAACCCAATACCGATTTTCCACGGTTTTTTTACTTCTAAAAGATACGTGAATCGAAATAGCAACGCGGAAAAAAATATCATTGATTCAATAAAACCACGGTTTGCGGGCTGCCTAAGCCAATGTTTTTAAATTAACTCCGGTTGTTGTTCTCACAATCCGATTTAACATTAAAACAATGAAATATTTTTTTGCCTGTATTGAACATATCGTTAAGGTTTTATTGAATCAATGATATTTTTTTCCGTGAAGTATTGAAATAATCGCAGTCGCTTTATTGGTACTGCGATTGGTTGAGCTCAGAAACCACGCCCAAATTCGGGTGTAGTGCTGCTTTTTGGGAGGTTGTTGATTAAGCAGCAAAAAAGGTAAAGAAACTACTTTTTTTCTCAAACATGCTCTAATAACGTTAGAATCGGATGTTCCTATGCTTTTAGTCGTCGAATCTGTGAATTCTGTAATCAGCAACGACCAAAAGTAACGTTTTTCAATTACAGTAAAAAAAACCTTTAAAAACGATGTTTCCTGTATTAAAATATACGTCTTACGAATAATAGCCATGGCCGAAATGTGATATTTCGAAGAAAACCAAATTTACGTCGGTTTTTCGACCGCCGGTCGTATCTATCAATTCTGAAATAAGAAAAGTCGGAAAACAACTTTTTTTCTCGATAACTGAAAACAAAACACTTACTGATGATGTTGAAAGCTTCCAATCGATAAATCTTCGATCGACGCATTGCCCGTTTACATAACTAATAATTCTACAGAATATTAGCGTAATTGTTCATATTCAGCATACAGAATGTTGTTACGCGATTTAAATACCGTCGCAAAAAATCGAACCAAATAGGCCCTTTTAACGCAATTTTTTCAATCGATAGAATCAAAAAGCATGTTGTTCTGCTCGCAATTGGCGAACCCTTAATAGTGGCGACGTCGGTCACGATTTCTTTGAGTTTACGGAACGTTGGTCGCCAAAGATCGTGTGCACAGCAAAAGATCTCCTGTGGATAAGTGTCTTTACCCCCCGTAGCTTGTTTGCCTGTCTAAAGCGTCGAGTTGCTATATAAACGTCCTGTACGTCGTCGCAAACTCGTCCCACTTTCTGAATTCTCAACGGTGCAGTAGCGCAACGTTGCAGGAGAGCTATTCTGAGATCCCTCGTCTCCTGGGAACGTCGCAGCGATCGCCAGCTGGCTCTTATCTTATCGGGCGCCGCGAGTTCCATTGGAGAAACGACTATGACGACCGCGCGATTCTATTCGACAGGTCGAAAGCTCGCAAACTCGTGGCATCGAGAACTTTGCTCGATTCAGAGACGACCCTACCATTATTCTGAAACGCAACCTCCCGTAAACTGCACGTGTTTGTTGAGAATTCAAGGACTGAGATAAAACTTACCACGTGTCGAGGGGTGATTCATGAGAATTGCCAGCGGACACTCGTCGTCGTCGAGGATGTATTCCTGATGGGCGTTGCCATTTGTATTTTCTCCATTCACCTATAAAACGATAGAAGAAAATTCAAAACAACATTTTTTTACTTAAATTTTCATCAAATGGACGTATCGCTATTGAATGACATCGTAAAAGCGCAAATTCATGAATATTTTATTGGCTACACCCAAGAGAAGCTTTTGAGCTTAAAGCGAGAGTGAACGAAACCGTCGCTCATTTATCCTCCGCTCTTTTCGACCACGAATCGAAGAGAAGCGCTAGAAGTACCGACAGTCGCTGCGCTGAAGCTCTGACCGAGCGATCTGTACTATCGACAGCTGTTGTGTAGCCAGGCAGCGAAGAAAATCCTAAAGTTTAAACCCGCGCTCAACGTGACATTACAATCGTTGTGTCCATTTGTTGGTAAATATATTCTACGTGTATACGAAACGCCAAGATCGCTTTGAGCAATTGTAGGACACAGGCTAAAAAAATAATTCCGACAAAAGTGATAGAATAAAGTTTTCTATTGAAATGCAACTGTGTTATTAAAAACGCGTCAGTCATGTTGCCGGAAACTTTGATAAAGAAGGAAATGTGACGCAGTAACGAGAATAGAAAGAAGATCTTTATGAGATCAAGAGAGAGCTTCGTATTTCGACATTTACAATTGAGTTTTTGCTTTTTTTTATGCAAGGGATTTGAAGATGAATACTGAGGCAGTGGCTATATTAAAATACACTCGAGAATAAGAAAGGCGAAGCTGACACCACGATACAACATCGAGCCGCTTTGGGGCGATGCGTATTATAATATAGTAGGGACCGGAATACATCCCAATGTGTAACCCGCCCAAGTTCTCACCTGCACCAGACAATACTGTTGCGGATCCACCTTGTCGAGGCCGTATTTTGCGAGCATTTCTCTGACTACCTGAGCCGCCGAGTCCCTAACGCTCAACAATAGCGTTTTGTACGGCACGTCCTTGCACAGAGCTTCACCATAAATTTTTAAGGTCCCACCAGTGTCCGGACCACCGTCCTTGCTACGAAACTGTTGCAGCTTCCTCTCGAGCTTTTGCTGCCTACGACGTCGCATCACGGCTTCGGGATTTGAGATGCTCCTTGTAAAACTCGTCTCCGGAAGCTCTGCAAACAAATTTTATATCTTTGTACGTGGATATGCGCTATTTTTTAAATTCCGACGATACGTCGCTACGAAAACGAGTCGTTTTTATGGTTGTCTCTTTGGTGTACGGTAAAAAGTTTATGTGAGAAAACAGAGTACCTAATTTCAGTGCAACAAACTCTGAGTTTGTTCGACAGAAGGTTTGTGGAGTTTACGGATTTTTCTGGGATATTTAGAAAGGAACAAAATATTTTGGTACTTGATTTCGTCTCTTTTTTGACAAGGTAAAAAGTTTATGTGGAAAATTGGATTATGAGATTTCGGTGTAACAAACTGTGAGTTTATTTGACGGAAGTTTTTCGTGGTTCACGGATTTTTCTGGTATATTTGGAAAGGAATACAAAAATCTTGGTACTTGATTTCGTCTCTTTTCTGGACACGGTAAAAATTTTATGTGGATAATCGGAGCATGAGATTTCGGTGTAACAAACTCGGAGTTTATTTGAAAGTTTTTTGTAGTACGCCTATTTTTCTGACTCATTTGAAAAGGAACCGAACATTTCGATACTTGAAGTATTCGATGCTTCTCTCTTTCGATACGGTAAAAAGTTCGGATTAACAAATCCTGAGTTCCCTTAACGGAAATTTTGGTGTTTTACGGATTTTACTGTCATGTTTCTGAAGTAAAACGGAACGTGACACATTTTCGACGTTAAATTGGCAATGACACGGCAAAGATATAAATATTACTTATTCTCACGCGAAAGCGACAAAAAAAAATCTTTATAAAATAAAACTATGTATCAAATCAACACCAAGTTTCTCTAAATTAATTTTTTTTTTGTTAAAAGTACAGATATTTTAATTTAGATTTTACAGCAACGCGTCTGACTAATTTCTATTTATATTCCGAGTATTTGTAGAATGAAACCTTCCGGAAATCTTACAGACAATTTTGCATCTTTAAAGTACTATTGTAGCTACGGTATTTAAGATTCTTCGAAAACGTTGATACGAGAAGATACTTTTTTTCGTCCTCGCCCGGGCGTCTGACACAAATTTCTATTTATGTTTTGACTATTTGTAGACTGAATCTCTGATTAAAGAAATATCGATCCAGGCGTACTGAGGGAGCCTGGCAACGCGAACCGGCTAATCGATGAAGCCTCGTTGTTCCTTATCGCGCGACCGGAGAACGCGGCGAAGAACGGTCGATATGCTCGTTTGAGGAAATGAGTCAGACGTTGACAAAGCAAATTTTACTGTCGAGGAGTTTAAAGGGTCAGCTACATGTTTTTCTTCAACAAAATCGCGATGGAAAAAAAACTAACCGGTATAAAGCTTTTCCGCAACTCCATTCTGATCGACGGGCAACGTGGTCTCTTCTGGTTCTCCAGCGCTTTTCAATCGACTTAGTTTTTCCTGTTTCTTGATCTGTTTCTTCTCACGTTTGCTCAATTTCCTACGGAAACTCGTGCCTTCGGCAAATCCAACTCCCTGGGCATTCGTCTTGTCGTCGATTCGACGAAGCAAAAAACGACCCTCCCGGTCGTCGATGTGCCAATTCAACTGGACGAGAAGAGGTTTTTCCTCAAGGCCCAACTTTCTCTCTTCTGAAAATATTGAAAATTCAGTATTTAGAAATACAGCACTATTGACAATCAGCTATGTTATATTATATCACTAAAAATATGTAAAATATTGCGCCAAAAGTGTATAAAAAATGTTTTCTAGTTTGTAAATAATTTTTAGCAGACTCTTAACTAATTCAAAAAAGTATTTAACATATCAACATCCTTTCTTCAAGAAAAGTGTGATAATTTTGTCATTCCCATAAAATATCTAAATGATTCGAACCCAAAAGTATTGTCAATGCATTTTTTTCGAGTATTATCATCCCTGCTTTTGGGTGCAGATTATTTTGATAAGCGTATTTAAGATATTGGATTAAGAATACATGAAAAATATTTCTCAATTTGACCAACTGTAAGAAATTCTTTAATAAAGACTGAGAAGGGGTTTCTCTGAATATTGTTTGTGCCAAATAAGCTTAAATTTTTCACCAAAAAATTCATTATGGATTTTCATGAAATTCAATACAATTCTTTATAATTATTGCAAGCGAGAAAAAACTTTGAATGCATTGCTAATAGAATCATGTTCGCGTTAGCTATTCTTTATAACATACCTCCATTTTCATGTATCTCGTAGAGCGCGTATTCCGGTACCGAGAGCATTCGCATATCTGGACGGAATTTTTCGATGAGAGTTTCGATGACTGCCTGGCTTGTGGCATCGGACGCGACTCTGATACATTTGGTGGCAACTTTTTGTCCACTGTCTTGAAAGTAGAATCTCATGACCCCGTGGAATTCCAAATCCTGCGGGAGATTTAAGAAGAAATAAATAAAATAATTAGTCGGAGTCAGCGAGGTCGTTGCCGTTAAGCCGATGAGAAAATCGTTAAGCTCACCTCGTTCGGCTCGGAGAGTTCGAAGAGGTCCAGACGATTGGCGTTCCATTGTTGTATGACACCACGAAGAGCCTCTCGCTCGGCTTTTTTGTTCGCCGCTTCCGCAGCCATTCTGGAAAAATAATAAAAGACCAGGTCTCGTTAATTCTCGGCTCAAGATCTTCAATGCAGGCATGAATAATAAAATCCCGCTCGCATTTCCGTATATTAATGATTCGTTTGCGTCTATAGGAATTTACTCTTCTTTGCAATTGTTCTCCACGAGGAAGAGTAAAACTATTATCGGGGGATTTTCCTGAAAGCTCACTCACTTGACCTTTATTATTCGATAAATTTAATTCACGCATATTGTCGGAAAATAAATTTAATTGAAAAATATTTTCGACAAAAAAATTCAATTTTGACCTATTTTTTGAAGATTAATTTCGTTGAGTACTTTTTTCAGCATATTAATTTTATTGAGGCATGTTGTTGAAAAATGAAATTCATTGACACCTATTTTTGATAAATAAATCGAAAGCCGACCTATTTTTGGCACATACATTCAATTCAGACCTATTTTCAGCACATAACTTTCATCGAGACTGATTTTGAGCCAATAAATCTAATTGACACCTATAATTAGCTAACAAATTTTATACACACCTATTTTGAGGTCAATAAATTTCATTGAGACCAGCTTTTAACGAATAAATGTCAATGAGACCAATGTTTAGCATGTAAATTTTAATGTGCTCAGAAGGACCTAACTAAAAATGTTTTTGTGACCTCCATTGACCAGGTTAACGATTTTTGAGCTTTTTCTACTGGCAAATAAATGTCATGGAATTGGAAAAAAATCGAATTGAAGATTGCTTTGTGAGCAAAATTGTCTTCAAAACATATTTTGAGTTTTAAAATATTTCGGTCACGCGTTGCTCTAGCAGTAAGCCTTAACGGTACGCTAAATGCGCAAGGTAAAGTGCGTTTACATGTCAATGGGTCGTTCGTGCTTTGGTAAATTGCGCGCCGTGACCGTCGACGAAAAAATCCGTAATTCTCGACGCGTAGTCTCGTCGTCTGCTCGTACAGGCAGCTTCGTCATCGGCATTGTCCTTTGTGTACATCGACAAGAGTTTCCGAGCAGCGGAGTAATGCCCATTAACACACAATGCTCGACGCCCATGCCACACCCGGTATATTAAATACATGACTAGTGCGTGCTGCGACTGTTGCGGTAAACAATGCCACGAATGATCGAACGAGATCTCTGTTGCGCAAAGAAACCGTTGATGTACTGATAAAAGTTTATTTGGGTTCAAGAATTTTAGTTTCAATAACATGATTCTTATTCTGACATTCAATTTTTAGTACATTAGAATTAAAAAATTTAAATAAAAATGTCTTTTTATATTGAATTCAATTTTTATCGTGATAAATTCAATTTAAATATCTGATAATCTAAAGCATGATTCTTATTTATTTCACTGGTTTGAAATTTGCCGTTTATTCGATTTTCAGTCTTTTACATGAGGTTCTTCGAATTACGAAAAGACCTCAATTTTTTGCCAATGAAGGGAGTGACTTGAATATTGGGATATGAGCCTAAATATCATGAAGTGTATTTCCTGTGATGTATAACAGCGTTTCTTTATTTATACCTTTATTTATTTAGTTAAACTAATAGTGCTAACTATTTAGTTTAACAGTGTCTTAGCAAGAGAAACGTATCAGCAAGAGAAAAATGGAGAAATAGAGATTTGTAAATTCACTTTACAACTTATGTTTTTGGAAAAAAATAGGTAACGCATTCGAAAAACTGTGAAAAATGCGTTTGAATAATTGTCAAACTAATTATTCATGACAATCAAAGTTTCTGCATCTTTAAAAATGAACTGTGTTAAAGTGTAGCGCCGTCACATTAGTTCCGAGAGGATAATGTCTAGAGACTTTTTTGTTCGTTTTTTAATTCCCCGATGGCAGGGATTTTAACAAAATAGTGTGAAATTATCTGCAAATTGAAAAATTTGTCACGCTATATATCTTTGGTTTTAACTCGCAGAGAAAGACGTGTAGGAGATCTGCTTTCTTTTCTTATTTTGAAGTAGCAGTTATTTAAAAAAAAAAACAATTATACTCATGCTAGGGGTAGTTATTTGTACTTTGGCTTTGCCCCCATTTCCTGACTAGAGTATTGATCAAAGACAAAAATGACCAAAGACTTTTTCGTAGTACTTCTGATTCTTTAGTGGCAGGTTCTCCCGGATTTTTTTTTAAACACAAAGAAATATTTCTTTTTGCCATTTTAAAACTTTGTCCAGCGATAACTTGGCCAGATAAAAACCTATGAAAAAATATATATCTGACATTTCTGTTCATTTTTCGATTATCTAGTGATAGGAACCCCCGGATTTTTTTTTAAAACGCAAGGAATTTTTTTTTGCCATTTCATAACTTTGTCCAGCAATATCTACCGAATCAACTCCCAGGAAAAAAATGTTTCACTTGCCTCTGCCTTATCCGATTATCTGATGGCGGTTTATCTGCGATTTTTTTTAACGCGATGAAATATTTTTTTGCGTACTCATAATTATTCAGATAATCAAGAAGATAATTATTGGAATATTTTTTCGAATTGTTTTCAAAATAATTCGTTAATAATTTGCAAAAAAATCATTATACTATTTCCATTAAGTATCAGAATAATGTTTAAATAATAAAAAGAAAAATGTGAAGCCGCCATCTACTGAATATAAATTCATCTTTTTAGAGATGCAGAAGGAAAATCGACCGGGTCTATTTTTCGCTTCTACTCACACGTCTTCACGTTTATTGCACGTGAAGGTATGAAAGAGATTCCATCAGTTCCCCACTTACTAAACTATACCTGCAGTATTGGATTATTCTACAAACTTTATAATGCTATTGCTATACGCGTATAAAACGTGGACTACGTGTCCCAGTCTCGTGTATGGGAGAATCAGTTAAATAGCCGTTCAGTACCAGCAGCAAACGCAAACCACTAGCACGTACGGAATGTCAGTTACATCCTGCCTGTAAGGACACGTATATTTACACGGGAACATGCCGACTAAGAGAGGAATGCTAATGAGGGCAAAGCGTTATATTAATTGTCGACGTATGTACGCCCGCTTGTTACATTGCTCTCAACTGTCTCCCGATGAGTTTATCCACTTGACCCTCTGTCATCCAATACTGAATTGTCACTTTTAATTTCTCTTCTAGACAGAGAAAAAATTGAATTGATTTAAAAATGTACATACCGTAAGAAAAATTGTTATCTTTACTAAAAATTCTAACGATTCCACACAAAATAAAAATAGTAATTCAAGAATTAAAAGCAAAATTTACTTAAACTTTATGCGGAATTAGAATAGTTAAATTGGGAGTTCTAATGACACTTTTCTTGCAGCCGTAAAGTAATTTTTGGGAATTTTTTCACTTGTTTTTTCTACCAAATTTGTAATTTATTATTATGATTATAATTATATAGATAAGCCTCCTTTATTTTCGACATTATTAAATATTTCTGAGTCATCCGGTTTGAATTGTTTCTTTCAATTCTACTTGTAAATGGAATAAATATTCAATTGATTTAAAAATGTACGGATTAGTACAAAAAGGAGTAATTTTAGCTTCACTAACAATGCTAACAATTACACATAAAATCGGAATAATAATTGAAGCATTAGTAATGCAATATTTGATGTCTACGTCCTGCGGAATTAGAATAACTAGAAGTAGAGTTATAATGACGTCATTTTTTCTTTTCCAGCCTTAGAGTAATTTTTTTGAAAGATTTGTTCATTGTATTATTCTGATGAATTTGTGCTTTCATAATTATAACTAATGGAGATAAGTGTTCCCAATTTTTTGTAATTTTATAATTGAATTGTCAGCGTCAATGAAGCGGCAGATAATTGTGAAATATGTTTCTTAGAAGGAAAAAAATACATTTAAAAAATGAACATTGAATTTACCAATAAACCAAATTAAGAAAGTTTCTGTAATGAAAAAAAAAAAAAAAAAAATTGAAAACTAATATTTTATTAATATCTTTCTTTCCTAGTTCGCGAAATATGATGAATACCTGTCGTCGCGGAATTCTGTAAATGTTCACGCTCGAATGTACAACTTTCTCTCCATGCACTTGCGTCGAACTATCCCTTATAGCTTAACCACAGAGAGTTAAGTTAAAAGTAGATATTACGTTCTGCAGGCATTGCGAACCGGCGGCAATATATTCATTTCCGTTTTCAAAGATTTCTTGTAAGCGAGTTTCGATATATCTCGTGGGCTTTCACCGCACTCTGGTGCCTTAAGTAATCTTCTCAATAATCTGTTTGACGAGAATGTCGCCGGAGGTAGAAAAGGCGTCGACACCTACAACCTACCCTTCCAAATGTCTCCGTACGTATATCGATATAACTGCTGACAATTCCGCAAAAAATATTTGTACACATACCAAGTTCTCCAATATTATAACCTAGAATTACAATGTGTAAATAAAAATTAAGAAACCGAAAAAAGAATTACAATTTGGAAGTAACTATTTTTTATTACAAATAATTGCGATTTTTAAATCAAAATTCTGAACATTGAGGATATTTGTGGAAATCGTAAAAATTAAGATTATTTTAAAATCGTGTGATTCAACATCTTTGGTAATTTTGTAAATTAAAATTTACCGCAAGTTTGACGGTGACAATTTTTTTGTTGCTCGAATTTTGGAAAGCCATTTTTTTGCTGTTGTAAAATTGTTAAAATGACAATTCGTTCATTGCAGTATTTTGGTAGAGTAACTTATTTTCCTGTCACGTCATCAAAGTTGCAAGTATTTTATTCTCTGTAATTTTGTCAAAATTCCCAATTCTCTTATTTTCTGTAATTTCGTAAAAATTACCGTTTTGGTTTTTTTTGCTATTTCCGAAAAAACAAAACAATTTTATTGCACGTTTTAAACGATCAGCACGAATTGATTTATTCTTAACCATTTTCGAATATTTGGTGTAAGCGAGTTTCGATGTATCTCGATATATCTCATGGCCTTTCACTGCGCTATGATGGTCCAAGTAATCTCCTGAATAATCAGTTTTAGGCGAGCGTCGACACTAGAGATCAAAGACAAAAATGCCGAAGGACTTTTTCGTAGTACTTTTGATTCTTTAGTGGCGGGTTTTCGCCGGTTTTGTTCTGAACGCTTTGAAATATCTTTTTTTGCAATTTTAAAACTTTGCCCAGCGATATCTTGGCCAGATCAGCTCCTAGAAAAAAAACAACATCTGCTTTTTCGGTTCTTTTTTTTTATTGACTAGTGGCAGGTGCCCCCGGATTTTTTTTTAAATCGCAAGGAAATATTTTTTTGCCATTTCAAAACTTTGT
Organism: Tromatobia lineatoria; assembly: GCA_949699805.1. NCBI lineage: Eukaryota > Metazoa > Arthropoda > Insecta > Hymenoptera > Ichneumonidae > Tromatobia > Tromatobia lineatoria. Next base: position 16,874,752 of record OX453038.1, read on the forward strand.
CCAGGAATATATTTGCCGAATCAGCTCCCAGGAAATTTTTTTTTGGACTTTTCTCTCCCTTATCAGGATCGGCACGAATTGATTTATTTTCAACCATTTTCGAATATTTGGTGTAAGCGAGATTCGATGTATCTCGATATATCTCGTGGCCTTTCACTGCATTATGATGGTCCAAGTAATCTCCTGAATAATCAGGTTGAGGAGAGCGTCGACGGCCGTAGTCGCGGCGTCGACACCTACGACCTACCCCTGTTTACCGTATCCGTCTGGATATATCTATATAAGCTTATGGGGGGTTTCTATATCGTGCTGAAAATCTGAGTCACTCTCCAGTCTAGACACGGGAGTCGATGTGTGGGACGCGCGGGGGGAAAACTCCTCTCCTCGTTCGAGGAGAACGACGAAAGCGTCACGAGTATATCTCATTCAAGGAATGTCTTCGTTGATCTTGGAGGGCGCGAGGATCGCATACCATTGAAACTTGAAAAAGCCTAGGCTCTGAAGAAGCGGAAAAAGAGAAATAACACGTCTCAGAACGCATGTTTTATGCAGTGAAAAATGAATAAATATTTTCAACACAAGTTTATGCCAAATTCACACAAAATTGTCCACTTTTTTTTAAATACAAAAATAATTTTTTACCGATGTATTTATATTGAAATTGTTATTTGAAATCGGTAAAATTACCATTTTTGCGAAATGTGTAAGCTTACAATACTTAAAAATCTATAAAATTACCATTTTTTCTAGAAATCGGTGGAAATATCTTTTTTTTTCTGTAATTTTGTAAAAATTTCATTTCTTTAAAATTAGTTTATCGAAGATAAAATTGGTTTATATCTATTCTGTTACAAAAACCGATTGAAACGTTTTGCGAATTTACAAAACACACCATGTTTTTACTCTTTCAATTGAATAAAGAAAAAACAAGCACTATTTTAGCTGTGAAAACTGGCGTAAGGATCGCATACCATTGAAACTTGAAAAAACCTAGGCTCTTAAGAAGCAGAAAAGAGAAATAACACGTCTCAGAACGCATGTTTTATGCAGTGGAAAATAAATGAAAAAAAAAGTTCAACATGAATCTTTGTCAACTACACTTCACACAAAATTATCAATTTTTTTATAGTACATAAATAATTTTTTGCCAATGTAGTATTTCTATCGAAAGAAATGTTTTTTGTCCAAAAAAAAATGTATGCATATACTGAATTTTAAGGCATTGTAAATTAAAACGAAGAAGTACTTTTTTAAATCGATACCATTACAATATTTTGGCATCAGTAAAATTATAATTTTTGTTGGGAATCGGTAAAAAATACTTTTTTTTTGTTTCCTGTAATTTCGTCAAAATTCCATTCTTTTTTATATCAGTCTGTTGAACAAGAAAATGGTTTATATCGATTCTGTTACAAAAACCTGTGCGAACATTTTATGAATTCACAATATCGACATTTTTTTTTTCTACTTAACACAGACATAAAAAAAATTATTTTAACTATGAAAGCAAGCAGTGAGATTTTACAACGTCATTTTTCACTGTTGCGGTGCAACGTGAATGCGTTTGAGACGCACCAGACTCAAGACACTTTGCCCTTGGTCTTGTTTCGAGTGGTTGAATGCTTGTAGTATTTCTCCCAGCGCGCCAGAAATCCTTCGAGTATATTTTAGAGGTGCCTTTCTGCGCCGAGCCCTCGAGTGTCTTGCTCGAGGATCCGATGACAGACAACACTGCACAGTGTCACATTATCGTAGATATATATGGTATAGATACGTATATATTTATGCAGAAATTGCATCTAGGAAGTACTATATGAAGTGCACTCTTGCAGACAGCGTATTGGGGTCTTTGACGGAAGAACGAGAGATAGAACAGGGTGTGGGAAAGCAATAGCCTGAGGGGCTGAAACGGGAGAGGATCTGTCTCGATAGGAAATTGCATAGCTCGGTTAACTACCAATTATTATCACGGCAGCACGAGATTCCAGCACAGTTTGCGGTATCTTGAGAGCAATAACCAGTAATATTGTTAATGGATGGAAGTGAATAACAGAAGGAATTTTCTGATGAACTTTTAACGTCTTTTTTAAACCATTAACGTTTTTCTTCCAGAATTAGAGGAAATATTATAGTAGAGAATTTACGGGTGGACTTTTATTGTTGTTTTTAAGTTTCCAATTTTTTTCTTACTTTGAATGAGTGGAAATATTATAGCAGAGAATTTACTGATTAACTGTAATGATGTTTTCAAAGTTTAAGAGTTTTATTTAGAATTATAAGAAATATTGTAGTAGAGTAGGTATCGTTCTTTTCAGAGAGGAGAGTGCACTCGTCCTCTGAGGTGTCCAGTTTCACGTGCTCGTCACTGAATGTTTTGCTTGTGCAGCTTTTTATACTCTGTATTTTTCCCTCTTTTTCAAATGTTTGTTTGTTGTTATATATGTCACGGTTTCCATGTTAGACAACAAAAGGATTCATGGCGAGCTTTTAGATGATGTTATGAATGATTTTTTGAAAATAGTTTATGAACGTTATACGGGTTAATTACGGAAATTCAAGAATTATTTGGAGAACCCAATACTAAATTTGTAATAGTTCAATAATTATTCACTAAGTATAGAAAAAAAATGTAGTCATGTTTCCTCATTTTTACAACATCTTTGGAAAGTAAAAATTCGGTATACAAATACGAATTCGGTTGTCGTACCAATTTTTTTGTACGAATACGCGATTTTGCCGAGTTTAAAACCATGAACGAAATGAATTCTTTTTCTTCAACGTTAAGAAAAAAAATCGAAAGTATTCATAACTGACACGCCCTAAGTTTTCCATCATTTTCATTGTATTAAATCAGAATTGAAATTAATTTTTCATTCCATCCACCGTCCGAATAACGAGAGCCCGGATGATTCAACTCATGGTTTGGATAATTGACGGTCCGCTTAAGTGACGTTCAACTGTATCAGGCATTGCCCAGTGGCTATCGGTCACTGGCTTCAATCTCATCATCGTAGCCCATGTTCAGGGAGCTCAAGGCGCATTGCGGGCAATGTCCCGAATTAAAAAAATAGTCTCTTACTGCTTGTGTTATAGAATTTTAGGCATAAATTTTCAATATTTTTTCTTTACTTCTATAAATAATTACTAGCCAGAAGACTTTTTTTTTCTTTTGGCTAGTCGTTATTAGTATATTATCGACTTAATGCCCAGAAAGAATATTTATTTTTTTTTTTCATTGTGAAATTCAACAATTATGGTGGAAAATTAACATGTATTTTAACAGTCTATCGAATTTTTTAAATCGAATCTCGGAATTGGAATATCAGTCTGGAAAAAATTTTTACAGCCGGTTGATCCGAATCATAGTTTGGATTATCGACAGTTCAGTTAATTGAAACTTAATTGTATCACGTCTTGCCCGATGGCTATCGGTCACTAGCTTCAATCTCGTTATCATTGCCCATGTCCAAAGAGCTCGTGGCGCATTTCAAGCAATGTCTCAAAATGTAAATAATAGACTCTCACTGTGTGTAAGGTGCTTCAGCGAATGACGGCTTCATGTTATTTTTTTTTGTTTGTAAGAACGTTCTGATGTTTCACCCTGATCAGGGCCTCATCAGAAATAATTTTTTGATTCTTATTTCGGAATTGAGTATGTGACCTATATTAATTTCGAACTCTTATATCTATTGTTGCGGTTGATGACCGGGTTCTCTGATCTTATAGGTTAAGCCTGTGTTCGATTTTGTTTGGAGGTCCTCAACTGGTTTTTTCGTTTTGAATTATTACATTTCTTGATTTTTTGAAATTCATTTGGGTTGGGTCAAAACGTTTTTATAAACAAAAAAAATAACATGAAGCCGTCATTCGCTGAAGCATTTTACACACATTAAGATAAACGGCTAAAGCAACCTTTAACCATCATGGTTTGCTACTGTTTGTGTTATAGTATTTTTTCATCAGGTGCCAATAATTATTGTTTTTATGCCATGAGTAATTAATACTGCATTTTCTTTTAATGTACAAATAGGATATTCATTTAACTTTTCAATTTTTAGACCTGCATCTTAATTTCTTTATCATTTTTATCGAATCTCAGAATTGAAAAATCAATCTAAAAAAAATCTATGACCGGATGATCCAATTCCTGGTTTAGATAATTGACGGATCCATTAATTAACGTTCAACTGGAACAGTCATCGCCCGGTGGCTATCGGTCAGTAGCTTCAATCTCATCATCGTAACCCAAATCTAAGAGCCTTACGACGCATCACAAGCGATGTCCCAAAAGTAAAATAAGTGTCTGTCACTGCTTGTGTTATAAAAATTTTTCGGTAGTAATATCCCGGACCTCCAAAATTATCGAAATATTTCCTTGCATCACAAGCGATGTCTCGGAATCTGAAGAATAGTCTCTCACTGCTTGTGTTAGACAATTTTTTCATTAATGCTCAATCATCATTTTATTCTAACTCTGTAAATAATTAGTAGTCAAAAGACAAAACAATCCAATAATGTAAAAAAATAATATTTATATTACTTTTTAATTGTTAGTTTTACGAAAAAATTTAGATGTATTTTAACACAATTTTTATCGAATTCCAGAATAAAAAATTCGACTTCCTCATAGAGGAAGTTGAAAAAAAAAACGAAAATAATGAGGAAGCAATTTGCAAAGTTCTACTTTGTGGCTTTTTTATGAAAGTTAAAATTCTGAAAAGTGTTAATCACATAACAAATTATGTGTACCTGCCATTGCTGTATAGCACTGAGTTCATACATAAAATTTGCGTTTGCTGTCTTATTGCCAAACTTAGGGCAAAAATGAGAATTTTCCAAAAATTTCAAACTTCTGTGTCCTTTAACACAATTTCGGCAGAATTTCAGAATTGAAAAATCGATCTATAAAAAATAATTTTACGGCCGGATGATCCATGGTATGGATAATTGACGGTTCAGTTAATTGACGTCAAACTGTAGCAGTCATTGCCCGGTGGCTATCGGTCACTAGCTTCAATCTCATCATCGCAGCCCATATCTAAGAGCCTTGAGGCGTGTTGCAAGCGATGCCCCGGAATCAAAAGCATAGAGTCACCCGCTGCTTGTGTTGTAGTCAACGTCTCGGCAGGATAAATGCCATTGGAGAGAGAAAGGGAGAGAGACTGAGCGTGAGTGAAGAATCGAATGGTTAAAGTCGCCGATTCGAGGAAGCACACGAGGGAGTCTGACGTTCGGTATTATGATTCACCACTTGAGCGCTTAATTCGAGACAAGCAGCAGCGGCAGTGGCAACGCGAGAGTCCTCATTCATTGACTGAGCTATATACTATGCTGTTTCGCTTAGTAATGCGTGAACGAGTCCGGGCACGTGACACCGCAACGACCTCTCGAGCTCGTGCTGAGAGTATAGCGAAGGGGCAAAAAAATTTCGACGAGAATTGTACACTGCTGCTGTGTATATTATATCCTCAAGGTCCAAGAGAGCTTGAGGTACTCTTCAAGGAGGTAAGTGCTTCGAAAAAAGCTATAGTCGCGAGAAATTTAACGGGAGAGGCTTAACATCATGAGAGGGCCACTCTTGTGATTATCTCGACGACAACAAGTTGAGCATTATGCGCTTTTAAGTTGAACGAAAGTTCTCACGAAAGCCGACATTTGTATTCAAGACCAGAATACTTTTTATCTGAAGGAATTAAATACAACAAAATATTGTTTTGTTTTAATTATTTATAAATTGTATTTTGGTCAGTCGACGCTACAGATAAATTTAGTTACGCAAATTGCGATATGTTTATGGATATATAAATGATTGTCTGACAGAAACTATTGTATTGAAATGGAAATGAGAATTAAAAATACTTTACACCTTTAGTTAAATTTTGAAGACTCGGAGACATACTCACGCTTGAGATCTTTTTTTTAGATTCGATCAATTGAAGTGAATAATATCAAGTCGGATACATAATTTACAACAAGAAAGTCCATTGATTACTAAATAAAATTTGTTGATTCAAATGAAAATGGCTTTATTACTTTATTAGATGGGAAATTTTTGTGAGAAAATGGGTAATTCAACGCTTGTATTGTACGCTTCGAAGCAACGGAGAAAGGCATTCACAAGCTCTACCAAATTGATAATACCAAAAAGAGAAATAAATATCCATTAAATCAAGAAAAAAAATTTTCAATAATTTTCAAAAGCCCTTTAGCTATACAACCCAAAAACTTTTGGTGCGATTTGAATTATAGGTTCTATAGATTAACTCTCGGTAAATCTCCTATCAATCTGAACTACATGAATGCTCATCGATATTGGGCTGAGTATTCAGCAAAATCGTTTGGTCTGAATTAACACAGCTTAAAAACTTAATCGCCTGACAGATTCCTGTGAAAATATTGATAGCACAGCTCGAGTATTATACGCTTCGAAGCATAGCAAAAGGGACTTATGAGCTTCGCTAAACGGATAAAAAATAAATATACTCTAAAGGAAGTGAAAAATAATAATCCGAAAACTCCTTCAATGCCAAATCTCAAGAACTTTCGAGGCTATTCGCATGGTAAACCGTACATATTAGCTTGCGAACGTCCTATCAATCTAAAGTGCGTTAATGCTTATCGCTGTTGTATTGAGTACCGAATGAAATTGTTTGCTTCAAATTTACGTAGCTCAAAAACTTAATCGCCTGGGAGATTCCTGTGAGAATATTGATGACACAGTCCGAGTATTATACGCTTCGAAGCATAACAAAAGGGACTCATAAGCTTTACTAAAACGGTATAAGATAAGTATAAACTAAACCAACGAAAAAAAAAAACTTATTCAAAAGCTCTTAAAACTCCTTTAATTACAAATCTCAAGGACTCTCGATGCTATTTGAATGATAAATTGTACACACTAACCTGTAAACGTTCCATTAATCTAAACCACGTTAATGCTTATCGCTGTTCGGCTGAGTACATACTAAGTAAAATTATTTGCTTCAAATGAACATAGCTTAAAATCCCAATCCCCTGAAAAAATATTGATAACACAGCTCGAGTATTATGCGCTTCATAGCATAGCAAGGGGGACTCATAAGCTTCACCAACCCGATAAAAAATAAATACAAACTTAACCAAGAAGAAAAAAAGCAATTCATAAGTGTTCAAAACTTCTTCTACTACACATCCCACAGACTTTCGAGGCGATTTGAATGATAAGTTGTATACATTAGCCCGTAAACCTTCTAGCAATCTGAAGTACGTGAACGCTTATATGTCGAGCGTATCTGCTCTGGAATTCAAGAGACCCAAAAGCCGCAGGGGTTGCAGGATTATCGAGAATTCTCCGCCGGAAAACAGAACATTGTTCCCAATGCCCTTGGGTAGAAAGTTTTCTACCACTCTCCTCGTAAGACAGCACGTAAACCGTGTGAGACTTTTCGATAAATATTTTCCCTGGGAAAACGTGGGACGAGGGTTAAGTGGCTCGGATCATCCCTGTAGCCATCAACATTGTGAATCATCGAAGCCTTGAGAGAGACTGAAGAGCGTGAGAGACTAGACACGGTATTATAAAGCAGCGCGAAGAAATCGGGCGGGGGGAGGGGAATAGATGGAGGGAAGGGCCTTTCTCTCTCCCGCTTCATCCGGCTGCGGTGCATTTGTGGTTGCAGGTGTATTCAGAAGGTTTTGCATCCTTACGCGAACGTGAGGAGAGCGAAAAGCATGCCAAACGAGTAAAATCCACTAAAATGCATCTCTGCACCTCGCCGCTCATGCTGTGCACATCTTTTCATATGCGGACCGCTTTTGCACCGCATTCTATAATGCTAAAAATATTTCAATGTTTTTCGGAATGAGATTTTACAAATTCGATTCAATATTTATGCACTTGCTAAATAAGAACCGAATATTTTGGGAGTCGAAAACTTATATTGCGATTGAATGACTGTGAATCATTTTTTACGTTATCATTATGAAAAAATAATAATAACCTGTAGTCATGATGGCCACTGTCAGGGAAAACCGAGAAAACAGGGAAGAGTCATGGGGAAAAATATTGGTCAGGGAATCCGGAAAAAGTCAGGGAAAAAGTGATAAGTATAATATCACATGAATTATTATAATAATGTTTCATGTTATGTTAAACTTTGTGTTACCGAAGATTGTTTATTATGTCGTGTAAAGCGACAAAATACGTGAAGAAAAAATATGTTTATTGTTGATCGGCAAAATAAATAATTTATCAAAGAAGGTTTTGTACCTGTTTTGAATACATTTTCATTGGCATTGTTAATTTTTCAAATAGAAATCGTCAGAACTTTCGTGAAAAAAAGTCAGGGAAAAAAAGGGAATTTTTTTCGGCGAAAAAAAACGGCCACCATGTGTAGTGCTTACGAAAAGATATTTAGCCCCTTGTATAACTAAAAATATTAACTTTCTATTAAATCCCATAAACTTCATTTAGTGAACACCTTTATTTATATTTTAATACAATGCATAATTTTTTTTTTTTTTAAATAATAATAGCGTTTCTTTTTAAGATACTGTTTGTAAAATTTAGCCCTTTTTTACCTAAGAGTTTAAAAGTATGCGCTTCATAAGCCCTGCAGGCAATTTCAGTGGCAATTGCCACGTTAATTGCACTACAAAAGTTTACCGACTAAAATCATAAAGGTTTACAAGCCTGGCGTACCACAGGAAGTAAAGCCCAAGCTTGACCGCTCGCAATAAGCAGGTACCTAGTCTCGAATCCTGAGCCCAGCGTCCTAATAAAAACAACGGGCGTATGCACGTGTGTATGGCACCCGCGCGTCGCCCCCGAAACGCGGAAGGATAGCTCGACTTTCACACGCCTCTACTTCCGTTCTACGGTCATATTTTCCCGGCTTGCCGGAAGCTAATTTACCGGATTTCGCGCAATGTCTTCGTTCTCACAAGAATAGAAAAAAATATTCACAGCATTGCAATTTGTCCTTGCTATACATTATCATCAATGTCGTTCGTTCGTCTGTACTTAATCTTCAGGTACTATCATTATTGTGACGAATTTCTCCGCAAAGCATATTTTTTCAGGGCAATATTTTATTATATATGCAACTACCGGACAAAAGTGTCTAAATTGAGAGAAAATTTCTCATTGGATAGCATTGCAATTTGTCCTTGCTGTGTCATCATCAACGTCGTTCGTCTTACTCTTCAGGTACTGTAATTTTCGCGACAATTCCCTGCACAAACGGTATTGAATTAAGCGTAGTGCTCATTTGCAGCGATCAACAAGAAAAATTTTCCCTGCCTGTATATATCGTTAGTCCCGTTGTATGACGCACACCGCAATAAAATGTACTTAATTACAAGAAAAATCTGCAAGCTTCCGAAAAAAGGGTCTGAAAGGACGGACTCAAAACTTCATAGCATTGCAATTCACTCATGATATATTATCATCAATGTCGTTCTTCCTTACGTATTCTTCAGGTACCATTATTTTCGCGACAATTCTCTCTACAAAACGTATTATACAATAGAACCTCCTTATTCGCCCTGCGATTAACCGCGGCTTCGTCTTATCCGAGTCACCGAGAATATCCGAGCACTTCGCATTAACCGAGGTATATTTTCGAGTAATGGATAATACAGAAAGACTCGGATAAAACTAAGAAAAGAATTGGGAAAATTAAAACAGTGTTTTATCACTGACATCCTTGAGCATCAAGTGAAATCAAGTGAAAAGCTTTTTGACACTTAAATTTAACGTTCGTCGTGTTCTTTTTTTAAATACATATATAAAAATATCAGCAAAAACGTGCCTGCTTTGCTTACACTCCTTTCTTTTCGTTCTTTTTTTTACCGGCTGAACGTGATATTTGCACGATTATACGATTCGTGACTGTTCCTGCTTTAGTATTTCAACATAATCGCCTTTCTATGTGGCATATCTTTTTGAACCAGAAGAAAAATGTTTATTTCATAACTGCTAAAATGCTATTCAAAACGCGCGCGATAAGTACCTCGGCAGCAATCATAACAGTCTCGTTATCTTCACGTTAAAGCTATCAACGACTAATCCAAATGTTTAAAAATCAGCTTCAGTGTTCGATATTTCGACATTCGATGTGCCTGTTGAAAAAGTCTGATAGAAACCAAAAAAATGGGCAAAAACCGCATAGATCCAGATAGAAACTTATATAAGATTCCAATGCAGTTTTTGCCCATTCCTACTGGTTTCCATCAGAGCTTTTCCACACGGGCTTTTTTACATTTTCTTTCTTAATAGAGGCAAGATTTTCTCGGTGTGCACGTCTTTCATGTTATCCGCGTTTTCACTGCATTCCGCAGAAGCACTTCCCCATCACTTCAGATAACCGAGGTTCTACTGTAATTTATCCCTCATCTATAATCATCAATGTACTACGTCGGTACTTACTCTTCAGGTACCGTCATTTTAGCGACAATTCTCTGCACAAAACGTATTCACAACAGCGCAATGCGCGTTAGCAACAATCAACGACCGCGGAATGTATCCCGCTTGTATATATCTCAGGTCCCGTCGGTAAGACGCGGAGCGCGAGTCCCGGTGTCAGCCCCGGAAATACCGCACTCTGGTATTCCACAAAAACTGGTCGACGGTACGCTTTGCTAAGGTATCCGTAGGCATCTCCCGTATCCACATGTATCCACACACGCGCACATTCACAATCCCTCACACACACACTAACGAATACCACTTGCTGAAGAAAAACCGAAGGAGAGGTCAAAGTATCCGCGGGATTCCTCACTGTGTCGACAAGCGAACTGCGGTGGCTCGTTGACTGTAGAGAGAAGAGAGAGACTCGCCCCCGACGACGCCTACACCGGACTGACTAATAAACACAAGAACCAAGAGCGGAAGCACTGCAAGGCTTCGAACGCACAATAATCACACAACTACAACAGCAGACCCTGTTACAGCGCGTGAATCACGAACCGCCACGACTATATTCATCCTCTTAAAGCGTTGGCCCTAATCGCTTTCGTAAGACCGACGTAGTCATCACACTATGAGCACGCGACACGATTCCGTACTACAATCGTAGAAGAAAAAAAAACCTGCATTTCCGAGATTTAAAAATGTAAGTAAAAGCGAGAGTAGCTCGTGTCGCTAGTCCATAAACCGCGCGCACTCGAGCACGCTGAGTCACTGACGGAAGCGCGAACCAACGGGGGAGCAGCGGCTCCAGCGATCGGTCCCAAAAAAAGGTGGGGGAGTTTCGTTTACGTATATATATACACACTGTACCCGGCTATACAACCCTAAGAGCTCTGGCTGCGTGCGTTCCGCGCTGCTTATACACGAGTTCTGGCGGTTCTATAGTCCCTATCCCTTCTCTCTGCCGTAAAACGTGGACTCTCAGTCACTTCTACCCTTCGGGGACCACTCGCCTGCTGCTCGAGCGGTGGTGGTATGCGTTACCACTCGAATTCATCTGTACGAAGCTTCCCCCACTCTTTCAACGAGCCTGTATATAGGTTAGGTGTGTGTGTAGATGCTGAAGAGTCGCGCTACGGGGACTGAGCGGAGTACTGACACGTTGGAATGTCCCTGCACCGCTACGTATATACTACACTCTGAGGTATAGCCACTACCTGTGTCCAAAGGCAGGCCTCCCGTTCACACTATAGCGAAATGTGTATAGTGTTGTACGATATATAGTATACGAGACATACCCGAGTAACTCTCCGCTACTGCCGCTCGATGCTCGGGCCTTTCCGGTCCCGTTCGTACTAACCACCTCTTCGTCTTCTCTGTATTGCGGCCTGCGCCACGGCGAGTATCGCAGGCCCGACGAGCTTGGGTCTGGGTTGTGTGGTAGTCTGGTGCACCTATCGTTAACCCAAGGCTCACGATCTGTGTATGAGGCATTCGCTGTCAGACACTTGTAGGGGTCGATAAATATTTCCAGTTCCACGGATTTTTATCGATTTTTGGCAGGGTTTTTAGCAGACGTTTTTGGTTAGTCTTTTTTTGATAAATTTGGGAGATACGTTGGTACCAGTTTTTATGCTTTAGAAAAATTATGCAATGTAAAAACGGATGTTTATAATGTTTTAATTAGTAATGGAAAATAAACAAGATTATTTTTTGCTGCGAGAGATTATTTTTGAATCACAAGAAATTATTGTTTCAGTGCGGTAAATACATTTTCTTTAAATGTTTGGCAGTGATATTAGAGAATTTTTGTTTAGATTTTTTTGTTGATAAGCTTGGAAGATGCGGTGGTACATATTTTTATGTTTTGGATAAAATTATTGAACAAAAAAAGTGATGTTTATAATGCAATTCGGATGTAATAGTAACTATGTTTTAAGTACTAATATAAAATAAACAAGGATTTTCTTTACATACATGAAATTATCTTTTTTGTATATTTTATGAATACAATTTATAAATTCATTATTCTTTGCGTCACAACATCGTAAATTTTAATGAAAATTTCAATGAATACGTATTTGGCAAGGAACCACACAAAAAAATCGGCAGTACATGGAACGAGAAAAAGTCCGGAATTTGGATTTTTCCCTAAAATCGCATAATATGAGATCGTATATTTTTCGACAGTAGAAATATCCTGTTTTTATCTTTCTTATGAAAAATGTCATTATTATGGTTGGAAAACACACACACACACACACACACACACACACACACACACACACACACACACACACACACACACACACACACACGCGCGCGCGCGCGCGCGCGCGCGCGCGCGCGCGCACACACATTTACCTCAATTCCGAATGAAATAAAAAAGGGAATTACAAGTCAAATAAAAAATCCACTAAAAACATTTTTCCCCCATTTCTTCGTCCCAGAATATAAAAAAAAATGTTTCGTTGTAGAATGCACAAAATATTCTTCGAAGCAGCCCTAAAATCGGTCTAAATAATTAAATCGCATGAAAGAAAAATCTGCGGATCTTAAAAAAAGCGTCTAAACTGACAACAACATTTCTCTCAATTCCAAATAAAATATAGAAACAAAACTTCAAGTCAATTTCCTGTACTCCTCCCTCACGAAATATTTAGAAAATGTCTTCGTTCTAGAAAGCCTCCTAAACGGCTGAAAAAAAATCATCTAAAAAATGCACAAAATGCTCTTTGGACCAGCCGTAACATCGGTTTGAATAATTAAATCTCATGAAAGAAAAATTGGCGAGCATTCTGAAAAAGGTCTGAAAAAGGTGTCTAAATTGACGGAGAACGTCTCATACATGATGCAGTTGGGTGCGACCGCACTGTATCCGAGCGGGGCGCGTATAGATATAATATACTGTCGAGGGCCTTGCGAGCGCGAGTTTGTATGCGTTGGATGTCTCAGTTGCTCGGTAAATCGGTATGCGCGATGTTATGGGAGTGACAGAGAGTGGAAGACGCGGTGAGTCGTGAGTGGTGTGCGAGGGCCGTTCACGGTAAGGATATAGGGATGGATGAAATTCCGGAGAGGTACGCGAGAACACAGTGGCATGCCAGGGCAAGGCTACGTCCTCCTGCGCTGCACCTCCCCACTCCTCCTCCTCCTCCTCTTCTTCTTCTTCGAATGCAACGGTGCGACAGATCCCTCGATTATCCGAGCGTGAAAGCTCTCACTCTTTTTCCGCGTTAGGCTTATCTCTTTCTAAGTGTCAGGCTCTGGAGTCTTCTTTTTTTGTTCCTTCTCGATTTTACGGTCTGTGGGATACATCGTGTGTTACGTGTATGTGTGTTGCTTGGGCAAGGTCAAGGTTAGTTCTCTCGATTGACTTGAGACGGAAGCCGTGTAAACACGCTGGCTTTGTGTTTATCTATACGCGTCTTTGACAATGAAATTTCGACTAACGACCTGTGGCTTTCAGTGATGATCTTCCTCATACTCAGTGAGAGCGAATGTGGCTCATGTGGTTGCATCGTAAGGAGACTTTCGTTGGAATATCATATATCCTCTCTTAAGAAGGTTGGAGCGCTACAGCATCAAGTGTCGCGGTAGCGACTCGACGCCAAGTAAAAAAAAATTAATAATGCATTCATTTCTAATATTCGAGTGTGAAAAAGAAATATTATGTTGAACTACATTTGGTACGGTGTATCCAAAAATGAAAATGTTATGATTGCGTGGTCACGTGTCTTAGAAAGGAATACATTTTTCTGCCCGGACAAGAATAATATTATACATTTTGTTCCCGTTATAAAAATCGAATATATTCTTCTTTCCATAAAAAAAAAGACATGGCACATCGAAAGTCGATTATATCGAAATGGTAAAAGAGAAGTGTAGACACAAATTGTGTGAACTTGCAAATGTTTTGTTATCATTTATTGTCATTTTCGTTAAACGAAAAGGAAGAATTACGAGCGAAGCGAGTACGTTGTTAAATATACTAGAGCTTGAACTCATCCGGAACACTGGAACTTGATGCAATTAATTCCGACTCTCAACACATTTAAGGTTGTTGTAGGGTCTGGGCTTGTGCGGTGAGGCTGCGGGGCGCGCAGTGTGCGGTGCGGTTGGTGTGCGAGTGAGAAAACTGCCTATTCAGTTCCCGAGCGACAACGACCAAGAGTTTTTATAAATTAATAGAAATAAATAACGGTGCTGCCGATCGTGTTCCAATGGTGCCAAACGTTGAAGCGATGATCATTGAAACTATAGATAGTTGTTTTATGAACGTGGTAGCATTTTCTTAGCTGTTATAACGTAAATACGGCGTAATCGCCAGAACTCTCTATAATAGTAGTGCAATAGGTCCCAAAATTTGTGTTTTTTTTCTTCTAAAAGGTGCTGTCCATCGTTCTAAAATAAAAGGGATAATAGCATTATCTCTTTGAAATTAGTCTGACAAAATTATCATTCTCAAAGGCAATTGACTGCGTTAGTTATCAACTGGAAAATGGTAACCTTCAATTTTAACGTCTTACCGAATCTGATCAGGTAAGTCACACAATTTTTGTCAGACAGTTTTAAGGTCAAAAAGATTTTTAAAAAAGATTCAAAAAGTCTTTTTTGATGTTTGGTCCGCATTTTTTCATTGAAATTTTATTAATTTTTTTAAGTACAGAAAATTTTTCTCAAAATACCAAATTCTTAAACTATACTCTCCACAACTTACAGCACAAAAACATAAAATTCCTCATTTGTTAAACCTTAAATGGTCAGAATACTCAGAGAATTTTATTTGCAATCAAATAACTCAAAACCCCTACTAAAGAATATACTATAATTACGATGTTATACACCTTATTATATATACCTTATGTTATATACCTTATTAATTTTTCATCCCGAACATTTCCAACGAAAAATAGTACTCTCAATTTTCCTCATTGAATTCGCTAAGACGTTAAAATTCAAAGTTAAAGTTTTCAGTCGAAAACTAAAATAGACAATTTTCTTCAGGAATGATGAGCAAAAAATCTCAATCTTTTTTTCAGTATAGTGAATCGAACCATGAAAGCAAAAGAGTACCAAAAATTTGGAGGCTACTTTTTCGTCCGATATTTCTTTTAAAAAACTCATAAATAACCCCAACTTTATTTTTAGTTTCATTTATAAATTGAATATAAGTTGTGCATAGAATTTATGCCCAATTCCATATGTCAGACTGTAATATTTTTTTCTCGGGATCGTGTGTACATGTGTACGTCTGATCCCTGTGCAAGGTCAAGGTCAATTCTCAAGATTGATCTTGAGACGGAAGCGCTGCCTTTGTGTTCATCTATACGCGTCTTTGACAATGAAATTTGGACTAATGACGCGCGGTTTTCAGTGATGATCTTCCTCATACTCAGTGAGAGCGAATGTGTCTCATGTGGTTACATCGTATGCAGAGTTTTCCTTTACAACAGCATAAATATATATATATACATGTGTGTACTAGCGGTTGTACGGGATGTATGGGAGAATTGCGTTCACAAGTACTTGTGCCAACTCGTCTCGGTTCTAGGACGTGGGAAGCTAGACGAACGTGGGTTTTTTTGTGTCTCTGGCTCTCATCCGCTTCTCCGTGCTGCAGATATGTCTCTCTATGGCTGTACAGTGGCAACGCGAGTGAATATGACAATTGTGACCCAACAGACAACTCGCTGACGCGCGAACGCGAGCGACGGCGTGAGTGCGGACCAGTTGGCAAGTTGGCGTGCTATAACGATGATTAAAGTTTCCGGCGAGCAACGAGACCGTTCCGCGGCTTGTTTCGGTTTTTGTTTTTCAAGTTCTTGTCATTTGCTTACTAAATTGAGAGGAATAACTACCAACTTTATTTCCCTGTGACCTCTCGACTACTCTTTTCAGTATTTATTTGCGTGTGGAAGAAACGCTTTTTTTCTAGTCATAAATTAACGTTGCCACAATAACAGAAAAATAGAGGAACGAATTTATGCTTGGTGAACATTTTTTGGAGCGGAATAAAATTATGTTTTTCATTTTTATCTGACAAATGGACTTCTCGGTAAATAACATTGATATAATAGAAAGTAAATAAATATCACTCGTTAAATAAAAATCTCCATTCTCTATACTTTGTTGACAGAATTTTTTTTAGCGAATGTATATTTTCACTTTAGCGAATATTTTTATGATTTTTTTTTGCGAGTGCGCGACCAACATAGCGCGAGAAGCATTAAAGCGCGAAAGAGAAATGAGACACGCTGCTTGGATGATTTATAAGGTATATTCGAGTATCATAAATCATTTCAAGTAACGTAAGATAGCGGTTTTCAAGGAAGTATTCATTTGTCCATGTCAAACGTAAATCCAAATATTTTTTTTATCATCCTTAGAAAAATGTTGCAAGAAACTTATCATGTGACGGATATTTAGTCAATCTTTGGGAACGAAATTGGCAGTTTTGTTTCTTCTACCCCAGATAATTTCACATTAATAATTTACATTATTTAATTTTTCTACCAGCATCCTACATTTTCGTTTTTATGTTCACATATAATAAAACTAAATAACAGCACAAATTAAAAAATAATTGGGTCCTTACAATGCATGACTTTTGAAAAATTATAAACTTATGTCATTCTAAGTACGAAGTAAACTTGAATAAATATAAATAATTTTAAACTAACTGGATTATTTTCATTAACGACTTTCGAAAAATTATCAACTTATGTCATTGTAAGTACGAAGTAAACTTGAATAAATATAAATAATTTGAAACTAACCGGATTATTATCAGTAATGACTTTTGAAAAATATCAGACATGCTCCTTTTGTTTCATCGAAAGAATTTCCACTGATATCCGGTCATTTACCGGCGCGTGGTCAACGACTCGAAAATCCGTCTGAATAATACTGGACAATTTAATTCAAAGTGTCCCGTGATTAGAGTATCGTGAATTTATAGTCGAGGGGTCGGATGAGGGTTCCGGGAAATCTGGACACGCTCCTGTGGGCTCGATACCGTCACCAATCAACGTCAGCCCTTGAGGGCCCAGAAAGTGCGAGGGAGCCGAAGCAGCGAGAGCCATAGTCGTCCAGGTGTGCCAACGCCACGCTTAACTGCATGGGAATGCGTTGCGCTTATTTTTGTTTATGTACTTCGTGCTGTCGCTGTGTTTTAGGTGACATTTTTTTCTTTACCTCTTCTCTTCTCACTGTTTTTATCCTCCTTTGTATCAGAACCAATCCCTGCTGAGCCACGCGGAGAGAGATGCAACGAAACTGTAACGCGGTTTGCTAATACCGAGCGACTCCACGATTATTGTTTCGGATTTGGGACGCCAGTCGACTCGCGGTGGCGTGAAAGTTTTACGCGCTTTAACCTCTTGCTGCTAATCCGACGCGATGGTCTAGAAAGCCCCATTATAGTTCCCGCGCCCCTTCGCACCACATGACGCGTCTAGACGATCCAAACAGACTGATGCGATGAGAGAAAACCCAAATATCTCGTTAGAGAACCATTGTTGGTAAAAGAACCGGAAAATCTGAACTATCTTGGTTTTAATTAAATTAGCAATTTATTTAATATATTTGAATTTTACAGAATATCGTTTTTTTTCTTTTAATTTGGTCAATATTTAACTAATTTTTTTCTAACCGACAACTGTGGACGCGCGGTCGTTTTGTGGCTTCGGCGGTCCCCAGAGTTAAGCAGCATTGTTTGCGGCCGTAACTTGGATGGGTGACCGCTTAGCCGCGCACTAGTTTGTGCGTAAATTGTTGAGTGGTAGGCAGTTATTATGACTTTCTAATGTATTCTAATATGGTAGAAACTCAGTAAAAAATAAAGCCGCCTTGTATTGGCCAGGTTTTCCGCAGTTTCCCTGAGCCCTCGTCTAAATGGGATACAGTAGTGCATTAGAATGAGTCTCTGCGGACAACGTTCTAGAGGGGAATTTCTATGTCGAAAACGGGGAAAGGGGAGACGGTCTCTACGTTAAAAGCCTGAATAAGGCATACGGAAGAAATATCCCAATAAATTTTTTTTTAAATTGATTATTTTCTGAGATTCCAGGAATTGAAAAATTTTCCTACTCTATTTGGTGAAATTAATAATGAAAAAACTTTGCCATTATTTCTAGTAGTGTAAAAAAAAACGGAAAAATACAATTATCTCATTTTAAATAAAATTGGAGATTTGTTTGACGCAATTGTAATGCGACGATAGAAACCCGAAATAGAGAACGATAGAGCCATTTGTTATATATAATATAACCATTGTTAGGAAAAGAGCCTAAAAAATTCGAACTATCTTGCTTTAAATGAAATTAGAAATTTATTTAATGTAATTGAATGTCATGGAATATCTCATTTTTTTAATGTAGTGAGTATTCACTTTGTAAGCGTAAAATAATTATTTCCTGAGTTTAATGAAATCTGAAAATTGTTGAATAGATTCGGTGATATTAATAACGGATACAATTTACTTATATTTCTAGTAGCGTCAGAAAAAAATGGAAAAATATAACAATGATATTTTTGATGGAATGAGAGATTTACTTTATGTAATTCAATTCCTGTGCTAAATCATTCAATATTTCTTTTTTTTTAGATAAAATTTTGCTTCCATACGACGATGCTTGTTAGAAATGCAAAAATGAAAAGTACCATTATCTGGCTAATTATGCCCAGATAAAAAAAATTGGAAGATTTTACCACTAATTTTAGTAATCCGTGACATCAACGAAAACAATGCGCTACTATTTCTCGCAGTGAGAGAAAAGCGGAAAATCAAAACTATCTCATTTGAAATAAAATCAGAAATATATCTAATAGAATTGAATTTCGTAGAATATTTTCGTTTTTATGAAATTTCGTATCTATATATGATGCGTGTTATACATGGTCAAATTGGGAGAGAATTAATTATTTTCTACTCCTGAAGACTGAACAATTTTTCCCATATTTTTTTATAATTCAGTGAAACTAATCGAAACAATTTGCTATTGTTTATAGTGTAAGTGGAAAAAAGCAATGGAATTCTAAACCTCCCCCGTTGTAACGAAAGCAGTTTACAAAATAATTAAATTATATAATTCAATTGATTTGGAAACTGATTAATAGAATTATTTTAATATTATGATTTAATGGAATAATTGAAATTCATTCTGATGAAATTTTATCTGTATTTCATGCAACTAAGTTTCTGATAACTGTAATTTTATTTCTATCATCAAAATAAAATATTCGCCAATAAAAATAATCATAGGAATAAGAAAAAAATTATAATTGTATTCTGCGTTCAATTTTAAAGAATAACAAATGCATGTCACATATCAATAATCTGAACTGTCACGATTATTCAGAAGTATACTATTCAATCTTCCGCTCATCCTGTTGGAGCCACTAATTGCTTTCCATCCGCCACAAATTGTTAAAAACGATTACGATAATCCCCCATTTAATTGGCATCGTATTGCGACATTCACGTTCAATGATATGCATACAAATCTCACGAAACCACTTGACGAGGAGAGCTCAGCTCGTTACAAAACACTCGGATCGCTGTGCATTGAGCGTAACAATATAAACCAGTCTTTATTTATTACGCTGCTACAGGGTTGAAATTATTTGATGAAGCGAGTGCTGTCGAGTCAAGTCGTTGAAGGAAACGCGACAATGGGTCGCTACAAAGCCGCGCACTCTTCGTCGTTCTCATCTAAATATATCGAGAGAGTACGACGAAGCAGCGAGTTCGCCGAATATAAAAGAGTCACCAAGCGAAAAGATGATGAACCGAAATATTCTCATTCTCCGCTGTCCACAACCGTAGCAACGTATTTCTCGTCAATGTCACGTCACACACAATCTTTTCTCTATATATATACTATCCATCCTGCAAAGTCGCGCGTCCACTAACGCTCTGAATTTTTTTCTCCATAACTACAACAATAACAATGACACTGAAACGAAAGCGATTCCTTGCTCTTGCGAAAGACCGTGAATTTTACCGTCATAGGTATATATATTCGCGTGGCCATTTTTCAGAACCGGTATATACTGCGATAAATCGTCGATGGAAATATAATGCGGTCCTCTCGAAGCCTCTAGTCATGCATGAGGGGCGAGAAAACTCGGGGGTCCTCGACTCCCGAGCTCTATATACGCGAGCTTCGATGCTTTACCCAATTCTACGAATAAAGGCACGCTACGCCAAAAGGGGAGAGGGGAAAAAAAATCAGAAGCGAAGCGAATAGAGAAAAGAAGATAAAGAAAAATGACGGTAATATCACTGGCCGGAAACTCCTAGAGATCAACGCGTGAGTTTTGGTGGCCCCAAAATAATTTCGTGCTGAATCTCCGAAGAACTACACCCTAAAGAAATTGGAAAATTTCTCCCCATTAATTTTGCACAAATTGGTGGACATAATGGGAAAGTTCTGCAATAATTTTTAGTAGTGATAGAAAAAAAACCGACGGTAACAGACTAAGAAAGTGAAAGATTTTCTGATAAATTTTGCACAAATTGGTGGAAATTAAGGAAACATTTTAGATTCATTTTTAGAAGTAATGAAAAGTAATTTTGAAATATTAAATTTAGAATAAAGTAAAAAACTGGAACTTTATTAGTATGTAATTCTCAATGTGTAATTAATTGAATTAAATTTTATATGTAATTGTGTCAACAAAGTGGAATAGCAAGAAAATAGGGAAGAGGGTAAAAATCGGAAGCGAAGAAAATAGAGAAAAGGAGATAAAGAAAAAATGACAGTAAAAATGTTGATCAAAAACTTCGAAGGACTAACATAAAAATGTTGGTGCTATCAAATCGGTGGAATTAATGAAAATAATTCGCGTTATTATTTTTCGTCGTGTTGAACACAGCGGGTATTCAAAATTATGTCATATGAAATATTTAAAAAATTCATAGTATTCCTCTGTTTTTGCAACAAAAAAAATCGTTTTCATTATGAATAAAATAGTATGCTAAAACAGACGGGGAGATTGAAAAAATGCTGGAGCGAAGCGAATAGACAAAAGAAGATAAAGAAAAATGGCCGTAATAATATAGGCCGAAAGCTCTTAGGGATCAACGCTGAAATGTTGGTGGCCTCAAAACCATTTTGTGCTGAGTCCCCGAAGCTCTACTCTACTAGAATTTCTTTTGTCTACGCTACTACCAACAGATATATATATATATATATACACATGTGTGCTGTATATAGTGTTTAACATATCGAAATTCGCTTCCGTCTGCTCGACTTCCTGGATTGAAAATAGACAAAGATTTCGGGACGTACGACGTCGTCCTACAGCGAGGCATTCGAGAGGATTGTCGTGGTCGTAGCAGATTTATATCGGACGTATTCCGCCACGCACCGGTCGTCGTAATTTATCGATGTGCGGCCACGCGCAATGGCCCAGGCTCACGATAATCGTTCGAACGGTTTAGCCTTTTTATGCTCCATTCACGCGACTGCAGGAACGTCGAGTTACGTCCCGGTACGCATATCAAACCTCTGTAAATGGGCTCCAGTCATCCCTGGAATATTATTCTTTATAGCTCGAGTAATATAGTTATAACTTATCAGAGCTGAGGAATATCCGAATGAAAATGTATTTTTAATATTTTATGCATAATTGCTATGAACAATTATAAAAATGGCGTAATTGTTTTTATGTAAATAGCAAATTGTATTTTGAAAGAATTGATATTCAAAAAATCTTAATAATCAAATTTTGTTGTGTATTTTTTAAAATTTATATTTTCAAAATGTGTCTATATTTTGTTATTACATACTATATATTATATTATTACATACTATATATTATATTATTACATACTATATATTATATTGGTCAATATAATGTTTAGTCATGAGGAGTTGCCATTGCTCATAGATAAAAGGTATCAAAAAAATATTTGGTTTATATTATAGATAATTAAAAGATATAATTAAAATTTGTTTTTTTTTTCACTGGAAATTTTTAGTACATGGAAAGGGCGATTTATTATTGCTCTGAGAATTATTGACACTACTTTAAATTAATTTCTATTAACATACTTTGAAATGAGTTTATTTGAACAATCATTCACTGTGGAAGAACATAAAATTATTTTTTTCGTTATCGTTGAGCGGATGTAAAAGCTTTCAACGCGTATGTAAAAGTTGTAATTAGAGGCAGCGGAAATATTATTATTTCCGAAGTAATGAGCAAAAGCTATGGGGATGGATGTTGAGAAAGCCGATTAAGCTGGAATTATACCGATATTTTGGAGTATTAGTATGAAAAGCGAAAACTAGAGGGTAAGCGGGATTATGGAAGGATTTGATGAGGCGGGGAAATGTGAGAAACTAACGTTAAAGTACCGCGTGCGCTGCACACTAGTCTTATGAGGGTTACATTATTATAATGACTTATGCAAAGCTTAATAAACATTAATGGTCAGCAGTGGATACTCATTTGTATTACATTATGTAGATTTAAACTGGACAATAATAAACAGCTGTATATTTGCAAAACATTAATTAATAAATGGTAATTCTGAGGGCGGTCCATTTTCACGGATTTTCCCGAAGAATAATTCGTAATTTCCCGCAGATATCTATCAGTGACAGCTTATTTTGTTTCCTAGAAGTTCCTTCATGAATTCACCACGTAAATTCCATGAAGTATTAAATACATCATTAAATAATTGGAACTAATAATTGTGGAAAAAAGTTTTAAAAAATACAAATACAAATGCCAATTATTAATTTTGTTTTTTAATGCAAAACCATTACTGTTAATATTCCTCACGCCTAAAGACACATACGATACTCAACATTACTTAAGTCCACAATTGCAATGTGGAATAGTTTTTTTGTAATTTTCATGTAGTCTCCTAATTTCTATACTTGTGTCATATTTGCGGGCAAAATAATGAACACTTTTTGAAATACTTTTATCGAATAAATGAATATCACAAATAAGATTCATGATAAAAATTCAAGTTTTATCGTTGGAATTCGATGAATAATAATATTAATGACGAATATTAAAATACAATACTGTACTATAATATTCCTTTCTTAGTCATTTTAACGTCATTGTCACGACTATAATTATGGATTTAGAAGTAATCGATTGTACGGAACGCGAATATATACGTGCCCTAAATGCTCATTCGTATTTACATCATGCAGATTTTACGTAGGGAAAATAATTAATAGCTATATATTTGCAAACCATTAATCAATAAATGTTAATTTCGGGGAGGACCATTTTCACGGATTTTTCCTAAACAATAATTCCTAACTTTCTACTACACGAAAATAAAATTTTATGTAGTATTCGGCATTAAATAATTGCAATAAAAAAAAAGTCAACCAAAATGTGAGTGCAAATTTACAATTATAAATTAATTTTTCAAAGCAAATCCAATACCATCAATATTCCTGCAGCTTAAAGACACTAAAAATTATAGAGTAAACAATTCCAATGTGCAATCATTTTTTCATCATGTTCATATTATTTTCTAATTTCTACACTTTTATCATATTCGCAAGCAATATAATTTACACCTTTCAAAAATAAATTCATCGAATAAATATGAAAATGTCGAGAATATTTCATGGTAAATAGGCAAATTTAATCCTTGAACTTCGCATCGTTGGATAATAATCGTATCAACTATTTTAGTACAATAGTATTAAGAATTTTTTTGTCATTCCTTTCTTGATAATTTTAGGTCACGACCCATATGAACGTTGATCGAAAGAGGGATGTTTGGCTGTCATAGAAACATTGCCTCTTGGAATTGCGGGCGCGCGCCATCAAGCCTACGACTATAATTATGGATCTAGAGGTAATCGATCGTACGGAACGCGAATATATACGTGCCCCAAATGTTCCCCTGCGGTACGTGTGCCTTTTACCTTTGCGAGTTAGACCGAAAAATTCAACAGAGACCCCGGTGCGTTATGTAGGGTCTATCACGCGGCGTACCTGGAACATATGGGCTTCCCTGGCTATAGAAGTAGTATGTGCGTACGCAACGCCCGGCAACTATGGCCCAGCGCTTTCGCGTACCGTACGTTGCGTCATTACCCGTTAAACCCTAAACAACAGCTGGTGCACGTAGTGCCCGACATCGCGGAGCGTGATGCACTTCCTAGTCGGCGTTTTATGCATGCTAACCCTACGCAGTCATAATATTTTTTTTTAGAATTCGTCCGTAAGTTACGACATGTTGATGAATCATTTATTTTTGGAATATTTTCTGACAATCAATTCCTTTTCATAATTATTCGAAACCCATTTTTTATTTGTTTTAAGCGGGAATATTTTTTTTACTCAAAGGAAATATTTTTTCATAAATTTAAACTGATGATGCAATTAAAAAATTTTCTAACACTAATATTTTTATAAATTTTTCGACATCTTTTTTTTTTGCCGACAGTGATGTACTTCCCAGTCGGCGTTTAATGAGTGCCAACCCTACGCAGTCATAATTTAAAAAAAAATTAGTTTGTGTCAATGACATGTTGATGAATTATGTATTTGTTGAATATGTTCTGGCATTTAATTCCTCTTCTTAATTATTTCAGACCTATTTTTTATTTGTTCTAAGGAAGAATATTTTGTACTTGAAAGAAATATTTTTTTATAAGTTGAAACTAATGATCATATAAATTATTCGCCTACGACAAAAAAATTTTCAAATTTATGTATGAAAATTATTGTTTCTGAATACTCTGAAATTGCGAGAACCTCAAATGAAAACATCATTTAAAAAATGATGAAGACAAATGTCTACAATTACCATTAATTAGCAGGATTGTAGGGAGGAATTATTTTTTAATCTAAAATTGTTCAGAATTTTTTTTTTTTAATTATAATTTTACATCTATGCCCCACAATGCTTATAAAAATGTGTCTAATAACATATTGAAAATTGCCATAAAGTGTCATTAATATCGTATTAAAACTAAGTTCCGAATATGAACGAAAAATTTGAAATTATGAATAAAAAACGAAACAAAACGAAAAAACGAAAACGAAAAAAAAAGAAATTTCATGACAATGTATTGAAAATTCACAGAAAGAATTCTTGCAAAATAAATTGCACATTGTACCATAAACATTTATGCAATGATGAGGCTGAAAAACGTTTTTAATAAATGCAGTAACGAAGCCATGCTGTAGAAAAACATTCACGTCAATCCCAGGCGTGGGAAAGTGTCATTCGAACGTCGCATAAATTGAAGAGGTTTTAAGTCTCCTTGTATCCGTTCTAAAAAGCCAAGATTCTGCGGGTCGGACATTTCAGAGCTGCAAGACACGCTCGGGGTGCAGGTGCGGCATTAAATTCTAGAGTTTCGACTACCGGTTGCGCTGAATAACCACGTATATTCCTTCTCTATGTCTCCACGAGTAGAATCGTTCCTCCTCAGTATCTGAGATCCTCTTACACTTTGTCTCGGCACGCATATAACGTTCACACACCCAGCAAGAAGATGATAATACTTCGGGAAACAATATTGAGTTCGCGCCCTCAAGAATATACATATATACATGTAATACATGCATATATATATATATAGGGCATTCCATGCCAACTCTAGGTTTGGACCTCGACTTCTCGGATGTCATCCAGGATTCTTATTTTAATGTTCTATATCCGAGAAGCAACACTACAATTTTTATTAAAATTTTATTAAACAATTTATATACTCATTGATATTCATAATGAACATATGAAGGATCGTAATTTACAAATCTAACAAATTTCTCATAAATCCTGTACCAGATATCAATATTTCTCTCGGAACGGAAAATGGATCTCGGTTCCATTTTCTTACAAATTTTCTTCTAAACGAAAATTCAAAAATGTTAGATGTCTGAGAATCCATCCACTGCGGAATATTGCTTGAATATTGCTTGAATATTATAGAATGTCCGGACGTGAAGAATTTTTTCAGATTTTGTGAGAACGATTTTCTAATTTGAAAAATTAATTTAATAAATAAATATAAAAAATGAAAAAAAAATCGCTTTGGAAAAATCTGAAGCACTTTTTCGAAGAGTTGGTATGGAATGCCCAATATATCGCAATACATATTCCCTCCTGAAATTTACTTAGTTGCTTCTGCTTTCT
This sequence comes from Tromatobia lineatoria, assembly GCA_949699805.1. Classification (NCBI taxonomy): domain Eukaryota; kingdom Metazoa; phylum Arthropoda; class Insecta; order Hymenoptera; family Ichneumonidae; genus Tromatobia; species Tromatobia lineatoria. Next base: position 16,901,280 of record OX453038.1, read on the forward strand.
TCTTCTTGCGGTTCGCCGAGACTTCCGTACATAATTCCCCTCGCTGATTGTTGGCACCAAAGGACCACAAGTACGATTCTCGATTCTGCGCTCAGTTGTCCAATTCGCCGGAGGCGAGACTGAGGAAAGTATGTGGGAAAGAGTTTTTCCTGGATTCGTGCCAAGAGCTCTGATTGGGGTTGCAACACAGCTTTATTCGATCGCAATCAGCAGTCGTCGGTCCCTTCTGACTACGTTGTCGTCTGGTCCTATCTCTGACTCGTGTCGAAATCTCGTCGCCCATTATATGTTAGGCATTCCACACGTGATTACAAGGACACATGCACTTTTTCTAATATTTTAAAATTCATAAAAATTCAATGCTTCGAGCGGTTATTATGAAATTAATAGTACGTGAAGATTGGGCGGTGCTCTACATGGCATCAAAATTTGAGCTGTTTCGGTCAAGTAGTTCGCGAGTCATGATAGAATAGATCATACGCCCTCCTCATACACACTGTTAAATAAAAAAAATTTTGAAGTAATAAATGTATATAAAGAGTTTTTTTTTGCAGATATCGCTCATCAAATTTACAATACATATTTCGATACTTTATGAGTGGTATTTCAAAAGACATCATAAATAATGTACACATATGGTATCATTATCCATGTAAGAAAATTCTTCAAGTGTATTTTAATACTGAAACGCCTGTATATCAAATTCAATATGAGTTGAAACTAATAACGTTCACTAATGTTATTGTAAAATATGGAAGAATAGTTAGTTCAGATTTTTATATAACATGACATGATAGAAAAAAAATACCATTTCTCAATCTTCAACAAATGTCTCCTGCAAACTCATTTATTTAATATTAAAAAATATTCCTTATCAAGTCCATTGAAAGAAAAAATTTAGGTATTGCGAATTTTTTTCAATTTCCATACTTTTCATGTTACAGACATTTGAAAAAAAAAACTGGACAATTCTTTATTTAATCGTATGTGAAAAACGGTTGCAGATGAATATTTGAAAAAAATCACATTTGTCTTAATGAAGTTCAAAAACCATTTGGGATACTCGGGCTTTTGAATGTTCGAAATCGTGTCGAATATACCTCAAGTATATAATAGAGTTTTGGGCACGACGAAAGTGCCTGGGATCTCTGATTTCATAGTTTGCCACTCGTTGTCTTCATATGTGTACGTATAGATTCTCGAGGGGAGAGGAACATAAGGTCAAAGCCCTGAATATCGAGAGTGACAGCATGTCATACTCTGACGGCTGGAACCTTAAAGGTTTCTACCTCCCCTCCGCTTGTTTAGCGGTGAATCGATAATTTCCAGGCTGAATAAGAAGTCCCTCCTAACTCGCAGCTGTGCGAAATGTTTTTTTGAATATGCCGTGAAATTAAATCCCGTTTTGAAAAAAAAAAATTGAGAGATTTCAACATGACTCTATGATTAAAATTGATATGAAATTTCATATGGTTTAGGAGAATCTTGTATGGCGAAAAATGTATTGTTTAAATAATGAGTAAGTAGAAATTTATTTAGGAAGTACTCATATATTAAATATAATGTTTTAGGGTGTTTAATATACGAGTACATTAATTTGACATTTGAATTTTATATTCAATTTCAGATACTTGTTTGTTGAGAAAATCGAGTTATAAAGTATATAATTTTTTTTCAGTGTGTAAATATTATAAGGCAAATTATTAGGCAAAAATATAAAATGTCACGCTTTTTCAATGATTGGGATTGATTCGGTGCAATTTTTTATTATTACAATTAAGGACAGTATTGAATAGGAAAAATATCTAATTATTTAGTTAAGGAAATAGCTAAGATAACTTTGTCATTTAAGTATCTACTCCTGCTCCGAACCGACGAACCATAGTTTCATTAGAGAAAATAAAATGGAATAGAATATTTATTAGCGCTCCGAGATAAATCCCCCCCGACGGAGCACTTCAAGTGTATATTACGCAAGATGGTATAACCATCCAATTAATTTTGAACTCACTACATTATTCTATTAAAGATATAAAAAATAACTTGATATATTATTGAAATATACTACCACATTGGTAATAATGACAATTTTTTATCAAATTAGTTGATTTATTGTCAAAAAAGGTGTAGTTTTTGAATTGGAGGTGAATGTCCAATCAGATAGTTTTTTAGTATTTAGTAAAAAATAAAATATTTTCTTTCAGATTTTCAAAGCCCTTTAAAGTTAGGATTGTAGAAATTATAAATTGCCACAGCGAGAACAAAATTCCGTTTGTATAGTTTAAACGAATTTGTCGTTCGATTCGGTTGAAAATTTAGTTTATTCATCAAATCATACACATCAGTACAAATATCTATTGCCCAAACAAATTTCTTTATTGTACAGATTGCACGATTTAAAAAGTTTTAAATGCACAATTGTAAAGATTTGTTTGAACGTATTTGAACACCAACGTTAGGCATTCCATCACATTTTTTCGGTTATTGTCTTAAATAATCGAGAAAGGAAAAAAGAGAGAAATTTCACGATGGCATGAAATTCTAAAAACTTCACGAAGCATTATTTTAGTACTATACTTTAATCTCAATTAAATTTTTAAACATACCAAACCATGGCTTTGTATACTGAGTACCGTAAAAACAAGACTCCAGTTTTATTTGAGTTGCAATAATAAAAACCGAGCAATTTCTTTCTTCAAATAAACTAAAATGCCCGCGGAACTTTATTCTCTCCGGGACTCGAACATAACAACGCTCAATAATTCTGATATTACCAAACGAGCTAACCTATAACTTTGCTATTCCAAATCCTCTAGTATTGTGCTCGTATACTCGGAAATGTTGGAAGATAATGCAAAGTACTGGAGCTCCAGCTGCAGCTGATGTTTTCGCCTGGGCTGTCACGGCGAAGTAGTGAATTTGATGGCCAAAGACGCATGAATTTTACAGCGCGATAACGCGCTACCGAGTATGATACCTCGAAGTAGCGGAACGTTTTGATGCGCATACCAACGGAACGGATATAGAGCTTCGAATCTCCTACCAAGAGCTGCTGCTGGTGCTCTTATAGTCTCGCGTCGTTATCAGGTACACTCTTCAGGGTACACAACCGTGTGGCTTCTCTCGGTTCAGTTATCAAAGTTCCTCTTCTCTATTTATTTCTCGCCGTCTCTCTCTCTCTCTCTCTCTCTCTCTCTCTCTCTCTCTCTCTCTCTCTCTCTCTCTCTCTCTCTCTCTCTCTCTCTCTCTCTCTCTCTCTCTCTCTCTCTCTCTCTCTCTCTCTCTCTCTCTCCTCTCTCTCTCTCTCTCTCCCTAGATTGGCCTCCTTCTCCAGTCTCGTGACATCAAAGCCGCCATAGAGTCTGTAATCATCAAGTTCCATCAACTCGGTACATCAACTATGTAATATTGCATTACGAGTTACAATTTCTGTTCAAATAGCAATATTATCCATCACTCAACCAATTTTCATGAGTTATGCTCTTCACGAGCATGTATATTACTAAAGTGAGCAAATTTCAATAAAACTTCGACACTTTGGGAATCAAGTTTATTGATGATATGGAGTTTCAATTATCTGCGTACTTTTGAACTCAATATGTTTATTTGTGTGTTATTATTTGATATTAATTATTTCTTTGAGAATTGCAGCAAACAGGTTAAAACGTTCAAGAACATTTTTGAAGAGCGGAATGGAAAAATCTTTATTCACAAAAATCTGATAAGAAATATCATGAATATAAAAATTATTGGAAAAGAAATGGATCATTACTTTTTCTATCAGTGTTTATTTACTTTCCATGACAGTTCTGAACGGATGCATAAGAACAATAATGTGCAAGAACTGTTATTCTTTCTCTTACAATGGTTATCTATCTTTTGGCCAATGAAGATGTATACAGAAAATTTCGATAGAACTATTTATGGAATATGTGAGCAAGTAGCTTCAATTAGAAATTTATAAAACTGCTCGAAACAACGCTGTAAGCATGAAATTGATTTTTGAATCTCCTATTTATCTCATATATAATTCAATACTTATTATTTAATTTGAAATATCATACCAAAGTGGTAACTCAACGTGTGAACATTTTATCGTAATCTGATTTTAGTAAAAAAAAATCGATAACGAAAATGATCGATAACGAAAAATGAAGTCGGTTTTGCAACTTTTAAAACCACTTAAGGAAGTTTTGTTATAATTGATTAAAAAACGAGCCCAACATTTGATAACCTCAGAAAAAAGTTCATCCATAAAATACAAAATGATTTCTAATTTTATTTTGTTACAATTAAAAAATTAATTTCTGTGAAACTCCTCCATTTGAAAAAAAAAGTGTATGAACATTTCCTTACAAATATGATACAATATTCTAAGAGAATAATTATTAATAAACTATGAATAAATTCTGTGAGTTCAAAAGTAATAGGTTACATTTCCGTCTCAAGAGGGACGACGATTGTGGAAGTGCGATAAAGTCGAATGTGAGACGATGCTGACGTTTGTATGCCTTGTATATCGAGGTCTTTTTGTACGGTTTCTATTGAGTCGGGCCGACACAAGTCTTCATTCTTCAAAGTCTCGAATTACAGCGTGGTCTGTTTGCTGCGAGTCAGAACACGAGGACGAGCACAACCAGGTACCTGTAGACACAACTTATGCCTGGTAGTACAACATAAATTGCAAATCGCTCGATACTGTCAGTCCGCTAAGAGAAATTCGACGGTATCTCCGGTTTTGTAGTTATGTGAAGAAAGCATAATACATATAGAATAAATTTGACCTATCTTCAACTCGAGTATCGAAATGCTAAACAATTAAAGAAAATGTAGAACCCTGCACATTTTTTTCTCAATATTTTTCACTCTATGAAGAAATTTACTTCCTTATAGAGAAATTTTGATGTTTAATTAACTTAAAATTAATTTCAAAATTGAGGAATTAATTTTCGAAAAATTATAGTCGTCGAGTAAAAATAAATAAATAAACAAATTCCTGTAAAATACGAACTCTTCAACAACATTATTTTGTATTGTTTTTGCAGCTTTTACCAAGTCATAAAAAATTAATTTTGTAATGAATAGCATAAAATGATCACCAAACAATGGCAACTTATACCTAGTACAACATAAGTTGCACGTCGCTCTATATTGTCACTTCGCTGAGAGAAATTCGTCGCCATCTGCGGTCTTGTCATGAAGAGCTAATAAATATAGAATACATTTAACCCATCTTTAACTTAAGCATAAAAAATCTCAACAATTTAACAAAATGTAACACACATTACTTCCTTATTATTTTTCGTTTTATAAGGAAATATAGAAAGGATCGGTACTCTATATGGCATTTTTCGCGATGTTTTGAACCATTTTAAGTGTTTTTATAGGAAAATCTCGAAAAAAAACAATCGAAAAACAAATTCTCTCGTTTTCCAATTAATCTAACTGCATAAATCATGTAGTTTAGTGCTTTTTAAATTTTCAAGAATGTGTATTATATTACACATTTTATTCCTCAAAAGGGAAATAGCATTTCAGTCTATGGTTAATTAACGAATGAATTAACGGAATTAAATGAATCTGAATGTTACGAGTTTTCGTAGCTGACACAGAATTATTTCAATAATCAGTGCTGCGAACCATTCGATTGTAACGTTGAGACTACTATTCAGCATAACGAGGTGAACAGCTCGTTATGCTAAACAAAATGTGCCCGGAATATGCCCGACACACCATAAATTGTAACTCGCTCGATACTGTCAGGCGGATAAGAGAAATTCGACGACACCTCTGCCTTCGTCGTTATATGCAGAGCTCGTTTGCGATACAGAGATAAATATACGATAAATTTGTCTCATCTTCAGCTCAAGCATAAAAATTCGTAACAATTTTTAAAAAATATTCAGCAAATAAAACGTACACTGAGAGCAAAATATAATTGGATGCACCAAATCATTTATTTAAAATATATATAATTTATTTAATTATCTTGTATTTGAAGCAACTATATGTGTCGTCCAAATACCAATATATTGCGTTGAATGAACGATATAAAAGAGCCGCATTAGTTAAATGAAAAGAACCAGTTCAATAGAAGTAGCTATATGCTTCGTTCAGTCGAATAAATAATTTATTGTATGGATTTTATATATATTTGAATCAACGAAATCATTTAGTTAAACTTGTATACGTGCGGAACTGTTTTCATAGATAAAATCGAGTATAACATAATGTATTTAGGGTAGACGTACCGTTTTTGGCCATCTTAGGACCAATGTGGACATCACATCCAGAAGAATAAATCAAAACAAATAATCGTTGAAAAAAAAGTCGGGTAGGTCAATCAGTGAATTGACATGAATTTGTTAAAAAAGTCAACGCTTGAAAAAAATAATTTAAAGAAAAAAATTATAAAAATGATCACAATAGCTACAGTGGCTATTAACGGTATATCTACCATATTGCTTTGTATCCTGTAAACTACGTAATTGTATTTGCCCGGACCCACTACTGCTTGATTTAAGTAGTTGCTTCAAAAATAATTCGGGTATGTTTTATTCGAAAACCCACTTAATTGAAGCAATTCAGTATTAAAATGATTCAAATAAATATTTCTTACATCGCAACAAATATTGTTCTGATTTAACTTGATAGAAATGACGATATACTTTGAATACGTATATTGTCTGACGTATCATAACATAGTTTTATTGAATCAACAGAATATTTAGTAGAAAAAAATTAATATTTTGTGGGTTCAATGATGTTTTTATTTCATTTAACAATTTAAGAAATTAAATATATAATTGGTACAAATAAACCTTCCACTTGAATATTTTCAAATGAATGGTTTATTTGAAAATTTAGTGTATCCAATTATATTTTTCTCTCAGTGTACTTCAATTAATAAAATTAACCAGATGTAATATGATTACGTAATTAATGACATTTTTTAATTTTAGTTTCCGGATTTCATTTTTGTTTTAATCCAATAAATAATTGGCCTAGTTCAGGAAACTCCATAATTATAAATATGATAATAAAGTTTCATTTTATTCTTCAAACTAATTGGTATTGTCACAAACTTTCCAACAGTGAAATAGTATTTTCGCCTGTGCTTAATTAATTAATTTCTAAAATAAATGATAAATAAATGTAACAAATGATCGTAGCCGTCACAATGTTATTTCAATAATCAGCGCTGGGTATTATAGTCCATGCAATTATCAACGTCGAGACTGCTAACTGTAGTACCAGGCGCTCGTTATGCTGAACAGAGCGGAATAACTATTTACTTGCACTCTCGTCGACCACCGAGCACATTGATAATTATGACGAATCCTCTCGCGTAAAGGGCATTTGAAAGTAGCGCATGCATTATATCAAATGGATGAATTGTAATTCAGTGCAAAAGATTATTTAATCTGAAACCTGAAATACGATGGTCCTAATGTAGCTTAAAAAAAATCTGGACCTTTATCATGCCCATTGAATGATTTCAAATGATTAATACAAATCAAATGGACGTACAGATAAGTCCACAAATTGTTTATGTAGCTTTTACCGAAGCCATCAACAATATAAACTAAAGAAAAAATGTTGTAATGAATTGACGTCAAATGATTACCAAACCATGACAGTCTTTTGATTTTCATCGATTTGCCACCAACACCATGGAGGCGTAAAATGAACGAAGCTCTTTGTCAATTGTAATTGATTCCATTTCCGAGTGGTTCGTCAAATACCGTCATTGACCGCCGTTAATTATTACGGCCAAACGTCAATGCGGAAGGTGGGAGTGAAATCGTTGGGCTCTCTAAATAGCATGGAAGCATGCAAATGAGCCCATGATTTCCCGCGGTGTTCCCATTCAAGCGCCAGTGTAATAAAATCACTTTGAATAGGGTACAGTACTGAAAAATCATGTGATACATGAAAGCGAGTGAAAATTACAGGTTTTTCTTAACGATCATCGATTTTAATGTTGCAAAATTCAACAAAAATGTGTTATCTCATAATTACTGCAGCTATCAATTCTGCTGGCGATAATCATTTCCTCCGCGGCAATTACAAAATTTCTTCTCAAACGTAAACTGATTTTAGTCATGTATGCAATAACATTCGCAATTTTTGCATCAATCAACTCAGTGGATGAACTAACCGGTTTTTGATACTAAGCCACCAAACCAACTAATCGAATTAGCTTATTGATCTAGACCAGCAAATTGATTTGTCAGGTCGACTAACTTACAAGTTGGTTCAACCAACTGAGTGATCGAATCGGCCATCTGATAAGTTGCAACGAATCAAATAATTATGCCAATCATATCGAAAACTGTTGGTTTGGATCAAACAATTTGTACAAACGGGTCTTAGTTATCTCTCTTTTCTTGAATCAACTAACTGATCAGCCGGTCAAATTAACTGATGAACATAATAACTGGCTAATCGACAAACCAACTGACTAATTAGTGCAATCAACTGACTAACTAGTACAACCAACTGACTACTCAATACGGCAACACACTAATCAGTATAACCAGCAGACCAATTGGTATTATCAGTTAGCGCAACCACCTGACTCACTCGAACTTACCAACTCACTAGTTGGTTCGATCAAGTGAGGAGTTGGATTAACCAATTGATTAGTTGGAGCAACCAAATGACGAGTTAGATCAACCAAGCGACGACTTGGATCAACCAAGTAACTAGTTGGATCGATCATCTGACTAGTTGACTCAACCAACTGACTAGTTGACTCAACCAATTGACTAATTGACTCAACCAACTGACGGGTTGACTCAGCCAACTGTCTAGTTGATTTAACCAACGTACGGGTTGATTCAACCAACGTATGGGTTGACTCAACCAACGTACGGGTTGACTCAACCAACTGTCTAGTTGATTCAGCGAACTTGGTAAGCAGCACTTCCAACATCTCATAAGTTGTATCAACCAATTATAGTTGGATGTCACAATGATATAAATTTTATGGTGTTTTTTCAACCATGTCGTTGGTATAATGACGGGTTTAACTTTTCATTTTTTTTCGGCGCTACTTCTTGAGACGAATTGATGGTCGCAATCGTATTTTGTTTTCCTTCATTTTAATGAGAGAACTTGGAGCGACGGTGTAACGATAACGCACGAGTTGTCACGCCGCCCGCGCACGTTGAGGGGCATTCAACAATGTTCTCAAACTTTGGAGTATTCTCATTGTTCTACATAAACTCCCGTTTCGTTATTCATCAAACTGGCTCGACGAGCAATTACGCGAACAGCGGCTGTGTGTTAGGTACATTAATACGTTGTTACTGTCGCCATCAAATGCAAAAGCATCGGTGAGGAAGAGGAAGTGGATATCTGTTCGAGCTTTTCATTCCTGTTAGCGAAAGACCGAACAGCTCTCTACTCACTACAACACTAGCGGAGCTTAGCAAAGCCACCGCAATGCAATGAAAAGGATTTGCGGGGTCTGCTGGGAAATGCTCTCCACTCACGGAAATTCGTACATTCGAAATTGTGTGTGTGTGGGTCCACAAGGATTCGTAGGTGAATTTCGTACACCTTTCGCTGCCGCAAGAGGCAAAAGGAGGAAAAGTGGGCGTGGCTTTCCTGCTGTCGACAAGGACCACGAAGCATTTGGGCAATTTAGAGGTGGATCGGCAAAGCACATACGATAGATGCACAAATTTCCTCCAGGAAATGCAATGGGACTCAGAGAACGAGCGTTTGCGTTAGACAAATTTACTGGCCTCCGACCCATACATCGCGAGATCACGAATTACGGTACGTAGTCGACGCGGAAACGATTTCTCAGGTATACCGAACGTATATTTCCAGCACGGAGTACATTTGATAATACACACAAGTAGCCGTGACACTCTAGGCTATTTATTCGGTGATAACTATTAATTTTTCGGCTGAACGAATAGTTTTGTAAATAAATTCATTATTTCAGTGACGTAATTAACTTTAATTAGTTAAGGTAGATATAAACATAATTTCATGGTACAGTTTTTTCTTTTCTTTTTTTTCTCTCTTTTTAGCTGGAGTCGAAAGCTGCTGCAGTTCTGCGTTAAAGAACAAGTGGAGGTATTAATAAGGAAACCAATTTGCGCAATTAGTTTCAATTAACCCAAGCTATGGTTTCCACGCTTTTGAGGCTTCGTTCCACCGGATAAAAATCAACGAACGTTGATCGATTATGTTATTTAGGTCGGAAAAGAAAATACCATTCGCTACATCGAAGAGATTTTTTACAGAGTTCATATTTTTGTCAGGTAAAATAATATTTTTTTCTGGTCCGGCCTGAGAAAAATTTATTTACAATTGGTACCTGCGATTTTTTAAACTTTCTAGACAAAAGACGACGCGATTTTCTTCCAACATTTCCATGAAAGTCGAAATAATTGAATTCATAGCAATTTATTTAAAAAATCAACTTCAGGTCAATTCTCAGATTTCTTAAATTTTATTCTAAGTAGATATTTTTCATTATTTTCAAACTTGCTATATTTGTGTATTTATTCACAAATAACTGAACATTAATATTTTTCAATAATATTGGCATCATGTTGATGAAAAAGGATTTCTATGAAAATACATTACAAAATGATTCATAAAGTCCATAAGCTATTTTTTCTTATTTCATTCTGATGCGAATTCATGTGAAAAATATCCAATTGTTCAATCATCATAAAATGTTTATACATTTTCGTAAAAAAATATTCGAATACCTCGTAAATTAGTGGATACTACTTTATTTTTAAAGATAAATAAAGGAATATCGCGAAAAGCGAAAGTGCCTACAACGCCGTTTGCAGATCGCACGACTCTACCGCCGCAAATGTTAGAATTGCAAGTGGAAGTTGCGCAATGTCTAGTCGGCGCGCCCTTAATAATGGAACTGGCTTCAGCGTTGCGCACAATTCAACCGGACACGCGTGTAGCATCAATTCACCTCAATTCGTGATAAGCTTCATTATATTTATTATTCTCGTCATTCTCTTCTATATCTCAACTTCCTTCTATTTCTGCGCACTCTTAAGGGGGCCGAAAAAAAAATCAAAAGTAAAATAAAAAGATAAAAAATTTAAAAAATCAGGAGAACAAAATTCTGTATTGATGATACCCTTCTTCTGAAAAATCTTACGTTTAAATCTCATTAGGTACATATCAAGCACATAGTCCTAAAATTTTGTAACGACAAACAGTGCATAAAAAAGGTGAGAGGTAAAAAGTGCAATTTCAAATTTGACGAAGCTTTCCGAGCAAATCGGTAAACAAATTTTAACGTTCGATGTTTTGTTTTCATCTGTCGTAGAGTGCATTTTAGAATATGTGTAGGATTTTGGGTTTAAGGTCTTTTTGACAAAGCTATGATTTGTTATGTGTAAAAAAAATCTTTCTCCATCAAAACACACACTAAATAATTTGTTACATAATATCTCCAATAATTTAATTATATTACAACAATTTGTCAAATTCCCACTAACTTAGAATGCACGATTTAATAGATAGAATAAGACAGGGAACACTATAAAATTTAGTCACATGTTTGGTCTGAGAGCTGCAGCAAGTAAAAATTTTAACTTTTTACCTCTTTATTTATGAGTTTTAAATTCGAGAATTTTTAAATGAAAGGGTTGATAGAATTTTTATCAATAATTTTTTTAATCGACTCAGGCCTCTTAAGCTATAAAAAGATTTAGTCATCCTGAAAACAAAAATCTTCAACTATCAGATTTCCCTGGTCCTCTTTGCCAGAATAAAAAGGAAAGAAGGGGAAAAAGACAGAAAAAAATTGGACTGTTGACAAAGTCGAAGGTCCGGAAGAGCTCGAGGCGTTTACCTTAACGGATTCAAAGCCCTAGCCTGGGAGACACAGGAAGGAAGTCGTCGCCCGGCGACTGGTAACATTCGCAGCGTTCAGTTCCTCAGACACGGGCGAACGCTCTACTTAATTGGAATCCCTGAAGAGTATTGGCGCTGTGGCCAGTGACCGTTACGTAAGCCTCACAGTTTCCTTTCTCTGACGGACGTTGTATATATTTCCACATATAGAAGGAAAAAGCGAGAGAGAATATGAGAAGAAAAGCAGCCCGGGCATTTTTCTCTCGAATTTGCAATATTCCTATGTATACATTCACGTATTTAATAGAAGCCGAAGTAGAGACGTTGAGGAGAACGTCATTATAGCGATGCAACGAGCCGGGAAATTCGCGTCCTTCCTTTCCAACCTCTCTGTATTTCTCTAATTCTCTGTCCCTCTTTTTCTGTCTGTCTCTCTCTGTTCTTCTCTCTCTCTCTCGCACCTCTCACCAATAATTATATAGTACGCGTCGATGCTTTATATTCACCCGTTGGCAAAATAAAAACTTTTTGTTGTGCACCTTCGTTAAGCACAGAGCTATTTTATTTCCTCTATATTCGCTCCTTCTTTCTGTTGCATAATATTTCAGCGGAGGTATTTTTCTTGTTTGATTTTTTTGTGGCATTAGTTGGTGAGGATGTACCGAGCGGAGATATGCGCTTGGCGATGATGGCACTCGGTCCGGGGTTGGACGAAGTCTTAGCAAAGCTTCGTGAGGTCACACTGGCTTCTCTCTTGCTGTCGCTGCACAACGCAACCGGAAAGAGGACTCGTTATATGCTACTGTGCAAAAATATATTCTACACGTTAGGTCGTATATTAAATATTATAATAATGGTGAAGGTAACCACGAATTGTTTAAAACATGACATTACCCAGTTTGTGAACATCCAGTACAGAATTTTATGAAAAAATGTCAAATGTAATTCTAAAGAAAAAAAAAATTCATTCTTTGACCAAGAAGGGCGTTATTTCAATTTTTTTTTAATTTCGTTTATTTCATGAAAATGTGTGTTTGTAAAAAGTAATTGTCTATTAATGTTATTCATTCTTGATGAGGGTAAACATTTAATTTTTTATCAATGAAATAATTTATTATGTACAGAATGATTTTAAAAAAAATGTTTTTCTCCCTCGAGTATAAATCACACACTGTAGATAAAATCATTTGTTTTTTTTTCTTACGATAATTTTTATTTAATTCAACTCATACCTCGAATATGAAAACACAAAATCAAGCTAACTGTAATTTATATTTTTATGTATGTTATAGAGTCTTTCTAGTATTCATTAATTAAATAAAAAATTTCTGTAAGTCTAACATGACATTCCTCTTCTCCCAGTAATAGTAGTAATAAGAATTTATTGACATTACATACATTTATCGTTGTAACATTTGTATTTACATTAATTTTGATTCGTTGCCATGTATTGCCAATTGGCCATCGACCGCGGTCCTTCAGCCTGGATTTTCTGATTATTTTGCTGTCTTATATTATGTTACGTTAAAACATGGGTTTCTCCCTTTTTTATTATAAACTTTTTATTCGTTTGCCATTGTTTCAAGGTGTTGATATGTTGTGTGTGTGGGGTATTTGTGTTTTCGGATTATATTTTGTTGTGGTTGTATGGCTAGCGGTTGTAAACTCTCTATTTGTGCAATTGCAAATCGTTTTGTTAGTTCACGAGCTCTTGTCATTATGGGTGTGATTCCTGTAGTGTTGTAAAGAAGAGTGTTGGGAGGGTTGTAGAGTGGATTTGCTGGATGTCTGATGCGTGTTAGGCTGCGAATGGCGCTTGTTTCGGCGGTTTTCGTTTTTTTAATTGCCGATTTTTTACAGTTAATGAGTATAATGTGGCCGTACTCAATTAGCGGTCTGCAGATGGATTTATATATTTTGGCTGCCTGTTTTATTTGAATATTTTGGTTTTTGAATGTGATTGATCTGAAGTGAGATGCCCTATGTGACATTTTGTTTTTACATTGTTGTAGGTGATGGTTAAAGTTAAGCTTATTATCTATGTTAATACCTAGATATTTTGCCGTTTGTACAGGGGATATTTCTACATTGAGCAGGTGAATTTTCGGTGATTGATGGGTTATTTTATGATTGAAAATGATTAGCTGAGATTTGCGTGGGTTTGGTTTTAGTCTCCATTTGTTGAACCATACCATTATATTGTTGGCTGAGTGTTGGAGCGACTCTATTGTATCTTTTAAATTGTTTTTATGTGATATTAACGCGGTGTCGTCGGCAAATTGTAGAGTGTACTGGCTAGGGTCGATGAATTCTTTGTTGATTAGGTTAGAGTTGTAGATGTCGTTACAGTAAATGTTATACAGAAGTGGTGAGAGCGGCGACCCCTGTGGCACTCCTTGTTGCGGCGAAAATGAAGATGAGGTAGCTGAGTTTGATCTGACTATCAGTGATCGTGAATGAAGAAAATTGTTGACGGTGTGTAGAATATGTTGAGGACAATGAAGTTGGTGAAGTTTGTACAGTAGACCCCTGTACCAGACGCTATCGAATGCTTTCGCGATGTCGAGGAATAGTGCCGCTGTTTTTTTGTTCGAGAGCTTGCTAGCTTCTACATTAGATACTAATGTAGTAAGAGCGTTCAGCGTTGATTTTCCTTTGACAAATCCGAATTGGTATATGGGTATCGCTGCACCTACTGCTTCTTCGAGCCTTGATTTGATTATGCGTTCGTAAAGTTTTCCTATGGAGGGCAGAAGCGTGATTGGTCGGTTGTTTTCAATTTTGCTGTGGTCTGTTTTTGGCTTCGGAATTGTAATGATTATACCAGTTTTCCAGAGTTGCGGAAATAGCGAGTTTTTCAGGCAATAGTTGAGAGACTCGATAATGAACAGATGTGCTCTTTGGTTCAATTTTTTTATTATACCGATGGCCTCTTCTCCCATTTTAGAGGAAAATTGGAAATAATTCACTTCGGATTATATCAAAAAAGGGACTTTACAAATTGAATTCAAAGGTAACCTCAATCAAATGCAGTATATTTTATTTTTATTTAATTAAGACACTCTCAAATTTAATCGCTTAATAAGGCTTTTCATATAAATCTAAAGATATTCAACACCATTTTACTTACATTCTTTGTAATTATGTATGTTCAGAATTTTTCTTATAAATTATAGTCACAGACGCAAATATAAAATTCATTTATTTCCTTAAGTACTCATTAGAATGTTAAAGGCCCACAAGCCAGAAAATATTCAAGTCAAAGACCATACAGCGATTATATTTCTGCTGAAATCCTCCAACCTATAAAATTCTCATTCCAATTCCTTACATTCCCGACTTCCGCATGTAATGTACGTCGATAACTCGCGGATCTCTTCATGTCCAATCAAAATAAAATTATTCAATCCTAGAACGACAGAAATTTTAGTTCGATCATCATAATTGCAGAATCTATTGCTCTTCGCACTTCCCGATGATGACAATCTCCTTCGCTAAAATCGAGTGCAGTCTTCGGAACGACACAATGGTAAAAGCGCCTCACTTCCGTGGTTTCCACATCGACGGTTCGGATAAGCGACATCAGTGTGTCCCAGCCGCAGATTCCGCCGCGCTAACCGCTCGACAATCGAGGATCGATGCACCAGTGAATGAACAACAGCTTTTTCAGACGTCACAAAGAATGTTGATGATTAATTGAACATTCCATTTTCAATTTCATTATTTATTGGCTGTCTACAGAGATTATTTTGTTGTAGATGCCGACTAAAATTATAGGTTTTATTTACGTGTTAATTTACTGGTGTTTTTGAATTTTCCGTACGTAGAATTTATTTTTATATAGTTTGCGATGCAAACACGATTTTTTTTAGCTGCAGATAATTCGAAATTCTGATCTGGTCGTCCGTTGAAATTTTCAACGATAGTCTGAAAATGGTAAATTTCATAGAAAACCATCATAAAGAAATTGTACTGCTTATGGAATCTGATTCACCTAACAAAAGTGATAAGAGAAAAAATTCTGTAGACGATACTCTTCTCTTTGAAATAAGAGATCGAAGACTAGAATTTGTTTTTAGTCTTCCGGTTTTGTCTGAAAGTTCCGACAATTTAAAATTTTCCCATCTCACCTTACACCATTTTGATGTACCGTACGTCGTTAGAAATTTGTGGTTCCCTTCTATAGGACCACTTACGCGGGCAATAGTTGGCTTCCAAGAGTGACCAGGATGGCAAATGTGCATGGAGTCGGTGAATGTATTTTTATTCTTACGTTGGAGCGTTTCAGATCATTATTATATTCAATATTGCCGTCGTAACCATTTTTGAGCGATTTATATTCTGTATTTTTCTTAAATTTTATTTTTTTACTTTTATTTTTTATACTAGCGTTTGTATCTTTCTGCCTGCTGCTATGATATGTTATATTATTTTTTGGGAATATATCTTAGTAATCAAGTTTGGCTGTGTGCTTTACGGTACAACTTGGTGATATAAGGCTACGTGTTTGCTGCGGGAGTTTTCGACTCTTCGCAGTTGTAATTGGGCCTGTACTAAATAAATAGATAAATAAATAAATAGATAAATAAATAAATAAATAAATAAATCAATAAATAAATCATAATGCGTGCTATGTACTTAACGAGGTTTAAATGTAAGATTTTTTTAAAGAAGGGTTTCATCTACAAACTTTTTTTCCTTATGACTGTTTTTAGGTGACTCCGCTCCTTTAACTGTTTATTCACTGGTGACTTTACTCAAGCGCATAGTTGAGGATATGAACGGGTTTCTCATTGTTGCAGTAAACGCACACCCCGAGGAGCCAGCGTTCTCACGGACGAACGGACGAAAAAGCTGCGGAGGCTTCGAGCTGCGCAGCAAGGAATCCACGTCGAGAAGACCGTGTGTGGGAATAGCCACATAAGAAGCGATTTTAATTATCGCAGTGTCGCTGCTGGGCGTATCTCTAACAGAGTCGGCGGAATATATATGTTTGCATGTACTTGCTACCCTATATGTATGCATATATTCGACGTACACTTTATACCTTGATGTGTACAGTGTACAGTATACATAACTGTATACAGCTTGCATATAGAGTGCGCCGAATGACGACTGAGAAGACTTCTTTCATATACGCTCTTTTCGTCGTGTCTCGACCAACGGATCTTTCCAAACCGTAATGAGAAGTTGAAAAAAACATGTCGACGAAAGAGAAGTCATAAAAAGTGAATTTTTAACATTCCGTTTGACAGGAAACTCGCCGTGGCTCATTTATCCTTGAGATTAAAATCACAATTTGATAAGGACCCAATAAACCTGCATTAATTTTCCTTTACCGATACATTTGTAAGGGACAACAAAAATTGTGCAAAGAGGATTGTAAGTCAGTATACAAGATATTTAATATGACAATTTTTTGTATTTAATTTGAAATATTTGTTGTTGTAAAAAATAATTCCAAATATATGAAAAAGGTACGAAATAGAAGAGATAAAAAGTACATTTTTTAAATTCGGTTTGACAGGTATTAAAATCACAATTTATTAATCCTTAATAACAACCTGAATTTAATTATTTTTTTTTACTAATACAGTTCTAATGGACATTCGTGAAAAAAATTTATAGGAAATTTGATATAGAAGTATGATGTGAAAGTATGAGTCAGAGTTGGTATACAATATTTATGATATAGCTCTCCATATTAAATTCAGAACATTGGTTTGCGCGAACAATTTCCATGTTGATTTATTTTTCAAATTTACAGCGTAAAAAATCCAATGAAAAATCGCGCTATTCATGGAGCTTTGAATTTTGTTGTCATGGCCTCTGAACATCCTTTGTGACCTTTGAAAATATCATGAATAATTTGAAGTATCCGCGTACCAAAAATTTTTTCCGCGGGTACGAATTTCTGTTTAGCATCACAAAAAAAAAACAATTATGAATATAATAACAAATTAACGAGAAAATAATATCAATTCGCTGTACTATTTTATTTATATCCATTTGTTCTTCTGTTTCTTATCGTAATGATGTAAAATGAACAAAACTCTGTGCTCAGAATCGAATCGACGTCAGTGTCAAATATAATAGAATCGATTCTCTGTTGGTTCGTGGAGTACCGTCATTGAACGGCGGTAATTTTTGCCAAACGAGAGTGAGAGAGAGAGAAAGAAAGAAAAGATCGTTCAGACTCCGAAATACTACAAAAGAATGCGCAGAAAAAAAGCCTGTGTTGAAACGACCAAGAATTTGTTTTAAGAAAAAGCTCCTACAAATTACCTTGCAAACCCAAGCAAATTATTGGTTAGCACAACCAACTATACTTGGTCAGCCATGCAAATTATTGGTTATCATAACTAAGTACTTAGTAAGCACAACTAATAATCCCGCTGGGCCTTCCAAATTTTTTTGTCAGCATTTCCAACCGAATTCTCGGTTGCAACCAGTTGAGCCTTTTTTCACCTCCTGCAAACACTCTTTTTCGTCGACTCACGACCAACAGACTGTCGCAGACGCTACTGAGAATTTTGAAGGAACTCGTGAACGAAGCGGACAAATTTTGAGCATCTCATCTCTTTCTTCTTCAGGGGCAAATCGTCGGTCATTGAACGACAATTCAATGATGACTCAATAGTTGTATGTTGGCCTGTATGATCTCGATTCGATGATCGGTCCCTCGACGCAAAATTCCGTTATTGGTCCTTCGCAAACATGACGAAAGCCACAAATACCTAGTGACGGAAGCACTCAATCAGAAATAACATATATATTGATGCAAAGGTGACCCATCATGAAGTACGTAAGCACAATATAATATACTCACAGTATCGACGGTAGCTTTGTATTGTTATTGAAAGGAAATTCGCTAAATCCACCCAACGCTCGACATTTATATGATGGAGCTACGTTGGCTGGCAATGCAGCAACGTCAGGACAAGGGCTCCCATTCACAAGGCTCCGCATCTGCGGCAACGATGGTCACTCGAGCGGAGACCTTCGCACAGGCGTAAAGGAAAGCAGACGTTACGACTTACGAACTTTCTGCCTCATCGGGTTATCGTTATAGTCGTATGCAGCTTGGACTGCAGCAAAGCCAGTCACCATTTTTACTTATAATGTCATAAAAGAACCTGGTACTGATAAATAAAAAATTTTAACTTTGGGAATAATTGATTAATAACTTCCTGCTGCTTCGAGAAAAAAAATTAAATAGGCGCCGCAGAGAAAAAGAATATATTTTATATTTCACTGAAAATTGGAAGACATTTTCGCTTCTATTTGAAGAAATAGAAACTGAATTCTGGTTGCAAAGAATATAAATTTAGGTCTACTAGGAAAAAAAATTTATCAAGGTTTATTTGGAAAAATAAAACCTCAATTCGATTTGCAGAAATGGGAAATGAATTTCTTTTTTTACAAATATAAACTGAATTTCATATTTTACAAATAAAAACTTAATCTCCTCTTTTACAAAAAGAAACTAAATTTCTTTTCTTTACGTATCTAAACTACATTTGCATTTTTATAAGTAGGAATGAAATTGCCTTTTTACAAATAGAAAGGAAATCTTATTCTTCGATGTAGAAATGCAATTATTTTGTCCATATCGAAACTAAAATGCAATTTTTATACGAATCAATACAAAAATGCAGTTTATTTTCATACATAGAAGTAGAAACCAAAATTTTTCCAAGACATATTAAAAGATCACGTTTTTTTTGTACAGGATTCTCACAAATTGGCGAGACATCCTAATGCTCTAGATTTCTATTATTGGGAGTAGTTCGTCTGTGAAGCTAACCGAAAAATCGTCGATTTAACGCAATTGCAATTCAAGTTTAGCCAAGTCATTCAAAAATCTAGCTTAAGTGATCAGTCGAGACATCTGGCAGCTGAGAAAATTTTGCTCTTTGAATGCTGCACTTTCACGCGTATTCAGGATACAAAAGTGCACGTGGGCTTTCTTCTGTAACGAATTAAGGCCGTAGGTAAGGCTGTGCGTTAGAATGTCTTTTTACGAGCAACGAGAGTAAACGGGTTTCTCAAAGCCGCGTTTTTTTCTTCGTCTTGCTTCTCGACTCCTCTCACTCTGGAAAAACGTAGAGGGTTATTTACGCGACCTCGAGATTCCAGGTCTCGTACAACTTACGTAAAAGCGTTAACGTTACACGGATTAGGGTCGGCATCTTTCTTCGCTCGTCAGTTGCGTGCAGAAATTCGGCTTGAGAAAGAACTCCGTGAATGCTTTCTTTTCTCTTCGGGGTTCTTCAGGGGTTGAGCGCACAGTGGGTCTTCAGGCCACTATGGTCGAAGTATCAATTCATACACTATTTCTTTTTGGCCAGAAGCGAATTTTTTCTGCGCCTCCGTTAATTAACGGAGAAAATGAAAACTTTTGCTGCGCTAACAATTTTTTTTAACAATTTAGTGACGGCGTGTATAATTTGCTAATTTACAAAAAAATTTGTTACTTTCGGAAAAACAACGTTAGGCCAACAAAATAAATTATTGAGCTTAATCAAAAGATTTGTGGGAATAGTTAGCCTATTTAAAATTGTTAGCCTAGTTAGATGATTTGCGCGTAATAACGAATTTTTCAGTATAACCGAGAAAGGTTTGCGCGACAGAAAAAATTGTAGGGCCGGCAAAAAAAATGGTGAGTTCAGGAAAAAGTTTTGAGCTTGACAGAAAAAATGTTGTAAACTTGGCAAAAAGATTCGTTAGCCTGGCATAACATTTTCTACTCTAGTATTAATTTTCTTTAGATTGATGAAAAGATTTATTGGACCAACAACAAAATTTGTTTGCCTAGTAAAAAGATTTGAGCTGAACAGAAACAAATTCTAGCTTGGCAAAGAGATTTGGTGGCCTAATATAAAATTTGTTACCCGAGCAATAATATTTTTTCGTTTAACAAAAAAATTTGTTGAACCACAAAAAAAAATCGCTCTAGCAAAAATATTTGAGTGCAGCAGAAAAAAGAATTTAGTGGGAAATTTGTAAAACAAAAAAAATTGTTAGTCTAATATAAAGTTGTTATCTTAACAAAAATATTTTCTAACATATCAGAAAAATTTGTCTGGCAGACAAAAAAAATTGTAAGCTTGGCGAAAAGATTTGTGCTGTCACTATATTAACGAGAATTTTGCTGGCCTAGCATAACAATTTTTTTCCGTGCTGCGTGACATTGAAAATCGTTGTCCGACGGATCATTGAACTCTCCCACTTTCGAGACATATATATCATATACATTTTTCTTGACACGCGGGTTGTGCAACGTTGAGCGTAATTGTTACGCCACACTAAGTTGATCCAGCCAGTCTAGTCCAATGCGCGACTACTGGATGCATGGAGCTGTACGAAAGTGAGTGTTAACAGCTTGTTTATTGCGCTTAAACAGCCGCTTCCTGCTTACAGGCTTTATGTACTTGCGTACTCGATCTGCTCGTGAGCGACGAGCTTGCCGTCTTGTCGCCTACCGACCAATCTGCATCAAACGAGTAGAGTTTCTCGTTAGTTATCAATACCACGAGATATGTTGACTTTTCTGATAGCGATAGAACTGCAAGCTTAGCAACATGAATACGCACTCTACATTTTTGCAAAAACCTATTTATACGGAAAGTGTTATTATTTTCTATAATGTAAAATTGTTATTATCATAAATTGATAAAATTTCGGCCCTTAAAGGAATTTTACTTCAATAAGATTTCGTAAAACAAGTTGATTTATTGTAAATATCGACCAATCTGCATCAAACAAGTAGAGTTTTCCGTTAGTTATCAATACCACGAGATATGTTGACTTTTCTGATAGCGATCAAACTGCAAGCTTAGCAACATGAATACGCACTCTACATTTTTGCAAAAACCTATTTATACGGAAAATGTCATTATGTTCTATAAGTTAAAATTGTTATTATCATAAATTGATAAAATTTCGGCCCTTAGAGGAGTTTTACTTCAATAAGATTTCTTAGAACAAGTTTGTTTATTGTAAATACCGACCAATCTGCATCAAACGAGTAGAATTTCTCCTTCGTTATCGAAACCAACATGATTTTCCTGAAGGAAATTGTAAAATTATCATAAGTTGATAAAATTTAGACCCTCAAAGAAACTACCCTTCAATAAGATCTCTTCAGAAAAAATTCGTTTGCTGTAAGTCATGTTGGTATTGTACCTACATAAAAATGTTCATGCAACTAATCATAACTCCACGGTCGTAATTTATATTCTAATATTTCAACTGGCAAGAAATAAAATAGAAGTCAAAGACTCGCAATTATATTTGTAGATAAACATTTACCATACGTTTGAGTCAATATAAATTATCCCTTCAAAATTAATTTCAGTTTTTCTAAATAAATCGGTATGTCAATAAACCAACAACAAAAATCCTCCCATAAAACCATCTACGATATTTGAATGAAATGCGAATCATTGAAAAATTTCTTAAATCATTGAAGAATAGCTGAATATAATTTTATCAAGAATCTAATTTCCTCGTATTCATTAATAAAGGTAAACATTAGTTATGAAGCACCGCTGGATACTATATTAATAATTGTGAGATAAATCATTCCGTAAACATGTATTTTATTAGAGGAAGTTTGCAACTCTGGCTACTCGTAACTTCTTGTCAGTCGAACGAAAATATCTGCACTCGAGGATATACCTATGTATACCGAAGGTGGCGCGAAGACCAAACTTCCCTCTTGAATTGAATCGTCGAGTGGACTCCGGCGTCCACTAAACTACAGTAACGTGATTGACCCCGCGGACTTGACATCAATTGACCGTTCACGAACTTTGCTGCCAACGAAGCGTCCCGTCGGTGCACTCGAGTCTCCTATATACATATAACGTTCATTGTTATAAGTTATAACTCTTCCTCTTTGTCTCTCTGGCCGACCTTAAAACAACCCCTCGTAATAGACCTGGACATAAACAATAACGAGGGGGAGCATTGTATTGTGATGGTTTCAATGAACCGGTAGCTGCCACAGCACAATATAATTATACATTCGGGTATAACCCGACCCTACCACTCGTGTTGGTCCTTTTCATCGGCAGCCGAGATACTTACTACGCAACAACAAAAAGAGGTAGCGATCGAAAAAGAATAAAAGTGAAAGAAAAGACGCTCGGATATCTCAGATGCTTCGAGCTTCTTACGGCAGAAGAGACAAAGGAAATCGAAACCACTCAATTAGCTACGTGCTAGGAAATCGCGCACTATTGTCGTGATGACATCGCAAACAGATCTCGACTCTCGCGCTTATTACGCGCCAGCACTCAGACGTTCTTTTAGTGTCCGATGAGTGACAACGAGACCTTTTCTTCTTCAATATTTCAGAATGTTAAACAATTTTATTAAAAACGAAAATTATTCGGTTAGTTAAACGGAAGCATATAAAGAGGAGTGTCGTGATTAATTCGTTTTTCGTGTGATTTCCTCAATGTTTTTTGAGGATATATTATTACTTCGATTTTCATGAATTTATTACTGATATTTTAGGATATTAAAAGAAAAATTCATAAGTCGAGTATCTGTTGTTCAACATTGATATACATAAAAAGCACAATATATTTATTATGAACTAAGAGAACATTCGCCTATGAAAATTAGAAAGCTGATAATACCTGGTATTTAAAGTTTAAAAATATAATTTCCAAAAATGATACACTTATTAATTTTATTATTCAAAACAAAAATACACCTAAACTCTCGTCAAAGTTGTAAATCCCTATTGATTCAAAAGATATAGTTTACAGTGCCATTCGTTTTGTAATTATGATTTCATAACAATAATGTGTACTTATTATAAGATAGCGTGTAAACATATGAATACCGAAAAAAATACTAATTTTCGCTTTAATATTGGAGGAAATAGTGGAAAAAATGGGAGAAATAACTTTTGCATTACTTTCTTAATGCATTAATTATTTTTTCCCACTTTCTCAAAGAATTCCCGTGAAGTTTAATTGAAAAATTATCATTTTAATAGCTATTCAAAAGTAAAGTCATTGTTTTATAATCGCTACATGTTATTATTATGAAATTATAATAACAAAACAAATTCTACTGTAAACAATATCTCACGAATTGATGGGGATTTACAATTCTGAAAGAGACTATTTCAGGAAAATCACCCAATATAATTCTCATTTCTCAGAAGGTCCGAGTTTCCGACGGCAGAAGAGACAAAAGAAATCGGAACCGCCAGGAAATCGCTATTGTTGTGGTGACAGCAAACAGATCTCAGCTATCACAGTATAAATTCACAGCTCAGCACTTGAGTTCTCTTTTAGTGTTTGACGAGACTGAACCGAGCCTCGAGTCATTCTCTCGTTCGATGGTCTACTGCATTCACTTGCTGTCTAAGACACAAAACAGCGGCAGAACGTCCTGACTGAAAGAACACACGTGCTAACGTTCTCAGGTTGTTGCCAAACGCGCGGTTTGAGGGAAAGATGCATAGATGGCAGACCACGAGAAGAAGAACTGCTGTTGCTACTTGTATCCGGAGAGCGCGACCATTATGTTGAGCAAAGAACGCCGGAATAAAGCCGAAGGAGCGAGAGTCTATCAAGTCGCTTTGGTGTGGCGAGGCGAGTCTTTTCATTATTCAGCGTACGCTGAGCAGCAGCTTGGTTGACTCTCCTTCAGAAAACCCGCGGTGTCAAAGGAGAGAGCCACGTTGGACAATGTCGATAAGGTGTGTGCACTGCCGGGCCAGAGCAAGAGAGGTTACCGAGGGGTTTCATGGAAAAGTCATAGTTACTCGCTCTATGGGGTAGTGTAACAGCAACAGCAGCATCAGCTCTTCTGTAGCATTATGTAAAACGACGTGTATACTCCCGGCCCCTTTCACTCCACACGTGTGTACCGGGGGTACACATAATTTGCGTTGCTTCTCTTCGGGGAATCGAGGAAGACGGATATTGAGAGCGCGGAGAGAAGGAGAGAGAGATAGAGTGGAAGAGAATAATGCAACGACGTCGCGGATATCGAATGTACACATGATTGTTTTTTTAACTGAGTGGCCGCGAACCAATTTCACCGAGAATCCATCATTCTGTTGTGTTTAAGGTGGCACTTCGAGTTAGATACAATTCAAAATTTGAAATACAGTGGAAGCTCTCACATTTTACTTAATGCGGAGACATGTAAAATACGTGAAAGGCCAATCACGTTCATGAAGCAGCACTTCCCCCCCTCGCCAGCTCCAATGCGAACACTCGAATCATTCCCACCACTTGCCTGTGTAAAATAACTGGAGGTAGAATGTTAGAGCTTCCACTGTATAACATAATTTAAGTGCTACACTTTGCTACTGTAAAATCTTATGACTTCTTACCGAACTTATTTTCAGTAAATCTAAACATGAGAATCAAGATTTTAACACGATGTCTTATGGGACTACGGGATATCTGACAAGTAATTTAAAAAATTAACTCTATTTACGGTTAGATCACACAGATAACAAAATCGTTACGGGTACATTAAATTGTGAAAACACGAACGAGCTTGTACAAAAAGTGCGTCACCGAAAATTTCATCTGAATATCTTGAGTTCAAACGCTGATATGCGGCCTAAATGGACATTTTCGAAGGCGCCGCGTCTCCGTTTCGTCTATGTTTGGCAACTGTCACAACGACAGCTGATTAAACCCGAATCAAATCAGGAACGTTTAATAACTTGTCTTTAATAAGCAATTTAAATTTCAACAATTTTTTAATGCATTTTTCCAACTTTATTTTTATCATGAGTTTACCAATGTTTACAACTTTCTAGTTAATCTGTTTTAAGTCATCAGTGGAGGGACATGCGCGATGTGCCATGTCTATGGTCTGTGTGTTTCTGGTACTAGCAACAAACATGTTCGCTTCGCTCGCACGCTTTTCCTTTCTTTTGTGTCTTTTTATAGCTTAACATGATATTCGCATGTTTATACCATTCGTCACTTCACGTGACTCTGTTTCTGCTTCAGGGGTTCAATATAACCGACTTTAGATGCGCCATGTTCTTTCTACGAAGAAAAATAGAAGAAAAAAGAAATATTTATTCGAAAGAAAACTGTATTCTGTTTTTCAACCGCAAAAGAAACAGCAATTCAAAGAGCGCTACGCATGATCCTGCAGTGATTGTTGGTTTGGTTGGTGTCAGAATGCTAGAAAGGTGGCTTCAGTCTTCGACATTTCAGCTTTCGATGTGCCATGTTTTTTTAAACAGAGGATAGTAAAAATTCGAAAAGTATTTCAATTTTATAATTCAGTTTAATTTTGTCGTAAAATACTTTGAGATACACATTTTTGCACTGGGTTTCTGCATAAAAACAACAGTTTCGAGAGTAAAGTAAGTTACTGTTAAATATTTTGCAAACGTAAGAACATTTTTGCTGCCTACAATAATGAATTTCATGCGGGGATAAGAAATATATTTTGTTAGGTTAGGTAAAATCAATGACGTAAAAGTGCCCTAACAGAATTTAGCATTAATCACTGAAAATCTTCGCCATTTTTTCGCCATAACAAGTTTTTTTTGTTACTCTTTCGTATACTTCAATGAATGTATGCATTTGCTGAAGACTTCGCAGGGCAAAACGTTTCACAGTACGGAAAAAGAATGACTGCGTCAACAAGAATTTTTTTACCGTTACTAACATCGAAACTTTATGGGGACAGCAAACCATTTTATTACGGTAACAAAATGTTTTCTGGACAGATAAAATCACTCTTGGACCTCGTGCTCTTGGTTTTGCTACAGACTAAACGAATTATCAGCAAAATACAAGCATTCCATATTCCACCATCTCTTCAAGCGGGGGGAAAAATTGCTGTTGCTACTACCTATTTTTACTACTATTTTTTTCGGCAGTAATACTTTAGCTACTTGAAATAGTCAGCAAATTGTCTTGTTACGATTATTTGTTTTAGCTATAACATCTTTTTTGTCTTTCTACACTCATAGATTTTTTGGTATATCGCTAATTGTTAAAAGAAACTCTTTTTTTACGAATCATAACAAAGCCGTGACAAAGAACAACAAAATTTATTTTCCTCGCGAATTCGCAAGGTAAAATCAACCTTGAATTACATATTATGAACCAAAAATCCATCCTGAAGTAAGAATGAAGATAAAATGGAATTTATTAAGCACTCTGGGATAAATTCCCTGAGAGCATAAATAGAAAAAATGGCGATAAGACAATGATAGTGTAGTAAACAAAAAATAATACAATATATAATGAATATATTTCGCATTAATAACCAAATCATTATGTTACAATTTTCGTTTACAAATTTCTATAATTATTTATTTCGGCATACTTTCGATAAATTTTACTTCAGGAAGAATAGTGCACTTGTGCCGTCGGTTCTTACAAAGGAAGCCTTTTGATAATGTAACGTCGCTCCTCCCACGAGTCCGGAGAGAGTTCAATAGTAGATATATATATATATATATTTCAGTGGCAAGCCCGACGTAGTGGCAAGAGCAAGTGCGGTTCAACTACAATGCGGTTGAACTAGGGCGCAATTGAACGTTTCAATGAAGAAACAGAAGGCCATTGAAAACTTTTGGAGAAGAGCAACGAGCGGACAGAGAGAGAGAGAAAGAGAGAGCAAACGAGCTCTTCTTTTTTCCAACTCTTTCTTTTTTACTTCTCGAGTAGCTGCTTCGGAGGTTATCCGTTACGAGTTCGAAAGCTCGTGAGAGGGTTTCAGTCTCGACTTTATGTGTTGCCTCAGCTTTAGCCAACTCGCGAATTTAAGCTTCCGGAACTTTTCAATCGCTCGATTAAACCAATCGAGGCTTCCACGTTGCTTCGTGAGGATCGTTCCGCTTCTTCTTCTCGCAGGCTGAAAGTGTGTACTACCTTTACTGTCCGCGCAAACGATCGTTCGGCCGGCCTTTGTCATGTGCGTGTGTGTGTAGCATAACAGCAACACTATTATACCGTTGACCGGGGCAATTTGAGAGATTTTCTGTCTACTATTTTTATGAATCCTTTGAGTTACTGGTTCACAATACAGATATTGGGATTGTTTTCTACAAGCGATACGTTATGTTGTGTACAATATTCCATAGTTTATGTAGTCGCGTTTATTCGTGGCAACTCATAACCAAAGAGGATGCAAAGTAGAACTTTAAACACCGCTACCTTATTAATTTCCCCCGTTCGCAAAGTCGTCTCCATGAGGAAGTTTATTTACTTTATCTTTGGTTTCCTCATAGAAGAAGCTTTTCGGAAGATGTAAATTATTGACGAAACAATGTACGGAGTTCCTTTACATCCTTACTTTGAATAGATTTGAAAATTTTTTACTAATAGAAATTTGAGTCATTGATATATATTTCGTGTTTCGTATTTTACGTGAATATGAATTTTTCGGAAAATCCAAAATCATAAAAAATCCGAACCGGTTTATTGATCCTCCCTTAATTTTGTAAGTAGCAGGGCTAAATGTTATTTTTTCTGTGTAAACAATTTTAGTCGATTTGTCTAAATTTCATGTGGAATAGAAGAAAACGATATTTTTTTTTCAAGTAATTCAAAATAACCTAAAATCAAAACTGCTTTATCGATCACCACCAAATTTAGTACGACGTAGAGCCAAATTGTATTTTTCCTGTGAGAAAAGTTTTAGTCGGTTTTTTTTAATTTTACCTGAATTAGAGCAAAACGGAAATTTTTCGATAGTTTCAAAGTCTCATAAAAATCGAACCGCTGTACCAATTCGGCGCAAATTCAATACGAAAGGTTACATCACTTTGCTCAATTCTAATACCAAGTTTCAGCGCAATAGCTAAAATTTTGTTCGAGCTAGAGCGTTTCCATATTTTTTGCAAAATTTTACAATTCTTATAAAAATGAAATGCGTCAAGCTATTTTAATAAAAAGTTTCTCCTTGAAGATTAGCTAGTACTGTACATCTTGTTTAAATTTGACCTGATTCGTTCGAATAGTTTACAAGTTATACAGTCATATGAAATTTTGGCCTTTTAAATCTCATCCAGACCATTCTGAGTGTCCTGATATAAAAATCTCAACAAAAAAATGTTTCATGTGAACAAAGCTTACGCTATGAGAAAGCAAAATCGACATAATAAAAAATGCGATGTTTCGAATGTCGATTTATTTTTCATGTTTATAAAAATGCCAATAAAAGTACATACAGTGTTTTTTGGATTTCGAAATGCGTATGTAGACTTTATTGGTTCAATAATGTCCAGTTACCGTTCGTTTTTTGTAAAAAGGTGTAATATTAGGATCACGAATTCCACATTTTAATGGTTTACATTGCAATTCGTGTCTTGTTTATCTCTCATTTGTGTATCAACGTCACGGTTTTTATTTGATAGCGAGGTATACCTATTTCTGTCAATCTTTATTTTCCAAAACCGTCCAATTTTCTGCCGAAACACTCTGACCAACTCAACGTGAAGTAAACCAATACATTTACTACAACGGACAGCACCATCGGTTGGGTTCTTTTTTGCACACTATCGAAAAGTTGGCTTAGAAATTCGTAGTGCTGAGTATATAATACATATATATATTTGTGTGTATGCATATGTATATATATATACGAAACGCGTGTGTATACAGAAGAGCGACAGGCTAGACAGGAAGAGAGAACGAAAAAAAAAGGAAGGACGCTTCTCGGGCTCTCGGTCGATTCCCTGCCCCAGTCCCAGTATTGAAAAAGAAGAAAAATCTGGTTTGTACGCCGTTCCCTTTGATTCCGAGACGATTCAGCTCTCCGCGTGCTCTCTTTCTTTCTAGTCGCGAGGCAGACGATGAAAAGAATATGAGAGAGCGGAGAGAGGAAGAATCAGGCAGTCTACGAAACTATTGTGATTTTAATTCTTATTAATGCATGCAAGTGCTTTATCTCTCTCTTTCTCTCGCGCGCCCTCTTTTCTCCTCCTCTCTTCGTTCCGTCAGCCTCTCCGCATTACGCGATCCTTCATTGTACTCTGCTAATTCTAAATCCAGTCACCCCGGGTAGCCTTATTTATGGGCAGGCTACCGAACTCTCCAGGCGCTGTACCGCTGCCTTGAATTCGCGAATCCATAACTGCTGCTGTGTTGCTTTTGCACAACTGCTACTACGTTGTCCTTCTGTGACGTGGATTTTATCTCGTCGCAACACACTCTCGGATGTGAAACTTCTAATCTCTAGTATTAAAATTCTAAACTCTGGTATTAAAATTCTGAATTCAGGTATAAAAATCCTAAGCTCTGGTATAAAAATTCTAAATTCTGGTATAAAAATTCTAAACTTTGGTATAAAAATTCTAAACTCGGGTATAAGAATTATAACTCGGGAATACGAATTTTAAACTCTAGTATAATAAGTTTCACTTAACTCTAGGTAAATCTCATTTCTACTAATAAGTTGCAGCAGAAAATATAATGTTTAATTGCAATATTAAAAAATGTGGATGGCATGTCATTTTCTTACAACGTAAAAAATATCGAAGCTCATTATTACTTCTATAAGCTATCAAACGTTCTGTGATCACTAACAATAAATTAAAACTAACTATGAACCTGTGCTCACAATTTCGAAAGTTCGCTTCAAGAATCATTAAAAAATAAAACCATAATTCATGAAACCATACCTATTTTCCGATAGGTGATTTAAATGATACCGAAGAAAGTAAGTTCAAAATACAGTTTTCTTTACTCGAAAAAATCATTGAAATCAATTTAGTGAGACATCCTGTTTTTACCAAAGTAAAAAAATCAGTTTATTTTTCGTCTAAATCTATCTCCACATTTCCACAAACTATAAATTAACTGTTGCACTGAAAAATCCTAAAATTCCTATCAAGATCTAAACAAAAAAGTATTTCTCATCGATTCTCTCTGTGTTCACTATAATTCCTCTGAATTTTGATAATCATACGCTGAGATTACAAATCAGTCAACAATTTTCTTCAAGATACGTCTTTAAAATACAAGCTTGTAATCCCAGTCAATCTACCCACTTCCTATTAAATATAATCGACATTCCGTGTCAAATAACGACGCGATCAGCACCTCGAAAATAGGTTATATTCCACAGTTTGCTGTCGAATAAGGAGATAGGCTTCGAGACAAAAAGTTGGTTAACACGGCTTTTAAGGTACTTTCCGACACCGACAGGAAATTGACGCACCTTTTTCGTTGTGTAACATTGAACGTATAAATAGATATAGTAATAGTGGCGGTCTAAAATCCAACGTTGCAAACTGTCGACCTGAAGCTAGTGATAATCTTTCGTGCGAAACGGAAACGTCTCTACGATTTTGCCCCTGGCCAAATCCGATAATTGTTTTGAAGGACGCGATCAATTAATGAGATTAGCGTCCCTCTGTAACAGCTTTGCACGGCCGTTCTGTGTGCATCTATCGATACTACGTTGGCGTAATCGATTGCTGTAGTAGAATACGAGTAGCAGGAGAAACGACGTAAGTGGCGAAGTCAGTGAGGCGTTCGTGAGAAACACGCAGTAATAGTAATGGCGTACATATTTCTCACTCTCGCTGCTGACCGTTATTATTGCAACTTGGCTACTTCACGCTCGGTTTGTCTAATACTGCGCAACATATCGCAGCTCTGTTAATTCATTAATGGAGGCACGATAATCGTTATTACCAGCCTCTGACGTGTAGCATCGTATATATACTACCGCACAGCGATTACAGCGGTGGCCATACGTGATGTGCCGTTCACGTGCAGCGAAATTATGCAAGGGGCTTAATCATAACATAACTGAAGAGAAAGGTACGATATCTGTCAATTGCATTCCCAAATTATTGTGAGGAATGAACAATTTCAGAAAAAAAAAATGCCAATAACTATAAATTTGTAGCGTACGACGTTATTGATTTTTCTAGACATTTGAATTATTGAATAAATAATAATGTGAATATTTATAAAATATTGGGGAGAATAAAGAACCTTGAGCAACTAAAGGAATTCTTTTGTTAATTTTACTAATGCCAAATTATGCAGTTATTTATGACAAATGTGGAAGTAACGAAAAGCAAGCGAATTCAGTGCAGGATAAATTTAGACTCAATTTTCTCTTTCTTTACAATTTCTCGTTACAATCATCTCAATGGAAATCGCCTTTTTCCTGCGAATAAAAATTCAACTTGAAAGCAATAGAAAGTAGCGAATGCTTTAAGCAAATCGGACACTGAAATTGAAGATTATTTGCGTACGAAATCAAGTGAGTAATGCTTAAATTGCGATTTCCATAGTTTTCCATGGTTTTATATCTTTTATACCGTTAAAGTGAAAACATCAATCAATTTTAATTTGTAAACCTGATTGATTTACAATTTATCCTTTATAGAATTGAATAGAATAGTATTTATTGCTTTAAGGGAAATTCCCTATTACGAATTGAATTATAATAATCACTTGCCTTTGAGACTTAATACTACGTGATACAATTTGGTTTGTTACAATTTATCCATTATTAAAATATTATTCAATTTCTTTAGCAAAAATATCGAAGGAAAAGCATATTGAATTTTTATTCCATTTCTCTCTATGATTCTTATTAAATATTTTTCAACACGAAAATCACAAAAAAATGCTTTTTAATTAATTTTCTCTTCCAGCGCTACACCAGAGGAAACACAAATAATAATAATAAACTACGAAAGCAAATTAATTTGATTGATCTATTATTAAAATTTAATTTTATTCCTTGAGCATAAAAATCAATAAATAAAACATATTATATTCCGACCTATTTCCCTCAATTGAATACTTCTTTTTACTTTTATTAATATGCTTCTTTACAAATCGGCTTTCAAGAGATTTTCTCTTTGACCTTCTACTTAAAATAACCATCAGATTAGTAATAGAGCCAATCGAAGCAGCACAAGGTGATTTTCTTTCCTCCAATTTCCTCAAGTGTCCTGCAAAGCAAAAATCCCTTGGATCGCGGCTCGTGTCGCGAAAACCGGCATCTCTCGGTGCCGCGCATGAATAATAAACAGAGTTTATTCGCTAACGACTGAATAATACGTGTTTCTCAAGGGCCACGTCGCCAGTGACAAGAGCGAAGTGGAGAAACTCTCGCGTACGCCTGTCGCAGGGCGAACGTAACCGAAACCGAAAAAGGGGGAGAGGCTCCACAGTGATCGACCTTGAAAAGGGCCGCGCGCGTCCGTTCTGAAGTTCGGAGGAGCGAGAGCGACAGGGGAAAAGGAAGAGAAATGCAAATCATGCTGCCAGATGGATTTGCACACCGAACTACCGATGCAAGTATAATTTTCCAAAGACCACTTGATGCCAAGTGAAAAAAATATGTATTTTAATATTTCTATGTATGGAAATACAATATTAACTGCAGGATATATTCAGAATGAAGTGGATCAGAGGTCCGGTCATATCCCGTCGTTCCGGCTACGAATGCATCGCTGCTAAGCGCATAAAAGCAATTGAACACGTGCGCACGACCGCTCGACGTGCAACTCACTCGCATAATCACAACGATAATTTCGCTCTGCTCCCGCGAAATACACTGCGTGACCTCTATACCTACTGTTAGAGATATAATAGTAAGAGGCTGCTTGGCATTTGCTTCTCTCGTAGGGATGAAATCATTTCGAGGGGCTTCCCGTCGGGTTTACGACTATTATAGGACAATGCAATATAATAGCATGTATGATAGAATGTCACCGTTGTGTCAACGTTACCCGCGCGGGAATATATATATCGAAGCTCGAAAAAGCGACGAACGCTCGGCAACCGAAAAAAAGAGAGCGGCGGACTTGCGAAAAATCGCCGCGTAACTTTCTCGACGACTTAGATTTTTTTTGCTAGAATTGTGTAAGAGATGGCCTCTGCAATTCCTGTCGAAATTTTGAGTGGAACATACTTAATATAATTGAGTATTTAGTGACGTAATTAAATACTAATTTAAGTATATTCCTATCAACTTATCTTAAGTATCAAATCCAATTTAATAGTTCAAGTAGTTTGGTCACTCAAAATTTCGAAGTTTTCTTTTCTCCTTCAAAGATTATTTGAACACTTCTAATTTTTTTTCTTTTTCTTTGGATCCCTATCATTATTCGTGAGGCGAAGTTATTCGCCATATTTTACAATTTGTGACAAGGGTTTCTAATATTTTCTTTACAGATAACTTATTTTTTCGTTTCTATTTTCTCGGTGTATTGTTAAATATTTGAAATATTGGTTAGTTGAAAATATCAGTTGATATTTTCCTGTTTCTAGACATCTTACTCAATTTATCATTCTTAGCAATGAGAGATTAGTACCTATACTAGAATTTTAAGTTTGTTATTTGTGCTTAACGCCTTTCCTGTTTTCAATAGCTGCTATGAATATATGTTGGAATTTTGTGATTTTTAATAAAAGTGTATTCTGAAATTTTAGGGTATATTTATTGTATAATAGAAATATACTCAAGATACTTAATTATTGGAAAAAAACTGACCCCATAACTAAATCTTTTCGCGGGATTTTATTGAAAATTAGTTTTCTCTTATTAGTTTACTTTGAAACGCATTTTCCAAGTACCACAGATTTTGGAAACAACTTTCATGACAGAAAGTAATAAAAGTAACTTTTGTTCCATTTGCTGAACTCTGAATTCCACACAGAATAAATTTCCAAACCGAATAAAAATTCATTCGTCAACGTAACTATTTATCTGAGTTACTATCTTTTTCTAAAAATAGCCTAAATTAATTTAATAGATGATATTAGTCACGAATGCATTATTTTCCACTATTATAACTCAGCACCGATTTTCCCGCCGTAACTTTTCCCGGAAGTAATATTATTCTTTCCCGTTACAAAAACTTCTAGTAATTGCAAAAGTGTATGATTCTATCCATAGAACAATCAACTTCATTTGCAGCTCACAATACTCCAGACGAATGATCCTTTCATTTGTAACTTCCAGAACTGGATAAGTGTTATAACATTATTCTTAACGGTATATTTAACGAGGCTAAGCGGACTTGGGCTAATAGCTACTAATTTTTAACATAGCCTTAACAACCGGGTATCAGAAAAGGCTGGCGGAGCGATAGGAATCAAATAAGTTTTACGACTGGCTCAACTGAGTCGCGAGGTGGTTAGCAGGGGATGAATTGGCGACACGTTACGCGTAAACTACTAGCCCCATCGTTAAAACGTCATTTGGGCTCGTTTCTCACTCTTGGTCGCGCTCTTTCTCTCGTTCTTCCGCACGACCAAACAGCGACCCAGTGAAAAAGTTGCGGGACGACTCTCCGCTACTTCTTCTTCTCCACAGCTCGTCTCTCGGTCCTTGCGTCGCTGACGCGCGCCCGTCGCGTTCTCGAGCTTCGGCATGTTGTCCAGCCCGAGTTACATTGACACAACGGTGACATTCTACCGTACATACTATTATATTGTATTGTGCTATAATAGTCGTAAACCCGGCGGGAAGTCCCCCGAAACGATTTCATCCCTTTGCGAGGTGTACACATTGCAGCCGCTTAGTTATCAGTAACTCGGAGTGCAGTACAAGAGCCGGGGCATTTTTTTTTTACGTTTGACTCTTAAAACTTTGTAAATTTTAGAGGTGATAAGATTTTTGAAAATATTGTGAATAATTTTTGAGGGCTTAGACTCAGGAGAAACTGAGGAAACCTGGCCGATACACACTCAGAATAAAATATGGTAATTAAAAAAAATATACAGTTAGACCGACGATAATCTAACTATAAACTATAGTTCCCAGGAGACACGTCTATGTTTTATGGTTATAGCAAATACAATTATAGTAGCAATAATCAAAATGATAATAGATTCAAAAGCTATTTGAATAGTTTTAAAAATGCCGTTTCGTTGTATGTACGATTTCAACGTTTGTTTCGAATAACCTTGCAAGTATCGTGTATTGAACCATATTATCATCGCTTCAACCATAAAATATTGCAAGCCTTCACGGAGAGAAGAATATGGCAATAATCCGTCGACTCAACATACACGGAGAAAACGGTTTCGCTATGCCAGCCAATCGTTTGTTAAAATAGTGACGACTTTGCGTTATCTGCTAACCTAACAAACAATTTTGTGGTACTAACAAAAAAATTTGTTATTCTAGTAAAAAAACATGTTAATCGAGCAAAGAAAATGGTTAACCTAGCAGATAACGCGATGTCATCACTATTTTAACATCTTGTTACCTTGATCATGGTAACAAGATAGTTGCGTATAGCGTAAATCGCCCGAAAACCGGAATATAATTCGATTGCTATGTTGAGTCGAGGGATTATTGCCATATTCTTCTCTCCGTGTTCCTATATTCGTTTTATCATGAGACATCGTTATATCAACGATATGCTTTTTCTCAGTGTAGGCGGCTTTATTTTTACTGAGTTTCTACTGTATCAAGTACATTAAAAACTCAGAAAAACTGCCTCCCGCTCAACAATTTATACGTAAACCAGTGCGCGGCAAAGCGGTCACCGATCCAAGTTGTGGCCGCGAACAATGCTACTTAACTATGGGGACCGCCGAAGCCACACACTTTAAAAAAAAAAGATTATTGAATTGCAAAGTACACTCTTAAGCCTGTTGGTTACAATAAACATATAATAATAAGCATTAAATCAAATTAAATTAGAGGGTCTTAGAGGTAATATATGCTTTGCTATAAAAATAAATTAACGTTTAATGAATAAGTCTAAATAACAGGTTTTGTGGAGCTACATGTTGCTCAGTACAGATTTCAGCGCTTGACAATCGCCATTTCGAGGTGGGAAAAATTTGATGACATGAAAAAATCTCTCGTCACAATCTCTTCAGTCACCGAAACCACACACCAACCCCGCATCCATTGCCGTCGGTTAAAATATCGTAAATATTTCCCGTAAGAATGGTTTATTTACAGCGAAAAAATGCGATGCAAAATTGTAATCATTGATCAAATTATACATCAGGTTGGAATATCATGAACATCTTTTTTTTTATAATTTTTTTTTTCAAAAACACCTTTGACGACATTCTATTTGTCGAGAAATAATAAAGAAAAGAAATTTGAATACATAAAATCCGAAAGCCGAGCCGATTTCTTTCTTCTCATGCAAAGAACCTTGACTTCAACGATTATCCATGAAGAACTAGTTATTAAAGTAGCCGGAGTTTCAGACGACGCAAACACCATTATTTTGACAAGCCGCAAATTTAATAAAGATAACATTTTTTTTTTAAATCAAGACAACAAATTTAATACATGGCCTCAAGTGTAACCATTAAAAAGTTGTTATCTTCGATTGGACGATAAGCTCCGTGTCCCAACTTTTATCTTGGAACCGTCGAATTATCGGACAAAACGTTTAGGAACGCCACAGCGTATTTGAAAAAGAAACAATCTCTCGAAATGGGTCTTGATTTCAAGGTGTGCATAGTAGTGCTCTCGGATGGCGTGTTTGTCGCGCTCCGATTAACGAGAAACAAAGCCGCGGACGAGAGACAGTGGTACTCGTGCCGCACCAGAGCGCACCGAATGTTCGTACTTACATACCGTGCGTATCGCACAGCGCGCTGCACATACGCTCTACTCGGAAATGTTTGGTGAAAGCCTCGAGTTACGGGTCCCAACAGTGCATGCAGCCAGAGAGGAACTCGTAGACGCACTCGCGATGATTTAAATCGTCGCTGGTGGTTAATGGGCTTCGACCTCGAAATTGAAATAAAACGTCGAATGATTATCCTCCCAGTGAGCGCAAAAAAAAAAACGTTACGCTGCACGAGGAAACACCTAAAAGAACGAGGAAGAGAAGCACAGGATTTCTGAGAAACTCGTTGCCGTCGCCAATCCCGTCACTGCAGCATTTGTCAGATACTCTTACGAGCAATGTCACCACGACAATAACAACAACATAAAGACCAGTCTTCATCATGGCTTTTCCTCGTAACACACCAACACCGACAAAGACGCGGATATCCAGAGCCGCGTGCTTGACGATTCTCTAGCTCAGAAGAAAACGTCGCTCGCGTCTTGTCTGCATGCTGATGGGGGAAAAAGAGGGTCAAAAGACGAGAGAAATCTGTAAGGCATTTATTCGGAAAAAAACTAAACAGCAGCGCTTCTTTCTTAACTATCTTATGGAATCGCATCGAAAATTGGTTTTATGTTTTTTCGAGGATTAAAAAAAAACGTAATAGAATTGGAAAATACACAAATTTGTGCGGAAATAAATAAATAACACATTGGAAAAAATGTTGCATTTTAAATTCTATTCGAGTTGTAAAAATATGCTTCGGCCATCAGGCAATAATTTTTTTTAGATGTTTTCGGTATATCGATTTTTACTTTTTTTATTTCTCTTTCAAAGTGAAAGCTTTCACGGCATCAATTCAAGGTAATATGTCGACATTTCCATAAATCTTGTTAAAGTGAAAAAATGAAGCCGAAATACCTCTGGTATAACATAGAAGTAAAAAAAACAGTTGCCTTAATAAACTAAACCCTCCGACTTCGTTCACTCGATTTTTCCAATTCGTGCAATTTTATTTGCCGTTTCCATATCGACAACAGGCCGTTAACATATCGCCGAAAAAATCCATCACGCGTGAATTTCGCACACAGTGGAAAAAAGCCAAACCAATAAAAAAGAACAAGGGCCTTGTCCCGTCAACAGCAATTTACTAAGGCTATTGAAAATCTACAGTGCGAGTAACATATACTGTAGATTTCCAAAGCCACCATCAAATTAAAAAAAAACCCCATATCACAAATTCACAAAAGAGATCTCCCCTCGATCCAACTCAACCAATGTTCAATGAATTGTGGTTATTAACACGGTTAAGACCGCAGCGGAAGAGAGGAAAGAGAATTAAATTATGACAAAAGCAGTAATAATAATAATAATAATAATAATATGGATATTAAAAAAACGCCATATTAAAAATTTATAAAACAGAGAAAAAATGTATCGCAATAAGTAAAAAAATTCAATCAATAAATATTGATAACGAAAACTTCCTTAAAAAACAAACCCAATATCATAAATTTACAAACGACAGTTTTACTCAACCGAACCTAATACGTGTCCGATGAATTGTAGTAATCAACTCGGGCGAAGTGCGGCAGCAATATTTATCACAAAGAGGAAATGGAATCAATGTATAAAATAAAGATAATAACAATAATATGAACATTCCAAAAAACGTTACATTAAAAATTCGTGCAACAGAGAGAAAATGTTTGGCAAAGATGAAAGAAAAATGGATCCATAAATATTAATAACATAAACTGCTAAAAAAAATCCTATATCATAAATTTACAAACGACAGCTTCACTCGACCGAACCTAACAAGTGTCCAATGAATAGTTGTCATAATCTCGAGCGAATTGCGGCAATAAAATTTATCACAAAGAGGAAATGGACTCAATTTATAAAATAAAGATAATAACAATAATACAAACATAAAAAAAACGCCACATTAAAACTCCGTCAAAAAACGATCCATAAATATTAATACCATAAACTTCCCAAAAAAACCCTATATCACAAATTTACGAACGACAGCTTCTCTCGCCAGAACCCAACAAGTGTCCAATGAATAGTTGTCATCATCTCAAGCGAATTGCGACAGCAAAATTTATCACAAAAAGGAAATAGAATCAATGTATAAAATAAAGACAATAACAATAATACGAACATTAAAAAAAAACGCCACATTAAAAATTCGTCAAAAATCGATCCATAAATATTAATACCATAAACTTCCCAAAAAAACCCTATATCACAAATTTACAAGCGACAGCTTCTCTCGCCAGAACCCAACAAGTGTCCAATGAATTGCGGTCATCAACGCGAGCAAGTCGCGCGGCAGCAGCAAAATTTATCACAAAGAGGAAAAAGAATCGAAGTACACGAGAACTGAGCGAAGGTAGCGCGACCTTCGGGTAAGACGACGGAGAGAACTCATCGAGACTGATCGAGGCTACGATGTTACGATGCTACGATGACGATG
Source organism: Tromatobia lineatoria (assembly GCA_949699805.1). Taxonomy (NCBI): domain Eukaryota; kingdom Metazoa; phylum Arthropoda; class Insecta; order Hymenoptera; family Ichneumonidae; genus Tromatobia; species Tromatobia lineatoria. The sequence goes on from OX453038.1 coordinate 16,941,146, forward strand.
GAACTTGGATGGAGTCGAGTGTGGAAGGCAGTTGTGGCCGGCGAGCCGCTGGCGAAGCCTCAGGCCACGTTGTGCTCTCTGCCATCGCTTTTACGTACTTACTTACTACTTCTGCTCCTTCTCCCGGTTCTACCGCCACTGCTGCTACATCCACGCACGGAATTGACCACGTTGAGGCAGGCACACTACGTGTAGATCGTGTGTACGCGCGTCTTACATCCATAGCCGAGAAATAGTACGATACTACGACGCACGCTATGCCATGCGTACTACATCGGTAGGCGTAAAGTAGCGGAGAGCTCGAGCATCGACTATTAGCTTCAGCGTAAAAAGCCCTGGCAATTGTCGAACGCAACGGATACGAGCCGAAGAAGATGATGATGTAGGGAAGGAGAAGAAGTGAAAGAGATTTCTGCTATGCTACACTTGACTGGATGAGATCGAGGAGAGGGACTCGGAAATGCAAGGCTGGAGAACGTTGAATATTAATCGCTCTTGTTTTCGTACCGATAATCAATAATTCATCGTGAGCTAGTTTTCCTTGGGGTAAATAGCAAGTCGGAATGTATATTCGGTGGTATATTTTAGCCTCGTTTTTTGTTGTATTGTGTTCAGAGAAATTGCGATAAGTAGGATGAAAGTTTTGTTCTATTGGTTTATTTGTTTTTGATTATGAAGAAATTGTGATAAATAGGATGATAGTTTTGTTCTATTGATTTATTTGTTTTCGATGATGATACCTTTTGATATTAAGAGTTACTGAGGCGACATATATTATTGGAGGGGCCGGTTCTTGACATTTTCAACCGGAAGTCGAATCCATAAATTCTGATATATGAGAAATAACGGAACTATATTTTTTTTAAATTGTTACCCTAACTTTGACTGTGTTCTGAAAAAGATTCGAAGTGACATTCTGAGCATTTTTCGACCGGAAGTCGGATATATGAATTTCGACATCGTAAACGTCGAAAAATTTTCTTTGTCACATCTTTTAAAAAACATTCAATATATTCGGAGGACAATGTACGGCGAAATTGTAGGGGACGTTTTTGAAAGTTTCCAAAATAAATTCTAATATTAGGAATGTCGCAAAAATTAATTCTTTAAAAACGGAATGAGATTTATGCAGATGAGTGCGAAGATACTGCAGACACTATAAATGCTTAAGAGTCGCAACCATCAAGGAACAATGTTATTAATAGCGTAGCTATTCGATTTCCATCACGACAAACAGGTGCAGAACGACGTGAATTAGGCTCTGGGGAATATGCCGTTATTATCCATAGCATTGAGGTACATGTGGCTTTTCGGAATTGCCTCTAGATGCCTTTAGATCACTTCGTTCGTTGTATGGCTACATATTAATCAACGATCTGCCTGCTGCACTGTGTATTCCCTAATGGAATTGACTCAACGATCTCGACTGTAATGATTATGTGGCTCAACATCTCCTCGCAGATATCCAGAGCCCATTGCCAATATTTGTGGAACGGAAGACCGCCAAAATACAGAGGAAGTAAAATGTCAACATCGACCCAACGAGTCATTTATTAGTCCAGTAAAAATTGTAAGATGCTCGTTTACACCAAAACTATATTTATAGCTACGTTTAAAAAAACTGTATCATTTCCTCTAATTTATATTTCCCTGTTACACCAAGATAATATTTCTACATAGAAGATAATCGACAAATCAAGAAGTGAGAATAATTATAAGAAATAATATTCTGTTTTATCAGGCTCGTAAGTTTTTTTTTCGATAAAAATTGTATTAATGGAATAAGACTTATATAATTTTCCACTATCTTCTGATTTTTTTTCTAGCAAGATCGCCCAGAGATAAAAAAGCGAGAATAATTCTAAATAGTAATATATCGCTGTACAAAACTTATAAGTTTTTATTTCATAAAAACTCTTTATCAACACAGATAAAAATTCTATAATTTCCTACCACCACTTAACTGACTTTTCTTTTCAAACAAGATAATCCAGCGAGGATAATTATAAAAGATAGTAATTCATTGTCCAAAGCTTATCATAATTATTTTTTACCTCAAAATTGCATCAACAAATACCGGAAAAAATACCATAATTTGCCTCTACCACTTAACTGACTATTCCTGTCCTAACAAGATAATTTCTCCACAGACAAGATAATCCCGAAAGAAAAAGCGAGGCTAATTATAAAAAATGGTCCTTCACTATACAAAGCATTTTTTTGCCGTTCACATACAAAGACTTGATGCTCTAATGCTTCACGCTTTTGCGAAGAACACTTTATTTGTCTGGTGGGAACGTGAGATAGTTCAGAGCTTTTTTTATAATTTTTTTTTTTCCAGGGAAAGTCGAGGATAGAGAGAAAGGAGTGCCTGAACTATATAGTCCCCATTCGTCCCGGCTATTTAGCTTGTGAGGGGCAAAAAAACTTCTGCACCATGGCTACCATAGGTTCGATCAAACAATTCGCTCGTACGAAGATCCTGTCGCTCTTCTAAGCAGTCGGAGGCACACAAAACTAGACATGAAGACAGGGACCATTGCAGCACGTACGCACGATTAAAAACGTCCTGTACGCGTACTATACATACATAGGGAACTCACGGTGCGCTTTGTGAATGGATGGTACCTAGGGGAACGATCCTAATGCGCGATGCTTCATCGAACATGGGACCTATTCGCTACGCCTCGTGAACGTGAACCTTACGACGCCGTTAGAAAAATTGCCCTAATAAAAATTGAACTCTTAAAAGAAGCACGAATTATGACAGTAAACCATCGAGTCGTCGCATTCATTTTTCGCTTTCTTACAGAGGAAAGTTTTCGTAAAAATCGTTTCCTTAAAATTTATATTATAAGCTTGACATTTTCTGAAATGTTTAGAAAAAGACCTAAAAATATGGATTTTATTCTTTGATCTTTTATTTAGTAACCACTTCGTCTATTGAGTTGTAATTAAGTAGGATTATGAAATAGATATTTTAATTTATGGATGATCATTTTCATTGGAAATTTTCAAAGAATTTTTTTTCAAAAATACCATATGATACTTATAAACCGCCTCATGCAAACTTCAAGCTGTCACTCTAAAAAATTCTGCACAAATGTAGATACAGCGAAGATAAGTTGATGATGAATTCGGCTAGCATCTACAAAAGAGTTTAAATTTACGATAATTACAAAAAAAGATTATAAAATTATTCAAATTCTAATAACTCGAAAGCGGTTTGATATATCGAGCTATAATTTTCCACGCAAGTGGATCAATGAATCATCGTGCCATATTAAATTTATTTAAAACAGCCAAGACGAATTTTTTTAAATAAACTTTTTCTAATGCAAAGCGACGTAAACTCGGTAGCTCATGCAAATTTGATGTAACATATTGAAATGTTCTTCTTAAATCTGAATTCAAACATAATTATTTGAGAATTAGTCCGACCCCGATCGACAATGGGGTTAAAAAGTTGCCAAATTTATTATTATAACCAAGGATGTGCAGTCATAACTTGCACAACGTTTTCTTATTATTTTCCATCTTTTCCTTCGTACAAAAAAAAACAAAATTGATTAAGATATCTAATTCTTCATTGTAAAAGCTGAAAAATGATGATGAGTAACAGGAACTTTGTAGAGCTATCTACAAATCGTGGATATAAGCCATAAGCTTTAGTTCATAGTTCCTTCTCCGAACCGAGTCAGCTCTTAGAAAGAAAAAAAGATGTACAGCACATACGTGCCATGTTTAACGAAAGATTGAATTCCATCGTCGCACTTCTTATCAGCGGTGGGCGGTGAAGCCATGCTTGTTATTTACTCAGCACACTCGCTAGCGACGAACTCGCGTTAACATAATAACAATTTATAAACATATATACATGCACATCGTATTTTATATCTATATCTTCTGCAACTGTTCCAAGAAACATTTCGCTTTCTTTGCTTCTCCAAACGACAGCTAAAGTATATTCTTAGAAATTATGATTCGAATTAAATCATTAGTTATTCTTAGATCAAATTCAATAGTTATTTATTTCAATTCATTAACAAATATTTATTTAAAAAAATAATACGTCATCGAATTCTCTACCAATTCAAAGTTTAAAGTAATAAAAATATTTTCTACAATATCATATCATTTTTTTAAATATCAAATAAAAGCTGCTTAAATAAATATGCAGTTCATGATTTTGAACGTTTTTCGATGAAACGTAGATGAAAGCTTTGGCGTTAAGATTGCTATTAAAGTGAAAATAATTGGCCCAGAAGTGATATCAATATATCAACACCTAGTGCGATATTAAAGTGTGGAAATTCTCTGTGGATGCTACTATCACATGTGTAACTATTGAATATCACACGTAATTAATTTTCCGGTACGTGTTTCCTGGGGTTTGGCATATTATACTGCACGTCCAGAGGACCTTGGAACGAAGTTTCCGGTCTGGGAGCTAATCTCACAGTATTCGCTCCATAGTATATAACTGTAGATTCGAGGCCATTAGGAGTTTAATTTACCGCAGGGATTTTGGGAAACACATCGGTGATTATGACTTTATGATAGCCAACCGTCGGAATGGCTACTCTAGGTCTCGAACATCATTACGAGGACCAAGTATAATACGTGGACGACTCTCGGCGGTACCTGAAAACATCCTTGAACTGCAAGGATTTTTAATGAAAACCAGAGTTTCTCCCCGGTGCTTCAGAAAAGCAGGAACCGTTACATTATCCGCTCTTCTCATGGCTTTCATCTCTTTTTTTCTTATCTACATAAAATCGTCAAAAGTAACGACTTTTAATCTTGCTTTTTCAGATATTTAATTAAAAGCACAATCTCCTCTTTTGTGATTGTTGAGTGATAGTATTTCCGGACGCCACTCTTCCGACTTTTGTGTTTACGAAAGGAAACCTCATTTAAAACGATTGCGTGCCTTTGCTAAGTACACTTAAGTCAAAATACACCGGAGACTTGAATGCGTTTGGCTCATTTTGGGAAGCGAAATAAATAAAACAGATTTGGGCATTCATTCAATGAAAGTACATTTCAAATGCTTTGTGACTAAATATTTATTTATTCGGATTAGACCTATAGATTATTATTATTATTATTATTAATTTATGGTTGAAGAACAATTTGTGTAAATTATTAATATTTATTACAGAAATAGCGAAAAATTTTGGTTTAACAATGTAATAATAGAAATTTGTTGCAAAGAGTATTTTAAATATTCGTGACTGTGTAAGAATTATTTGACTATGATATACATATTCGTTTCAAATATTTTAAACACTTCTTCATTTTAATGTTTAACTGCTGCTGCTTTGAGTTCTTTGAAGACTTAACATTTTTTCGTGATTGATCATCTCGAAAAACAGAAAAATATGCTTTATGACGAAAATTTTTCGACAGAGTGTCACGATTATATAATTTATAAATAGACATAGGTGTCTGTACGAAGGTTAGGTGATATCTTTTTCACGGCTTTGATGATGCGCCGCTGATCTCACTGCTGATATGAGCCCACGGAAGATAAACTATACTCTGAATATTTTTAACGGAGGAATTGTACGTATTATCCGTGGCAGTGCGACGAATTAGCCGTGGCTGATTCTGTCACTTAATTTAATTACCAGCAGGCGTGAATAACACGTATAACTGAGACGATTAATTCAGTCACACATGGCTCATTCGAGACCTTTTTTTGCCATTATTTACGCCCGAAAATTGTTATAAATAACCAGAAAAACGCATTTATTATCATGACAAAAATGTTCATAAACTAACATTATTTCAGCATGACATGTTTTTGACTCTACGCAGAATATGTCCCAACATGTTTTTATCTGCTACGAACAATTTTTCTGATGTGGAATTTCGTAAATGATGCTGAAATAACTCAAATCCGATAGCTCTATGTATAAAAAATAGTAATTTCAGAGCCATCGACTCTAAAAAAAATATACTTAAAAAAAGGTTGGAAGAAGCTTTCGAAAATGTATAGTTTTTTTAAACAGTTTCAAGTAGCAAAATAAAAAACAAAATAGGAAGTTGTAATTTCTGGATGTCAAGAACTCTGCCTGAATTGTTCATATTCTAAAAAACGATTCAATAGTAATCATTTACGGGTGTTGGCCGTGCTAACGAATACATCAAAATTCTTCAGCTTATGGAAAGTGGCATCTCATTTTCATTCAAAACGTCTTAACTGGACGACCTTGAATACCTCCATACTTAGTGCCCAAGCTCCTGGCAAAAAAGCGAATTTTTAATGCTAATTAGCTTAATTATCACTGCTAAATCCCGCCATAGGTCATTAACAATTTTCCTGCAAATCTACACAGTACCACAAAATAATCTTCCCTAACCCAGTGCATTCCACGGTCATTTTTCAAACTATATAAAAATCATTAATTGGTTTTGGGCATGTTAATAAAAATCTAAAAATTCTCCTGCTCTTAAAAAGTGTCATGCCATTTTCGAAAACCGTTGATTCCAAAAGTTAAAACTAGAAGACCCCGAAAACACGCTAGTATCTAAACTTTTTTTATTGCTCTTCAAATCTCGCGATAGATCGGTACCGATTTTCCTGAAAATCTTGCATCCCGCGATAATTTGCAACCCAGTATAAAAATCATTTGCAAATTCTACACGGAGAGAAATGGAACCGCGAATATAGGTGCCATTCTCAAAAATATAGCACGGAGCTGACACATGGCTTTATTAGAATAGCTCATATTAACATTTTACCGATCACTGTACATATAGTAATCGTCGCAAAAATATCCGATAGATTGCAATAAATATTTCAATACTTCTACTAAGAACAAATTCCTCGTAGTCATTCTAACACTTTTCTCTCCGTGTATCATTCTAATAAAAACACAATAAATCTCCTGCAAAGTGCCATCTTATTTTCAAAAGCCGTTTCATTAAAAACCTTAAAACTGGATGACCTTGAATCCCTCCGTAGTCTCACCCGAAAAATAAGCGAATTTTTATTCGCCACCTTTCGTAAGAACCCGGCATCGAACCGATTTCCCTGAAAATCTCTAAAGTATCACAGAACAATCGTCGTAACCTATCGCATTCCGCGATAATTTCCAACACAGAGTGTAACTCGTTGTTCTCTCAGTCATGAGTCATATTGGCAAAGCAGCGTGAGCGGTGATGAAATCAACACGCGCTTATAGTATAGAGAGGTATACACGGTGTGCCGATCGAACCGCAACGCACCTTCGCGACGTGAGCTTCGAAGAATCCAGCAGCGGTCGCAGCAGCGGTAACGCGAAGTTTCCAGTCTCTCCGTGAAGTTGTAACGTAAAACCACCTGTTCCCTCCTCATTGTCACACTCGATTACATACATACATACTCTTCTCCCCGTTCGCGTCATAAAGAACCGCGAGAACAGAGAGACAATTTATTGTAATTAATGCCGTCGCGCATTGCCCATTGGAATTCATTCCGCGATCGTTATTATAGCCCCACGATCGCTTGTGTTTATGCCCGACGTGAAAACGCCGCCGAAGAAACCGAACGGGAGAGAAGAATATTCGTCTCCCGAGAAAGATTGACGATGACGACGGATACGCGTGTGCACAAGAGGAAGATCGAGCAGGTATAACCACACACACATGAAAACACGTATACCTGTATCGCGCCCAAAGATTTGGCAACCCCGCTTCCATCACGCGGCCCCCTAAGAAAGAAGGGAGAAAAAAAGACGACTACGAGAACGTCGACGGTGAAGCGATACCGATGGCACTCAAATTTCATGTTCACGGCTAATGACGTTGTTCCAAAGTTAAAACTCGTCGTATTAGTGCTAATGCGATATTCGCGCAGATGCAAAACACCCTTAAAAATCTGTACGTCCGAAAACGAACGACACACGGGTTTCGTAACAAAAGGGTAAATACAGGTCACGCAAAATTCCATCGGATCGAATACGTTTTCTCATTATGCAATTTCTCAAATGCACAACCGTAAAACCCTCGCGGTTAACTTATGCATTAAAAGCCAATTTTCCGCCCGCGGATAAAGGAAGAAACTGCGAGAGCGCGGACGCTATCAACAGGTCCGCTACTTTACGCCAGTAAGTGAGGCGAGGCAAAGCAAAAGACCCGGTCGCCGTGTCTTATGTGTATATCTATATATGTATTTAAGTATATCTAAGTCTCTAGTGCTCGCGATGGTACTACACACTACTGTACCTTGTTTTTCAGGTAAGAGGCTCCGGCACGCGAGATTTCTCCTTGAAAATCACAGTTCCATCGTGGTTTTAAAGAGCGTTCGCCAGTACCGGCTGTATTAACGTCACGATGCACAAAACTTGCCACACTCCTCCACTCTGCATATCTTTGAGACTTTTAAATAAATCCCAATTCACACTTTAGCGCTATAACTTTTACCGATTTTTTTAATGACGTTTTGCACGTTTGACAATGTTTTATGGTTAAATAACATTTACTTTTGGTTGTTCTGGGAGGAATTATTGGTTGCGGCTTAAGGGACTGATAAAGAAGAAAATGTTTTTTTCACTCCGCACACGATCCACGCAGTCAACGGTGCGCGTCACCACTGAACACTGACTGGCGTTCACTCCACTGTCGGGGCACCGCGAACTCTCTCGTCAGTGTCTCTTGATGGCTTCGCAGTTACGTCCTCCGACACCCGAGCTCTCCTATCACGAGCGATCCTGTGGCCCCCTTTACTACCTACCTGGAAGGCTCTCTACTCCCCCAATGGACAACCACTGGCCGCGCTCCTTTGCGCATGTGCCGTACACCTGTGTGATTACCTGCTGACCACCCAAATTGTATATATAGCATACGCGTATTATACCGGCGCTACCGCGGACGCGTAATTGTCGTCATATTGTACGTACATTGTACGATGTACGCATCGCTGCCTATCATACGTTCTTTTGAAACATATGACGCGTTTTGAAACACTTTTGAAAACCTTTTTTTACCGTCCAAATAATTTTTTTTTACACTGACAATCATTCAGTGCTATCGTTAACGCGTAATTGTCATTACTGCGTCTTTTAATAAAACTTTTTTTACCGTTCAGATCATTTTTTTAACACGGATAATCATTTGAGGCTGCCGTAAACGCGTAATTGTCATTACTGCGTCTTTTAAAAAAACTTTTTTTACCGTTCAGATCATTTCTTTAACACGGATAATCATTTGAGGCTGCCGCAAACGCGTAATTGTCGTCATAGTCTACGTACATTGTAGGATATATGCATGACTACATATTTCATGTTCGTTTGGAACTTATGAAGTGCTTCAAGACACTGCGACTTTTGAAAAACTTTTTTAACCCGCCAAATGATCTTTTAACATTTTGACAGTTATTTGACGCTACCCCAAACGCGTAATTGTTGTCATAGGCTATTTACATTGTACGATATCCGCATCGTCATTTATTTCATGTTCGTTTGGAACTTATGAAGCATTTGAGACACTGAGTTTTAAAGAACTTTTTTTACCCTCCAATTGATTTTTAAAGCCTTTGACTATTCCGCGCTAACGCAAACACGTAATTATCGTAATTGATGAGGTACATTATTGGATACACACATCGTTGCCTATTTTATGTTCGTTTAGAGCTTATGGAGCGTTTTCAGACGTTGGGACTTTTGAGGAACTTTTTTACGCTTCGAATGATTTTTTAACACTTTGACAATTATTCGACGCTAGCGCAAATGCGCAATTGTCATCGCATTCAATGAAAATTCTGAGCCACTATCATTAAACAACTGTTTTTATTTCTCACATGATTTTCTATCACGCTAAAAAATTTTATATAGCTTTTGTAGATGAAATTGTGAGTTAAATAGAAATATGAGTGAAAAAGTGTCTTGCTTAGTGAAATTTGAGATGTTTCGTTAATTCAACCGAATAAAAAATACAAAAAAAATTCAAATTTATGGGATTATTAGTGTAAACAGAAACGTATAAATGCGGGAAATCCGCTCTTTAAATTCTTTTTATTTTATGGTTAGCGAATTTACTACGCGATCCATAGATTCTATGCCATTCAGTTGTGCGAAATAGAATCTGTGGTTGCATTTAGAAAAGCGTTAGAAGTTATGGAAAAAGAATAATTTTTTGGGGATTTAAATTGATTGGAAAATTCATTCGTAAAAAGAATATTTTATTGTGAATCGAATATCTTAAGCCATCAGATGGCGGGTACGGCGTTTACTACACAGTAGTTTTCATTCTCGTAAGCCAAACGACAGAAGTGGACAGAAGTACCTGTGTAGTAAATGGCACTGCGCTGTATACAGCTGTTCGTATTTCTAATACTCACAAATGGAACGTAACAAACGATTCAAGTCGTAAATAATGCTGAGGACCAATTGTTGAAAAGTGCAATAGAACGAGATAAATAATGGAGGATGACATCGATATATACGAGGATTTGCCGAGTTTCGATGCGAAAGAGAGCGAAAAGGTGAGAATTAGATTCTTAGGTTAGGAAGTATTTTTCGCGGGAATATTACTTTCTGTTTTCTATTGTTGTAGTACAAAGAGGAGATCAAGGATTTGTCGCAAAAATGCGACGACTTTCAAAAAGAGAATACGGAACTCAAGCTCAAAGTTGCAGAGTTATTAGACAACAACAAATCATTGTCTGTCAACTTGTCGTCCTTGCTAAAAACTGCAAAGGCTGAAATTAGCAGGAAGGACAGGATGATTACGGAACTCCGACAGCAGTAAGTAGAATTGTCTTAAATTTTCACCTGTAAATCAGTTTACGACAACCTTGAGGTAGTCGTTTTGCATTAGCGAGTCAAAGCGGTGCTAAATTTTGAATAACATTTTTACACATTTTGACAGTTTTGTTATCTGTTTTAAAGTGTGGCTTGCTGATCAATATTAGTTCTCAATATATAAATCCATACACAGACATGGTTTGAAATAAAAATACCCGGTTATATGCAAATGACTGATAAGATTATTGTCATTCAGTTTTATACTAGAAAAAACCATAATAGTCCAACTATTTTTATCTTTCAATGAATAAAAAATAGTTTTTTTTTTTGTTCGTTAAAAGATGCTTCATTGGTTGACCAGACAAATTCATTATTAGTATTAGTTAGTCAAAAGTGAAAAGCATGTGTAAATCTGATGATAGGTTAGAATATACAAAAAAAACAGTTTCCATTTTCTTATAAGGAATACTATGAGAAAATGCCATTGACCAATCAATGGAGTATTTTTTAATAAACAAAATGCACTATCGTTAGTCAAAGTCTGACTAAAATTATGGTTTTTTCTAATACGAAACTCGATGATAGCAACCTCATCGAACGTTTGTATGTAGCAGGGTATTTTCATTCCAAACTGTATCTTTGGTAGATATATATTTAAGAACAAATACTGATTAACAAGCCAATCTTCAGAACAGTCCACAGAACTATAAAAATGTGTAGAAAAGCGATTTAAAATTTAGCATTGATTCGACTAGCAAATGAAAAAGGACTACTTTAAAGTAGCTGATCAATATATATCATATCACATGACCAACTTCCTTATGATGTTTGTATGGGAAAAATGTACACTGACATATATTTTGTGGAATTAAGTCTAAATAATCGCAATATATAGTTTTCTAGGAGTTATGAAGGATGGCATATAATGCTATATGGTCTTATATTCTCCAATATGAAATTGTGCTTCACAATTTGCAAAAAGATATATCATTGAGTATTTTGTATGAAAAAATTAGCTTCAGATCAGATTTTTTTTTACATGCTACTCATTATTGTCCAAAAACAAGTATAATTTTATTGCTACCCTCTGCTTATCAATAAGTTTACAGTAATTTTACAATCATTTACAGGGTCGATAACATGGCGTTCAGAAGAACTGGCTACTCTAAGCCAAAAGCACAGGAATTTCGAAAGAAGCCTGCAAAAAATAGCATGTATTCTCCATACATTCAGCAAGAACCAGTTCCTGTACATCCAGAACCAGTACCTTACCAACAATTTGAAGAAGAAATCGAGGATCCGGAGCAAAAGTACGAACCCGAAAAAATCGCAACAACGGTTTTCGGCGAGAGGCTCCGAAAAAAGATTCTAATTGAGCAGGAACTCGAGAGGGCACAAAAAGAAGAAGCAAAATCGACAATGTTAGAAAATGAAGTGACTACAGTGAAGAACGAAGTAGAAACGATCCAAGAAAATGGAACGGCAATCGATTTAGTCAAAAATGAACCTGAGACAGTGCCCAACAATTTAGCAGAAGAAGTTAGGCTTTCTATTAAATCAAACCCTGCTTCGAACGCTGGTAGCTTAAATTCTAACGAAGAAGACGATAGAAATTTGTTCGAACGGCGAGAGCTTAGTGACAAACTTCTAGGGAAGACATTCAATAGAGATAGCCTGTTTCCTCAACCAAAACGTCGAAGAATAGAAGACGAGAGACGTTACAGCGACGATATGCGATACTCCGACGGAAACGCTCAATACGAAAACCGGTTTGATCAGAAAAGCAACGATTATTGTCGAAATCCGAGAAATACCGGAATACATTTAAGTCGCAGACGAGGAAGTAATAATCGCGAGGATATCGAAAGAGATCGTCGCGCGCCTGGCGAAAGAAGTAAATCGAATCATCGATCGCGCAGCAGGTCTGCAGATCGACGATACGTCGAGAAAAGAGCCGATCGACATCGAACCGATAAGTACAGCGCTTATCTAGATACACACGAAAAACGAAGGGATAATAGACTGAATAGAATTAACCCTTATAGCAGTAAATTTAGTAGAAATACTTACGATCTTCGGGGAAAGATCGATCCCAGAATTAAGTCGAAAATCAGCCCTCGGAAAGTGTACAGTAATTATAAAAATAGTAAATTAGAAGAGAAACGTAAGAGAGAAAGACGCGAATCTCCGCCGCCGGCAAAATTGAGGAGCCGCAGTAATGGAAGTATCAGAGAAAGATCTGTAGATAAAATCGACGTGGGACGATCGAAATCTTCCAATAGGTTCGCCAATATTTGGGAAGAAACTAGTGACCGAAAAGTGGTCGTCGATGAGTTTAAAATTGAGAAATCACCGAGAACGAGTTGTGAGAAAGAAACAACGAATACACAAAGCGTTTCTTCTGCACCACTACCGAAAGTTTCTGAGAAAAAAGACACGAATAATCAAGACATTTCTTCTGCACAATTACTGGACGTTTCTGAGAAAAAAGGCACAGATACGCAACATATTAAAACTTCGTTATTGCCGGACGATTCAGCTTCGATACCGAAATCGGATGAGACAACTGAAGATATTAGGAAGCTGCGTAAACGTGTAAAAACGGAGTCGAAAGATCTTGCGATCATTGAAACGATGGATCGCGATTCTAAACCGAAATTACCCGACATTTTTGAGAAAAAACGGACAGATACGCAACATATTGACACTACGTTATTGCCGGACGATTCAGTTTCGATACCGAAGTCGGATGAGACAACTGAAGATATTAGGAAGCTGCGTAAACGTGCAAAAACGGAGTCGAAAGATCTTGCGATCATTGAAACGATGGATCGCGATTCTAAACCGAAATTACCGGACGTTTTTGAGAAAAAACGGACAGATACGCAACATATTGACGCTACGTTATTGCCGGACGATTCAGTTTCGATACCGAAATTAGATGAAACAACTGAAGATATTAGGAAGCTGCATAAAGGTGTAAAAACGAAGTCGAAGGATGCTGCAATCATTGAAACGATGGATCGCGATTCTAAACCGAAATTACCGGACGTTTTTGAGAAAAAACGGACAGATACGCAACATATTGACAGTACGTTATTGCCGGACGATTCAGCTTCGATACCGAAATTAGATGAAACAACTGAAGATATTAGGAAGCTGCATAAAGGTGTAAAAACGAAGTCGAAGGATGCTGCAATCATTGAACCAAAGGATCGCGATTCTGAAGAGAAAATTCAGTTCTCAGAAGCGAGTTGTGTTAAAGAAGTGACGAATAAGCAAATCGCTTCTTCTCAACTATCGCCAGACACTTCTGAGAAAGAAATTACAAACCAGACGCTCACTTCTACTGCACAATTGCCAGATGTTTCATCCTCGACTCTGAAAACTTGCGAAGTACCTGAACAATCAAAGAAACAACTTAAGATTTCCGGAAGAAGATCGAAGGATTCTGAACCTACAATTGTCGAACAAAAAAATCTTGATTCTGAGTCGAAGTTGCAGGTTTCTCCGCGGAAAAGTTTTGAAAAAGAAGTGACATATAAATTACTAGTTTCTCTGGAAGTATTGCCGGACGCTTCGAAGAAAGAAATGACAAATCCACAAGTATTTCCGACTCCACAATTGCCAAGTACTTCAGCTTCCGCACAGGAATCTTATGAAGCATCTGAAATATTAAAGAAGAGTAAAGAGGCAAGGAGAAAGTCTAAAGATTTCGAACCTACGATCGCTAAAGAGAAGAATCGTGATCCTGAGCCGACACGTCTGATAAAATTGAGAAGAAGTTTCGAAAGAGAAGTAAAAACGAAGCAAATCGATTCTTTATTGCCGGAAGTTTCTAAAAAAGATTTGCAAAATTCTCCTAATCAATCGCTCGCTGGTTTAGCTTCGGCATCGGAGTCGAATGAAGTACCTGAAGAAATAAAAAGAGAACGGAAAGGTGCAAGGAGAAAACCCAAGGATCCTGAAGCTTCGATTGCTGAACAGAAAAATCGTGATACCAAATCGAAATGTCATCTGTCAACGCGTAGAAACTCCGACAAAGAAGTGGCAAATAAAGCACTCGCTTCTTCTGCACCATTGGCCGACGCTTCTAAAAATGAAGTTACGAAACAGCAACTCGTTACCTCTGCAAAATTGCCAAACGATTCAACATCTGCAGAAAAATCGTCTAAAGTACCGGAAGAAACAAAAGCGCAACGTAAGAGTACAAGAACAAAATCGAAGGATCTTGCGGTAAAAGATCAGAAAGACCGCAATTGCAAACCCAAACCTCCATCAACGAGAACATCTCCTGAAAAAGAAGTGACGAATAAAAAACCAGTTATTACTACAGAATTACCAGACGTTTCCAATTCCGCTTCAGGATCACGTGATGCGCCTAAAGAAATGAAGAAGCAGCAAAAAAGTGGAAGAATAAAATCGAAGGATCGAAAGCCCACTGTTACCGAAGAAAAAGAATGTCATTCGGAGCTAAAATCTCAATCACCAACGAAAACAAATTCCGAGAAAAGCGAAAAGAACGAGCAACCTCTTCCCTATGTACCAACGGTAGAGGATTTGATTTCGAAATTGGAGTCTGATGGGATTTCTGATGAACAAAAACCTCTTAATAATGAGAATACGAAGCCAGTCGCTTCTCTTCAAATAGTTCTCAATAAAGTCGATAGTCCGGGTAAATGGATATCCTCGGTGTTGAAAAATAACGCTGAAATTCCATCAATTCTATTGGAAAGCCCTACCGATGTTGGTTCGAGATCATTCAAGGAGGAGAAGATTGAGAACATTGAGAAGTTTATTCAGAATTATCAGGATAACGACGATTTTTGTTGTCGATCACCCAAAAGAAGTACGGAGGATTTTGAATGTAGAAACAAATCGTGTGAATCGACCAGAAGTATTTTGGATACCTTGAGTATGGATATAGATGTCGCTGATTCCAAACCTGAGGATGGTGTGCTAGATAATTCGCTTATTAGCGAGCAGCTGCTGTTGGAATCACTTTCCACTCCAGTTAAGAAGAACAATCCGCCGTTGCCTCTGCTGCCTTCCTTAAATGAGATGAAGCCGCCACCTTTGCCGCCAAATTCTCCTGAGGAAATAAAACAACCACCTTTGCCGCCGAATTCTCCTTCTGGAGAGATAAAACAACCACCTTTGCCGTCGAATTCTCCTCCTGAAGAGATAAAACAACCACCTTTGCCGTCGAATTCTCCTCCTGAAGAGATAAAACAACCACCTTTGCCGTCGAATTCTCCTCCTGAAGAGATAAAACAACCACCTTTGCCGCCGAATTCTCCTCCTGAAGAGATAAAACAACCACCTTTGCCGCCGAATTCTCCTCCTGAAGAGATAAAACAACCACCTTTACCATCGGATTCTCCTTCTGAGGAGATGGAAATACAGTCGTTGCCAATTTTACCATTTTCAGGTAAAAAACAGCAAAATCCACCCCTGCTACCAGATGAAAAAAAGCTAAAATTACCGCCAGTTCCGTCACCCGAAGCGGAGAAGCAAATATTACCACTGCTTCCGTCACCGGAAGCGGAAAAGCAAACCTTACCGGCTCTTCCGTCTCATGATGATAACAAACAAAATTTGCCGTCTTTTCCTTCCTCCAATGAGAAGACGCAAAATTTACCGTCTCTTCCATCACCTGAAGAAAATAAGCAAAATTTTCCGCCTCTCTCGTCTCCTGATGAGAAAAAACAAAGTTTAGCGCCTCTTCCATCTCCCGAAGAAAAAAAGCAAAATTTTCCGCCTCTTTCATTTCCTGATGAGAAAAAACAAAATTTGGCGCTTCTTCCGTCTCCTGAAAAAAAGGAACAAACTTTGCCATCACTGTTGTCTCCTAATAAAACCAAACGATCTTCACTGTCACTTTCACCTCCAAATAAGAACCTGGTATCTTTACCGTCGTTTTCACCCCCCGATAATAAGCAGCAATCTCCATCCCATAAAACTGATAATCATGAATTACCGCCGTCACCAGCTTCAGATAAAGAAAAACAACCTATCTCATTGGTCGCATCTTCGAATGACAGAAAACAACGACTTTTATCGCCTCATCCATCACCAGATTACAAAAAGCGACGAATTTTGTCATCGCTTTTGTCTTCAAGTGAAAAAAAGGAACCACCTTCGTCACTGCTACCAACCGCGCAGGAAAAAACGTTGGCGCCAGCTTTGGAGGAAAAAACGAAACCAGCTTTGTTACCGGTGTCAGCCCCACAAAAGAAAACGGATCAGTCGTTGTCTCTAATGTCAGTAGATAAAACGAAAGCCGAGTTATTGGTGCAGCCAACACCAATTGAGGAAAATGATCTGCCACAAACTCCAAAAAAGACAGAGGGTCCAGAACTATGGGCTGTATCAGTTCAAAGTCAAAAAGAAGATTCACTTCCGTCACAAGTTGGAAGTGAGAAGGAAAATTCCCAATTGTCGTTGCTACCTGTTCTTACTCAAAAGGACGGTTTGTCGCTATCGCTGTCGCCAGTTCGACATGAAAAAGGGAAACTACACCTATCCGAGAGGCCTATTTCAAGTAAGAAGGAGGACCTACCTCCGTCGTTGCTTGCAACTCCAACTGACAAAATAAATGCTACATCGTCACAATCACCATCTCTACTTGACAAAAAATTACATTCACCAGCGCCAGATGACAAAAAATGTCAATCTTCACCTATAGGTGACAGAAAATTGCAATCTTCAGCTACAGGTGACAAACAATTGCAGTCTTCAGCTACATTTGACAAAAAATTGCAGTCTCTAGCTTCAGTTGATAAAAACCCGCAACCTCCAACTCCAGTTGATGAAAACCCACGGCTTCCTATTTCAGTTGATAAAAACCAACAACCGCCAGTCGCGGTTAATAAAAAACCACAGCCTACAGATAAAGAATCACAGCTGATACTTCCAGTTGATAAAACAAAACCGCCCTCAGCGTCAGTTGACGTAAAATCACAGCCTCCAGGTGCCGCTGATAAAAAATCACAGTCTCCGATTCCAGTTGATAAAAAATCACAGTCTCCGATTCCAGTTGATAAAAAATCACAGCCTCCAGCTCTAGCTGATAAAGAATCATTGCTACCAGCTGGAAGTGGAAAACTAAATCCACCGTTAGTTTTGACTGAAGAAAACTTACTTCTCTCAGCGCCCACTGAAAAAAAGGATGCACCGCGCGCTCCGACTGTACAAACTAACAAAATTTCTGAAACGAAGGAAACTTCCATTAAAAAACCAGAGTTTGAAAAGCCTCGACCAAAAAAAGTCACTTTAAAAGCAATCAGCAGACGGCACAGAATAACCTGCAATCCCATAGTCTCAAGATATTCCAGAAAATCGCGCGATTTGGTACTGACAG
The DNA here is from genome assembly GCA_949699805.1 of Tromatobia lineatoria. Classification (NCBI taxonomy): domain Eukaryota; kingdom Metazoa; phylum Arthropoda; class Insecta; order Hymenoptera; family Ichneumonidae; genus Tromatobia; species Tromatobia lineatoria. The sequence continues at coordinate 16,959,242 of OX453038.1, forward strand.
ATTCCGATGCTAGTCGATGTGTCTCGAAATCCGATATTCCGAGTGAGAATGAAGCGAACAACAACACAAAGATAGAAACTAAAACTTCTTCAACTATCACAAAAGAGGCCAAAACCATTTTGAAGCAAATTAAAACGACGGAACATAAAGACATTACTTTGAAAAAAAATATTAGTGATCCAATCTCAACGAAGGCCAAGTCCGAAAAATCATCTGCAGCTGTAAATATCTGTAGCACTGAAAATGCCAAGAAAATTAAATCTGACATTCCAAATGAAACATCGGAGCTCCAAACAACCAACAAAGTCAATTCTTTCCCGGAAATCATTGCTCCAACACTTCCTAATGTAGAAATTCCAAATTCAGAGCAGCCTGAAGCTAATTCTGGAGAATCTCAAACAGAACTAGAGTCCAAACAAGAAACTTCATCAAATTTACAAAACCAGGAATCAAATTCTGAAAGTGAAAAGCCAATCTGCCCAAATACGGCAGAAAGTCAAGGTATACGTTTAGCTTTGAAAATAATAGCATCACCAGGTGCAGGAGGCGACAGTTCCAGTGGCGCAGTGAATCGAAAGAAGCTGTTATCAAAGGAAAAAGAAAATCAGTCGAAACAGGTCGCAAAACCACGTAGAATTATGGTTGTCGCGCGAAGAAGAAGGCCAGTTACCCTCGAAGATAGTTCTACAGCAACAACTTTAGTCACGAGTGCACAAGAAACGAATTGTGATCGTCTCTCAAAGAACAACAACATTAAAAATACTCCATCAAACAGTGAACAACCTGAACTTGTACAGTTCGCTTCTGATCCTGGAAACAAAGGAAGAAAACGTCGTTCCGCTGACAAATAATCAGCTTCGATCGACGAAACATTAACTCAAACGTCATGTTTAATTTTGATTTAAAAAACTACTGTATTTTAGTTTAATGTTGTCAAATGATTTAGCTTTGACGCTGAAATTGTATAAAGTCCCTCAGGAGTTGACAAAATAGCACAAGGATAAAGGAAGGAATAAAATCATCAATGTTAATCAATTATAAGTGACAAGTTCGAAAATGTACCGATACGCAACTACAGAGAACAGAATTATAATGGAATCAACGAGTGAAGACGTTTTGGTAACTTGTGAATATCAGACGAAGACTGAAAATTAGAAATTTGCCAACGGTTGTTTTAAGAAAGGAAAAACGGGTAGACGTCAACTGAGAATTGATAACGTTGTAAGAATAAAAAGAAATATGTCCCGCCTCAGGATACTGTAAATATTTTTTTTATACCTGTATATGCTGAGTAAATAAGGATCTTTATTTCATATTTTGCGAAAAATGTACATAAATGAAAAATACATGATCTGTTGGACTATATCTGTCTTTTTGATTGTTTTGTTATAAAGAGGTTACACTCTTTTACCTTTTTCTAACTACTAATCGCGTTCTAGCTTTACTCTTTGCTTTAAATACCGGTATAACTTGTCAACGTGGGTCATTAACCTTGTTGTAGAGTCGAGTTTTATAGTACATCGTTATCAAGTGTTTTTTACTGGCACCGTTATTTTTGTATGCCTTTTATTTTTTCGCGATTGGTGAAGCTATTTTCACTTCAAAAGGGTTATAGAACCGTGAAGCCCACCACTCGCAATTTTCGAGGTATAGAATGAGTGAATACGTAAAGTAAACGCAAATTGAACTTTTTTTTTCAATTTCGTAACGTTTCTAAAAGAATAAAGGAATTTTATAAAATTATGTTAAAAAATGACGTTTTAAATCATTTTTTACCGCGAATAAAAATAAAGTTCGTAATTGTCGTATATGGACAAAATAAATAAATAGACAATAAAATAAATTGGAGGTTGACCGCACAATCGTCATTTCTACAATGGACTCTGTTCCCCGATTTCCCTGTTACAGAAAAATACCCCGGACAGTTCCGGGGTCATCTGCTCGCAATCAAACAAATAAGTAGTTTGTTTCAGCGCGTCACATTTGATTGTTTTTGTTTAAAAATTATACATCCAAAAAAAATTCGATCCGCGAAATTTTCCCATTTCAACAAATCTTTAAAATATTTAAAAACCCAGTGGAGACTCCGCTGCAAAAAAAATTCCCAGTAGCAGAAGCGACTCTGCGAAAAAAAATCACACCGACATATTTTCCGGACTAATCTGCTCACAATGAGATGCCGACTAATTTTTTTCAGCAAATCACACTTTTAATTTGAGAAGAATTCTACTTTCCATTTTTAGAATCACAAAAACAATTTAAAAGCCGCCGAAAGGTCCTTCTACAAATTCTACACTAACTGTAGCGATCTCAAAAAAACATTATTAAACTGTTTTCAAGAACTTGACGTCAGAGTAAGTATCTCTAAATAAAATAAAATGCCGATAGTATAGTAATTGGTTCTCCGATTTTCCTCCGTCTTTTTCGGAATCATTCGCTCGCAATGAAATGAATGAGATGTCGGCTATTTTTTATCAACGAGTCACATCTCAACTAATAAAAGTATTCCATCCGCAAGGTTTTCCTGAATCAACAACCATAACAATAATGAAAAACCGGCGAAAGCTTTACTGTAAAAAATGTTTGCGTTTCTCCAATGCAAAGTGTATGAACGTTTTTTAATTGAGTATAAGAAATCGAAACTAATTTGTTTGCATAGTAAATTTAATACGGATTAATGAACTCCGATAATTCGGCGATTAAAACTTATAACGCATGATTATTCAATCAATAATTACTAAATAAGTATACAAAAATCAACATGCCTTTCAGGAATATTAGTGCTCAATTTGAAATTGAATACACGTTGCGGCATTAAATCTAAGATCAAAGTTCCCAAAATTTCAGTTACTAATATTAAAAAATACCCACCAACTATTAGCAATCTTATTTACATGGGTATATTACCTTCTGGTAAATGTTTCCGTTTTTTTAACACAACAGTATGAGAGATTTACAAAACTCGCTAGATGAAATAAACATCAATGTAGCTGCAACGTGAATTTAATATGCGTCTATGAATTTTACCAACCCGGTGATATAAAATAACAACATCTGGTTACTAAATCAATCACTCATATTGCTTGACAAACGACATGTATTTTTGGATTTTTAATATTCGATTTGAAAATTAATACACATTTTCCATCAACAAAAAATTCCGCACTAGATTGTTTACACTTCTTTTACGAATTATTGCGTTTAATTAAAAATTGATTATAATTGTGCCATAATATTATCGAGCGCTACATTATTTTCAATACTGTTCGTATGAAAATTCAAGATGAATGCTTATAAAGTTCAATGTGCCAAGTAATTAAATATCAAAAGTAACGCGCATGAATTTTTAAATATATTAATCGAATAATGACTCACAGCGATGGAAAAATTAGAAACAATTGTAACATAAAATTACCGAACGCATGTTTTCCAATAGCGTTGAAAATTCAATAAAAATGCTAACGAAGTTTCATATACAGTTTATGCATATGGTACTTTTAATACAAGTACATTTATTTTAAGGAAGATTTTGCTTGCAGTGTTAATCTCGAAAATAATTTACACTGACAGTAGCGCTTCATAAAAAAAAAGTATCGCGCCCCTTTCCAAATACTCGACTATACTGTTAGAAATATTTTGAAAATTAATACATGTATTGGAAGTTTTTTTGCAGATACGGTATATTACATTTCATTTAATATACCGTATATTACATTTCATTTAATATACCGTATATTAAATTTCATTAAATACACAGATATGTTGCAAAATGTCAATGATTAAACTATAATCACAGCTTCTATGGAGTTTCAGTATACTCTATATTTATTATAACACAATTTTTCTTGTATATTACTTAACGTTTGTATATTAACTATTACAAATTTGGTCGTACGAATTAAAAATTAATAGGTGTCACTTTATAGTTACTAGTGACATAATTTGTTTTTCAGTCTACAGCTGCGTTGCATTATGTTAATTTGAATAAAATGTATTGTGATGGGAACATTAGAATTTTTTTTTTCATTTTCTGCGGGAATAAAGAATTTTATAATACCGGTGTACAATTCGATAAATTCCGAAGCTCGTAGCGGCAGATTATACTCACAACTTTTATGGGGTTTTCAGTATACTGTACATTTATTCTGACACAATTCCTTTGTATATTACTTAATGGTTGTATATTTAATTTAATACACGCATATTCGCAAAAAAATGTACAATACAGCATATTAATTTTCATACAAAAAATGTTAACAGTGTCGTGTCGCTAAATGAAATAAAAAGTCTACAGCGCAGTGGTCGATTCCTGAATTTCGCGAGGTATTTTCCGGGCTAATCTGCTCGCCGATTAGTTAGCACGTGTGTATCAGCAGCGCTTTTACCGCTTGTAGCAAATCCTACCACCTCCAACATTGAAGCGTGCTTCGGTGGAGGGGTAGTCCGCGCGCTAGTACGTTTCGATCGCAACAATGCTTTCGCGCCTCCACACCACCTACCAATAACGATTTTCCGAGGGGACGTTTAGCGACAGAGCAAATACATATATATACACACATATCTATATATCTTTCTCCTATATAGTAAAAGCGAACTAGCCAGCAGCAGCAGCAGCAGCGGCAGCAGCAGAGCAGAGTACATACGTACGTCTAAAAGCATCGGTGCTAGTGAGTGACGTCACGCGACGTCGAGCGTCCCCGTGCTTTGCGCTGTCGCAACGACGAAACATGGACGTTACCAATAGAACCAGTGCCTAAACAAATTCGCGTGTGCTGCGCTTTCGTATGAAAAAACATAGAAAGAAAAAACGAAGAAAAAAAAGCAACGTCACCACTACGTTAATAACAATAATAATAGAAATATGCGCATTTAACGATCGCGACCGTTAATAAAGGAGGAACATCCGTGAACGTGCTTTATATATTTCCTCGGGTAGGAAGGAAATAAGAGTGGCTGCTTATAAACGTGCCGGGGGTTTAACTCGCGCTCTTCGTGTAATACGCTTGGCGCGTCTCTTCGGGGTGGATATCTCAGCGAGAAGCCAAGTGCGATGGGTTCGATAGTGCTGAGATCGCTCTCCGTGCTTCTCGGTATTTTTTTCGTATTCGTCGGCACGATCAAAGTCACTCCTCAGCTTAGCAAGGACCTTCATAAGGACCTGGTACGTTTTGCTGCTTATTACATAATTATTCGAATATTGCCGAGCTTCTTGGGCTTAGCGAGCACGCGAGCGGGTTAGTGTGACGACGGGGTGCTCGGGGCGTTACGTAAGGGTTGTGTGGGACGCGCTTCGCGATGACACATAAGACAGATATAACGTCAGGGTTCTATGTTCGCGAAACATTTTTTTTACCCATTTACGCACATTTGGCTTGAAAAAAATTCCACATGGCGTCAAACAAGATTTTTTTTCTCTTTTGTATTATCGATGAGCTTACAATTTCTTTATCATAGATAATAACTATCTGTTTGTTTTTGTGTTTGCTAGTGTTTTTAAATGGATATAATGACTGGGTTTTTCGTTCACGAAACATTTTTTTTACTTATTTACGTACATTTGGCTTGAAAAAAAATTCCACATGACGTTAGACACAATTTTTTCTTTTGTATGATCGATGAGCTTACAATTTCTTTATAATATATAATAACTACGTGTTTGTTTCTGTGTTTGCTAGTGTTTTTTAATGGATATAATAACTGGGTTTTTCGTTCACGAAACATTTTTTTGTCTATTCACACACATTTTCTCTCCAAAAAATTCTACTTGGCGCCAAACACAATTTTCACTTTCCTTTCTTATGATCGATAAGCCTTCAAGTCCTTTATAATGTATAATAACTTCGTGTTTGTTTTTGTGTTTCCTAGTGTTTTTTTAATGGAAATAATGGCTGGGTGTTTCGTTCCGGAAACAGTTGTTTTTTTTACCTATTTACGTACATTTTCTCTCGATAAATTTCCACATAAACTTGAACACGTTTTCAGCTTTTGTTTTGTATGGTCGATTAACTCACAAATCCTTAGTGATAAATAATACCTTCCTGTTTGTTTTTGTGTTTCGTAGTGTTTTTTTAATGGATATAATGACTGGGTTTTTTGTTCAAGAAACATTTTTCATACCTACTTCCGTATATTTCCTCTCAACAAATTTCTTGAAGGCGTCAGAGTCAGCTATGGTTTTTCTATCGGATTATCTATAACATTACAATTTTTCTTTATGATAAACAATAACTTCGTGGTTGTGTTGTGCCGACTAGTGTTTTGTTTTTTCAATTGAGAGATATTTTACAGGAATACAAGATTTTTCACTTTCGACATTTTTTTTTCAATAATCTATGTATATTTCGCTGTAATAAATCTTCACATGGGGTCAGATACGATTTCGACTTTTCTGTATATTTTCGATAAGCTTACGATTGTTCTTTACAATATCGAATATCTTTATTTTTGGTTTTGTGCCGTCCAATGTTTTTTTAATTTTACAAATCTAACGGGAGGATTCTTTGTTGCCGGATAATTTTTTTATCTATTGACGTACATTTCATTTTCATACATTTTTACATGGCGTCAGATCCGATTAAAACTTTTCTATTGTATTATCGTTAAGCTTGAAATTGGTCGTTATAAAAATACTTTCATGTTTTTTTATGCATATTAGTTTGTCCTATTGACGAATAGAACGTCAGAGTTTTTTTTTCATGAAACATTATGTATCCATTTACGCACATTTCGTTTTAATAAATTTCCAGATTTTACAGTTGTTTTTTATCGACGATCATAACGTCAAGTTTTCCCGTACACGTAAAGTTATTTTTAACCTATTCACCCCCACTTTCTTTTAATAAATTCTCATAATCGTCACGCACGATCTTACCCTTCCATTTGTATTATCGATAAGCTTACAAATGTTCTTCATCATTAGTCCGCGTTTGTTGTGGCGTCACGCACGACACTCGATGCATATATGTTTATTCTTCGTCTGCTTCTATTCTCGTGCCTCCTAGTGTTTTTTTTATTGACGAATGTCAGGGTTCTCCGTTCACGAAACATTCTTTTTACCAATTAACGTTCAATAAATTTTTGCACATTTTGCTTCAATAAATTTTCGCACATTTTGCTTCAATAAATTTTCGCACATTTTGCTTTAATAAATTTTCGCACACTTTGCTTCCATAAATATTTGCACATTTCGCTTCAATAAATTTTTGCACATTTTGCTTTAATAAATTTGCGCACATTTTTCTCCAATGATTTTTTGGCACATTTTGCTTCAATTAATCCTCGCATGAGGTCCTTAACGATTATGAATTTCCATTCCTATTATCGATACTTTACACTTGTTCTCCATTATAACTTCGTGTATATTTTGGCATCACTGCACTCAACGCATACATATATGTTTATTCTTTTCGTCTGCTTCTATTCTCGTGGCTACCAATGTTTTTATTGCCTTTGCGGTACGATGGCTCGGCCCGAGCGTTGCGAAGACGAAACAATTATGAATGAAAATAAAGCTAGCACGTTCCCAGACCCAGACTATGGTTTGTTTTATTACGAGGTTACACTCAGAGATATCGTAGTAGTAAAGTCAACGATCAACTATAAAATTATAACTGTTCATTTTAGTCCAGGCTACTATTTTCATAGTAACGCTAACAAGGAAGACAGTTAATTTGACTATTCGGTACTTGTCGTGACTATTACAAATTTGGTCGTACGAATAAAAAATAAATAGTTGTCACTATACAGTTACTAGTGACATAATTCTTTTTTTCAGTCTACAGCTGCGTTGCATATTCTTAATTTGAAAAAATGTATTATGATGGGAACATTAGATTTTTTTTTTCATCTTTTGCGGGAATAAAGAATTTTATAATACCGGTGTACAATTCGATAAATTCCAAAGCTCGTGGCCGCAGATTTTCCGATTCTATTTCGGTGGCTCATTGCCACAGTCGAAGGTGTGACAGCTGAGCGGTGTATTCACTTGGGACTGGGCCAAATGTTCGTGCTCTTGCGGTTTAGCGGATGAATCTGTAATTGTTCCTTGTTCTTCAAATTTAATTTTTCATTTCTGTATTTCAGAGAAAGGAGTACGTGAAATATGCCAAAGTATTTCCGCTATCGGAGATGTTGAATTTCAAGGTGCCGAGCAAGTGGTACCGTCGGGTGGTGGGATCCCTGGAAATTATTTGCGGACTGGCAATGGCAACAATTCCGAGTCGTACGTTCACAAAGTACTATAATATAGAAGAGCTTCGATTTTCTCGGGCGTATATTTATCTAGCCCTGGTCTGTTTATCATGTCGCTTCGTTCTTTGCAGGAAAAGTTAAAAACACTTCGAACGCCATTCTTCTGTGTCTAATGTTACTGGCGGTTTATTCCCACCATGAACTCGATGACAAATTGGAGCGAACTGCTCCGGCCTTGGTGAGCATTTTTTTAATTTAAATTATCCACGTATTTTTCAAATAAAAATTGGAATTTGCGTCAACTGATTGCATGTTCCGATAGCTCACCATATTCACGTGATTATAACAACTGAATAAATGAGTTACCAGGATAATCAGATAATCGATTTGAATCAGTTAATCAGATGGTTGATTTATTTAGTTCTTAGAAAATCGATTGTCAATCAAATTGATCGGTCATTTTCTGATCGAGTCAATAAACCGCTTATACTGAGTTGGTTATATCAGCAAGTCAGTTGGTTGACTCATTAAATCAGATAGTTGATTTATCAAATCAGTTGGTTGACTGAATAAACCAATCAGCTGACTTAGTAAATCAGTTGATTGACTTGGTAAATCAATCGTTGATAAGTTGATTGACTCAGTACGTTAATTGTTTTTAATTTGCCCGGCTCCGTATTGTTTATTGGTTGGTTTACACTGCAAAACACCAGCTAATAGTCTGTTCTAATGAGTGAATCATTTATCAATCAGTCAGTTGACTATGTAAAATAATTTTCGTTCAGTTGGTTGACTGGATAAATTAATCGTTGACCAGCTGTGTGACTGAGAAAATGAACACTGAGAGAAAAGCAAATCGTTTACTTAACAATTTCATATGGTAAAACGAATATAGGAAGGTTTGCAATGTTTTATGGTTGAAGCGATGACAATATGGTTCAATAAACGAAACTTGCAAGGTTATTGGAAACAAACGTTGAAATCGTATATGCAACAAGACGGCATATTTGAAACTATGAGAATAGTTTTTGAAACTATTATCATTTTAATAGTTGCTACTATAATTATCTTTGCTATAACCATAAAATATAGACGTTCCTCCTGGGAATTATATTAGTGATTGATCCAACTATTTTCGTATATTTGCTATAATGATAAAATATAGACGTTTCTCCTGGGAATTATAGTTTATAGTTAGATTATCGTCAGTCTAACTATATTATTTTCAAATTTACCAGATTTTTCTCTCAATGAATTTTCAATCAGTTGGTTCACTTATTGAAGTAATTTTTGATCGGTTCGTTGAGACAATTTATACCCGCCGATTTTTTTAAATCATTTCAGACAATTTGCCTGGATTGATTTTGTTTTTTTTTTCCTCAAACTTGACAAAAACTTCGAATGAGAGACTAATAAAAATAATCATTATGTTGCAGGTATTTTTATTCATGCTAACTGGTAGATTGGTGATAGACTGGCAGCTTGGCCGTCATGACAATCAGGCGGTAACAGCGAACGGCGTTGACGATAAAAATAAGAAGCAAGACTGAAATCATCGTAGGAAAATCAGATGAAAGAAAAAAGAAAAGTTTTTTTGCCCGTCCCGCGAATATATTCTTTTCGAATTTTCGTAGCTTTCACGTTTGCGCACAACAATATCAATGATTTGCCTAATAAATATCGCGAAATAAATTCGTCATCAGCCGACTCAACGAGGAACTCACGAATACGCCGTTTATGGTTCAAACGATTGTTAATAACGATTTAGGGAGAACAAAAATCGAACGAGGCGTGATAATCTCGCTCAAACGCACAGATTTCGCACACGCACGCTTGCAAAACACGAGACGTGCTGACCTGCGGCTATTCTAAATTTACCTCAGAACAATTTGGGTAAAATTATACAAGTTTAATATTAATTGGCTGCTCTTTTGGCAAGCTTCTAACTAGACACCAATACACACACACACACACCTTAGCGGGCTATCGGGTTCACACAAGCTTCATCAGCACTAAGTACTAACTGCCGTTCAGATGATTGCCGTGTTTTCTTTTCGATATCACAGACAATTTGATCGGTATGTATATATGCCACAGTTTACACTCGTACATGCACATATGCACAAACTGCTCAGAGGGATTGATTCATCACAACTAGAGTTGCAAATATTATTAACTTCCCCAAATAAACATTTGCTGCATAATTCATTCAAGGTCCACTATCTTGCAGCTATTATAAATAAAAATCTTCAAACTCCTCAATTGTTTTAGAAAAAATATCTTTTCAATAAAATTCAACGGAAAATTTATTTAAAAAATGTGGAGATAATCTTCTTAAAAAATTATTGATATAAGTTAAAGATTTTTCGTAAGATTTTATTGAAAGGGATACTTGCTGTTCTAAAAATCACAAATTTATTACTTATACTTATTACTAAATTTATTAAGTTGCTGATTATCGCTATGAAATAATAATTATGGAATTGATTGTACCGTAAATGTTTATTTGATAAAGTAACAGGGATTTTTACAACTTTGACGACAACATGCACGAAACAACGGCTGTTGAGTCGAGCTTTTCGCAGAAAAAAAAGCAGCTCGGCATTAAGTTTACACCAAAAACTCGCATATTCTAATATCTGTACGTATTTATAGTAAATCCTTCGTGTACAGGAACGTGTGTAGGAAACACGGTTAAAATACAGGCGTTACGAGGCGACCATGAAATGTGCTGCCTTGAAAAAGCAAAGCACATGTTAGGAGTGTTCATTTCTTAACTTAGGTATAATTAGACTTAAATAAATTATTGCACATGTAAATATAACAAAAAAAAAGGACAAAAAAGGAACAAAACGATCATCCATACACATCTGGAGGAGATTGAATACGATATATTTCGAGAGACGATATTGCAATTTTCATGTTGCATTGATAATCACCGATCGACCGCGATTCGATTCAATGTATCCCGAATTCACGTTTGGTGAATCGAAACGCGCTGGTATCACACGACGTTTGTAAGACTAGCCCACGCTCAGTGTATAAAAATGCAGTTGTCATATTTATTGTCGAACAATGTTCTTAATTCAATAAAAAGAAATAAGGAGGTCATGAATGAAAAAGTATCTGTTTTCTGTTTCCCGGGACGTTTGGTACATTTTGGGTAATAAAGAACTTCATGAACTCGATTATTATATTTTACTCGTGTCTACATCTTAATCCTAGTTTACATAACGATATATTAATATTTACAAGCATCTGTGTTACGGGTCTGTTCCGTTATCGTCCAACGTGTGAAACGACCAAAGGCTGTGCGATAAAAAAATATTTTACAATCCAGTAAGACTATGTCTGGAATATCTTGTAAAGAACGTTGCAAAATATAAATGCCCCAATCTCAATGCGTTGAACTGAATATATCTGATTATATAAATCGTCTTTTGTTGTTTTTATTTTGTTTGTTTTATGTAAAAATCTAGCTCGACGCAATATCGCAGCTATCAAAGGCGCGCACTCGTTTTACAAATCCTTATTGTGCAAAAGCCGTCTAACAATGCAAGTTTTTGACGAATCAGACTGGCAATTTTGTGAGAAATTAAGAATCCTGACCGGTCGTTAGCAGGTGAAGAGCTTTCTGAAGATTGCCGATTGCTGTTGGTACATCGTCGTAATTTATCGCACTTCCTGCCCATTTTATGTACTTTTGGGCTTTGTTTAACTGCTCGGTATCCAGAGTAACTTCTCCTGTTTTAGAAATAAAAATTTGAGTTTTGCACTGATAGGCAAATTATCTACGTGGAAAATTAAAAATAAAAAAAATAAAAATGCGAATACAGACTTTTTCAACACCTCATAGTTTGAAAAATTATTTTACAATATTGGTATAACTGAAATAAATATTTGATATATAAAGTTCCTTGCATCAATAAATTTTATAAGAAATCTCGAAAATCTCTGCAAATTTTGTGAATTTTCGCGTAGAATAAAAAATACGGCACTGAGTAAAAAAAATTCTCTTTTGAATTTGAATACGAATTTCGTATGACAAAGGTTACAAAAAATGTTAAGTGCCGGTAGACTGTCAAAGAGCATTTAATATGCCAAATATTTAAAACTATTTTGGATAAACTCAACATAAAAAATATCTCCTATACATAAATAAAATTGTTAAACTTTTTCTGCACATTCGTATATTCCATTTTTATGGCAATACGTGGCAAAAAATCATGACACTCACCTGCAGGCTTCGCCGCAGCAGTGAAATTCGTTGGAATTGTCGGGCTCGTTGGTGTAGGCGCTGGATTGTAAGGATTTGGGTTGACAGGAGTCGGGAGAGTCGGATAGGGCGTATTTGTCGGAACTTGAGGGCTGTTATTGCCGGTAGTTGAACTCGAACCTCCTGGAACCGAAGGGAATCCAAAGGCATCCATGTTTGGAGGTGGTGTCGGTTGCGGCGTGACTGAAGCTACAATCCAGATAAGCGAAGCTTGCTGATTACACTTAACTTTTCCTAATGCGGTATCAAGAGAAATAAGAGACAACGACGTGTGATCTCCCAATGAACTACTAATTGCAGTGATGTGCCGATGAAAAAATGATTTTTGCAATTTTTAAAAAGCACTTTTAGGTAAAAATCAAAGTAGAACTGTATTATGAACCCCTCATCTCATTCTTAATCCTGTCGTAAACAGTGCATTAGCTGTGCATAATTGTTTATCAATGAATAGATGATTTACAAAAGCAGAGTTAAGTTATGGAATCTAATGAGACATCAATTTTTCAAAGAGCTGTAAAGAAGAAGAAAAATTTGTTGTATGAAAGCTCCTCACAGACATTAAATATGTAAAATGAACTGCAGGATTTTCAATGTTATACCTTCTACATCCTCATTGCCAGATGCTGGGAGAGAGAAATATAAGTAGTTGAGAAATATTGATTAATAACAAAAATAGCAAAGCTACATTGTGGGAATATTACCTGGATCTATGCCAGGTTCTGAAGGAGCTTCCTCAGCTAATAACAGGAGAAATATTTTTTAAATCTTTTCACTACCAACTCTAAATTTTTTTTCTGTTAACAATGTGCTACCTGGATCCGTATTCTCAGGTCCACCCTCTGGTTCACCTTCTTGCACCACATCAGCCTGATTTTCTGCCATGAAATTATCAATGCATTAGAACTAACTGTGAGGACAATTTTTAAACTTTAAAATAGTTTTAATTTTCTAGTAAAAGTATTTCTTTAGCTTTTTCACTATCAGTTTTTAAATTTTATTTTTTATTGATGCTACCTGGATCAGGAGTCTCAGGATCACCCTCTGGTTCACCTTCCGGCTCAGTAGATGGTACCACATCAGCCTCATTTTCTTCTATGAAATTATCAATGCATAAAATTGACAGTGAGAATAACTTGCAATATTGACAGATTGAACTTCATTATATAGCTGATTATTTTTTTCAATTTTTCCCTCATTAATTTTGATTAATTTGCTTCAACACTATGGGACAATACATTACAACTAACTGTCAGAATAATTTTCAAACTTTTTGGATTGGTTTCCGTTTTCTAGCATAAAATTGTTTTTTTTTTTTTTTTTTGTTATTTTACTATCAGTTTTGAACTATTTTTTTTTAGATATCTGGTACCTGGATCAGGAGTCTCAGGTTTACCCTCAGGTCTACTAGATGGTACTACATCGGCCTGATTTCCTTCTATGAAATTACCAATGCGTAAAGTTAACTATGAGAATAATTTCCAATATTATCAGATAAAAATTAATTTAATGCTGACTGTAAAAACAATCTTTGGGGGCTGAAGGACTCCGGTCAATGGCCTATTGCTCACGCACATGCAGACCCATGTATACAATCACACTCACAGGAGAAAAAAAATGTAAAACGTTACGCAATAAACACATTACTACCACTAATCTTCAAACTGGTCAGATTGGAATGAATTTTATAGACATTTTTTTTTCTTAACAATTCCACTATCATTTTGAAACTATGTTTTTTCGTATATGGTACCTGGATCAGGAATCATAAATTTACCCTCTGGTTCACCTTCTCGCTCACTAGATATTACCACATCAGCCTAATTTTCATCTACGAACTTATCAATCTATTGATACTAACTGTGAGGCTAATTTCCAATTTATATCAGAATGGAATTAAATGTATCACCTTCTTTAGCACTAGCTTCTGCTGGGTCACTATCGACAGTGTTGTCGAGCAAAAGATCATCCTCTACACAAATAAGGTTTATTCATAAATACTGCAAAAATTCTGTCCTTTCTATGGAAATAAAAATTGATTTGTGGATGTAAGAATGAGATGAATGGTTTGACTTTAATGCTAAAGATCCTCCATGAATTTGAATCACCTAACTAAAATTCTTTTTAGTTAGGTGATTCCATCCAAGCAGTCCATTAATTTCTGTTAGAAAAAATTCAATTTAATTATTAATAGTAAAAATATTGTAGTTTTATTCCCTTTTCAAATTGAAAATACTATGTAAATAATATTTTAAAAAGCCAGATCTTCTACGACTCATTATATTTTGATCAAGGAATTTCTTTATCCAAGTAAGACATCATTAAAATTGAGCGATTTTCAATTTTGACAAACAAAAATAAATAATGGATACAACATTGAAGGACCGCGGTCGATGGCCAATCGGCAATGTATGTACTACTACTGAAAATTTATAATTTATACGATACAAAAAAAGATGTATCATATTGTCAATAAAGCACAATTACTACTACTAATTAATTCACTAAAAACAAACTCACCAGGACCAGCTGCAAAGTTGGCATTATCATTATCTTCCTCGCCTTCTTCCTTCATGGGACCCGGAACAGGAGTTTCTCCGTTCCTCAAGCAATTATGAATATAAGTAGCTTTCCACTTGGCATACTTCCTATTCTCCGTAGCTTCTTCTGTGAGTTCTCCAAAAGTAGTAAGAACATCGTAAAGAAGTCCCGCAGTGTAAAAGCTCTGCACAACGCTCTTATTAAAATTGCCTTCCCTGTCATTTTTGTCAGCGTATAAAAAAAGCTTAAGTGCCCAATTTTCAAGATGAGCTTGAGCAGCTACATCGTTGGTTATAGCTTCATTGTCGGAATGCGTTTTTTTTGTAGTTTCTAACCAATCCATCAATTGAAGTAGAAAATTGTTTTCGGCCGTAGTTTTGGTTGACATCTTGAGGCCGGTTTGCAGGGCGTAAAGTCGAGCTGCATTTTTTTTTCAATTCCATTTTATAAATTACTTACGAATAATCGTGAGATAAATTCATGCCGGATGAATCATGTAATTACGTACCCCAATAACTGACAACAGGATCGCGTTGGTCATGTTCGGTGGCGATTTTTAGGTAATGCTGAATGCTTTTCAGAGGCGCGGGTATTTCAGGCAAATTCGGGCCTGGCATTTTGACGTGGAACTTTTATCAGGATTTTGGGACTGGTAAATAAAAAATTCCAGAGAGCTACGAGATTTTTTTATAATAATCGAGATGCGTCGTTGCAGTACGTGCGGCGTATGACGTTTCGCGCACTGGCTAAGAACACACACTCGGAAAGTGTAGAATGAGCATCAGCTGCTGAATCACGTGACTATGTCTTTTTGTATTAAAAAAACGAGATAGCGATACTTACGAGGTGTCAATGTCTCTCTCTGAATGCGTGTATCCGAGAAAGATGGCAAATCCTCTTTACGTTGCTTTGTCTCTGTCTCGAACAGGAGCAAGTTAAAAAGGATTGAATCTTTACTGCGTTGTGTCTATGCTCACTAAATCTGTGAAGAGGAAACGTAGCAAGCTCCTCCACCTCCAGAATTACTCAGTTGGAGGGGAAAATTGTCTCAGACTGTATATCTGACGATTTGTAAACCGGTATCACTTCTACGTCGATATGTAATTTTTTTTCAGACATTGTTGCGAAAGAAATCTAAAGGTAATTTTTGAGTTGTGCGGATTGTAGAAGAAAATTACGGAAAGTAGAGAAAATGAAACAGTAACTATTTTTGCGATTCAATATTTATGGTGCAACAAAAATATATATAGTGTCAGGACAAACTTCATTGATGTTAGGCTTCATAATCTGCTATTTTTTTAAATATTTTAAATCGAAAACAGGAACAGAAAATCGGAAATGTTTAAATTTCCGTTAAAATTGAATTAAATTGATTATGTATTTAGATATTGAAGAATGCCAATTTGCTTGTTGCAAAAACAAACTTTGCTTTTAAATACTCTTTATTCACAGTAGAAAGGCAATTGATATTAAAGTCATAAAAAATTGAAAGTTAAGAAGTAAATAAAAAATAATAGGTCGGTAAATTTTCAAGATTTGCTTTCAATTGGGAATTGTGCATTAAGCTAATGTCTTTTTTAATTCCGTTTTAAATTAGACTAAATTAATCCAGTAATAATGCAGGAAAATCGAATAAGAACGTACAGTGAAATACATGGTTTTTTATTATAAATATATAACATTATCAGGACACTTTATACAAATCTAGAAAAACACTAGACAGAAATGATAACGATTATCGTTTTAACATTGCGTAATCTCTTTCAGCGTCATTTAAGGCGTTAATTTGCATTTATACAGATACGCAGCTCGTAGTCGTTTTGGCGAGGATATAGATACAGCTTAACATAGAGATTTCCATCTAAAATTGACTTGAATTCGTGGTTTTCTTTATCGTTTTTTTCGCCATTAGTTAAGACGATAAATGTGAGATTTAATTTGAAAAAATCGCTTCTGCGGTACGTGTGTAAGCTGTGTACAGAGAGCGTAGTAGTGAAGGAAAATTGAGCGCGTATCTCGCGAATTCTAGTGCATTTGACGATCCTCGCTTCACATATAAGACACATCCAAGCCTCGTTCGTAGGATACTTCGTTGTTACCGAACTGGATGTTGTCACTTTCGCTGCTATTTTTTCTCGAGTGTTTGCCCGTTTCGTTGTCTTGTCGACTGCCCGAAGGGGCTTCGTCCTCGGGTTCGCTGCTTCCCGACGATTTGTTGAGAGGTTCGAGTCCAATAATAATACGTACATTATCCGGTAGATCCGGAGCCACAGCCAGTAGTTGGTGATAGATACCCTCTGCTTTCGATAGCGTCCATGGCAATTCAATATGAAGCGACAAATCGTTAATGTGCTGAAAAAAGGATAGTACTTGTATTCAGAATATGCAGCTAAAAATACGAAAGAAAAACTCCATAAAAAAATTAATAGATTAATCAAAAACATACGTCAAACGTACACTGTTGGAAATGTTATGAAATTCACAACATTTCTACTGTACGAAACAGTGTAATTTTTACAAGCCCAGTGTAGTGAATAACTATTCATATTGTACAATAAAATTGACAACGGTGATGCATTTTCATATATTTATGTTGAATTTAATCCATACAAGCCTCAGTATTGAAATGCAGTTGAAGACTTTTGTCACATGCATAATATAATAATACCATTATAAGTTACTGTAAAAAGTTTTTAATTGTAGTAATGACGGTAAGCGGCCGTTGCTTATAATAATTATGTAGGGATGCGGCTACGGTTCGGCCATCTTCCAGATGTCAGGAAGTAAAAAAAACAACCAATTGTTTTTAATTGTCGTAGTGACGTTTCGGTCCAATGTGTGGACCCTCTTCAAACCATTTAATTTACTTCTGTGAGATCAATGGTACTATCGTTCAATCAGTGCAATTGGGAGGTACTTTTCCTTGCACTCATTGGACGAGACTGGTGACATTTTAGACACTAGTGCATGAAAACCGGCATTTGTTCGTTGGCACATGTCGATTACATAGCACTAAGTTTTCGTCACTACTGTCACTTTACTTCACATTGGTACGCACAGCAAGTGTAATGTCTAGCGAGACCTGTTAACCTTGTCACGTGTCAACTGAGACGTTTTTCATGCACTAGTGTCTAAAATGTCACCATAAGGCAATGTGAATCTCTCATTATTGGTTTTAATTAAGTGAAATATTAAAATAGAAAAATGATCAAATTTAGAAATATTAGACGGGAATATGTTGCACAAAAAATAATTAAAGTAATAAACTCGGGGTATTGCGCGAGTGTAGGATTCTTGATGCATCTAGTAAGCGTATGTGCTCAAACGTATAAAAAAAACACGTCACTCACTAAACTCCTAGCTCTTATGCGAAAATTGACTATTATTGCATTGTTTAAACCTTATAACAAGAAATTATTGTGCCTCGTGGGTTTGGTTACCTCAAGAAGTTCTACAAGAAAAACGATGCACAATAATTCCAGCTGCGACTATTTGCGTACGGAAAAGTAGAAATTAAATGCTGAAAATTAAAATATTACATTTCTCCTTAAATTATTTTCGGTAAGGATTAG
Source organism: Tromatobia lineatoria (assembly GCA_949699805.1). Lineage (NCBI taxonomy): Eukaryota > Metazoa > Arthropoda > Insecta > Hymenoptera > Ichneumonidae > Tromatobia > Tromatobia lineatoria. The sequence goes on from OX453038.1 coordinate 16,977,818, forward strand.
GTCGACGACGAGTCGCATTCGTATAAGAACGATAATCGCATTAGAGAGCGAATTTGGACGTTATGAAGAAATATTGGTGCGTTTAATAATAGACGTGTGAAGTAATACGCTCGAGTGAGACCGAAGCCTAGGTCTCAAGATCTGTAAGAGTGATTGTGTATTTACCTTTTTTCTACTGCCTCGGTGCGGAGCCCGAGACAGGCTAACATCAGAGAATTTGATGATTATAAAATCGGATTATCAAAGACAATGCGATCTCATAACCAAATTTAAAGGGATCAAGAAAGATGAGATGGATAGACAAGTGTGGTGGTGATAACGAGCCAAGTGTTGCATTTTTTGGAGTTTTTGAAATGTAGGTGCGGTAGCAATAACAGGCCGCGCAAGTAAATTAGGCTTATTGTTTTTTAGAGTTTTATAGAAAAGCATGAGATGAATCCGCAAGCGTCGTAGCAATAACAAGCCAAATAGTTTGTTTTGCGGAATTATTTAATGTGTGCGCTGAAGCAATAATAGGCCACACGGGTAATTTAGGATTTTCTTATAACAAAACGACAGAATAAAAAAGAGAATCGATAGGTTTTGAGACCTACAGGACGAGCAAGGAACCGTAAGTATCGACGCAATATCGAGCCAAACTGACGAGTTGAGCTGCGCTCGAGAAAACTTCCGAGTGTCGAAGGAACATCGAGCCAAGCAAGAATCGGAATAATGTAAAATTATGGGGTCCTGTACTAATATTATAAAGTTCCTACTGGACAAGTTCAGAAAATTATTGGATTATGAAGCTGGATGATTCGTGTGGCTGGCTTTTATACCGGCGTCCATATTACTCGAGAGTCGCTAAACGGTCGCTGTGCGATCATTGTTGCGATGGAGGATAGGACGATCGCCTGGCCAGCCGGGTATAATCCTTGCTGGCCCGAAACTATATCAAAAAAGGTAGCGAGACGGCAACGGCGAGTTTCGTTAGAGTATATTAGTTCGGGGACGGTTTTTGCATAGCCGATCAAAATGTTTATTCCATATTTGACAACATTTTTGCGTCTCTATTTTCGTTATTAAAATTGATATGACGAAAAATGCTTGTCAAAATTCTTTATAATCGTTGCAAAAGCGTGCGAATTCTCGTTTTTTGTAAAATAATAAGTCATTACACTATATTAATTGAAGGATTTTGAACGTTTTTCTGTTCAAAGACCCTTTGAGTGGATAAAGTGTTCATAAAGTATTACCTTCAATATTTCCGTGAAACCGTATCTGTTCTCCATCAACATACTCTTCTCGGTGTCGAGTATAGCGGCGCAGAACAATAAATGAAAGTTCGTGCAGGGCAAGTCGGTCCACAATATTTCCCAGAGCTTCATTATGTCGACAGCACTAAATTCTCGTTTGAACAAAACGAGAAGCCACCGGAAGCAGAAGAACATATTTCCCGAGTCATTCTTGTTCAGGTAATGAGCCAACTGAGGATCAGTGATGTTCAGCAGCGTATACAACTGACATAATTGGGCTTTCATTCCAGTTTGGTCCATTTCAAAATTAGAGCTCTGTGAAAGTTACGAGATTGAATATAACCATCTAATAGTATTAGATGTTTCGTAATCTTAGGTTCTCCGAAAAATTTGAAGCGTTAAAACATCACCGTATTCTCCAGATAAACTATTATTGAATTTATTATACTTTTTTGTTCTCATTCAAAGATTTTTTTTTTTCGCTCTTAATTATTCCGAATCAGCAGTGACATGTACAGCACCTGTAGAAATATTGGCATATGCAGCCACAAATATTTTAAAGAATGAAAAAAGTATTTCCAAAATTTATTGCGGTTGAATTCGCAAGGATTTTCCCATATATTCGAGGCACGCATAAAGACGGAAAGGCGGATAAGAACTCGACAATCTGAGCAAAGGAATTCTTGAATGTGCGTACCACTTTGTTCATAAAGCCGACAAAACTCCAAAAAGCGTCGACTTCGCTGTCCATGAGGCAAAGAATAGGACTCAGCAAATCGCTCATCCCCTGTACGTATCCTAGGTCAAAGTTGTACATCACGTACGTCATGAGAATATCGTATAGCTGAGCCAGATGAGGATTATTGTCACCGGAATAGTAAGGGTGAGTTCTGTCGGTTCGATTGACGTCCTTTTCTGTAATTAAAAACGAAATTAACTCCGAAACTTATGGTGCACGCATTATTATTATTTTTTAAACTTTTATTGTTTTTATTTTTTAGTTGCGTTTCCCGGGTGGGGCTCAAAATAGCGAACGACCAAAATAGTGAATGGTTAAAATAGCGAATTTTGAAATTATGAACGTCTGAATCTAGAATGATTATCATTACGGAATACGCTACTTCAGCCATTCGCTGTTTTGACCATTCGCTATTTTGTCCTCCATCTTATTGAAATGTATTCAAAATAGCAAATGATAAAAATGGCGAATGGCTGAAAAAGCGAATTCCATATATATGGCCCTTCTACATTTAGATCTTCCTTATTTTTAAATTTGCTATTTCAACCATTCGCTTTCTTGGTCATTAGCTATTTTGACCCCCACCCCGTTTCCCCCCGTGTGCAGGCTTTACGCCTATTACAGGGTTGTCCCGGGTCAGTAACCAGCCTCCATGCAGCCGAGTTCGATTACCCCCTCTATCTCGCATTCGCCATAGCATTTCTGCTAAGGGCATAGAAAAATTGCGGAAAAACCTATGCTATCGCCGGTTTCGAGTTCGCCTCACGGCACCGGAGCTACGTCACATTTCGTCGAGAATGTAAACACTACAGACTACAGTTGTATTCATGTGACCCCCACAGTTACCTGTGTGTGTGTCTCACGTATACATCGGGAGCTTCATCGCGTCCGTGTTTTTATTTTCGACAAAAATTTACGGAACCGAGAATTGGATCCGCAACCTACCAATGCTTTGGATTATAGAGGCCAGTACACTAGCCACTAGACCACGGGACCGGCTTAGTGCACTCATTATATATGATCTTGCAATATAAATTGTTGAAAAAATTGCGCTGAATCGCATTTCGCGCGTTATCAAAAAAATTATTGCGACTTGTTCAAGAATTTCCATAAAATTATAGTGTGTTCACCTATTAAACTCTTCCTGTCTCGATAATCAGTGAACCTCCGTTCTTGTGCCAATGTCATCGAGCGCCACTGTAGTTTCATCCTAAAGTACTCGTCTGTCCTGACTTTTTTTAACTCCACACGTTCGGCGTTTGTCGAATTCCAGGGATAATAATTGAGTAAAAATTTCCAAACTTCGCAGCGCAAGGATGGCGATATCCCCTATAAAAATTAACAGCCATCGCTTAATTCGTTGCATACATAGTTATTATTACCGTATAATGATATTAAGGAGTAATAATTATATACAGACCCCTCGGAAAATAATTTCTTTCACAGCCTTGGAATTTATGATTCTACCCTCTGGATCTTTGCATCTGTCCCACTGCTCTTGGGATAGCGGTGCACCTACCGAAGTTAATAACGTTTTAATATACAATTTCAATTTTTCATAATTCATAGGAATCATGTTTTATGCTGCCCAATTAGCTGCTCAAGGATAGCAATAAGGAAAAACGAAAACAAAACAATCTAAAAGTCAAACATCGAAATTTACAAACTGCTTCCTCATTATTTTTTGATTTTCCTAAAGCTTGTCCTTTTAGACTCGATAAGAAAGTGTGTTGATCGATGTTGGCTTCCTCATACAATATGTAAAAAGCAAAAAAAATATTGAGGAAGCAATCTGTAAGGTTCTATTTTGCAGGCTTATTTTAGCTCGGAAGATTTTTTTAAATTAAAGTGTCCTAACATTTAAACCGTTCGACCAATTCGTGTCAGGTTTGAACCTAAACTGTGTTTCATGTTGGTCTGTATCTAACCCAAATTTAAACGCGGTATCTCGTAATTTACATCAGCAAGTACACGAACGAGTCAATTTTCCGAAAATACAAAATCCCATAAAATTCAAAACCCTTTAATGATTTTCACCAGTTGTAATATCGGCTACCGCTAATTATCAATTCTTACTTGTAGAAAATTTGAACAGTGTTGGACGAAATTGACTTTAATTGGAAAATAAAACATCAATTTTTTAGAAATTTAAATTCTATAAAAGCTGAATCACTTTGTAGACTTAGCTTAAATTCAATACCGACTATCCTTTTATGTTACTTTATTTGTTAAGATCTATTTAGCTCATTATCAAAAAAATTGGAGCAGCTCAAGAACAGACTTTAAAAAAAAAAATTCGGTCTTACAGAATCTTTGAAAATAAGGGTTTAATATTTTCTTAAATTTACATATAGGCAGTAGCGTCGCTGTTCTACCGATATAAATTTCAGCTTGATTGTTAAAGACGTTCTCAAGATACAGCAGTTTAAGTTATGCAGGCCTGCCATAATTTAAAACATACAAGTTGAAAATATATAAATTGTTTTTTTTTCGTTTATAAAATTCATAATTCTTTTCACCCCGTGGACAAGGAGGTCTCGGAGGAAGTACGGGCCCAGACTGTCCAATAAGTTCGTACTCATCGCCCGAGCTATTCGTCCCAAGTGGTTGCGAATGATCCATCGTGAGAGAACGATTAAGTAGATCCGCAACAGCCTCTTCTACGGGTTGTCTGACCGGTTCTTTGTAAACTGCCAAAGATCAATAAATGTTACAGATAATTGTATATGAACTAATTTTACGTTAACTACACGGATATGCAAACATTCCACGACTGATCACTGAATTTTTTATTCAGTCATGGGCCGTATGAAATAAAACCCTTTTCCCCTTAATGGCTAATCACGTCCAGATTTTAAAGTACCTAAAATAAAAATAAGCGCCTGGATAAAAGAGAAAAAATTGTGTTTAGTCAATTTTTTCCTCAATATCATATACTGTTTCATATACTGCGTCTGGTGATTAATTTCGAAAAAAAATATAAGTTGGCTTCAAACAAAACGTTCAGGTGTAGATAAGAGCACTTTTTATCACCGTTTCGGTTCGACTACCGTCGCGATTATCACGAATGTTGATACCGCGATTTTACGATAAAGTGAACGAAAAATATTCTAGGAATATATTTAGCCACTTGCAAAAAAAAAACCAAATGTTGCAGAGAATCATTTCTAAGGCTTTGTAAACCAAATAACTTAAAACCCTGATAGAATGCCAATTTATTAAAACTGCTGATAGCCCAAATTATTGAAATTTGCATACCAATGTCATTGCTCTCATCAATTTCAAACTCACGCCAAATATCCGCGAGTTTGCTAAAAGCTTCCAGAGTAGTTTCGTACGGTCTGTTATGTAAATTCTTCACAAACTTCCACACATAATCAGAAGTATTCTCTTGAAAGAGATCCAGTTCGGCAAACGATTTATTCAGAACATTGCTGACTTCGTCAAGAACCAGATACAAATTACTATCCGTTCTGGATTTAACAAACTTAACGTAACCCTTTAAGGAACTGATAAAACTTTCTGCGTTGGAAAGTTGGAAGAAAGCTACATATGTGGTTCCGTCCGACTGCATGAATATGAGCTGTTGTCCTCCTCGATTAATCCTCACTGATTTCAGCTCAAACAACATTATTCTAACAGGTTTCATACGCCCAAAAGAATCGGCTCCACTCGACGAAGAGGATGTCCGAGTTCTTCTTGTGTGCGAATCTACCAGCGACCATTCTGGGTCCAAATCCTGACTCTCCGATACAACAGAAACTTCTATCGGTTTCCATTCTATGCATTTTCCAAAGGTCTAAAGAAAAACCAACGATAAAATCAAAATCTGACACAAAAACCAATAATTCTGTAATTCAATTATCAGTCATTCTCACATATTCAACGATATTTAAAGACCCTAAGCTGTGAACTTCGTCCTCTCTGGTATTGGCGCCTCTGAGCACAACTCCAGTGTGAAGGCATAGATCCTACAAAAAGTCATGAAAATAAGACGTATATAAACAAATCAGAGCCACGTGAAGACGTCTAATAATAAATAACAGGGCGTACGTCGTTCACTCGCGAATAATTAAAGACAATTTTCAAGTGACGCGTATTATATCAATAACATATCTCGTCAATGATTCTACGTAATTGTTGTTGATTATTGGAGCGTGATATATATATATATACCTTGCCCTGCTCCGTCGGCTCGAACATTTTACACTGTTGTTTTTGAAAAAAACCACTTTTCTAACTGAATTCAACGCATCTCTTGACGTTCACATAACATTCCGAATCTCTCGTGTTCTCGCTTTCGTCACCGACTACAAGCGATTGCTATCGCGTTCGTTTTGCTGTTATCCTATTCTCTGTCCACACGCCCTTGAGTTGTATACATACTATACTCAATTCTGACTCAGAGACGTTTCATGCGCATGTGATCAACACTCTGTTTTTGTGTTTTACCGAGAGTAGCTAAAGTCACAGCGGGAGTCTGGACATTATCAGCTTTGTGGCCTTTGTATCGTATCTCTTTACACAACGAGAGAAAATTCCGATTTCTCCGAAACGTCACATATGCTCGGTGAACGTCGCGCAAACTGTTGTTTCACTTCTTGGGCCGTTGTTATGTTGTGTAAGCGAGGCTGAAGGTTTTCTTAGACAATCTGTCGCTAAAGGAACCTAACGTATTCGCAATGGTACGACAGTGACTCTGAATCTGCTGGAAGGTTTTTAGCTGTGTCACAGAGTAATTAACGTAATTTCTTATGCGCAATCTACGTTAGGAGCATATACGAAGAGAAAAGGAGATGGGAAAAGTTCGTTGAAGATGGACCAATCGTGATGGTCCGTTTTGTGGTCGTGACGTTCTTACGGACTCGTCACTAGCTCATATTCTGTGATTTTTATCTTTCATTTAATTTATTCAGAAGGTGGCACAGAATTTCTTGATATTTTTTCAAATATACAATTTTGATACTTATTTATAATATCCTACGATTACATTTACAATAATTATTTATAATATTGATAATTTTCGTTTCCGAAAATACGTACTATATCTATGGGACTTTAGATTTATCTGTCTATGAATAAATAAAACTAAAAAACTTGATGTCCCAAAGATAAACACCATTCGAATAGAAAAAAAGTTCAAATTTTTTTCACCCGAATCATGGATTATTACCGCAAATTTGTATTACCTCACTTATGTATTATATGATCTCGACTGAGATATATGTAATTCTGTTTATACAATTGGAGGAATACAACATATGCACAATGGACAATGGTACATTTTGATAGATTTTGCAATATGAGCTGCCAACATTCCAGTAGTAATTAACGTTATTAACTTTATTAGCATGTATGTACATAAATCGAAAAACAGCGATGGAGAAAACGTATGAAAACTATTCCCTCGTGAACCTCCCAACCTTAACTTATGGTTGGAATTTGGTCGTCATTTCCACAAACGACATGAAATTAACGGGTCAATTGGCACACCAAACCTACCAAGAGGTTCCAACCTTTTGAAGGTTGATTTTGCGTTAGTTTTTGTAAACCAACCATGAACAAACCATCATTGTTTGGATGGTATAAACTTTCCAGCTACAATATCGAGGACCCATTGTTGGAAACCAACCATAAACCATTTCAGGCAACCATCAACTAACCAACGGTTACTTTTGAAATATTGACCATTACCATCCTCGGTTGATAGTCGGAATTTGAGTTCGTGAACAAACTGTTCATAATGACTGAGGAATAGTTGGTTTACAAAAACCAACCCTAAATCAACCTTGAGAAAGTTGGAATATTATGGTTGATTTAGCGCACTGTTGACTAGTTGGTTTTTGGGTTCGGTTAAAAGCGGCGGTTGATCCACGTCGTGACTTTAATACCGACTCGTCACAAGATTCCCATTTCTTCGTGCTTCCTCATCGTGCCTCAATTCTCTTCCTAAGCTGAAGCATCGAGATTGTTGACAATTTTCTCTCTCTCAATTTATGTTTGTATCCCAGTCCGAGAGATTATCAAATTATTATTCCTCCCTACGTTAGTGCAATGATCGGGCACGTCATCTCCACAGATCATACAGATCGCGTTGACAGTTGACTGTCATTAATATACGGTATTTACTGTAGCATGGACTACACGTACGTAAATTGCTCACAAATTTATCTCTCCTATCAATGCAAAATGGATAATTATGTGGAAAATTGTTAATACAGCTTCGACAGATAAAAACAGCAGAAAAATGACGACAATTAACGTAACCGAGGAGTCGCAGAGCAACCAGACGCTGATGGACAGCTCGGAAATCGACGGAAATTTGAGATGTGAATCGCCGAAACGTGGAACGACTTTATCAACGAGTACGAGTAGTTTCGAGGCTCTCGATCCTCATGATCCAAATCTCAGTCGTCTCGCCAATACGATGTTCCAAAAAACTGGAGAATATCTTCAGGAGGAACTTACAGCGACTCACGCGGATTATCGTTTATTGGAGCGGCTCAATAAAGAAGCTATCACAAAATACGCCGAATTGAAGACAATATCCACAAATGTTTCTCAGTCTCTGGATGCTCTCAATCTTAAGTACAAAAAATTGCAGCCTGTGCTCGATAACATTAATCAAATAGACGACAGTGTCAATAAACTGGAGCAGGCTGCATATAAATTGGCAGCATATTCAAAGAGATTGGAAGCCAAATTTAAAGAGATGGATAAAGAAAATCGGCATAAATAAAAAGCTTTCTATTGATCGTTAGGTATAACTTCATCAGGATCAACTAACATTCTTCCAGTTGGTTCTTATCCACATTTTGAGCTTATTTTCAAGGCTCTTTTCATTAGCGCAGTCATATTTATAAGCATATGCACTTTGATATGCTTTGTTGTTATATAATCCTGTAAAAAATGTATTCTATCAGATATCTATACTGTATATAAATTCTTAAAAATAAAACGTGAAGAATTTAATGAATATAATTGGATACCAAAAATCCCGAACTTGATATCGCCTCGTGAAATAAAAAAACCGGACGGAAACCGAAATAAATAAAAGTTGCAGTCTGTGCTGGAAAACATCAAACAAATAGACGATAATATCAATAAACTGCACAGGCTGAAAATAAATTAGCAGCATATTCAAAAAGATTGGAAGCTAAGTTTGAAGAGATGGACAAACAAGATCGGTACAAATAAAAAGTTTTCCGTTAATCGTTCAGACATATCTTCATTATTATCAACTAACATTCCTCAAGTAGCTCTTATTCACATTTTGATCTTAATTTTGAAGCTCCATTCATTAGCAAAGTCGTAATTATAAGCGCATGCACTTCGATATGCTTTGTGGTCATATTATCCTGTAAGAAATATATTCTATTGAATATCTATACTTATACATAAACGGATAGGAATAAAACGTGAAGAATTTAAAGAATATAAAAGCGGGTGTTCTATATTAAATATTCTCAGGAATCCCGAACTTTATTAGGTTTAGTCATATAAAATAATCAAAGGAAAATCAAAATAAAGTAACAAAAAACAGCAACGAAAATATTAATTTTGCTCTAATTGACATTTTAAGGCTCTTTTCATTTACGAAATCATTATTATTCTATCATTGTCATAGCATCCTGGAAAATATAACGAAAAGGTTTTCAAACATATATAAACCCGAGTGTTGATTTTTAAATATCTTCATACATCCCGATATCGGGTCTCTCCATACGACAAATATATTTAAAAGACAGTGGTTTTTACAAGGAACAGAACATACAATTTTTCATAAATACAGTATGTCAAATGTGAGGCCACTTTAGCAAATTAATTATTTTTAACAGTTAGTGTGTCAGCACGAGATATTTCAAGTATTCACGCTGAATACTCAAAATTTTGAGAAGTTCGCGTTATTGTTTGCTTATGTGTTACATAACTAAATATGGGCTTGCGATCAGGTGAATAAAATCCAAAGAGCAAAAGATGCTGCGGATTCGGGACTCAAAATCGTCGATCTTCACAGAAAATATGTATCACAATAATCCTGGAATAATTGCTGAAAACAGTGTCCTTCAGTCCCGCGTCCTCGCAGTACGAAAGATAATTGCGGCTAATTTCCTGTGTGGTAATTCTTTTAGGTGTGTTTTTTTTTTCGTTTTTCTTTTCGTTTTGCCTAACAGTCTAAGAAATTGCCAGCCATCAGGAGTTCCAGAGCTATTTCAGGCGCGATTGGAAATTCTGGAATTTCCGTACTGCTGTTCGTGTAGCGGACTTTGTAGGTGAAATACATGCACACTTTTTGAAGTACATGTGATCTGCAACATAAAGGAGGAGAGTTAATACATTTCAAATGTTAGAAAATCGAAGAATAAATGAGTTAAGTAATTTCTCACACTCAAAGTCTTCAAAATACAATTAATTAAGTCCCAATACTAAAAGATTTTGCAAAAGAGTTAATCAATTCTCAATACTAAAAAATTTTACAAAAAAGTTCATCAATACTCAATACTAAAAGATTTGACAAAAGAGTCAATCAATTTCCGATAGTAAAAAATTTAATAAAAAAAGATTCATTCAATTTCTAATACTGCAAGACGGAAAATAAAGTTATTTGTTTTCAAATGCTGCATTTTAACTTAGAAGTATCAACTTAGAGAGATAAAAAAATGAAGGTAATTTTATAAGGTTCTTGCATCAGAAAAATCAGTTATTTTTGCAATGAAACTCACGGGATTTCCCTGAAGTTGACCTCATTCGCTTCATTTTCAGCAAATTGGCCAGGGCCACTCAGCATAGCCTTGATAGTTCCACTGGTAAGAGCATGTTCTCTCTTCACAATGAATTCATGGCCATCGCTGCTCACTAATTTGACGTACATAGCATCAGGTCCTTCGCATCCTCCGTACACTGGCCCTGATTCCTGCTAAAAATTCATAAAAGAAACCTTTTAACCCTGAAGCGATTTACACTTTGTAGGAATAAAGTGATATTGTCAGCAGGCAAATAGTCAATAGTCACATTATATGTACAACCAAAAGATATGTAGACTAAAGCAAGATATTGGAATTACAGAGATAGGTACCACATGCAGGTCAACAGTAGAATTTCCATCCTCTTCTTCTCTATCGTCACTTTCTTCCTTGTAATCATTGGGCTTAATGCGAGAGAAAGGTGGACTGTTAATTATTGGTTTCAACACTCAAGCAACCAAAGCTGATTTTTTTGTTCTACTGTACAAGTGCATTAACCCTACACATTTCTTTGACTGAAATATTGTAAATATTTAATGAGATCAGTAATAAGTCTTATAAATTAAAGTCATAAGACCTGCAATCAATATTGAAGAATAAATAGAATTATGTGTTGAGAATATAATTGCATAGTAATTAACTGTGATATGATACATGAACACAAGAAAAGAATAGAAGAATCTAAAAAAACCGGTATAACTAAAAGAATTTGTGCGATAAAACTCAATAACAGGAAATAGTTGATAACTAATCAGAATGTATATTTTTTACATTTTTTTTTATAGTTCTGCTGATCATGTACAAATTGAACTTGAAAAAATTCAACTAAACCCCCTTTTCCTTGGTTATTCCAAAAACAAACGGCAAAAATTTACTTTTTTCACAGCAGGCAAGTGTGAAATAAAAACTTAGGTATACGTTTACACATTAAACATTGAACCTGCCATGCAAATATTAAAAATCTTTTTTTTTCACTCACTTTCCATGCTACAAGACATGCTCCATTTACACTGATAACATACCTTTTCAGCGTGCATGTTTACATCACTAGACATCTTGCCCTCTCCAAAAACTGGCCTGTCTAAATGGAAAACATAGAAAAGATCAGATAATGGAAATAATCGCTGTAATAAAATAAGGAGAGTGCAACGATTCTTTTGTGATATTTAAAATTTTCTAAACATACAGATAAGTGTTTCAGTCAAATTCATTGAGCATTTTAAAAACAGCTTGAAGTAACAACTTTGTAACAATTTAAGAACTCCAATAGAGTTTTCTTTAGAAATATGGCGATAAATAGTTTGTCATCAATTTCACTGCGAATTAAGTGAGTTCATATCGCAAATCAAAGGCAACGTAATAACCGCAACATAAATAGTGATAGAATCACTTCGGCCAAAGGCGTTTGTCAAAGAAGAATCTAACAAATGCTCTTAAATTATTGGATTATAATAGAAATACACTTTGATCAAATACAGATATTATAACGACATTTTTCTGATCTGTCAAATTTTCAAAGAGTATTATTACGTATGACAGTCAACTCAAGTCAGCAGTAAATAAACAGTCCAAAGTCAATGTTTTGTCACTATTTACGAATCCTAAGAGAATCATAAGAGTTTTCCTTAGTAATATAGCTACAAGAATATTTTGTTATCAATTGTATTGCGAATGTAGTACGATTATAGTGCAAAACAGTCACTGGAATTTAACATTGATTATAAAATTTAGGCAAAGAAACCATTGAATAATCAAAAATAACCTTGATATGAATAATGATAGTATCAATTTGGTTAAAACATTTGCCAGAGAAGTGCCTAACAAATTTTTTTAAATCATTGGATCAAAGTAGAAATCCACTTTGATGAAATACAAAAAACATAACGAGGTTTTTTTGATCTGTCAAATTTTCTAAAAGTATTATTACATGCGCCAGTGGAGTACATAGAGAGTTCAAAGTAAATGTTTTGTCACTATTTGAGAAATCTAATGAAGTTTTTCTTGAGTAATATCGCTACAAGTGTATTTTGTTATAAGTTTCATAGCTAATAAAGTGAGGTTATATCGCAAAGCGAAGTCAGTGGAGATTTGACGTTGATTCGAAAATCTAGGCGAGCGGACCGTTGGGTAATCATAGATTAGAGGCAATGTCGCGTTCAAATAGAACATCCTAATAGCCTCGATATAAATAATGATAGAATCATTTCGAACAAGAATCTGACGAGCGCTTTCGAATTATTGGATCGAAGCTCTTACCTGTTTGTTGATACTAGGAAAAGCTCAGCGCGGTTTCTTCCCTGCTGAATATTATGAATAATAAAGAAGAAGAAGAAGCCAATCCGTGATAATAAGAATGTAAACTACGATTAAGCGGTAGAGCGGTTCCTCGTGCTTGGATTTTCTACCAGTCACTGAGAAGTATCATCGTACGAATTTTAGTTGTGCTTGCAAGTCGAACACTTGGGCGACTTGGACAGCAGATGTCGTCGGTGGAAAGAACCTCAAGTCGACGCCAAAAGAGACTCTTTTCCGTAGTGTGTGATTCCGTATGTGTATGTAATTGTGTGTGATACGTACTTATAGGATATCCCGAGTAACAATTTTTGAGTTGTTACGGAAAAGTTATCCGAATGAGTTACGTGTATCCGCCAGAATGTTATCTTCGGATAAAAATGTTTATTTGGGATGGAGCGGCATTTTGAATTGAATTTCTCCGCGATTAGCTAAGTAAGTGGGCGAGGCATAAATTTTAGTGCTTTGCCTTCGTATGAGGACATAGGATTCATTGTATTGGGCGTACAAACGTATAGGCCTCGTAAATATTATTGTATGACGGATATACATTCATCTACTGGTGAAAAATATTTTAATTTAAAGCAGGACTCCCAGAAGAATGATTTGTTAGTTTGACCCAAAACAGAATATTAGAATTTTGTTCATTTAAATAACAAAAATATTTATTTGAGAAAAAAATATATTTCTTAGATTTTAGGAATGAGCCTTATTTATTACAACTAAAATCGTTTGGTTGTGATAAGTCGAGCCAATTTATTCAGACACTAAATATTTAAGTTCAATATTGTTTCAAATCAAATATCTATGATACGTGAATCAAAGATATCGTCAGTACGTATAGATCAGCCGGTAGGTGCGCCATGTTGTGCCGAGAATTTGTGTTAAATTCTAGTAATTGTAACAATTGCATAACGTTCACTCGACTTATGCTGGTTTGTCAACACAGCACGGTCGACTAACCTGATTCCATTGCGGCCAGCCGATGGCAAATCAGAACAAATAAAAAAGCAGCAATTTTCGTGTATTGCAGCCAGCCGCTGCAATTCAACGACAGTCTTCAATCGAACATCAAAGTGACCAGCCGGTCTTGATGCGCCAGACTCGCCCACAAGTAATATAATCGAGCAGAGCTCGATTTTGTATAACACTAAATTGTAATTTGTTTTAATAAATCTTTCAACGTTACGAATTCACTTAAGAGTTTCTCTTTATTGGCAAACGATCCCAATAAATATAATATATGTTAAATCGACCCCCCTGTGGGTATAACAGCCTCGTACGAGAATTCGCATTTAAATAAAAATATATACTCATATCAAATAAAATACTAAGATATTCTGGAATACAACTAAAATATTTGAAGCAAAGCTGAAGGACTCTGGTCGATGGCCTATTGGCAATGCATGCACGGCCAAAAACATAGATATATTATTTAAAAAATAAATGTACAAGGAAAAAAAAACCTGTAAACGTAATGGCCATAAAACTGTTTCACTACGTACTACAAAAAACTAATAGCCTTATGGACGAATGAAAAAATGTATTCATTTCAATTAAATTTTGTTGCGACCCGAATTATCATGTTGCAATATTTAAAACTACGGGAGGGAATAGTTTCAATGATAATTTTATGTTCACACTATTCTTTATGCTCGGAGCATCAAGGATGTATGATAGGTACAGTCCTGCCATAATAGAGTTTTACAGACAATTTCGATCACTTCCCAATGGAATAAGAATCGGAAAAACATAATGCATATAAAACATGCTGAAAAGATAAATTCTGCATACTAGTGATCCCAAAATGTTATTAACAAATTGGTGACAAAAACAACTATTCAACAAATAAACAGTCAACCTAACTTTTTTTTTTATGTAAATGATATGTTAATTTTTTTGAATGCGTATGAATTTTTTCAGATTTTTTTCTTTGTTTTGATTTTTTTTTTTTTTTTCTTTTTAATGCGCAGGATATAACTAATTTTGGATATGCGTTTTGTGAAAAAATCTTGAGTGTAAAAGATGGTTTAATAAAAAAAATCGAAATCAAAATAAAGAACAAAATCTAAAAAAATTCATACGCATTCAAAAAAATGTACACGTCATTTTCATTAGAAAATAAGTTAGGTTGACTGATTGTTTGTTGAACAATTGTTTTTTTTTTCAGAAATTTGTTAATGACATTTTGGAATTATTACTATACAAAATTTATCTTTTCAGCACGTTTAATATCGATTATTTTTTTGCAATTTTTATCGCATCGAGAAGTAATCGAAATTTCCTCTGAAACTCACGATTGGCGGGACTGTACTTATCATACATCCTTAATAACCATTACAGAGCATTCGCCGGCTGTAACAAATGCAGATGCACAATCATTCTTCCAAAACGTCATCAATTGAGCCAACAAAATTGTTAGAAACTTCTTTGGAAAATTGGGACTGATTTGGCTAGCACGCGGCGAGACGATTAAATTACACTTTGTGATTTTGCTCTCAGTCACCCTGAAATTCATTTCAATATGTATTAGACAAATGAATGTTTAACATTTTATTAGACAATCGATACGATTGACATTTTGTTTTCACTACCTACGGGATAAATAGAGTTACGTCATTATTTCAAGTTGTCGTTAAAATGATGTGTTACACCAAAGAATATGGACGTGCATAGAAGTGCAGATCCTATGCTTCGCCTGAAGCTGCGCAAAAACTGGAGTACGCATAAGAAACAACCAAAATACATGGTACTCCAGTTTCTGCGCAGCTTCAGGAGGAGCACAGGATCTGCACTTCTATGGACATCCATATTCTTTGGTTACACTGACTAAATTCCGATGAGTGCGACGAAGACAACGCCATCTGCCGTTGTATAAGAGCGAGAGAGAACGACAAAAGAGGGTAAACACATTACGTTGAACCTGATGAAACTTGCATGGTAGAGCTGAGCCAAACATTCGTCCTCTTCTCACGATTTAGACCCTTGAAAAAGAAGTTGTCTCATTGGTTCTGTCAAGAGCTTAGTTCTCCCTCCAGAAGCTTAGAAGTCCCATAACCCCCACAACGCATTCCTGCTCCAGCTTTTCTGGAGGTGCAGTGCGCACAACCGTTTGTATCGGCGAGTTGAAACGTCAACAAGGTGAAGAAGAGGTGAAGAATAGTTTTGACGGATTTCGTTTCACGAGCCGTTTGTTTTTCTCCGAGACAATATCGCTGCGAGTGCAGTTAACCACAATTTATCAGTTGTGTCCACGGATCTTATCAAGTAAGTAGACACTTCATATACTTTCAATAAGAGCCTTTTTATCAAAATTAAAAAGAAACGCAGAAATCTTCGAATGCATTAGTTAGTTCTATGTTTGTCAACCTTTGTTCGATTTTTTCACGTTGATAAATCAGATGAATTTACTTTTTTATCGTGTTAAATAAGTAGACAATTTATGTGCTTCTGAAAACAGGTGAAAATTATTTTTGTAATTTTCCGTTCGTAACTTTGTAAGTTTGAAAATTAGCATTCATCAAACGAATGAATAAATCAGAAGTAGACTACGATTTTTTTATAAGCTGATAAATCACAAATTAATTGTCTCGAATAAGTTAGTAAGTGGTGCATATTTAGTTTTTCTGTCGAATCTTCAATCGTAAATAATAAATTACACAGGTACCTACAGTAACTACGGTACATGCAAAATTCTCTTAGCTTATCGCTAAGAGCTCGTTCGTCTTAGGTTACATGCCTTGATACGAAGGTTCGTCTTGCTGACATCCTGATAATACAGAGGTCATTTTTTTCCGTTGTGACGTTGTTACTTCGTCCGCGAATTTTTTTGGACCATAAATAGTATCACCTAAATGTAGTGTCTTTATTTTCAAGTAACAGATGACTATTATTCGAAAAAGAATTTAGATAGATACTGCTTGAACAGCGAAGGGAAATACCTCGATGTAAGTTCAGCATTTAAAAATTCGTCTTTATCATCGTTCTTTGTTTTCGGAACAATTTTCATGGATCATAAAAATGTTCATTCACTATGACTCAAGTTTTCGAATAACGTTTGATTAGCAACGCACATATTATTTTAAAATCGACGGTGCAAAAAAAATGTTTTGACTTTCAAATACAGTTTGGCAGAAATTTTCAATAAACTTGCAGAAAATATTTCAGAATGTAAAAATTTTATTTCATCGCGTTTTTTTTTTATATAAAGTTTACTGAACGTACTTAAGTTGTAAGCAACAATGGATTTATTAAATTTCACGAAATCTTTTTTTTTCCTTTCCAACACGTTACACATTTCTATTGATCACGAATTTTGCAAAGCTCTTAGTTACCTTTTACTTTTTCTTACCTCTAAAAGGCAGTATGTTAATCGATTTTAACTTCCTTGTAGAGACAGCTTTGTAAATAAATAAAAAATAATAATGATTAATCAGTTTGCAAAGTTCAGCTTTGCAGCTTCATTTGTCATCAAAGTTTAGAAAAAAACTCTAATAACAAATTATGCCGAAATTGTGTATTTATTATTGCTGGATACAAGTGATTCCATCTATAAAATTTGAGTTCGCTCTCTTATATTTTGCTAATGCAGTAATATCATTTGTCTGAAAGTTAAAATTCTGAGAAATTGGAAACACATTGCAGCTTATGACAAAATTATGTACTAATCATCACTAAATCGTAGCGATTTCTTGTATGAAATTAATGATCATTATCTCATGTTTGGTCGAAGTTAGGGCAAAATGGGAATTTATTGAAAATTTCAGATCTCCATAAAATCCGAAACGCTCGTCCGAATTTGGCGAATTTAATACCAAACGACATTAACAGTACCTGTATGAAGAATTATTCAGCAAAATTCATCATTTTTACGAAAGCTACAGCGCGTGCACGCCCTTTTCTTTTAAACGTTCAAAAAGCTATAAATTCAAACTTCAGCATATGTTATGAAAAAAATTACAATGACCGTAAAAAATAGTGCATCTTCAAAAAAAAAAAAAAAAACTGTCGCGTTGTAGCGCCATGACATTAGTTCTGAGAGGAAAATGTCTCCAGACTTTTTTGTTCCTTTTTTAATTTCCCGATGGCGGATATTTTCGAAAAAAAAAATTCGTGTGAAATTAAGACGATCTGTGCAAATCGAAAACTTTCTCACGCTGCATCTTTTCCGTTTTGACTCGGAGAGAAAAGTTTGTAGGAGACATCTTCTTTCTTTTCTCATTTTGAAGTGGCGGTTATTCGTACTTTTGAAGTGAAAGTGGTTATTTGTGAGTAGTTATTTGGACTTTTGACTTTGTCCACGTTTCCTGACTAAAATATTGATCAAGAGCAAAAATGCCGTGGGACTTTTTTGTAGTCCTCATGATTATCTAGTGGCGGGTTCCGCCGGATTTTTTGTCTCCTACAAACTTTTCTCTCCGAGTTAAAACGGAAAAGATGCAGCGTGACAAAGTTTTCAATTTGCACAGATCGTCTTAATTTTACAGGGCAAAGAAATTTTTTTTTTTGACATTTAAAAACTTTGGACCGCGATATCTTGGCTAGATCACCTCCTAGAGAAAATAACATATCTGCCTTTTCTGTTCCTTTTTCGATTATCTAGTGGCGGGTTCCGCCAGATGTTTTGTCTCCTACAAACTTTTCTCTCCGAGTTAAAACGGAAAAGATGCAGCGTGACAAAGTTTTCAATTTGCACAGATCGTCTTAATTTCACACAAATTTTTTTTTTTTCGGAAATATCCGCCATCGGGGAATTTAAAAAGAAACAAAAAAGTGCTTAGACACTTTCCTCTCAGAACTAGTGTCACGGCGCTACAACGTGACAAACATTTTTTTTGAAGATGCAGACATTTTTATGGTCATAAATTACATCATGTGATTGGATGGACTGCTGCTTGACTTGTGTACCGAACTTTAGCTCAATAAATTGAACGGTTCCTGAGTGACAGGTGATTTACATTTCGAAGCCACACACACGCCCGCACGCACACGCGCACGCGCGTACATTTTTTTTGAAAGAACTTTTCTCGATGTTTTGGGGCATCCTGAGTGTCCTGACATGAGAATTTCGAAAAAATAGCATAAAAAGAAAGCTTCCTCTATGAGGAAGCTATAACTAAAAATCGTACAAACATCGCTTTGTTTGAATTTCTTATGGTCAAAGTTAACTGAAGTAGCTTACCAATAATTCACAACTTCTTAAATTTCTTCTCAATCATTTTATAACAAGAATCCTTATGATACCGCAGGAAATATGCTATCCGGAAAAGGTCGAAACAGCGGCAAGAAAAGGGACTCAAGTTTCTCGGATGGAGATCATTGGATGATGGAAAACGGAGTAAAGACCCTAATCCCAGAAACTTCAATTCCAACGATCGCGCTTCAGGTTCCCGAGCTGAAAAAAACAACGAGTTACTGGCAGATCGGAACAGCATCGTTGAGTCGCGTAAAAATTAACAACCTCCGGTCAGACGCACTGATTTGTACCGATCAAGCGACAACGATAACCGGAATGTTCTCCGAGGGTTACGCACCGATTGACACACTTGGAACCACGATAATTCATATCTGCGACATCCCCGTTGAGGTTCACGTAACGCGATCAGAAAAGACTGCGCCAATCGTCGCCGACGGAATCCTCGGTTACGATTTTATGTCTGATCACGTTAAAACGCTTCTCTTGAGCAAAGATAAAACTCAGGTTCAACTTACAAAGTTCAGAGATCTCATAGAGGCGCCACACGTACAACATCTCATTCCCGATTATTTAGTCCGTTTGCGCCGGAAATTAATCGAAAATTCAGTGAGTCGCGAAAGAGGAATGTGGTCGATAGTTTCAAAGGAACTCCAGCAGCTCCGAGGTTTTCTTCCTCAGCAAGTAGCAGAAGACGAGCGTTTGCCGGTTATCGAAACCCTTGATGAATACGTCGACCGTTTTTATCTTCCTGGCGATAAATTAAACGTCACTCCGCTATTACAATACTCCATAAAAATGAAGGAACCTGAAGTCGTCTTCAAAGAGCAGCCCAAGCTTTCGAACGAGCATTGGAACGACATTGAGCGTCAGATAGACAATCTTCTGAACCAGGAGATAATCAGAGTCTCGAAATCTCCTTACAATTCGCCGGTTAGGCTCATAGAAAAAAAGCCTAATTCCAAGGGAAACGTTAACTTCCGTCTTGCTGTCGATTTTCGCGAGCTTAATAATCGTTCTCAGGGCGACGCATTTCCCATTCCGGACATAATCGATCTCATCGATCGATTACATGGCGCCAAATACTTCACAGTCTTGGATCTCGCTTCAGCGTCTTATCAAATCGCTATGGATCCGAAAGACTGCAGCAAAACTGCCTTCACAACTAGAAGCGGTCGTTACGAATTTCTGCGTATGCCTGGGGGAATAAAAAATGCCCCGCAGAATCTCCAGCGACTTATGCACGAAGTACTCGATGGCATGATTTGCCCTAGTGTGGCTTTTGTTTGTTACGACGATATATTAATTCACTCTGCGACGCTTGCTGAGCATGAGATTAGAGTGCGAAAAGTACTAGCGCGTCTTAGAGACGCAGGGCTTAAGCTCCAGCCGGACAAGTGTCAGCTATTCTGCAAGAATGTCAAGTATTTGGGCTACAGAATCACTGATGAGGGTCTGCGTCCGGATCCGGTTAAAATAAATAGGCTGAAAAGTCACCCGCTGCCTGATACCGCTCATAGTTTGAGCAGTTATTTGGGACTTTTCAGCTCCTTCAAAAGATTCATTCCGAATTATGCGTCGAGAGCGAAAGAAATGTCAAACCTGCTGAAATGCAACGGAAAGTTGCAGTGGACTAGAGATGCGAGAGCGAGTTTCAACGATTTGAAAGAAGCACTTTCGAAGGACTGGCTCCTTCAATATCCTGACTGGGATCGGGAATTTATCCTCGAGACTCGCTCCTCGCAATACGGAATCAGCGCTGCGCTTATGCAGAAGAAATCAGACAACTCCAAACCGATGCCGATCGCTTATGCTTCGCGATGCTACACTGCAGCCGAAGCTAAAGAGGATTTATATAATCAGGAACGACTGGCTGCGATCTATGGAATGGAAACTTGGTACTGGTACTTCAGCGATTTGGATGGGAAAAAGTTTACCCTGAAGACACCGCAACCTAAAGCTTTCGAGTGGTTTTTCCAACGAAAGTGGCACAACGACGATATGCTCGTGCGATTTGAGCTCGTCTACAGCGGCAAGGATTTTAATATTCAGCGTTCGGCTACTGTTAAGTAGATATCGAACTGAATAACTGGCTGTTTGCGTTCTTACAGTATTATGTCGCATTTCGTACCACGTACTTTTTATGAAGATTTTCAATGTTACGAGAAATCTCACATGCGTAGTAGGAATTTCGTCAACCGAAACTTTGTTTCCGGTTATGCGTTTTTAACCGAGTCTTGCACTAAACTCTCATTCTCATCACCGAATTCGCCGCGTGCTTTCAGACTGAAAATACACCGTGAATTCAATGATGAGATCAAGAGGGGAATGAAAAGACGCAGTCGAATTCACATAACCAGAAACAAAGATTTGGCATAGCTACGTTTCAAAATGTAGTCAATGATCGTCCGCTACGCTAACGAGAAGCAAAAAAAATCAAATATTTTAATAGACAGTGTTGTATGATGTGTTACATCATGATATATTTATAATAAAAATGTTAATGCTTATACAAGGTGCCTTTGAAAATTTATTTGATACAATTTCGCAGGAATGTTGAAAAAAGAGTTGAATGTTTATACGTTGGAACCATTTTTTTCGGTCAATGATCAAAGCAAGAAATGATCAATAAATTGATTATGACATTTACGATTACGAGAAATAATTACGGGAAATTGAAAATCAGCCGCCCTTATTAATATGTGTGCAATTTTGTTATTGTTTTGTTAAAAACGATTGTTAAAATTGTTAATGAGTGAATAAAAAATTGGTTAACTCTGTTGACTGTCGTGCGATTAAACTGACAAACTTTAAAAATGGATGTAAATATTAACAACACACTAGGAAGATTGCCTTGATGGCAAATTTCATTATGGAATTAACAAATTGATGAAATGAGTATCAAAAATTAATATTCAGTCTGCCTGAAGAATCTAAGGGTAATTTTATACATAACTTTGTTATTGTATTCATCAAGATGACTCGCAAAATTGTTCATGGTTTTACTGATTTTGGAATACAAAAGTTGTCCAACTTCTTATCTTTTTTTTAAAATTGGAATATTTCTTCCGCATGTCTTATTCAGGCTTTTACGTAACCTATCTCCCCTTTCCCCGTTTCTACATAGAAAAATTTGATAACTGTTCCTCTTTCGTTTCTAAATTTTTGAATAATTTTTTATAGAAAAAAGTAGAAGCGAACCCGGTCCACTTTGGTTTTAGGCTCAAACATTTTGTTATTACATGCAGAATTTTTATGAATTTTTTTCAGATTTTTAAATTTGGGCTAAAATATGTTACCTTTGAAAAATCGCAAAAAAATCGAAATAAAAAAAATCTGAAAAAAATTTCCAGTACTTTTTGAAGTTGGTCCAATGATATAAAAAATTTTCGACCAAATCTGAGAGGTCGAGGGTCCGACCCAGATCGAAACGGTATGTAATGACCCATAAGCTTTGCTATAAAAAAAATTAACGTTTAACGAATAAATCTATAAAACAGGATTTGTTGAGCTACAAGTTGCTCAGTACAGATTTCGGCGCTTCACAATCGCGCCATTTCGAGGTGGGAAAAATTTGACCGAAGCCACACACCGACCGCGCATCCACTGCTGTCGATTTCCAACTTCTTATCTAACATGACTCAAAACATTTCAGAGGAATAAGTTTGTTAAAAAAAAAGAAACTGTCAGTATTACAATTTCGTTGTGCGGAAGCTCATACATATAAGCCATTCAGTAGGTCTGTTGACTTGTGTCTGCGTCAGAAAGGCGGGAAAAGTCACGTGGTCAACCGGCATGATTGGCCGTAACCTGTCAAACACTTGTATTATTTATTTACAGACTGTCGTGCGACTAAACGGACTTAATTTAATAAAAAGTTGTAAAGATTAATAAGCAAGAAAGATTTAATTAATGGCAGAATGGAGGACGATTGCGAGTTAGTATTTCATTCCGAGAAAAATTCCACCCATTTTGTTTGTCACAATGTAAAGAGATACCTTAACAAAATTTCACCTTTAGATATGTGAGAAGTCAAGAAGAAGTGAACGAAGCTATTAAATTAGCTAACATTGAAGAATCGGAGTTGAAAAAAGTAAGCCAAGTGTTACTTCCACCTCTAGTGAACAATGTTGGATCCTACAGGTTGATGGAACTTGATGATAATCTGTTAGAAGTTTTAAATGAAGGAAGTTGGTAAGGATTTTGAAAAAAAATGAATGCATGTATTTTTTAAAAATGGAATAGCAATTAACTTTGTATATTTAAACAGTCTTTCGTTCAGAGGCAAAAAAAATATATCTGCTGTCTTCTGCACAAAAAATCACACCTATGAAATCAAAGAGGCTGAGACCTCAAATACCCTACTTTTGATTCCGAACTTGAAGATGGGAAAGGATATTATCGGTGTGTGCGAAGATCCTGAAGACAGGATTATAGAAGCAACAAATATTATAGGAGAGTTTCATACTTATTACGAGGTAAGCTTAGCAGCGCTTAAGTAGCAAAACGAATAGAGTGGATTCTACAAGTTTTAACAGGATTTGGTCTTTTATCGAATGACTAAGAATTTTTTGACTGACATGACAATGAGTGGGTTATTAGTTTTTGTTGTAGATGCTCTTGACAAACACAAATAATGTATTTTACAAAATTTGGAAGAGTTGATGATGTAATAACGATATCGTATATCAGCGCTGAATTCTTTTGGAATAAAAATAAGAGAAAACATAATCGAAAACTGGGGCTTCATAATAATATATCAGTGGTAGTGTCGATGCTTGGGATAAATGTGTTTTTTGTTTAGTTATGATGGTGAAGTTTGATCATTGGGATATAACAAAATAATTGTTGAAACATCCTGATGACTTCCAATGATAATAAAAGGTAGAAATAAAACTGACATTGATGACTAGTATTCGAAAAAAATGTCACCTTATATCATTGCCCTCCTCGCAGGATGCTAATCTTGGTTTTCATTATTTATTCGATTATGTCATTGCATGCCAATGATGCGAACTTCAATGGCATGTTGTTTAGTTACAAGAGTACAAGTTGATTATGAGACTAAATCATTTTTGGAAAAATATAGAAATTATTGGAAATTGAGATTCTATATTGCATGCCAATGATGCGAAGTTCAATAGAATGTTTAGTTACAAGAGACAAGAGTACAAGTTGATTATTAGACTGGATCATTTTTGGAAAAATACAGGAGACATAACTGGAAATTGGGTTTCTAAATGATAAGTAATTTGTAATAATAATCATGGAAACAATTGCATTTTTTCCAGTTAAAAGAGTGCAAGCCAAAATTAGGAGAGCTCATAACTTTATTAGAGCCCTCATCCTTCAAAGGACTTGAGTATGAGAAGAATGTAGACCCTGATACTTTGTATGATTGGGAAAGACTTCAGAGTCATATTCAAGCTAGTGAGGGTGAATTGAGAGAAGCTCTTGATACTTATCTGATAGTTAATATCAAAGGTACATCCGAATTTTATCTCTCTAGTCATTTGAACACTTAAATTCAAACAAGCGTCAAGGTAATTCACTGATGAATGCGTTTTTTATACTCAGGACATTATCGACTGATTTCATTCGAATTCGAGGCACGAGCTCTGACGATGATGTTGGATTTCTTGGACGAAAATTCCTGGGAACTGGACGAAGTTGACAGAGACGCGACGTGCGAGGCCCTGAAAGATTTCATACCATACGAAGTCTTCGATTTCATTTTTAACAAATACACAGAACTCAGTGACAAGACATCGAAAAGCGGCACTCCTCTTTACAGGTATTTTGTCCAGTATTTCTATCATTCTTGGCGAGTTATTTGCAAAAATCTGCATTTTTCTTTCAGGTTCCATGAAGAAAAGACTTGCAGAGTTCTCGCTCAAATATTGTTAGCAGCTTCACCCGTTACGGGATATAAAATTTTTATGGAAGCCTGGAAAGTCGGAGGACCTGATAGTGAGATTAGTTACTTAAAAAAATTGACGAACTAAAAATCGAATCGAAATTTTAACCTAATTTAACATTTCGCAGAATTAATACCAAAAGAAAAATACTTGAGTGGACTCGCTTTGATTAAGTGGAACAATCAGAAAATGATGAAAGAAGTTATATCGTATCCTGAGTCAAATCTCCCGGATAACATTATTCAGAGACTGAATGAGCTGTTCAAAGTCAAAGACAAATGGACTATCGACGAAATAACGCCGTATATTGCGTGAGTATTTTTTTCGCTCGCTTTTTACCTTTTTTTCGCACGGCTTGTTATATTCCTTAATTGCAGGAAATGTGCTACACGAACTGCGGACGTCAACGCCTTGTTAACAAAATATGCGAGACCTTCGACGGTCAACGGCGTTAAATACTACAGTTCGAAGCATGGAAAGTAAGTTTCGCGTCGAGTGCGAATGACTTTGGAAATAAAAATGGTACAAATGTTTGAGCTGTAGTGATAAAATAAAGGATTTCTACTTTTTATCGATTGGCTATGAGGACATTTTATTTCCTTATTAGGAATCGTCCGATCAACCATATTTTCTCCGTCAGGCGAGCAAATATAGTTTAATTTACTCGTACAAATATTTTTTATTCATTTTAGCCAAAATAAGCAACGAAAGTATAATTTAAAAAAATTGTTGGGTTTACGGGAAATTTCTAATTACATCAAGTTCTTCGTTTTCTACGTCAAATTCTACTCACAATTGGACTGATTAACAATGACTACGGATTCGTGAATGCTTGGAAAATAGAAGCATCTGATACTAAGGTGATTTCGGATAAGGGAAGTTTTATTGGATATAGCTTTCTCCTACATAACATGATATTTTTTTCTGTCTTAAGAAGGCGACCAAAAAACCGTTTAAATGGCATAATTCTAATGAAGTGGATGATTGTAACAAAAATGAAAAAGGTCTTGTCTCTCCTCGAGTCACATATTCCTAAAAACAACAGAGTCTAAAATAAAAAAACTAATAAACGATCGACTAAATCACATTGTACAGACTGCAAGCCATTTCGTCTAGTCTTTCTATGCAGACTATTGCGCAAACATACATAACATCTGCATTTTTTCCACGGGATTTAGTATACGAGCCACAGACGCCGACCGTTTGTTCATAAAATATTATGCGAGGCCTTCGATGATAAACTTAAATTATTTCTTTCTCGTTCATAGCACGAAAAAGAATTCTCGACTTATATCATGTGACACGTTTTCAAAAACTGTAATCGGCAGAATCTACTTTACACAGATCTAGTTGATATTTTAGACGGAAAAAAAATCGCCGGAGCCAAATTTCAATTTCTCTAAAATATTAATCACTTTTAAATTCGATTACAATTTCTGTTAACGATGATTGTTAGTAGTCATACTACCTTCAATGTTAGCGTTTCTGAACAGAGTTGTAAAGCTCATTTTATGACATAACCATTTATAGTAAAATTATTCCCATCATTATCATTTAATTATAATAACTCGCAGTATTTATAGAAAAAATTCTTGAACTTTTGTATAAGTGTAAATTAAATTCTGGGAAAATATATTCTTTCATTCTTTTTTTTATGGTTAAAATATAAATTCCCATTTTTCTAAGTAAATTTCCGCGAAAAATTATGAAAATTTTGTGATCTTTGTCACGTTCAAAGGATGTGAACATTCTTTTATAAAATCCGTAATCAACTGTTGCCAAATGATAACTATAAGATTAATTCTACGATAAATGTTTATGTAATAACGTAATGGATGTTTACAACCCATATTTGAAATTCTATCTGTGGATAGTCCAGATTTTATGATTTGCAATGTTGAAATTTTTAGTACATATTCACTGTCGTCTGTTAGTTATTCTGAATCCGAATGAATTTCTAGTTTACTAAATATCTATGATATAATAATGAGTAGCAAATGCGCTCTCGAAGCTTCTTCAATCCTCGTTATTGAAAGATCCACCGAATATTCATGAGGCGACAAAATAGTCTTTAAGTTTTCGTAGGAACTATAGTGTGTCTGATGAAAAGTTGAGTCATAAGTCGTGGTGTATAAACGTGCGAAAATCTTAAAATATCTTGTCGACCGTACAAGAAGCGGGCGAATATTTCGAGCGGTTAATTACAGATACTCGTGGTGAACGCTGTTATGATTCGTGAGTCTATTAGCTACATGATTATTAATGTGCGATGCGATGTGGTCACAGAATTTTGTTGAGTCCCCGTTGCGTGCAATCCGCCGATCCGTAGAATCGTTCTCTTAATCTGATCTCGTGTAAATTGTCTCCTTTTTTTTATAACGAGACTAAGAGCGAGCTTATCCGTTAAGATTATTGGTATTTGGTGCCAAGGTAATATTTTTTAGCTCTGTATTTCGCGGTAATTATAGTTTAGAATTTATCAGGGCGAATTAAATTGCCAGGCAGTATAGCTCGAGTGAGAAATATATTCGCACTCGAGCATACATTGTTTATTGAACAACATAAATTAATTATACAGAGATTCGCGCAACCCCATTGCCAATTATTTAATGATCAATGAGAAGGGGCACATTTAATTATGACATCTATAACTCGTTACAACAGTAAAAAGAATCGAATAAAAATGTTCTCGATAATCCGACTTTAATAAATTTACACAACATCTAGTAATCAAATTTTCCTTCTTCATCCTTTTTTCGAAATTTCAACAATTCGCGTCATCTGATTTCGCAGAATAATTTACCGTCGTTAAAATATCATTCAACGAGGCTGAGAAATCGTGCGCGTTGAATAATCGGCGTCGCACAGCCGCAAAACGGATGCGTTTTACGTTTCCGCCGAGGATTTACTGTGCCCTCGTTAACCGAGATATCCGATGCAGATATATCTTTTTTAAATATCGTATTATTATCATGATAATATATATATTTTATTATATATATATTTATAATATATGTATCATAAACTGGCTGCAGGGTGAGGCAAAGAGACTGGCTGACCCTCTCGCGCTGTTGTCTATAAAAATTTATAAATTTGCAACAGTTTGTTTCTATCCTTTTATCTTATAAATCTGTAAAGCCTTCTAGGAATTTAAATTGAGGGTGCTTGAAAGCTGCGTGATCTCTAATGTTTGTTCTTTCGTTATTTCCTATTCTGCAGCATGATAAATGCGTAAGTCGATGATAATTGAGCAGTTCACATGCGTCACCCCGCTTGCGCGGTTTTCTCGTACAATAACAAATATTGACAGTAATCCTAAAGCTTTGGAGTTGTCATTTCAATATCGCTACATTGTGTGTGTTTCTTGTTGTTTTTTTTTTTCAAACTTACCTTTGCAATATAGATATTCGAGCGCTACAACTAGTAAATACTGTACCTACTTATAAGTACGCAGTCGGACAATTGTTATCTCTGTAATTAAAACCATTACAAAAACGCTACAAAGCACAACAATTACAAACTCCTTTTTTTCTTCTTCTTTTTTTTTCTTTAAATATAAAAATTGCTGTATGAGGGTCTTTTTTTGCACGGGTAACTCAGTGGTCGTCGTTTATTTACATACAAACTAAAAGATGCCCTGTATATTCTTATCTGGAATTGTCGAACGTATGCGCTTTAAATACTATTGATACTGATTATCACGTAATTAATGAAATGGCGGCATTGGCTAAAACATGTCGCATGTCGCTGCTTCTGCTTAATAATGCTTTAACCGTTTCACGGAGATGCGAGACATCGTGTTTGTTAGCTGTCGTTCGGCGTTGTCTCGTTGTTGCTCGTATTACTGTTTGAAAATACCGGCGGCTGACTTATTTCCGCGCTTATTAATTGATTCGGATGCATAACAGGAGCAGACGTTTGGACGAGACTACACGTCACGGGAACCATCGGCGGTAGACTCACTGGATTACGCGAGGAACTCGCATTCGGTAACGCTGCTATCGATGGCCTTCTTCTTTCCAAACTGTTTGTTGCCATTTGCTTACGCGCCGTTGAATTTCTCTCCAGGCTGTTAGTTACCATGTGATGTCGTCGCTCTAGACTCGACACCGCATTCATTTCCGACTGACTACCCTGAATTCATATGTAAAACTATGTACAGTTTACGATCGTTCAGAAATCATTTTCTTCACGAACTTTGGCAGAGTTGTAATCGGGTAATTACTTTCGGGAAAATTGTGCATTTCATAAATAATCAAATTTTATTTGAATATATAATGGATATAAATAATAAGAAACAATATTTTCACCTATATTTTGTCATTCGTTGTCTCAACGCACAAGTTACGGTTTCTGTAATGAAATTAAAAAGCGCCAACAGTTAACAAAATATTCGGCGGTTTCTCGAAGATTCGCAAGTTTTCATTGTTTATCGCAAAGAGACTTTTGTTTTTGAAAGATATCATAGCCCATATTGTTTTTTAAGCGGGAATGTGCAAAATTGGGAATTTGTAGAATTTAATGTTCGCTCGAGCGCTTTAAATATTAATTTTTTGGTAATATACTGATAGGTGTTTCTTACTAATTTGAGGTCTTTTGATTTTTTTCCTGCGTCTT
This sequence comes from Tromatobia lineatoria, assembly GCA_949699805.1. Taxonomy (NCBI): domain Eukaryota; kingdom Metazoa; phylum Arthropoda; class Insecta; order Hymenoptera; family Ichneumonidae; genus Tromatobia; species Tromatobia lineatoria. The sequence continues at coordinate 17,007,556 of OX453038.1, forward strand.
ATTTTCTACTTAAAAACAAAACACACTCTTTCGCATACAAAAAAAAAGTGATGTTTTAAAATAAGTGTTTGAAGAATGTCCTTTTCAAGGTTTTTAATCGTACGTTTTTACATTTTCTTACTTATGTGGTAAGGTACTCTAAAATAAAAAAAATCGATATTAAATAATACATAAAATAAATTAAAAAAAGGGATGGTTACAACTCTGCTCTTTGGTCTACGAATGATTTACCTGTAGCGCTCGATCGACCGACTGACCAAGTCGATGCAGTAAATCTCCACTCTGGCTTTGCCTGAAAGGCGTTTCCGATCGCTCGCTCGACTGACTACGTCTAAGTAGCAATTGCTCGCCCGATTGACTCGAGCGGATTCGATTCTCCGGCGTAGATTGTCGCGTGTTGCACACACTGTCGTTGTGTTGTTTCTCGCAAATTTGATTGTTCACGTGAGGATATCGTATGCGAATGGAATCAATTACGTCCAATAGATTTTTAGCATCCATCGCCAGAATATGAGCCGCCGACAGCATTCCTCTGTAAATTCATTACTAAGTTAGTACAAAAGACTTTTAAAAAATATGTATTGCTATCAAAAGTCAGATGTCGATTTTTTTCTGGATTGCAATACTTTTTAGATAGAGTCAAATTATTGTTTCTGGCCATAAACTTTATCGATTTGTGGCCATACTTATTGCATCTAAATGACTGTGATCGACACAAATGGTGCAAAGGGTTTTGAATATAATTTATTGAAAATTTAGGTATCTTAAGCATTGGATATTTAATATGAATTTTGCTTTGATTCGCGTTGAATAATCTTATTTCGGCATTTGGATAGGCCGAAGATATAATTAATTGTACACTGTTAAAAAAAAATTTGGTTAAATTACTACACAGTGCAGAAGCTTGTTGACAGAAACGGGCATAGAAAATTTACTACACGAAGATAACGTAAAATTGATGTACAATTCTTCTAAATTCGTTACGGATTCGTATTAATCGATGTATAGTCTGCTAAATTCGTTACAGAAAACGTATCAATTAATGGGCAGTATAATAAATACGCCATACGAGTCGTGTTTTTAATATGATTTAACTTTGATTTTCAACCCTCTCATCCGCTGCCGAATATATTTAAGGTCAGATCACTACACATGTGCTCTTTTACATAAACAGGTATAGAAATGTAACGACAACGAGTGTAACGTAAAATTGATGTACAATTATACCAAATTCGTTAATAAAGTCATGTTTTTGATGAAAGTTAATTTCAATTTCACCACGCTGACATTGAATTTCTATTTTCTTTCCGATATTTAATTGCACTTTCTACACGGATTTAGTAAAAATAAATTTTACGGGTTTAATATAAATTACTATACAGTACATGAACTATAGTTTACATTCGTTGTGTGGCCACAAATGGTATGTCTACTCTACTTCGTATGTGATGAGAAAGTACAAATGCTAGAGAATAATTGACGTGACGATTTACGAATTGATTCTCACTTTCTGTATTCAGCATCGAGTGTCGTTGAACTGTAGCTCTGCGCTAGTTTCATAGCTGATACGAGCTCCGCCATATCTTTGCTAAGAACCTTGTGAGCCATTTCGACCTCGCGGTGAGCGCTCGCCGGTAAAATTTCAACGAGAGCATCGACCGATGAAAGCAGAGCTCTCAACTCAATCCCGACTCTTCTCACCAATTCCAGGTACTGGTCGGCTTTGCTCTGTTGAACTCCTGCAATCATTCGAGTATTGATCATTCGAGGTTACAGTTTATAGCCTCAGCAGTGAGATAAATGGCCGTACAAAAAGATACGTGACTTTTAGATTGCATTGCTAATTATTGTAAGGCACAGAAATAAATAAAAAATTCAAAGGTTTTAGACGAAATTTTTTTCTGTCGTACGTGAAGGTAAGTTACAAAAATGTGTACATCCCTTTAAGGTAAATTTAGAAGATTGAATACATCTTTCAAGGTAAGTTACAAAAATTCTCTTGATTATTAGTCACGACGAAAAACTTGATGAAAAGCTTCATTTTTTTTCAATAATAGTTTATATGAAAGAAATATTCTCCAACCATGTTTTACATTGGAATGCGAAATTATTTTTGAAATTATAATACAATGTGAAACAATTAATTATAGACTATAATTTCATACACGCTTTGTTGAAGATTTGGAAAAAGAAAAACACGTTTTTTTCTCTAAAAATCCCAAGTCGCGCCGCGTTGAAAAAAAGGTTCTTGAATATTCGATATCTCCCCAATAAAAATAGTGGCCAAGTTATATTCAGAAAAATCCCCACTTCTATCTTTCACACATCTATATCGTTTTTCATTCACGACAAAAATTCTCAGATGCCTCTATAATGAAATTTTTCTATTCGTCACATTTCTCCAGAAATGGTCGATTAAAATTCCGGAAACAAAGTAGCTTGTGAACATAGCTGTTGCTACAATGTAGCATATATAATACATTAATGATGGTTAAGCGGTACATTTTTGTGATGTAAAGCTAAAACTTGAATCGAAAGCTAAACATTAATAAGTAATACGTACTCTGAGATAGAGACATAACCGCCCGTACAACGCTAGTAGTACAGTCATAGACTTTATCGTTGGTTCTATCCAAGTCCGCCGTAGGAGTCGGTTCCATTTTCTGTGAACACAGAACATTGCAAACCATATAGAATATTCTAATTGTTTAGTAAATCGCGATTGCAATTCGCACGAATGATTTACCTTTACGACTATAACTTTGTCGGAGCCTTTGTCAGATCCAAACGAACTGGTATTGGCACTGTGCGGTTCGTGACTCGGCGATTGAGTCATTGAGCGAGGAATCGGTGGACTTGCACTCTCATCACCGCTCGTAGCGATGGACAAGCGCTTCTGAGAGGAATCGCATAATTATATAAAACGAAATTGAGTCATGAAGACAGAATATAAATCTTACGTACCTCTTCCCTAGCGAGCCATCGACTGTCTTCCTCTGATTGTCGTTGTTGTTCGAACAATCTCTGCTCCAACAGCTTTTGTTCGTCATCCGCATTGGAAGCCAAATTTTCAGACATGCTCTCGAAGATTTGTGACTGCGCGTGTCTCTGGAACTTTTCGCGCGCAACTTCATTAATACAACAGCAACAAAAAAACCGACTATTTCAAAAATATCTTTACAAATTAAATAAGATTCGTAATTAAATAAAAACTATTGATTAAATATTTTATGTGTGTGCCTATGTACACAAAATAAACATTAACCTTTTGGGATAGGGTTTATAATAAATACGTGGAAGATACAAAAGATTAAAGAGATGCATAATTCAAAATAATAGTGGCACAAAAACGTACGTCGTGCATGCAAAAAAAAAGAAAAAAAAAAAATCTCAAAAATACCAGAAGAAAAATCCGAGCGATGCATCGTGACATTCATTCTCCATGCGCAAACCAGCCTACGTGTAAGATTTGCGAAACGCAAACGCATTAATCTCCGCATAACATATGAATTGAATTCAAATTGTGCGTAATCATTCGCGTCTCCCTTAAAGCGTGCTTGGGTCCTTTTATTTACGGACGAAAAGTAAAATCGGTGCCTCCGATCTACATACTCAACCACAAAGAGCCAATAAATAAATAAATATAATAATAATTGTGATAAATTGTTGCGTCTTTGGTTGTAATGGATGCGATTGTAATTCCTAGGAGGTTTCATTGGTGGTCAAACCTGATCTTGCTGGGCGTCCTCCATCATGGAGCCGCTCGACGACATCGTGCTGTCACTAACAGCTGATGATACGAGCGATCCGGACATCGTGCAATCAGCAGAGCTCGTAAGTTGATGCTCTTCATTTTTGCTCTGTTGAACGTTAGTTATTCTCGCAACTCCAGTTGCCATTTGCGGTCCGCATTGTTTGACAAGTGCAGCATTGGTAGCATGAACATTTTGATGTTGTCCATAGTTAGCGCTGCTTAAGCATTGCTGCGAATCGACGACGTTAATGTGACCAGCTTGACCGTAATTTCCATACTGCTGTTCCATTTCATTATGTTGCACAAAGTTCTCAGGTACCTGACCAACGTACTGTTGCTGATTGGCTTGTTGCTGCGGGGAAGCGCCGGAAACTGCGTATTGCGGATAAATAACACGACCGTGCATCATTCCCAAAGAGGAAATATTCTCGACGCTGTGCTGCGGCGATTGGCCGACCATGGGATAATTATGATGATGCTCGAAGCTCTGCTGTATTTTCTGGGCTTGAACGACCGTAGCCGGCATTGCGTGAACGGTGTAAATGGGATTAGGATCATTAATCTGAGCATGATGAGCCACATATTGTGTCGACGTCATAACGCACTGCGGCTGATTGGCGTTTTGTTTTTGCGAATTTGGCATAAGTTGAGCCCGAGTAACGTACATTGGTTGGCCAGGATGTCCGACGTTCGAGTATATTTGTTGGTGCTGATAATTTTGGACGTAAATTGGTTGCGGCTGTTGTTGTTGATGTTGTTGGTGCGCGTGCTGCTGTTGAAACGCTTGTCCAGGCGTAGGACTGTGGACGACGGTGCTCCTAGCGTTTTGCATGTGGGAAACCGTCGGCGGAGTGGCAGCTTTTATTTCCGCGCAATTCTGACTCTGCGCTGTTTGCGCTCGAAACTTAAGAACAGGACCGTACAAGCATTCAACCCCAGACGTCGGAACGATTGTGCTGACCGAACTGACGCCCCCGCCACCGCTACAATAATTACTCTGACACGATGAGGACGACGCCTGTGATACAATGCCATGAGGAGCGGAAGACGCAGCGATTCCGCTCGAAGCTACGATATTTGCTTGTGACGCGGTGCTACAATTACTTACAAAGCCCGATAACGATACCGGATTCTGAACATGCGTGCTAATCCCGAAGTGACCAGAATGCGGGGGTGTTTGGGACATCATAACGTTGCCCAAGCTGCTCGGACCAAAGTTACCGGGATTTTCGCAATAATTTCCACCGATACTCGCAGCCTGAGCGAAATTTCCCATTATTGCCGAACTTTGAGTGAAATTAGCGACCGGACCGTAAATCTCACCGCACGCACTGGTTGTCGCCGGAGTGGAACTCGAAGATGCCGTGTATTTTTGCACTGGCGTATACAAGTCACCCGTTATACTACCAACCACCTTCGAACTGACGGAATACAAATTTTGCATCTCTTTAATCTTTCGTGATTTACGGCACGAGGCGGGAGACTGTGTTTGGACTGGGTCCGAGAGATTTAGGCTGGACATCATGGGAGATACTGTGTCGGAGGAATCTATCGAATCCAAATTAGCCTCGGACTTGGTCGAGTCACCGCCAGCCGACTGTGCGTCGTTGTACTGGCTCGGCTCCGACGACACGGAAGTGGAATCGAAAAAGGGCAAGTCCGAAACTACTGCTGTAGTCAGGACCTTGTCCTCCTCTTGGAACTGTACCGCTAGGGTGTTGAAGGGCGAGGCAGGCGTCGTATAAACTGAGGGACATACCCCCCGAGCTTGATTATCCTTCAGAAGCTGCGCTAGAACCTCCGGACTTTGAGCTACGATGTACGTCGATACTGGAGCTACTGTATTGCCTGGCTGAGGCTGATCTCCTGCGTTCTGAGGCTGACGCGAAGGCTTCGGCGGTGGCACCTCGTCAGCTCCTGTGAATTTCAAGGGTTTCAGTTCGATTCCACGAGTATTTGCACGTGGATTGTCATCACTTTGGTCAACTAGTATTTTTGAGTCTACTGAATAATGTGACGAACTATTTTATGGATAAATATTTTCACTTGGAATTGTGGATAAAGTGCTTGACTTGCAATTGTGTATGAATAGTTTGGCTCCGAATTGTGGATAAATAGTTTCACTTGAAATTGTGGATAAATTGTTTAACTTGAAATTGTGGATAAATTGTTTAACTTGAAATCATCGGATAAATTTTTTATCTTGAAATTATGGATAATTTGTTTGACCTGGGTTCATAGGTAAATAGTTAAATTTGCAATTATGGATAACTAGTTTGAGTTAAAATTAGGCATAAATGGTTTGACTTAACATTGTCGATAAAAGATTAAAAATATGGAAAAAGATTTTAATTTAAGAATATGAATAAATAGTTTGACTTAAAAACATGGATTAAGAGTTTGACTTGACACTGTGGATAAATAGTTTGAGTAAATAATGATGGATTATCAAGCCTCAAGTTTAACCACGTGATTAGGATATTATTGCAAACTTTTAAAGATAATTGAAATGTACTTAAATTTGCATCGAATGGACGTTTGTTTTAACGAGGCATTATCGCTACTGTAACTTTTTTAATCTGCTAAGGAGTAGAATTATAAGTAAATTGATGTCAGTAGAAAGGAGGTATAGATAAAAAAAGAAAGAAGCGTGTAACGCGGACTAATTAGGGTAATAAGAAGATTAGGACGTTTATTACGATTAAAAATGATAAGTTATGCTTTTAAATAATTAGAAGTGTTTTCGTCAGTTACCGGCAAAGTGAACGCGGTGAATCCGTTTATGTTCTTTAAAAAGCGTTATTTGGTTGTAATAAGGGAAATGACTCTAGAAGTTTGAGAAATTATATGTGGTAATGAATAATTTCGTTGTATTATCATCCACCGTGAAAGGATACGTCCTCTTAACATGTATAATTATTGCAGGAGCGTACAAGTTTTATTATTTGTATAGTATTGAATGATTATTATTTTTTTAATGATTTAAATATATGTCCATTTGAATAGCATCCATCTCCAATTTTAAATAAATTTTACTCAGGTTAAAAAAATCCCGGCTGGTTATTTAATGATTCATAAAATGACCCGCTGTTGGTTATTTCACCAATGATGTCTAAAATGAAGTGAACCAAAAAAAAAATTGTGTATTGTCCACAAAAAACATTAGAAATGCATTTGATTTCACGGATATTATAGGCGTTAAAAAAACATGTGTGTATACTTTTTCACATTGAATAACCATTTTATAAAATAGCAACGACAAAACTCGTTTAAAAATGCGACACTCACCCCAAGACATTGCCTGAACTCTTCTGTTCTCTCGTCGCATCGTCTCCTGTTGCTGATGTTTCTCTTCCAACAAAATTTCGCTGCAAATCGTACCAGAATAAGCGTAAGAATAACAGAATCTCGAGAATTCGAAAGAACCTCAAAAACTGAATTCACGAGAGACTTACTGTAAATTTTCTCGTATATCTTTGAAAGTCGGTCGTTTGCTGGGTTCGTAACTCCAACATTGAGACATGAGAGAATACAACCGCGGAGGACAATGATTGGGGAGTGCGAGACGTTCACCGTTCTCGAGCTTGCGAATAACTTCATTATTCTTAACTCCCTGGAATGGTTTCACACCCAACATCAAGATTTCCCACATACATACGCCTAGAACCGGAAAAGGGAATGAATTAATTATCGGATGTTCGATTAACGGTAATTTCTCGGTTATTGAACTCCAAACTCACCAAACATCCATACATCCGACGACGTAGTAAATCTTCGAAAGTTTATACTCTCCGGCGCCATCCACTTAATCGGCAGTTTGCATTTACTCGCGATGTAGTAACTCTGGTCCTCAACCCATCGGCTTAATCCAAAATCAGCTAATTTAACACAGTTGTGAGAAGATACCAGCACGTTTCTCGCTGCGATATCTCTGTGGACGAATTTTTTGCTCTCTAAATAGGACAACGCGGTGCTCAGTTGAAAAGTATAAAGAAGCAAAGTCGCGAGGTCCAGTCGATGTTTATTCGATTGAAGATATGCTCGCATTTCTCCGAGTTTCGCGAGCTCCATAACCAGCCAAATCGGCGCTTCCGAGCAAACGCCGATGAGTCTTATAATGTAAGGATGTTCGAACTGTTGCATTATATCTGTAAACAATATTTAGTAGTAAAATCCAATTTTTTTGTTGCATTTTTTGACTCGTTAAAGCACTTTACTTTATTTGCAAATTCATATAACTTTCAATAGTATGTTAGAAAAACTTATTGAAATATTTACAGAGACAAGAGAAAATACTTGGCGGAGCAAAAAAAGTCTTTGAAAATTGTAGTGACAGAGAATTTTTCACAAACTGCTTTTTAACACTTTGCGAACGAGGGTCAATAGTTTTTCAGCCAGCATAAAAATAATCTATGTGAGGTTAATTCAATTTACCAAAGTGTTATTTGAATAGGTAATGACTCATAAAAATGAAATTCTACCTCTAGTTTGTTATTTGTACTTAGAGAATAAATTACTGAAATACTCACAGGCTTCTTCCAGAAACTTGTCAGCGGTAGCGGAATCAGCATCGACTTTGCACGTTTTCACAGCAACAGCAATCGACTGGCCGTCTCTTCCCTTATAAGAGCCTTTGTGAACGTTGCCAAATTGTCCCTCCCCTATAATTTCTCCAAGCTCCACTTGATTCCTCACAATCTCGTAATCACGGGCTGTAATAATATGCATTCATTAGCATCGAAATTATCTTACGAAGGCACAATGAGAAGTAAACCGACGCTTACTCGCTGGCGTAGAATAATCGCCTTCCTCGTCGACAATCTCCGCGTAATCTTCCGACAGAATAGTTCCAGTTTTTCCAGCGTTTTTCTCAGGACTTCCGGATCCATCTTGTCTGTACTTTGGTGGATGAGCATCTGCAGATTAGACATAAAATTCCTTATTTCAGAGCTACAATGTTTCGCTATATTGACGATAGAAACTCGGATCTAAAACTGCTTGTATTGGCCAGAGTTGTTAGATAAAATATACAAACCTTTGCACGGACAGGGATAGTTTTTCCATGAAGCAGCTTGTAACATCGAGACGCTAGGTTTAGTGATTTTTAAGTGTAAGAGAGTAGCGATAGGCGGACGGTAGAGAAACATCGATCAGCAGTAGCGGGGATCACTGGAGTAGAGTTGTTCAACAGTATTAATGCGAGGCAAGCTTCGTTGAAACTCACCTTTTCGGTTCCACAAAGATGTGTTGCTACCGGTGACTAGTCTACAGTAACCGTCAATCAAGTCGGCGAGACTCTCGGCCTGGTCTAAACTCGAACAAGTGATACTGAGCGTTTCCGCGGCTCCGGCGACTCGTAATTTAATGCAAGCCTTTGCGTGTTCCTTGCAGTCGGAGACGAGAGTTTGGATGGACTGTATCTGCGAAAACTCCGCCATTCTCGTTGGCTGTTGTAAATATACCTCGTTAGACACAAATCATTTTAACTTGAGGAAGCGCACGCGATATAATATTTCAGAACTTACCACCGTTCCACCTCGATGAGCCATGTACGAAATTCCTAAGTCAGGGCCGATTACTAACTCTACGGGTATCGACCAACTCGACTGTAGAAAAAAGTATATTTGTAGCTCATTTGGGACTTTAAAATTGTTCCCTTGTATTAAGAGAAGACTATAGTGGTTTTTAATAATTTTTCTTTCGTTATTTCTGCTAAATGTTGCTCATGATATCCCTGAATTATTTTCAAGGTGCGAAGACGCACAAATTATGTGATTGATTGATTTATTTATTTTGTTTCGTTGAGGAAAAGTATAAGAAACATTGTTCGTCGCTGTTTGCGTACCGTGACTGATGCAGTATGAATAATACGATACTGAAATTGAGATAACTATAATAATAGTACTGACCGGAAATAATAGCGCGAAAGACATGATTTTTCACACAATTTATCCGATAGGAAAAATTCCTAGAAACAACGATTCCCAACTTACGGAGAATCCTCTGTCAATTATCTTTTGGTGGTTTTTTAAAAATGTGTCGCACATCGTTAAAAACATATTCTGTATAATACGTTGTACCGGATTGTTATATTCAATTAGTTACTCAAATGGCATTTAGATATAGTTAATGGAACAGAATTAAATTTTACACCTGGGCATTTGGATATAAAAAAATATTTCTGGATCAAATTTGGACAATCAATAATAATTTCATAAAACCCTTAAACAGCTTTATGAGATTATTTAAAATCGTTTCTTGGTTCATATTTTCATACTTTGCTGAATAATTGGTAGACATTTATAAATTTTAAGACAATTTTCAGGAAAAATCCAGTTTAGGAGACTGTTCAACTTCACCGAAAAATACTTGACAAGGAAAAGATAAAATTCTCTATAGTCCACCTTTGAAGTTTTCGTCCTTTTAAAGTGACTCACCCCCAAAGCGCATATGAACCTCTCCTGATCGAACCTATAATGCGACTGAAGAAGTTCAAAGAACTTGAACATGCACTCGAGTTCGGTGAGGGCCGCGACTTTTTTAAAGTGTTGTTGAATGAGTTTGCGCAAGGTTTTTGCCTTCACGCCGTTCAATACAGATCGCGGAAGAAACTTGTGCAATCCGACCTGCAAGTACATATAAAATAACATGAAAGTTAATGAGTCGAAAGGATGTTCATTGCGGTGAAATATATATATATATATATATATATATAATATCGATAAAATTACCTCACGCTCTAGATATTCCAAGTTGCTTTTCTTGTCCAGAGCTACTTGAGGCATGTCCTTGAAAAAATATCGTATCTCTAGGCAGCACAGCTGTACAGCAACGTCCTGATCTAACGCGACGTGACTCGCGTTAAGATAGTCGTTGCGCACCTAAATAACGTTATAATGTAAATATCGATTGAGTCTTTGATTGCTTTTCTGAAGACGTAAAAAATATGTGTGACGTTAGCTTATCAAAAGTCAGCATCTCTGAGATTACACAAGAGAACTCGAACTGTCCATTGCCGCATCGAGAGTCTCTAAGTCTCAGCCCTGGGCATTGGCATATCATTTTCGAAGAGTTGTGACTGCTTAAAGTGAATAAATGTATGAATAATTTTATTTCCAATCCTGAATCGACATAACTCTCATTATTTTGGTCCTAGAACTGTAAAGCAAGTCGTAATCTATCGAAACAGACAGCCGTTGATGAAATGATATGAATATGATTTTCGAAAAGTCGATTTTCTTACTTAAGGAAGCTAAGTCACTCGAAGAAAGTCGTGAGAAAAAAAATTCCGTAGATGATACCGTTCGTTCAAAAAAGCTTACATTTAAATTTCATTGAATACATCCCAAGCATCATAATTCTGCAATTTTGTAAAAGCATACAGTCTACCAAAATGGTGTGAGGTAAATGTAAATTTTTTTAACTTGTAACTTTCACACCAAACTGGTTAACAATTTTTAGTGTTAGAGGTTTCAATTTGTCTGTCGAAGAAAATCTTCGAGTATGAGTGTGGAAATTGTTATTTCCGATCTTTATGACAAGCAATATGTATTAAAATGTGTAAATAAATCTTTCTTCATTGAAAACTTACTAAACAATTCGTTACAGTACTTTCAATTCCTATTGTGACCAGGTGCTACACTCGTATTAGATCGCACTCCTCGACAAATAAAATAAGACATTGAGCACTAAAATTTGTTCACCACTTTGGTCTAAAAGTTAAACATTCAACTTTTTACATCACACCATTTTAGTGCACTATGTTTTAATAAAATAGCAGGTGTATAATGCTTGATATGTACTCGGTGAGGTTTGAATAAAAGATTTTTTAAAAGAAGGTCTACATCTACTAAATTTTTCGCTCACGACTTTTTTTTTGTGAGCCCTCAACCCGACAAAACTATACTAAACTGCCGACTTTCGATACGTCAACTTCACTCATATGTAAGAAATGAATCTTACCTGGTCGTAATAATAGTAAAAAGTGACTTTGTCCTTCTCGTAGAGATCGTTGAGATTTTGAGGCAAATAACGAACTCGAAGTTCGTATCTCCATTCGCTGTGAGGATGTTTCCTCTCATATTTTTCTTGCACCTGATACATCGTCGTATCCTGATGCAGCCAGTAACTTTCTCCTGATCCAGGATGGTGCAGTCTCATGGCGTACAAATTTCTGTAGTTTCTCGTTCCTACTGCTAATCGACTCGTCACTAGCGATATTATCCCTTTCACGTCTATAGCGTCGCCAAATTTAACGACGTTGAAACCACCGTTTGGAAGATGAACCTTCAAGGTGGCTTTGTCCATGGGCGTGGGTGATCCATGGGGAGGCGTGTTTCTTCCACCCCCTCCACCACTTTGAACCCCACCGACTCCGCCACCGCCATCTCCTCCAGCGCTCATCCCCTCATGACTGTAACAAAAAAAATAAAAATATTAGATCACTGAAAGCTTAAAATTCGATTTTTGGGTGCACTAACAAAAGTTTGTGCTTGGTATTTTTTTTCGTTGGGTCCTAAAAATAATGCTCTGTAAGGATCTGTTTGAAAGTACAGGAACCTTCATACTTTTAGCTGAAAATGTAGCAATTTGACAATTGATTGGACAAAGGATGCTAATTTGTGAAAATCCTGTGCTTGAATTTTCCTTATCATCAATTCGACAATTAGGGTGAACCGACCAGTGAATAGACAGTCAAGCAGACGAAAAAAAACCGAGTGAATGGACGCTTTTTATGCACGAGCTCTTATGGACAGTGTCCATTTACTGGGCCCGTCCATCCACTGGCTCCTTCATCCTATATATTCATGAGCATGTTTAAATAATTTAAATGCTCTTCCATTCATATTTGGCCTATCTCTCGAATTCGGTAGATTCGGCCAATATAGAGTTAATAGATAAATTAAAAAAAAAACAAATTTGATCACCAATAGCTTGAAATTCTATTATTGGTAACACTAAAGAAAGTTAAACCAAAACGGAAAGGCATACGCACTCTGTTAAAAGGAAAGAATTAATGTATTGAATACCAAGATTATACTTTCTCGGTACTTTTTATTTAGATTAGCATATGGATGATAATTTTTAAATTCAATTATTTGGGACTGCCTTCCTCCAATTGACATAATATTAAACAAATTATTCAAGTACAAAAATAAATATTTGCACATTTCCCATCATTTCTCGTTTTCTTATACACCAAATCAGGAGCAGGATTATATAATTTGGCGATTGGGAAGAAGTTACCATAAATCAGGTGAACGAATCTGCGAATGCAGATTAAAAAATGTAATTACATTTATGATGGTCACTTTTATCAGATTCTTCTCTTCTCATAGTGATTTTTAGACGTGGATGCGAACAAATGCGGAGCAGACAACAACGTAGGTTGCCTCGTATCTGGGTATAAATGGTAACAAAGAGAACCATGGGAAAGAGTTTCGAAGCGTAACCACAATGGAATATATATAATATGACGTGTGAATAAAACGGGAATAAATGCTACGGCAGATTTTGCACGAGCACAATAACCGGAGAACTCCGCAATCTCGTGACCTTTAAATAACATGTGAAAATAATCGAATATTGCTCGTATAGCGAACCAAACAAACGCAGATATAATCGAATTCGCCTGCGACTCCGAGGTGTGATAAGTCGTTTGAAAAAAATTTGACGTGCATAATCTTATTGAGACACGATCGTCATGACGTTCAGGCATCTTGTAGAATTCCTGCTTAGCTATATACACAAGTTCTTGAGCACGAGGAGGGAATCTATGGCTCTACGAGCTCGCCAGAGCGTGACGGCATTTACGGAAAGAAATCCTGCGTGCAAGAGTTTCTTACATATGAAAGTTTAGCCTGCGCGCCTACATGTAGGTAATGGTGGTGAACGCGCGCTCGTTCCCTCGATTTGCCCTGTATTTCTGAACTTGCATTACACCCGAGGGAAGAAAACGTCCGCTCCACAATTGCCGCAGGTAATTAAAGAGCATTTCAACGTAGTGCAAATCGTTGCTACGCTCTTTCTTCGCCATCGGCAAATAATTACAATAATTCGTAGATGAAGAAAAAAAGGGTTTCGGTGACTATAAATTGTAGATCCGAAAAAAAAATTTATGATTTTATTTTTGCTAGCAGTAAATAATTTACTATAATTTGTACGCATTCGGAGAAAAATCTGGAAAAAAATAGTTCGACCGATGATAAGCTAACTATTAACTATAATTCCCAGAAGGAACTTCTATATTTTATGGTTATAGCAAGTTTAAGAAGAGTGTTGGATGAACCATTGATATAATTCCCAGCGGAAACTTGTACATATTTTATGGTTATAGCAAATATTATTATAGTAGCAATCATCAAAATAATAATAGTTTTAAAAAGTATTTTAATAATTTCAGATATGCCGTTTCGTTACATATACGATTTCAACGTTTGTTCCCAATAAACTTGCAAGTATCCCTTATTGAACCATATTATCATCGCTTCAACCATGAAACATTGCAAGCCTTTCTATGTTCTTTTAATTATGTGAAAAGCGATAGGCTTTTCTCTCAGCGTCGTAGATTTGAAGAAAAATCATATGCTTTTTCTTCACTACCGGCAAACAATAACAACAGTTCGTACATGAAGAAAAAAAATGGTTTTGGAGACTATAAATTGAAGTTAAACAAAAAGTATTGGTTATGCTTCCTTTCTTGCTAGCGGCAAATAATTACAATAATTCGTACATGAAGGAAAGAAAATATTTTTGGTGACTATTAATTGCGGAATTACAAAAAATGGTTATAAGTTTTATATGATTACAGTTTCTCGGTAGTTAATGTAATAGTTTCATTCTCTGGTTTAACTTGTTAACCGTGAGGTCTGAAAAAAAAAACTAAAAACTGCCCATGTAGAATCAAAATGGTATTAGATTTCCCCAGGTCTAGGTTTTTTTCAGGGTTATAAGAACCTTCTAATTTCAAACTCATTCTATTCACTTATTTCATGTATCGATGATACATTTTCTTAGAATATTATATACTGTAGGTCTAAAACTATAAAAACATTTTGTTAAAAATAAATGTAATCCTATTATTAATTATTTTTTTGGATATGGCATTCTTATATTCTCACAGTTATTTGAAGGGTGTCCGTGAAAAAACATTAAAGTTAATACCGTAATTTATTACTTTTTGAAAAAAAAACCGATTCTTCCTTAAATACTTCCGCTAGTCGAGATTTAAAAAAACTGGTAATCCCGAAGAAAATCTACTATCCAAATTGTAACCTGTGTTATTTAACCCTTTGAAGCATAGTGACATACTGGTATGTCACCTACTTCAACTCTATTTTTCTTCAATAAAAAAATTTTTTAGCGTATAACGACGAATGTAAATGTATATTTAGGATGTTAGAAGACCAATTGCTACTACAATATGACTATTAAGGGTTTATGTTTCACTAAGTGGATGTTAATAATTACTATAGTACAAAAAAACACGTTTTTTAGATAATAAATGTAATTATAGTTAATCCGCCAGGTAAACAATGAACAAAAAATGAGTTCAGAGATGTTTTTTCGGTCGCTGATTACGAATTCAAGCTCAAAATCCAAAAATTCAAAATGGCGGATCCAATATGGCGGACCAAAATGCTCAAAGTAGCTTGATAAAGATGAAACTCAGTATGCGGGGGTCTTTTGGGTCGCTGATTACGAATCTGAACTAAAAATCCAGAAATAAAAAATGGCGGATGCAATATGACAAACGAAAACCGGAGATTTTACTGGAATTACTAGAACATCGGAGATGCTCAATATGTTTTCATCTGTGCAATTTTTTGACCCGTTGGCGTTTTACACTGCGCAAGCATGAAAACAGAATAAACTACGTAGCCGTAAGTATCTGATAATACGATAGCCACTACGCGATGTAAACGGTTATTCGGCTGGACTGCATGCAACCTAATCAGCTATCACAAAAAATCCAGAGTACTGAGTTACATTCAAATCATAATACTACCTTTATTTTGGTTCAATACTTCTAATGCCTGTATCTCGAATTCAGTTTTGTAATGTGTGACGTCTAATCGCTCGAAGTAATGACTTTTGTTCAAGTCAAGTAACTTCTTGCACGTTGGGACGCCATACTAGAACGTTTTTAATTTATATATTTTGACTGGCTTCAAAATTAGCGACTTCAATAACCCTGAAGCACCGAGTTTCCTCTACATCAAGACAATTTTATGTTTCAGTCCACCGAATTGAATCTGGCATTCGTTATTTTCAAATTATAAGCTCAGATTAGTATCAGTGACCAAGCCATTATCCTATATTGGAACTGCCATTTTTATTGTTCAATTTTAAACTGAGATTCGTTTTCAACGACTCAAAAAGCCCCTGCATACCGAGTTTCATCTTCATCAAGCTACTTTGTGCATTTTGGTCCGCCATATTGGATCCGCCATTTTGAATTTCTGAATTTTGAGTTCAGATTCGTAATCAGCGACCCAAAAAACCAGGGCCTACCGAGTTAAATCTTCATCAAGCTACTTTGCTACTTTGTGCATTTTGCTCCGCCATATTGGATCCGCTACTTTGAATTTTGAGCCCAGATTCGTATTCAGCGATACCATAAACCCCCGAATACGGAGTTTCATCTCCATCAAGCTACATTAAGCATTTTGGTCCGCCATATTGGATCTGCCATTTTGAATTTCTGGATTTTGAGCTCAGATTCGTATTCAGCAATGCAATAAACCCACGAATACTGAGTTTCATCTTCATCAAGCTACTTTGAGCATTTTGGTCCGCCATATTGGATCCGCCATTTCGAATTTCTGGATTTTGAGCTCAGATTCGTAGTCAGCGACCCAAAAAACCCCTGCATACCGAGTTCCAGCTTCATCAAGCTTTGTGCATTTGGGTCCGCCATATTGGATCCGCTATATTGAATTTCCGGATTTTGAGCTCAGATTCGTAGTCAGCGACCCAAAAAACCCCTGCATACCGAGTTTCATCTTCATCAAGCTACTTTGTTCATTTTGGTCCGCCATAATGGATCCGCCATTTTGAATTTTTGAATTTTGAGCTCAGATTCGTATTCAGCGACGCAATAAACCCCCCGAATACCGAGTTTCATCTTCATCAAGCTACTTTGAGCATGTTGGTCCGCCATATTGGATCCGCCATTTTGAATTTCTGAGATTTAAGCTCGGATTCGTAATCAGCGACCCCAAAAACCCCTGCATACCGAGTTCCAGCTTCATCAAGCTGCTTTGTGCATTTGGGTCCGCCATATTGGATCCGCCATATTGAATTTCTGGATTTTGAGCTCAGATTCGTAGTCAGCGACCCAAAAAACCCTTGCATACCGAGTTTCATCTTCATCAAGCTACTTTGTTCATTTTGGTCCGCCATATTGGATCCGCCATACTGAATTTCCGGATTTTGAGCTCGGATTCGTAATCAGCGACTCAAAAAACCCCCGGACCCCAAATTTAAAGTAGATCTTATGTCAGGAAAAATGTATGCTTCAAAGGGTTAAACGTCATTTAAATTCCAGTAATGATTCTATATAATTAAAACGTATAATGAATTCTCAATAATACTTACCGAATGGAACATTTTTCTAGAATCTGTTTATCAAATTATTACTAATTTTATTTTGATAAAAAGTCTACAAAATTTAGGAGCAATACGGTTTTATATTATGATAGTTAGTAAATTATAATTTATTTATGGAATAAACAAACAAATAAGGCGATAATAACAGTAATAGGTGCTTACAAGTCCTTAGCTTAGTTTCAAGATAAACATAGATTTTATGTCCAATTTAACTTGTGCCCAAGTCATAAAGAATCTTGAAGCGCAAAAGTTGCCAATTAGAGTTCGCCCTATTCGGTGAATAGTGGGCAGGAGAAATGCGTGCCTATGGGGCTTTGGTTTTTTCAACCCTTCCGGCGGCGAGTCAGGGTCGCGGCTGGCTGCATACAAAAATTGCAGTCGCACGGCAGTCTCGAGGCTCTCTGGGGAAATCGGCTGGTGTAGGACGCGACGATTTGCTATGTGGCTTAACGTGGGCCCGCGAGGGCAGAGGAATTCAGACGCACTAAGATCGCGTGCACGCAATACGTAAATATGGGAACTGCGTTTCCGCAGTGAATACCGTACGTGGGGGACTGCACTATCATTCACTAAGAGAATTGTAGAAAAGTGGGGCCTCCCCCTCAACCAAATCCTGCAGCAAGTATTGCAAACCTACAGTATTTCGTTTGGCTAATATTCATCGTACACTCGGTTCGATAATTATTATTTTCAAACAATTATCTACAGATTCTATTGCAAAATGTTCTGATTTCAATATTTGACTTTAAAATAAAATTTAAAAAAATAAAATGGCATGAAATTTCGATCGTTTTCATGGATTTTCATAAAATTTGATACCTCCATGGTCTTATACAATTCCATGAAACTTCACAATCTCATCACATTTCATAAAACTTCGCAATTTCAGAAAATTTCATAAAACTTCGCAATTTCAGAAAATTTCATAAAATTTCACAATTTCAGAAGATTTTATGAATCTTCACAATTATAAAAAATTTCATAAAACTTCACAATTTTAACAAATTTCATAAGACTTCACAATTTCAAAAGAATTCATAAAACTTTACAATATCAATAAATTTCAGAAAACTGCACAATTTTATTAAATTTCAGAAAACTGCATATTTTCATTAAATTTCAGGAAAATTGCAAAATTTCATTGAATTTCAGGAAAATTGCATAATTTCATTAAATTTTAGGAAAATTGCATAATTTCATTGGACTTCAGGAAAATTGCATAATTTCATTAAATTTCATACATTCGTTAAATTTAAGAAAACTCCCACATTTCGTTAATTTCAGAAAACTACGAACTTTCATTCAATTTCCAAAAATTGCATAATATTATCAAAATTCATATAATCTCAAAAAATTTTCTGGAAATACCATTAAAAATTTAGAATGTTACCAGGTAAAAATATCGGGAACACCGTTCATTTCACCTTTATTCACAATTACATAAAATGTTGTTGCAAATAAATTTCCTTCACAGTTATAAAAAATGTGAAGCATTTTAGTATAAGCACTGCAAATAATTATTACAGAATAATAATTATAAAATTAATGATACCTTTTATTTTTATTTCATAAAGTAGTGGAGAATTTACAACCCTGGAAAAGATCCATACAAATGCTTTTAGTCTAACAAGCTGCACTGCCGTTGCCAGCAGGTAACAACTATATATATATTCGTAGAACATTAGCAGATCACGAGTCTCAGTGATCAATAGTATGGTAATGCAGTAGTATTACAGCGAAGCTGGAACGAATGTACGTAAAGCGCGCATAGAGATCGCGTTACGACATCAGCCAGAGTGTGAAAAACAAGAGGAGTGTGCCCAAAGGATATACATAGATATATAAGATAGGAAAATGAGTCGCGTTTGAGCTCCGACCCTGACCTGCATCATCGGTTCCGCTACGCACCTGCACCTGCGTCGCGCCCACGCTTCACCTTTCCTTCTAACTTTCTCTAATGCATTTTTAGCGTCAACTTTATCATCCGATAAGAATTACGTGTCGCTTATCTCAGACATTTGTAAATTGTTGTGCGACATTGTTAAAGAGGGAGATAAGCCTTTAACACCTTCTAATGGGTTTGTTTGCAAAGTTACAGCTTCGATACGAATCGAAGGACATTTGTGTAACTCAAGGAGGTTTTTATGGATTATTTTTGCATGAAATTGCCAAATGGTTAGATTTTGTATTTGCAGTTACAGAATTATGATTGATGCAATATCGGACTTTTTTAATCTTGCTGAATCATTTGAGATAAATTATTTCCAAATTATTTTTTATTTTATTCGAGGGTCGAAACTGAAATTTTGGATAAATTTACGAAAAGCGCATACCTCCGATTCGTGATTAGCAGGTCAAAATACATTAGTATAACAAATTTCAGAACGATCGGAAATATGCGTCTCTCGGAAGTACACTCGAAATTTTGAGGTTTTTTTTGCCTTCAGTTACAATTCTAAGGAATTGCAGACATTGGTGATATACATGGATTTGTTTTAATCTGAGAATTTTTTATATTAAAAAAAAAATGTGTTAGCAATATAGCGATTTACCAAACTTAGCGAAAATACAAGTTTATGGCAGTAACAAAAATATATCAACGGATTTATATTAAATCCTATGACAAATGTTTCTGTAGGTTAAAAACGGTTACACTGTTCAAAACGGTTCGCTGTTCAAAACGGTTACACTGTTCAAAACGGTTACACTGTTAAAAACGGTTACACTATTACAAACGGTTACACTGTTGAAAAGGGTTACACTGTTAAAAATGGTTACACTGTTAAAATCGGTTACACTGTTAAAATTGGTTACACTGTTAAAAACGGTTACACTATCAAGAACGGCTACACTGTTCAAAACTCGTTTACAGAAACGGGTATGAAAAATTTAGCATACGAGTATAACGTAAAATTGATGTATCATACTTCTAAATTCATTACGAAACTCGTATTAATAATGTATAGTTTGCTAAATTTGTTACAGAAGACGTAGTAATAAATACACAGTATACTAAATATGCCATGCGAGTCCTAATTTTAATATCTGTTACCTTTAATTTTGGAACACACTAGTACACTGTTGAATATATCCTAGGTAACATTACTACACTTGGACAGGAAGCTCTTTTACAGAAACGAGTATAAAAACTTTACTACACGAGTGTAACATAAAATTGATGTACAACTTCCCTGAATTCGTTACAAAAGTCGTTTTACTTAATACACGGTCGCCTAAATTCGTTAATAAATTCATGTTTTTAATGTAAGTTAACTTTAATTTTACCACGCGTACATTGAATTTTCATTTTCTTCTGCACATTAAATTGCATTTCATACATGTTTAGTAAAAATACATTACACAGATTTAGTATAAATTTCTATATACAGTATAGGAATATTCCAAATATTTTTACAGTGTATATATATTCATTGTGACTTCGGATAAGCTCATATTCTTTGTTTATTGAACTAATGAGAAAAGTAATAATAAAACGTACTGAAAATGATTTTTCTATCAAAAGAATGTCGAATGATTTTAGTGGTCTCATATAATTATCTATAATTATTCGAAAACAAAGTATTATAAGAATATTTCTATTCAAATGATCTCTCGACCTTGAAGTCCAATTGTTTGATGTTTTCGATCCATTGTTGTGATTCATCAATTTATCATAATCTCAGGGTCATAATCCTTTTTATGAGGTTACATAGTTCCATAAAAAACTGATAAGACTCGTAGTTCTATATAATTATTGTCGTATTAGAAAACAACCGAATTTTTTAACGCAAGTCACAATTGACATTATTTCAATCCTTCTGCACCTTAAGAATAAAATGTGCTTGTGTATTTGTGAGATTTTTACCTCGCTCGAGGGACTCTGTGAAATTTCCAGGTTCCAATCGTATCTGGACTGTAATACGAGTCGTTGCAGCCGAGCTGACCGAGGGCGCACAATAAACCTTTGCTGTTTCTCTGCCAAACACGTTCTCGAACAACTTGTCTCTCCCGAACATTCTGATTTCTTTTCACAGGAGGCAAATCACGCGCGCACTTTTTACCAACGAAATTTTCACCGTTTTCGGTTCTGCACGACGTGACCGGCCAGGAAATTCTGCTGTCTTTCCGTTCTACGATACTCAACATGCTGCTTTTTTATTCGTTTTATTGGTCACTGTATTTAAGGATCGATATTCAACATGCCGATTAAATTTTTTTTTGTCACTGCATTCAAGGATCGATACTCAACATAGCAATTAAATTTTGTTTTGTCACTGTATTCAAAGATCGATACTCAACATGGTAATTAAATTTACTTTGACACTGTATTCAACGATCGATACTCAACATTGGTAATTAATTTTTTTTTGTCACTGTATTCAAGGATCGATACTCGACATGGTAATTAAATATTTTTTTGTCACTGTATTCAACGATCGATACTCAACATGGTAATTAAATATTTTTTGTCACTGTATTCAACGATCGATACTCAACATGGTAATTAAATTTTATTTCGTCACTGTATTCAAGGATAGATACTCAACATGGTAATTAAATTTGATTTTGTCACTGTATTCAATGATCGATACTCAACATGGTAATTACATTTTATTTTGTCACTGTATTCAACGATCGATACTCAACATGGTGATTAATTTTTTTAGTCACTGTATTTAAGGATCGATACTCGACATGGTAATTTAATTTTTTTTTCTCACTGTATTCAACGATCGATACTCAACATGGTAATTAAATTTTTTTTGTCACAGTATTAAAGAATCGATACTCAACGTGGTGGTTTTTAAATTAATTTCTTTTGTCACTGTATTCAAGGATGGATAAGTAACATACTTTTTCAATTCTTATTTTTTTGTCACTATGTATTCAAAGTTCGATGCACTGTTTGTTGTTTTATTATTACTACAAAGTTTTGTGTGGTGCAGGATTTCGTTGTGAGTCATATTTCGTTGTTGAGATTCACTATGTGTAAATAATTAATTAGTTGAAGTCATAACGAACCATTAAGTCAATGAGTAATAATCAATCTTTGTTTATATTCATAGGAGGTTTCGTCCTTCGATCCTTAAAAGAATCCTGTTAAGAGTGTCGTAAGAGATCCGCATTCTTTCCGGTTTAATATTCCGTTTGACCCTCGATAAGTGGTCGACGATCAAAGACTTTTGTAATGCCGCTTGTCGGGCTTCTTCGCGGACTAATACGCACGGTGAGATACAGCTTCGTTCAAAATCTACTCAAACGTTCAAACAGATGGAAATGATTTTACTTAATATTCGTGTACTGAAACTACATTTAGTAATTTAATAAACAGACTAAAAATATGTGTTTTCGGGTTTTTATTTTTTAAATTGCGGTTACAGGAAAAATTGGAGCAGTTAAAATTTTAATAATTTGTTGTCCTGGTGGATTAAATTTTTTTCTAAGTCACTAGATTCACTAAAATAATTATATCTAATTTTGTGGAGAATTTCGTAATTTGGTTTTATCTCTAATTTTTTTATATAACGTGCATTTCTCAGTAGAATAATACGTTGGGTTACGGCATCGTTCAAAATCTACACAAATGGTCAGACGGTTACGAACTTTTTTTTCAAATATTCGTGTATTGAAGTAAAATATAGTTATTTAATTAATGGTTTGGCTTTTTTAAACATGGGTTTTGGGGTTCGAAGTTTTTACATGTTAGTTCTAAGAAGATTTGGAGCGGTTAACATTTGTTATACATTGTTCGCCGTGAATTTTGGTTCAAAAACATTACTGAAATCACGAAAACAATATTACGAGTATTCTGATCAATTTTATAGTTTGAGGTCTACTTCAATTTTTCAAGTACACGGTAAAAAAAATGTACTTGAAATTTAATGTACCGCTACAGGAAGTTTCTATGCATAAACTGGTATGATAAATGTTCTGTACAAGTGGGATGTAAAATTTATGTACTGTACAGTAATTTCAATAATTCACCTTAAATTTATTGTAACAGAACATTAATTTTCATAATTCGCTGCAATTTTACTAAAAATTTACATTAATGTTGTATCACAATAGTAAATTAAATTTAATTGACGATTCTATGCATAAAAACTTCAATTTTTTTAACAGCGTAGTCATTGAAGCTTAATATGCCATTCGATTCTTCTAATTACGATGATTCTTTATTTAAAATAATAGAACCAATTAATTTTTTTTTAAATTTAATACCTTATGAGTTTTTTAGAAATAGGATTAAAAAAGTTCCAAAACAATGATACAGGACCGATTGCAATGAAATTCTCGTTGCCAATGCTCAAAAACCAAAAATGAATGGGATAAAACCAATCAGCCAAACCAAAAAGAGTTATGCCCATTCGGAAAAAAATGTCATATTTTAAAGAATCTTTAAGCCCTCAGAATGAAAATTTGCCATCGACTACTAATTGAACTGAATTGAAAGAAAGAATGAAATGTTCATGATTTCAGGTATTGACATTAAGTTTTTTTTTCTAATAACACATTACTATTTCTATTTTTAGATGTTGCATCTATTAGATCATAATTTACCGATACTCCAACATTTGCTAAGACAAGATCGACTCGAGCTTACGTCAGAATAGCATTGTCTATATAATAAAGAATCTCAGAGGGGCCATCCAATCGGTTTTTTTTTTGTGTCTCAATACTGAATCACTCTGTAAAGGAAGGTAGTGTTTCGCGAGGCAGAAACGTGGGCGTTTCGATTGCGATAGTCTGCGAACACCTGGTGGATCGTTAAGAGCAAGCGCTGCCGGTGCCGGTCGTTCGCTGATATCACTTTGGGTCGCCCCAGGACATAAAGTATATTCCGACGAGAAATTCATACCATTTTACTTCAGCTACGAAGAAAAACGTTTGGGCTAAATTTATGAAGATATTTTGTTTTCACGGGAAGACGTCGAACGCTTTCTAACCGATTTATCTGTAGGTAGCAACCATGGAGACTATAGCGCATCGCGTCGCCAAGAATTATCACTGAGACGCGCAAACGTGGGTGTCAGAAGCGAGACACGAGACCACAGCTCTCAGCCAACCAGAAATTGAAATACTGCGCTTTCCCAACTTCATTTCGTCCAGAAATCGACAAGATCGGCTCACAAATGGAAAATTGATTCGATGCCACATTCAACGATTTCCTCATAATTTTGTGAACGCGGGATGTGACTATTTTTGGGTGTGAATGACGATGATTCAAATGAGATTTGAATGTGGCACGTGATGCAAAAAAATAAATAAATGTATTCCATTCCATGATCGGTTTCGAAATTTTTCAATTGATTTACTATCAGTAATAATAACGGCTTCGCATTTATTGTTGAAGTAATTTATTATGATTGTTTAACTGCCAATATGTGCAAAGTTGGATTAAAAAATTTTCAAAATTGTTTGTTGTTTGTTGTCATTTTAGAATTCTTGTTTTATAAATTTTGAAAAGATTTTATTTACTGTAGAATTTTATCAGGAATACATTTAACATTATCATTGTGAGAGAAACGCGTTTAAATATTGGAATAAGAAATGAGAATTTGTTTAAGTGTCCGAGAAAAGTGAAGTTGTAAGTCAGAAAATTGTATATATTTTGAATGAAATTCTACGAGAAATTGCAACAAACTATCCAGATCAACTATTTATTTTCCAGTGTGTGAGTGAACCCATCTTCTTGTATTTTTAAAAGACGTCAAAATAAATTCTTACTAATAATTAAAAAATGTAACCCTCTCTTTAAAAAGCTGTTGAATTCTTCGGTCAAATGATATCTCAAAGTAAAGATATAAGATTTAAATAAATTAATTGATCAGCTCTATCAAATATTAGTAACTAAAAGTCACCGTAAATAGAGTGTCCAAGGAACGCGAGTGGATTAATCTCGAATCAAACATAATAATTAAATCCCTGATCCTATCATTTATCGTAAATGATATTTTTATTTGGAAATTGATTTCACCATGTGAAATTTATGACATAAAAAGAACACTAGAACCATGAATTCTTTTAACCCTGATCGATTTGCTTAATTTGAACTGACATGTTTCTTTGAAACCGAAAGTACAGAAAAGTGTACCCCATTATATTACGCATCTATATACAGTTTAAAATTATTATGATTTCCAATTGAAAATTAATTTTCCGAAATATCCTAATTTCTAAGCAGACTAAATTTCAATTGAAAAGGAACGACACTTATGTGTGGCCCGAAACAATTGAGTCACCTCTTTTTTTACAACAAGAAGGTTGTTCCTAATTGCAAAAAAAATTAGCCCATTATAAATTAACAACTATCATTGATTTAATTATCTAATTTAATTGCACATTGTAAAGTCTACCATGCATTTTTCTATAAAACAACCATTCTTTTGGTGGAGAATTTTTCAAAAATTTATTTCGAGAAAAAAAAAGCAAGAACAAATAAAATTGTCGATCGCACCATTCATCATAAATGATATTTTAATTCGAATTAATTTCACGGTCTAGGAGAAAAAATGGTTATCACGTATTATAAAACAACCAACCATTCGTTCGGTAGAGAATTTTAGAAAAATTTCTTTCGAGAAAAAAAAATCGCAAGAACAAATTAACTTGCCGATCGTACCTTTCATCATAAATGATATTTTAATTTGAATTAATTCCACGGTCTAGGAGAAAAAGTGATTATCCCGTATTATAAAACAACCAACCATTGTTTCGGTGGGGAATTTTACAAAAATTTCCTTCGAGAAAAAAAATCGCAAGAACAAATAAAATGGCCGATCGTACCATTCATCATAAATGATATTTCAATTTGCATTAATTCCACGGTCTAGGAGAAAATGTGATTATCCTGTATTACAAAACAACCAACCATTCTTTCGGTAGAGAATTTTTCAAAAATTTCTTTCGAGAAAAAAAAAGCAAGAACAAATAAAATTGCTGATCGTACCATTTATCATAAATGATATTTCAATTTGAATGAATTCCACGTTATAGGAGAAAAAGTAGTTATCCCGTATTATGAAACAACCAACAATTTTTTCGGTGGAAAATTTTTCAAACATTTATTTCGAGAAAAAAAAATCGCAGAAATAAATAAAATTGCCGATCGTACCATTTATCATAAATGATATTTTTATTTGAATTAATTCCACGGTCTAGGAGAAAAAGTGGTTATCCCGTATTCATCACATGTCGATCGACGATCACGTTAATTCACAGCACACATCACAAACACGGTACAGATATATTGGATCCGGGAAAGTCGCGCGAATGTTGAAGTAGTCGCGCGGCGCGACGATCCGCGGCCGTCAAGCGCAAACTGATCTGCTGTCTGGTGCGTGGTGCGCCAACCGACACTTTGCTTTGCACCCTCTCTCCTCAGCTTCGACACTCCTCTCCTTCGCGGTTTCCTTTCTGCGTGGGTCGCTCATGGCTTGCCGTGCGAATTCCCACGCTATCTTCATACCCGCCCATATCATCTCACAAATACTGTACATCACATGGTGTGGGTACATCATTTTTCGGTTTTGTCAATTACACGTCTTTCCCCCTTTCTCCGAGAGCGAATAGGTATTCAGGATAAAAAATACCGCCCACCAAGTGGACATTGGAAATTACACACTTCCCCCGTAATTACCAAGCAAATAATGTCTTTTTCTTCTTTTTTGAAGACGCGCAGTGTCATATTTATTATGTGACAGTATAATGACTCAATAATCGTGATAACTTCACTGTGCATAATTTATACTAGTTTTTTTTGTGTGATCTTAAAATTAATAAGACGGGGCGAAAAGTTTATTGTCAAACGGGAAAAAAATTACTAAGTAAATGAAAGGTTTTTGTTGTTGTTGAATAGTAGATTACGGTTGTATAAATTATGTGACCGTGTAAAATGACTCAATAATCGTGATAACTTCACTGTGCATAATCTATACTGCATAGTTGACACTTTTAGTTACTTAGTTATTTATCATTTATCTCGTGAGGTCTTGAAATGAGTGAGTCGGGGCGGAATGTTTATTTTCGGAAGTAAAAAAAAATTATTAGTAAATGAAAGGTTTTTTTGTAAGACTATGATGCAGTTGTATAAATTATGTGACAGTATAATAACTCAATCACGCTGATAATTTCACTGTAAATAATTTAGACTGCATGATTTAGTTTTTTGCTTGGTTTTTTTATGCGAGGTTCGGAAATCTGTTAATCAAGGCGAATCGTTTATTTTTAGGTGTGAAAAAAAGTACTAAGCGGACGAAGTTTATTTTTAGTTGTGACAAAAAAATACTAAGGAATTAAAGTTTATTTTTAGGTATTACGAGAAAAATTGAGAATAGTCGAAACCTTAAGAGAGGAAGTTAAAATATGTTTTTAAAAAATTGAACCTGATGAAAAGGTGTGAAGATTTACATTAAGATTTTTTTTTTTGGTAATGAACATTTGATGGTCTATTTTAATATCATTATAAGAAAATTAAGGTGCGTTTGAATAACCTAATGATACGTAAAAATTTTCACACCTGACATTTTTTTGTGGACTTGGTACTCATAATTTTTTAAAATTTGTTTCATGACTGATTGTTGTGTATGCTAAAATAAAATAAATATTGTTACGCTTGTTATCCTATAAGACAGTGCAACTTACAAAAATTGTACAAATGATTTTCGAATTTGAGTCCCGATTTTACTATTAAGATATTTTATCTCCCTTAATAGATGTAGATTTTTGTACTTCTCGCTAATTTTCCTAAAACATTGATGTTGTTTTCTTTTTTTTTGCAAAATTATGTATTTTTTGTAAAATGATAATATTCTTTGCTAATTTTTGTAAAATTTCGATATTTTTGCTCTTTTGTTCTTTACTTTTTGCTCATGTTGAAAAACTAATTGCCCCGTAATTCTAGCGGTGCAAAAAACGATAGAATGGTAGCTTGATGTTTTCGAGGAAATCGTATCGCACACACATGTGCAGTCAAAGGCAATTTCTTTGAAAGTTTACCAACCGATTTCGATTGAGTTTACCGATGGCGAACGACGATTCTAGTTCGATGGCAGTTTAGTAGCAAACCTCGTTGTTCTCTATTGCTCGTTAGCCACGTGCCATATTTCTCTATTACCCGCTGCAAAGTAATACATGTTTTTGTTCAATCACGAATCATTGGTCGAGCACTGAAAATTGGGAGGAGCGATTAGCAGTAGCGAGTGAGAGAAAAGAACCTTTCGAGATGCGTGTTAATAGCCTCAAGATTCTCGCAATTACAGCGTTATTCGTAAATTACGTGGCCAGAGATGCCGAGACTCAGACTGCGAACGAGACTTCGATTGAGAATTCGACCTCCGATTCAAAAGCACAGTTAAAATCCGCTGCAGGTCCAAAAACTACTTCTAAAAACGCCACCACGAAATCACGAATTGATTATTGGATGCGAATGATGGGCTCTATGCAAGAAGACCTGATAAACGTTCAAGCCATCATTGCCAAGGACGAGGACTTGAATGGCAGCTGCAAACCAGCCTCAAGAAAATCGTAAGTCACGCCAATTTTCCGAAAACTACACTGCAAAAAAAATCTACTTGAAACTTAGTGTACTTTTACTGAAAGGTTTTATTCATAAACTAGTATATGAAATTTGGTATACGAGTGTAATGTAAAATTAATGTATGGCACAGCATATTCAATAATTTTCTTCAATTTTACAGTAAAAGTACTTGAATTTTAATAATTTGCTTTAATTTTACTGGAAAAGCACATGAATACTATACCACAATTGTTTATTAAATTTCAATGACGAGTTTATGACTACAAACTTCTAATACTTTCTAACAGTGTTTTTACAATTGTTAATAAATGAATCAATTTAAATTGTATTCAAAACCGACAGTGTAGAAAAGTATACGCAGTTACAACAATTTGTTGGAAAGTATTGAATCTGGTCAATTTCAAATTAGTTAATTAATTTGAATCAATTTTTACTAGGAACAGAAAGTGTCGACAAATATACAAAATCATAATCATTTTCTTGAGAGCCATAAATCCGTTCAACCCGGATTAATTTACTTAAATTCAATTTTTACTCAATTCAAAAAACATGTTTCTTTGTAACCGAAATTGCAGAAAAATATACATAATTATACTACGCATTATTATACAGTTTTATGAAATTGAAATTTTAGATTATACTTGAATTTTTTGGAATTTTTTAGTTTTTAAGCACACTTAATTTTAATTGGAAAGGAACGACACTTATTTGCGGCCTGAAATAGAATTTAGTCACCTTTTTCTTTACAACAATAAATTTGTTTCTAATTGCTACAAATATTATCCCATTATCAATTTACAAATTTTTTTGATCGAATCGTCTAGTTTTATTGTACATTTAAAAGTATACCATTAATTTCTCTATGAAATACCATACTATCTACGAATTTTTTGGTGAAGTGTTTAAAAAAAAAAATGAGATCTATTTTAAGAAACAAAAATGCAAAAACACAACAAACAAGATTTGTGCAAGTTCATCAGAATAATTCGAAATTATAATTTTGTTTACAGAAATAAAAGATACTTAATGTGTGCTGGTTCTATATTGAATAGAAATCATGTGCTTACTTCAGCTACATGTGTGCACGAAGCCACACATATAAGGTTTGATAATTTTATATTCATTATTGTTATTTGTTATTAATTGTTATCACGATCTTGTTCGATAAAAATATTTTTACCTGTATCATTATAAGTATTTCCATAAAATGACCCTGTACTTTGTCGCATGAACACTTTGCATCATAAATCTATGTATTGAAGAATATGCACAAAATATGATTCAACGATATTTTATTGATTTTTATTGTTTATTGTTTGATAATAATATTTGAGTGAATAATTTGGTTTTAGACACAATGTTCGCGCTCCACTGGCCGTGGTGATTGCTCCTTTAAAAAAGACAATGCAGGTAATACCTGTGATACAATATTTCATCCATCCTTATCACCAGACGAATCCATATTCTGAAAGCCACACAAAGCATAACATTGCTATCATTAAATTATCTTGCAGGTAACTTGAATTACATTTTATAATTCATTTTATATTTAAATTACGGATTTTCCATAAATGTTTCTCTTATGATTTCAGAATAGACATGGCAAACTATCAGAAAATCGAACTTCCGCTACTGCCAATGAGACAAACTTGCAGCGAGGAAAATTGCATCGTTGCGGTTTTCAGAAGAACTGGAAAGGTTCGTCAAAATGTTATAGTACATTCAAATAACTCTTATTCTGGCTATTATTAAGTCACGAACTACGAATAATTGGTGCACAGGACAAATCCATTCTTAGTGTAATTAGCTGCATTTACTTGAACTAATTAATTGACTGTTTTATAATCAGTATAGAATATTTGCTTTATTTAAGGAATTATTATTTTGAAAAAAATCTTTTTCAATATACATAATAAACTCTGAAAAAATTTGTCAAACACCGGTATTTCAGAGAGAATAAATCTTAAATGTGTATATCATGTAATAAAATGGAATACGGTGAGAATGGAAAAGATTTTTTTGCGTTGATTAAAGACTCACATATTTCAGAATTTTTTTTTTTTTTAATATTATGACTATGAATAAGTTCGTATAAGCTACCAATTATTATTTGTCAATTCATAGTTGTACGAACTATTAATTTCTCAGCCGACACATTTTCATGTTTTCACATGAATTTAATTTAAAAAATGAGTACGATTAAATTCCTTTTTTTAGACGCCCCACGTCATGTTCCAAATGCTCGCCCCAGATATTCCCTATTCTTATCGACGAAGAAAAGAGACGTCAGTTCAAGACGTGGGACTTAATACATTCGAAGATCATGGGAGATCAGAAATTATTAATAAATCATTTCGTTTGGAAAGACCGAGGAGGAAATTGGCAGAGCCTCCGATCTTTATGGGAAGATACGAATCCGAAAAAATTTTTGACGATGATCCAATGGACTCTGTGACAGAGACACCGACTGAGAATTCAACCGTAGAGGAAACAACGACTGTTGCATTGAGAGACGAAAATATGAGTTCTACCGTTGAGACAAGTCTTCACGAAGAAGTGTCCAAGGCTTTGAGTGAACCTGAAGTTGCCGTCGAACCGGTCAAGTCATTTGTGGTGAGATCCAGTGAATGGTATCGACCCTGCGCACACACCGGTGCACCTGTCTTGTTCAACCGCACACAGGTAAGTAAAATATCTTTGCATCGATTAAAAACAGACCTGCAAGGCTTGCTAATTACTTTCTAATTATTCTCTAATTTTTACGAAGCTCTATCACGGTTATCTGCATGTAGGGAAATAGAATGACTTTGTAACCATTTTGAGTAATGCAAAGTAAACAATTGCATAATTCTTTCTAATTATTTTCGACTCTAATTTAGTTCATTAATAAAAATTAACATATTTCTTTGGAATCGAAAGTGCGAAACTTACACATCATTTTTTAATTATTTTTCAATTTTGTCCACAAGTTCCTATTGTGCTACATTGCACGGTAAGTG
This sequence comes from Tromatobia lineatoria, assembly GCA_949699805.1. Classification (NCBI taxonomy): domain Eukaryota; kingdom Metazoa; phylum Arthropoda; class Insecta; order Hymenoptera; family Ichneumonidae; genus Tromatobia; species Tromatobia lineatoria. The sequence goes on from OX453038.1 coordinate 17,039,459, forward strand.
AAATAGATTGGCATCATCACAAAAACTGCAAAGCAGATAGATAAAATTTTATTCATGATAAGAGAAACCTTCCACAAATTTATTAAGAGAAACTTTGGGTTTTGAATAATACATGTGTTTCTAGAGATACATCTTAATTTAATAAGGCTCATTGCGATAATTTGCGAAATTAAAGGCCATTACTTTTTAATAATTTTCCATTTTTCATGAAATCAGCTCAGGGAGGAAATATTTCTTATATATATTGGCTTGTAATATAGGCTCAATGAAACCTAAAGAAGCAATGTAAAAGGTTCTACTTTATTTACATTAATATGTATTTGTACATTCGTGAAATTCAATAAGCTAAATTTCTTTTACAAAATTTTGTTTTTTCTAAAATTTATTGAATTTCTGAAAAATTCGATACCATCGTAACATTGATAGTCACTATACTCGTGCAGAAAGTTGCAGCTGTAGTACGTGAAATGTGCATGAGCCCGCATTGTAGATGCACCGATAAAAAGAATTGGTAATACCAACCGAATCTGCGGTTACGGGTTGCGGAACAAATATTTGGTTGATTGGAAGAAATATTAGTTTCAATGAACAAAAAACTTCTTTCGATACGCTTTCAAACGAAATATTTGGTTGATTAAAACGAATATTTCTTCCAATCAACCAAATATTTGTTTCGCCACCCGTAACCGCAGATTCGGTTGGTATTACCAATTCTTTTTATCGGTGTGCAAGTTTTCTATAAATGAAGAAGAAAATTCTCCGATAACATTTTAATGACTCTGTCGATTTCCAATTAATCTTGCTACGACGAAAGGGTTGTAACCGATCCACCAGCATGCCATATTTCAATCTGACAGTTTCAGCTGTTATCATGTTATAGGGGAATGAAATTTATATTACCCATAGCACATACATACATAAACACATGAACCATTTTTATCGACTATAATGTTCGGATTATTCAGTGTATTTCACCTCCATTGACATCAACTTTATAGCATATTTATTACGCTGAAGAAACAACGTTATTCAAAGAAAATCTTCTTTAAGTTTGATCCTAAAAATTCCGGACAGAAATTACAATCAGTGGAGTTTTAGTAAAATGCCTACATTTAAATTGAATTAAATAAAAACGGATGTGGAAGTAAGAATTGAAAAAGTAAATTTTCAGTTCTTCTCATTTGGAAGTGTGCAAAAAAAATGTTATCAGTTTTTCTAGGGTTCAAAATCTCCAAAAATAGTCCCAGAAACAAAGCTTTCTATACGACCGTAGTTGAGACCATTGTAATGAACATTTTACTGAGAGCAACTCTTTTTTTAGGCGGGTCTGGTGGCGCTACCTTGCAACGGTCGCCAGGCAAAATCAAAATGGTATTACACCGATCTCTACGACAACCTTGAATGGATACGTCAAGTTATACACCAAGTTCCACACGGATCGTATCCTGGACCCTCTGGACCACTTAAAACCCCTTGGCACTCTGGAAACAGCAGCGGTTGTAGTACTTGCATCTTCAACTTCTTTATTGAAATGGGTTGCAAAGACAAGAGCAATTGTGGGAAGAATGTCACAACTCTTCCTGATGGGAATCCTTATTCCAATTCTTCTGGTCAAGCTCATCTTAACTCATTTCATTCAGTTGATTCTAATTTTCCTGGACAACTTTATGATAACCCTTTAAGTGAAGATCCTGATGATCTTGCTGGTGAAGTTCCCGATAATCCTCATGGTCAAGTTCCTAATAATTCTCCTGATAAAGTTCCTTCTAATCCTTTTGGTGAAGCTTCTTCTAATCCTTTTGGTGAAGCTCCTTCTAATCCTCCTGGTAAAGTACCTTCTAATCCTTTTAGTGAAGCTCCTTCTAATCCTCCTGGTGAAGTTCCTTCTAATCCTCCTGGTAAAGTTCCTTCTAATCCTCTTGGTGAAGTACCTTCTAATCCTTTTGGTGAAGTTCCTTCTAATCCTCCTAATGAAGTTCCGTCTAATCCACTTGGTGAAGTGCCTTTTAATCTTCCTGGTGAACTTCCTTCTGATTTCCCGGGTAAAGTTTTCCCTGCAGATGGACCTCCAGCGTATTCAGCACGAAGGAAGATGCAAGGCGGTTGCACTCTTAATTCTGTGGGAATAGAAATAGGTCAGGGATGCGCTAAACAAGACAAAAAATCGAACATTCGACCGATATATCGTGCGATGTCTGCTAAACCGATCAGTGGAGTTGGAAAGATGACACACCTGTTACAGTGGCCTAATAGCGCAGTTGGATACGTTCCGCAGCTGCAACAACCGGTTACAGGTCGCACCTTCAAAATTCCTTACAGAGGCTATTTTCTCGATAAAACGAAATACACGGTAAAAGATAATACCCGCAATAACGCAGTTGGGTACGTCCCGCAGCTGCGACAACCGGTTACAGGTCGCACCTTCAAAACTCCTTACAGAAATTATTTTATCGACAAACCGAAATATCCGGTAAAAAGCAATACCCGTATTATTACCATCTCGCAAAATTATAAAAAACCTCTCGGCCGAAATTTTCATCGCGAAAGAGCCACCAATGAAATTGGCCTGCAGAATATCGAGGGTGATACTTCCGATTGGCTCTCTCAAGTCGAAAAACGATTGGAAATCGGCTCGGAATCTAAAAGCGAGTTAGTTAAATCACGACGAACTAATTCTAATTGAGATTTGTCGTGTGGTTACACTCAATTTTATTTTATTTTTTGAGATTTTTTGGTTCTAAGTGCGATGTGATTTGTGGTCACACTTGAAATTTGCAAAAATTTTCAAGCTTTTTGGTAAAGCAGAAGAAATTTCAAAAAAATGTATCAACTATTCGAGGTCTAGTTATTAAAAAAAAATCTTATCAGATTTGTGTTTAAAAATCCCGAAAATTTTTCGCTTCAGTGCGGTATTTTATTAGGAGTTAATCCCAAATTTTGATTTACTAAATAAAAAACGCATTTACCCATAAAAATTAGACAAGGGAATTTTTTGCAATGTTTCATCACTTTGATTTAGGATCGGGCTCCATGGTGAAAAAAAATTTCAGAGGAGAAGTCCTTGGCGGTTGAGTGATTATAAATTGCTTTGGTTTTACAATTTTATTATTTCTAATAGGATATTATTTTAAATTCTCATTAATTCAATACTAGATCTTCGCAGCAAAATAATGAATAATTTCATCAATTGCGACGATAGAATTTGAAAGAAAGAAAAAACAGCTCACAGTAAATTTATTGAAATGGAAAATAATGAAAATGATTTTTAAAAAAACCTCAATTATGAAGTTTGGCAAATTGTAAAAGTTATACGCTAACCAAATAACTTTAAAATTATGTCTAATGTTAAAAAACATATTTGGCTATAATTCTCCTCTAAATGCTGAATACAAAAATCGTTGAAAAAGCATTGATTCGACGAAATGTAGACTATAAATAATAAAAGGAATAAACGAAACTACTTTAACAATCAGTTGAAACATTCAATGGCCCCTGCTACACGATAACCTACGATATCATTCCTGGAATTGGCCTAATGCTTCTCAACATTAATTGAGCAATTGAAAAATTCAATTTCCAGAAATCCTATCACCCCAAGCGAATCGAGTTTTTAAACTTTGAAATTCGTTTGAGTCTCGACGAAATAGTAATGAACGTGATTGGCTTATAAAAACGCTACTTGACTTTAATTGCATCGATTAATCGCTCATTACTCCCCCAAGAAAGTCGAAACTTTATGCACTCGCCTCTTCGCACTCTTAAGGAATATCGCTGTAGAAGTATATAGCGTGTTAGTAATGGGTGTGTACGCGAGATTACTTCACGTTTCTCTTGGCTCTTCAGCATCTTCCAATTGAAACGAACATCGTCGTCACTCTTAAACTGATTAAAAGTGAAGTCACTGAAGAACATGTCACCATTAATAATTATTCTACTCATGCTGATATTGGTAATTGGATCGGCTCATCAAATCACGGCAGAAAAATATAGAGTTGAAGAAGGAAGTCGAAGATTTCCAAGAATCGTTGATCAGAACTCCTCGCTCATTGACACTCTTAATTACGTCACGGTCAGTGTCGGGAAAAATGAACGAGATCCTTTAACAATGCGGAAGAATCAACTGCGCCAGAAATTGCAGCATCTTTTGAGTTCGATGGTAAAAAAAATAATTCGACGACGGCGAATTAAGACAGACAAAAAAAAAGATGATATGAAGAGAAAAATCTTGGGCAAAACTGTCGGAAGCAATAAAATACCTATTGGGGAATTTCCCGAGGATAATAACGGGGTCGAACGTGGCTTGAAAATGAAACGTGGCAACGCTAATAATACGAGTGTTATTGGACGAAACAGTGGCAGTGAAGTACGTGACAAGCTGGAAAAAGATCTGGTACAAATATCGGATGCTCTGATGCCAACTATTCGCAGGATTTCGAATTTCGGATTGCAGGATACTCAGAAGCATGCGGTAAAAATTTAATACCATTTTTTAATTTTCTTATTTTGGCAACGAATTTCTTCAGGAACGGGTTTTTTCATTTTCCGAAAAAAGTCTGAATGAGTTGTTTGAAATATTGTCATTTTAATATGTCAGAATATTTTTTGACTTTTTCTATAAAATAATTATTATTGCCGTTCTCAATAATGTTAGTTATTACTTTGGACAAAGTACTTAATTTAATCATTGTTTTCCTTTTGATTAGATACAATTGACAATGATATATTTCCTCTTTCTCCTTTTATTTGTAATTTAACAAATAAACATTCATAGTCAAGAATTTTTGGTATTTCTACGTTAGCAATTTGCCAATCGTAGATTCGCAGATGTTTTAAATATAATTTATAATTTGGTAAATAAATTATATAATCTATAAATTTACAAAAAAATGTATAATTTCTTAAATAATTTTTTTCAGTTCCGCCAATTTTCGTATTATTTATAAAGAATTTTTTTTCAAAATCTCGAATTTTTAGGTAATCTCTAATTTTGCAAAAATTGTCTATTCTCCATTTTGTTATCGTTTCTGATGCAGCAAAAACAAATTTGAAGTTTTTCGAAATGTCGCCATTTCTAATTTGTCAAATTAGAATTTGCAGTCCCTCCAATTTTCTTCGATTTCTAATTCACCAGATAATTCAATTTATAACATGCCAAATACAAATTAGTAGTTGCTCCGATTTCCGTATCAATTATAATTTTCTAAATAAACATTTGTAAAATCTTGTCTTTTTAGGTAATTTGAAATTTAAAAAAAAGGAAAGAAAAAAAAACACCAAGTTTTTTGAATGTTCACAATTCCTTTCCCACTCAGTGAAACTTAATATGACTCTTTTTATGTGTACCTTAAGGAACCAACAACAAATTTAATTAAGCGAGGAGATAACATCGAGATGGTGGAAAATTCTCGCGTGAAACGCCAGAGTTCACAGAACGAAGCGAATGGTATGACCAACTGGCTAATAAACGATCTTGGCGGCCATGTAGATAATTTAAAGATGCATGCTTTTATCGTCAAGGACGAAGAAATTCCACCTTGCTGTACGCCCGCCAATCCAGTCTCGTACGTACAAAACACCCATTGGCTTGAATGACGCGGATGTCAGACGATTTAAAAGACACCGTCGATGGAGCGTGAGGTTCGTGACGATTCAAAGTATAATTTGAGTCTCTGTGTTACAGCAACCGACGGTACTTCATGTGCAGCGGTGCAATTCTGTCCTCGAATCGAGCTATAACCTCGGCCTCTTGCATCCACTATGCAGATATTTATGAGTAACTCTAATGCTGCGTTATTATAGCGATCGGATTATTAAGTGGACGTAATCACCTAAAAAAATTCATAAGAACAAAAAATGTATTGATGACACCCTTTTAAGCACCATAATTCTGCAATCATGTAAATGCATACAGTGCAACAAAATGCCTGAGTCGAAATTTTTCTACTGTCAGTGAGTGTAAGAACACTCACAGTCCTTCATTTGACCGTCTATACCTTCAGTTATCCTTTGTTAGCCGTATAGACACTTATCATAGTCACCTTTTATTGTATACACGGTCCACACTTCTCGTTGACCCGCTAAGCGTCATAGCTTCGAAATTCTCATGTATGGTATTTCGCCGTCTACACCCTCGATGCTCCTCTGATAGTCAGACAACGGCGTATATGGTAAAACGCGGTCCAGCCAATTTTTATTCATGGATGGGGAGGCGGGTGTTGTTTGCCGTTTTTCATTGTAAATTTTTCTCAAATGGAAATAAGATCCTAGTTTACAATGAAAGGCGGGCTTACTTTGCACGCGAATTGAGCTCTACTTTCATTAGCTTCATCAGTCATCATCGTGTTGGTGTTTCGACGGTCAAACGAGGGTGAAGGAAGATTTAAATTTCGACTCGGGTGGTGTAAGATGAAAAGTAAAATTTTGGACTTGCCGTAGCTTTCAGGCTGACTGATGAACGAATTTCAGGATTCGATATCTTATTTTGTCTCTAGAAGAGTGCATTCTGACGGGTGGGGGTCAAAATAGCGGATGACCAAAATAGCGAATGGCTAAAATAGTGAATTCCAAAATAATGAACATCTAAATCTAGAATGGCCATCATTATGCGATTCGCTGTTTAAACCATTCGCGAATTTGAACAATCGATTTTTTTACCCTCGGCTTATAGAGATGCAATTAAAACAGCGAATGGTCAAAATAGCGAAAGGGTAAAATAGCGAATTTCATAATCATGATCATTATGGATTCAGATGTTCATTTTTTTCAAATTCGCTTTCTCGATCATTCACTATTTCGATAATTCACTATTTTGATACCTACCCATTCTGACTTAAGTGTAACGATTCTTAGTACAGTGGAAATGAAATTTACTGCAACTAATTATTTAATTAGTTTTTTATGAAGAAATATTTATTTACACAAATTGAATCATAACGTTGTGATAAAGGCATCAATAAAATATTTCTATAATCATGTCAGAATGCACTCTTTGACAAATAAAATAAGATATCAAACAGTAAAATCCTTTTGCCATTTCCGTCTGATAGCTACAAGTAAAATTTTTCACTTTTTACCTCACACCATTTTGGTGCACTGATGTTATTGAAGTTTGCATCGTTGAAATGCAACGACATTAAAAAATAAATCATAAAAACCGAGATTAGCGTCTTTTGAGGAGCGCCTCAATATAGGGTGATCTTTCTATTCAATGCTGGTAATGGAAGCCATTTTTATTCGTACCTTTTATGAAGATTTAAGGTAATCAGAATTTTTCGAAATTTATTTCGTTGCATCCCAACGATGCAAACTTTAACATCATTGTACTGTATGTATTTACAAAATTGTAGATATTCATCAGTAACTCTATTACTGCGTTATTATAATGATCAGATTATTAAAGGGATCTAGCCACTTAAAAAAATCATTTAAAAAAACGTATTGATGACATCCTTTTATAAAAAATTCGTACATTGAAACCTCATCAAGGACATATCAAGCACCATAATTCTGCAATTTCGTAAAATTTTCAACTTGTCGTAGCTCTTAAACCAAACCGGTGAAAGAATTTTAGGATTCGGTGTCTTATTTTATCTGTGGACGAGTGCATCCTGACTCGAGGGTAAGAAATCTTAATGCAAGGAAAATTGAATTTACTGTAACCAATTATTTAGTAAGTTTTTCATGAAGAAAGATTTATACTTAAGGCTTTCGCTGATAAATTATTATCAGAATTTAAGGAATTATAATGCTCGGTATGTACTTAATGAGGTTTAGATGTAAAATTTTTTTTAAAACAGTATCATCTACAGAATTTTTTCTCCTCTAGCGTTTTTTAAGTGACTTAATACGATAACGAGATCTGACAGATAAATTTTTTCCCTTGGCAGGAGCAACGTTCGAGCACCGTTGGGGGTTCACGTTGGTGGTACGGATATCCGGTCTTATGTCATCAAGATTAATCGCTACGAAATGCATCCCGATTACGATTTCGACGTTGACTCCAAGAATCATGCGACCAATAATTTGGCTATTCTTTATCTCGACTGCAGGTAACTAAAATTGAAAAGAAAATTATAATTCACGTTATTAATGGGATGTATGCATCCATAAAAGAGAATACTATATTTTTAATGAGTTTGCTGACTTAAAAAAATTTATTTGAGCACATTTGAGCGTCAAATTTGGGTTTCGGAGAAATTTTAAAGGCACCAGCTCTAATAGCGTTAATCGATCAAATTTATCGAATATAAACCCGAATGAATTTGCAATTTTGTCAGGCAATATAGTTCACCCGAATGCTGCACGAAAAAAAAAACACTTGTGATAAAATCTGTATTTATTGTTCACACATTTTTAATTATAACAAATGAGTTTGAAACAAAAACCTCTTCAGTGCTATCAAGAAGTACTTTGACTAAATCAAAATAAAATCTCGAAAGTTGAAACCGGTTTGCTAGTTTTATCGAAAATCTGCGAAAACAATTATTTCGGTGCAATCTTGATTTTTAGTTTCAATACAATTGTTTTCATAGCAACATTATCAAAGTAAAATATTATTTTATATAATTATTTGTTTTATGTTAAATATTAAACAATTCCCCTCTTCGTGTATTACGACATTTGCAAGGTTTTTTTTTTGTTTCCCAACCCAATTCCAGTTTTGAAAAAATTATAATTCAATGTGATGATAATCTTTTTTTAAAGATAACTGTCTTACAAAAAAAAATAATGCAATTTTTTTTAATTCCACGGTGTCAATACACAAATTAATCCTAATTTGCTTTTGCCCAAATTAACGATCTTTGAGCATGTTATTTTCTATTTTTTTTTATCTTAGTAAGATACATCGATTGAATGTCTCGATTACATAAATTTCAGTATTGTCCCCGAAGATGTTAAAATTCCAAGGTTGCCGAAGGGACTCAACGAGGACGTCGCTCACACCTGCTGCAGAGAAGTCTGCGATCTTATCACTGTAACCGTAACGCATGATGTGAGTAAATTAGCGAAGAAACTTTTGATGGATTAACGAAAAAGTAACTTTTTATCGTCAGAATCAACACGTATTGCGCTCTGTAATGGCGAAACACCTGCCGGCTCCCGTTCACGATGACGAGGACGCCCCAGCCTATCGACAATTATCCGAAAGCGCTTTGGAATCGCTGCGAGAAATAAACAAACCAACTTTTAACAACGAATCTTATACTTCGTCGAGAAGAGTCAGGAGCCCCTTATTAAAATTGGCTGCTGCTCCTACTTTCTTCGGCAAAGAGTCTTCGAGACGGTCTTCAAGACTGCAGAACGGGTCTGCAGAATCTTCGATCGTAAAAAAACGAAAAAAGACCAAGTTAAAGCAAAAAACGATTTTGAGAAATCGGCAGCAGAGTAAACAATTAAAGAGGCTTTCCAATTTCGATAATCTGCTTTCTAGAAGAATGACAGGAAAAACTCGTGAGTACGAAACATTGTTCTACAGAACTTTTTTGCAGTGTCATAAAAATTCGGAAAAAATAATTAAACAATCTACGATTTCATTATGACCCGAAATTCCAAGCTATTCATTGTTTGGATATTCATTATTTCATTAAAGAATAAATTAGTTTTTGAAAATACTACACAACAAAAAATTGTGTAATGTCCAAAAAATATCACGTTACACCGAAAAGTTCAAGTGGATTGTGATAAAAATTTGACCAATGCTTTGAATTTACATAATTTACAAAAAAATTTAAATTTATTATGCAACCAAGTAAGTAATTATTAGGCTTTTGCATGTATTTAATCCACCGTTTATTGATTTCATATCGCATAAGTTATTATAGTTTAGGCATAAGTTTCCTTTCCATAAGTGAAAAAATATTTCACGAAAAATATTGGAATAATAGTATATTACGATACGAGTGCGATGAAACTTTTTCTAACGCGGGTGAGTTTGCAGTATGAGCCGAAGGCGAGTGTTGCAATGGAACTAGTTAAGAAAAAGTTTCTCGCAAGTTTCGTATACAATTTTATTTCACCAGTGCGAGAAGCGCGATTTCTCGCACGCGAAGCCGAGCGAAGCGTGTGAGAAGTAAGCACTTCTCGCACGGAGTCGCATAAAAATCATAACATAATTCTTTTAAACGATTTCTCATGCATTAATATTAAAAAATAGGTATGTCGATAATGAGGGCGCTTGAGAAGCAAGGAGTGAACGTGCAGCAACAATTGGCAGCTATAGATTGGGACGAGATTGAGGAAACTATGAGTCAAAAATTAGCAGCAAGTAATCGCGAGAAGATGGAGATTTTTGCACAGAATGTCGTATCTGAGACAATGAAACGACTAGAGAATGTGCTAGCAGACGACGATAGAGACGATCAGATAGATTTCGGAAACAGTAGTCGAATTTTCGAGTCTCTGATGCCGAATAGAAGTCGAAATAAGACGATCGAAAATTTCGTTCACGTATTTACGAAGGTTGTTTCGAGCCTTGTTTCGCCGAATGGCAGCATTGGTAAAGTCTCTTTTCAAAGCAGTAACCTTGAAGAGAAAGACTTGACGGATCCTCCGCCGTCTTATAAAGAATGTCCACCGATTGGTACACCGATTTTCGCCAATGAAACTTTGGTCAGTGTCTCAAAATAAACTTAAGTTACGAAACTAAGTACAAACGATTTAGTTATTTATTTGTGAATCTGAGTAGCGGGTGTTATCAATTTTGGACAAGATTGTTTATATTTAGACTAATTATTTCTTTTATCGTGAAAAAATAATTACTCGTTATTAAAAATGATAACGATTCTGTGCTTGTCGTTAATATTAGCAGTGTTTCAATCGTGTAAATAAAAATCTTTCAGTCCAAGTAAAACAAACTCGACTTTATAAAAGAAGAAAATATTTGTTATATTCGTCTCCGAAATTTTTTGGAAATTATGGGAAATTTTGTTTAAGGATAAAATTAGTTTTTTCCACCGCGGTTTTATATAGTGTTGATCGTTTGATACATCGATTTCTGCCAATGTGATTTTGAATTTTTTTTTTGTAAATGCATGAGATTCAGTTTTAAAAATAGAAGTCGTTTCTATAGAACTTAGAAAAGTTGCGCGTTTATTTTTTTTTTCCAAAAATAAATTTTTTTATAACAACTATGATATGCAGGGATTCAAGAAATAAGTTCAGTGCATAGAACAAATTTACAAAAAGTTCGTCGTACAACAATCTCCATTGGAAAAACCCGACAATTTTCAAGAAAAAATATGAATTTATGATTGATGACTTAAAAAATCGGTATGGGAATTCTCGTCCTCGATTATTCAATAACTCACGGATTTTTAAATAATCTCTGGGATTATCACAAAATAACTGCCAGAACAAAATGTTCTTATTGATTATCATTTTATGAGATTATTTCCGACCCATTACTAATAATCAAATTTTTCCAGATCGGTCTGTTGGCTTACACGTGCGACGATGTGCAGGATTGGGTCGAGTGGAAGTACGTTAATATAGCTAAGAACCTTTATTGGATTCAGAACCAAATTAACAAGTCGATCGGCAAGACTGTTACATGTTCTGAACCGGAAAGGCCTATGAAGCGAAGTTTTCCCGACCATTTGCCTGCTCTTGAAACAAGCCAGCGAAAACACAGTGAAACCGAGATCCGCGGTGGAAAATTCGAGTGGAATATGCGAGACCTAAGCGCGGAAGTGCAGAGAAGCATTTCTACGGGGAATCTCGATCACGCGAGAAACCCCGAGCGAGGAACGTATCTAAGGATTCCGAAAGATCCTTGGTTCGCCAGGAATTCACCCCTGACACCTCAGGTTCAACGCGAGAACGAACGCCGCAAGATCTTTACGGATTCTCGCAATCAGCCACAATCACCGTCACGAAATGAACCCATTTTTAAAGTGAACACTTGCTACGTAAAATCTGATGGTAGCAGCGCATGTCAGACGAGAAGTGACTTCTCTATTCGCTGATGGAACATTTATGAGAAAAATGTGTAAACTTGAGTGAAATATAATTTATGTGAATGAAAAAAAGTTAATCCGAAATATACATTATTTTTTTGTTAAAGCAGTATCTAAATATATCACAGAATATATTTTCATACACATGTTCTGTTAATCACTGTTAAAATTTTTATCTAATTTTCATTACGAAGATGGATCTCCATGAATGAAGGTTTTTGTACAGATACTAATATTTTCAATTCGTTTATATTTCTATTCTATTTGTTTTGTATTATGTTTGTGCATATTTCGTTCAAATTCACTCCGGACAATGCAAATTAAGCGCCAGAACAGTTAGCCACAATCATCGCCACGAAATGAACCAATTTACGAAGTAAACACTTGCTACATGAAACTTCATTTAAATTTTTATGAGACCAATGGATAAACTCGAGTAAAATATATCATATTTTAATTTATTGGCCGACGAAAAAAATGGACTGTTAAGTATCACAGATATTTTCAGGGTATTTGAAAATTCATAATTTTTTGAGGCCATGTAAAATGTCCTGACGTTTTGAGGTCGCGTAAAATTTCATGATATTTCCAGGTGATGTAGAATTTGATTTACTTTTTCGTTAAATTTTCAGCCCATGTAGAACTTTATAACATTTTCTGGTCATGTGAAATTTTATGACTTTTTCAGATCATATAAAATTTCATGCCACTTTACGATCATGTAAAATTTCATGCCACTTTACGATCATGTAAAATTTCATGCCACTTTACGATCATGTAAAATTTCATGCCACTTTACGATCATGTAAAATTTCATGCCACTTTACGATCATGTAAAATTTCACGACATTTTACAGTAATGTAAAATACCATAAAATATTTAAAACTTTATGTCATCTCAAGTCGTGTAACATTTTCATGCTTTTTTCCGGTCATACAAAATTTCATGCCTTATCCAGGTCACGTGAGAATTCATTCAACAGCGTTCATGATTTTTTAAGACGTCAGACGTGCTAGCAGCGTTTTGCCATTAAAACATCGACTAACAAATTACTTTTTAATAAAGATTACACGTCATTATAGTGTCGTGCTTGAAGATTATATCTCCGAGTGAGAGGATGCGATCTAGCCGTTAGTGTTCGTTTATTGCTTCATTAGTAAACGACGTACGTCGAGAATCTATTATCGAGAACGTAATGTCCGTTCGTCGATATTATTATACAGGAAGTGGCTTTCTACGTGCGAATCCACACGGCGACGCTTCGCGAGTCAGCGGAACGTAACTTCCTCTCTCGAGAATCCTCGCCAAGTGATACTTTCAAGGTCCCGGTTTCAGTGCATCATTGCCGTCTGGCGCACTCTCAGTTTTAGAAGTTATACATGTATATCAAGTCACGCGGGTCTTTGCCCTTGTCCCCTAAATTTTCACCTATGCAACCGGATTATGAATCTCATAAAAGTAACTTATAATATTATCTTAGGATTCTGAAAAAATAGGTCAACGAAATTCTCCAAAAAGTTTTAATATTATTTGGAAAGTTCTAGAACTCTTGCTTTTACGTAGCAATTTACAGTTACAGTTAGGCAAACTTATTATTAGATTCTCCAAGAAGTGAAACGATATTCTCTTAATTTCATATAAAAAAACTTTTTCAAGGGTGTTACATTTTTGAGCTTTTATTTCTCGTTGAATAAACCTTCTTTTGCATTGGAAATTAAAGTGAAAAGAGAGCGACTGAAAATTAAAAGAAATGGTTTTATGTCTGAAAACTATTATGTGAAAATAATTGATTTGTAATCAGTACGAGTAATTACTTTTTGACAAATAAATGATTCATTTTCACGCTAATTACGTTTAACATGTTAATAGTCAAGGCCTTCTCGTCTCTTTTACAGAAACATTTCTGAGAAGGGTTTTTTTTTAATTAGAATTATAGAGAGACACTTTTGGAAGAATATTATTTCAATTCATTGCGACAACTAAATTGTTTATTTTTTAGAAATCAAAAAGTTAGATGCATCTCAATATATTTGAACTATTTATCAAATTATCCCAGGATTTTTCGGTAAAATGTATTATATATGTGATTGAAGTTATTTACTTTAACAACTTTGGTAGGATCGGATACAAGAACATGCTTCTTACAATCCTATACGTGTCATTATAATGTAACGAGTGTAGATATGATGACAGTTTTAGAACTAATGAGTTATATTGAAAGAAACAGCAAAAAACTAATGGTTGTCACTTGATATGTGCCAAAGCTCCAACATTTACTTGAGAATACTAATTTTTCGAAAAATTGAAGCCCCTAAATTATTGTTGCAGAAAATCGAAGCTACTAATTTTCTTTACAAAAAATCGGTGGCACTTCATTTTTTCTCAAACCGACGAAAATGTACGATCTATGACACTGTATGAACACCGCTAAATACGTCGAAACTTATCATAAAATTACCCTAAAAATATCATACATTTGATCCAACCTACTTTCAGATGAACCAAATAATTGTTCAATTTGTTTATATAATAATTCGTTCAACTCGCCCTAATTACATATATCGCAACTTTATGTCAACTGTCCCCAGTCAACGTCTTTTATCACAGTGTAATTGTACATTACAATTCGTCAGTACAATTCGCAACAATTAAAAAATATTATTATTACTCATTGCTCGGTAGTTGCTATTTACAAAATTTCGAACTTGGGTATAACTTGATGTACTTACTCGCTAGTTTCGAGGTACTGGAAGACCCGGTAGACGGGACGTCGATACATGAAGAGGTGGCCCTCCACACGATCTACCATCATCCTAATTATCACTTCATTCGCAACAGATGCAACACGCGCACTCGATCACTCTGAGAGATAGTATCTTATGCACTCGTCGATAAGTTGATAAAACCTTCGCTTCGAACAATGCAGAGCGAATCTTGCACACGAGATTCCAGATGATGAAGCGCCCGAGCAAATTCAGCTTCCTCGTTGATGCTATTTCCCTTTTTCACTGCATAGTGTAGCCATTCGCGTTGCCTGTGATGCGGATCGATCGGTGGTGCTCGTGGTCCTCCAACTGGACCTCCTACCATCGATATAGCATCGCATATGCATATACATACACACACACGCATACACTGCACAAAAGCCAGACAGTCTGCAGTTGATCCTTTTTTAAATCCCTTCACAATTACAGCATATTTCAAAGATTCACTTTATAAACGCGAATCCCAAGGCAGTAAAAATGCCAACAGCTTCGACATTCGTATCACAATATTTATCGAACTCGCGTGATATAATAAAAGTATCCTTGTTTATAAAAGAGCGTAGTATTTATAGAAAAAAGTTGCAAAGGCCTGAAAGATGTATCAAAAACGTTAGAGAGGTAAAGCAGCTGTGTGAAAAACGGTGACAGCATTAAAAAATCTCGTTATTCATCTGAAATTCTAGGGACGGCGTATAATTCCAGCTCCAGATTTCTTCAGAAAATCTTCGGTAGCATAGCTCGAGTACATAGCGTTTGTTCATCAGAGAATTTGAGTTCGAATGTTGAGAGGCTGCAGCACTCGAGAGATCAGTGAGGCCTCGCAACGAGTCATCAAATTTTCAGGGAGATATATTAAATTGACGATAAACAATCTGGGACTAACAGCAATCGGTTCAACGCTCTCGCGAGTGTGAGTCGCGATTTGTGGCTCTCTTAAAGCTTTTCAGTGAAGCTTTCAAAGCTCAGAGCGAAGAGAGAGCGGTCAGTGCCCTCCTCTGGACAGGGACAACACGCGAGAGCTACAGTCAGACGAGGAGAACGAGCAGAACTTGCGAACGAGGAGAGGTTCCTAAAATTACACGAGCCACGCGCAGCGGCAGCTCCAACGGGGCGAACGTTCCTCAGGGAGCGTCGTATTCTCTCTCTTCTTCGTCTCAGTCGCTCTCCTCAGCTCGGTTAGCGCTTGAATTGCAAATAGCCGCTATTACTTCGACTACTCGAGCATTTTGTAGCGAAAGCCAGTGTCTCGAAGCAACGCTGAACGTTCACCAGCGCAGCAACTACAATGTTGCGTGATGCTCCCTTTTTCCCTCTTCAGCAAGAAGAGAAACCCTTCCTGAAGAGCCTTGAAGGCTTTGGAGACTCAGTTGAACTTGACAATGAACAGAGTCTTAGGATTGTAGCGTTGGAGGTCGAAGAAATCGTTCCTTCGATAACGATCAATGTCCTAGGTCCAAAAAAGTGTCTCCCTCTGTTTCTCCGATGGCAGGATTATAATTGGGCGGTTTCCAAGTGCTTCTTGGCAGAAGTTCCTTTGGTTTTAGTTGCCAGCAAGTACTCGACGACTTCCCTCGCTGATTCTGGAGGATGTATTTCCCGGTTAACGTGTCTTCAGGCTGAAACTCACTCAAACGAACTTTTGTAGTACACAGGCTTTGATTTACTTTCAGGGTTTAGCGGCTCTTCCGGACGGATATACTTTTGGGAGATTGGATATTGGGGAGTAATAACAAGCACCTAGCAACAGAGAGTCGCTGGATGTGGTATATGTGCGGTGTTAAGGGGGTTGCGACGTCAGGGGTGAAGGAGAACCGAGTAAAGGTACTGGGTAACACCGACGGGTTGTCAGGCACAGTTCTACTGTACTGTAGTAGCGAAACTGGCTCGAAGCTGGGTAAATTCTGCCGGCCGGCCGGCAACTACGGAGCAGGCGCTTCGGTGGGTGCGGCAAAATGCTGAGCTGCGCTCTGTGCGACGCAACGCGTTCGCCTATCTACGCTTTGGCTCTCTCCCTTTGCTTCACGACCCCCCTTCTCAGGTTCAAACCGTGAAAGCAACCCCCGAACATTGGTAACAGGAGGGCAGCCGACGAGGACGAGGACGGCAGGATTGGCGTTGCTTCTCCCGTGTCTCTCCCTTGGTAATAGGGTAGGCACGCGTTTTGCGCCTGTGGAGGTCTAACCTGACCCGAGGCAAGGCGAAACCCTCACGACCACAACCCTCTGCAGGATACGTATAAATCCCACGTACTGCAGGACTATGTCGTGGACGCTGCGTGTGATATCCTACTGAATGTCGCCGGTTGTAATGGCTGTGAACTCAGACTGGGTTATTCATGGTTACAGATAGAATTGTCGTAATGGGAACAGGGAGCTATTTGGTTACAATGGGATGAGGGATGTTATAGTGAAGCTGGATTACTGCCACGATTTTCAATAAGTCACGTGAGGTTCAAGATAGCGAATAGCTAAAATAGTGAAATTCATGATAATGGCCATTCCAGGGTCAGACGGTCATTATTTTTAAATCCGCTGATTCAGCTATTCGCTATCTTGATAATTCGGTATTTTAAACCGCATCTTATTAAAATGCAATCAAATCTTCATAATAATTGCCATGTTTGATTCAAACGCTAATTTTGCTTCCTCATAGAGGAAGCTTTGTTTTGGTGAATACATTTTTTTCGAGATTGTCATGTCAGGATACTGAAAATGGTCTAAAACATCGAGAAAATGGTTTTTACGAAAAGTGTGTGTGTGTGTGTGTGTGTGTGTGTGTGTGTGTGTGTGTGTGTGTGTGTGTGTGTGTGTGTGTGTGTGTGTGTGTGTGTGTGTGTGTGTGTGTGTGTGTGTGTGTGTGTGTGTGTGTGTGTGTGTGTGTGTGTGTGTGTGTGTGTGTGTGCGCGCGCGGACTTTCTTCTAATTTGGGACTCAAGTAAGTTATCATATAACAAAGTTTAGGATTGTATTTGACGCGAATCGTTTAAAATTTTTATTTGCTTACAGCTTTTTTTTAATTTTGAAAAAATCGTTTTCACGCTATAATTTACACAATTAAAGAGACACCGGGCTGAAATTTTGTATATAAATAGATTACTCGTAAAACATTATGTGTACCAAATTTCGCGAGAATCTGTCTAACCGTTCCAATTTTATTACAATTTTAATTTTTCCAACAATGTCTGCAAATACTATAACTCACGCAAATTCTGAGATATCCGGCTGCAATTGCCGATATGATTTCACGATTATTGATTTCCAATTAAGATTTTAGTCTAATGAACTGTTAAAATGTCAGGAAATTTCGATGTTGGTGAACAAGAAGAAAAAAAAGTTTTCGCGAAAAGAAAAAAAATTTCGAATTTTTCCACAGATTTATCTTAAATTTTCTTTACACTCAGACGACCATTTAAAAAGGAGTTTGGTACAAATTCGACACCAATCGGTCGAGTGGTTAAAATTTTATGGCATTTTGAATGATTTGAAAAATTTCGTTCGAGCGCTTGCTCATGCAAATTACTAGGTATCGGGTTCCATTTTACTTTACATATGGACTATCATTAACCAGTTTTTGAGTAAGAATTTTACACAAATCGGTCGAGCGGTAAAAATTTCACGTCACTTTGAATTTTTATAAAAATATTATTTTACTGAATGTCATCTGCTGTAATGGCTGGGGACTGAGACTGGATTATTCATGGTTACAGATAGAATGGTCGTGATGGGAATAGGGAACTATTTGGTTACTATGGGATGAGGGATGTTATACAGGGTCTGAATTACTGCCACGATTTTCAATAGACATGGTGAAGACTCTGAGGTCTTTTACAATTGGGTATTTTACATAAATAAAGATTATGTGGATGCTTCACGAGTTTGGTAAAAATGCAATCATAAAATACAAAGTAAGTTAAAGCAATAATTTGATTGCGCATACTTTTAGGCAGCATTAATGACAAACCGGTTATTAATGCTACTAGAAAATGCTGTTAGAAATTTTCGTATGAAAATTAATATAAAGCATTGGAAGTTTTCTTGCGGATACGCGTATATTAAATTGAACATATAAACATTAATTGAACAATTGGTGAAAAATTGATATAATGTATACTAAACACTTTATGGAAGTTGTATTTATAATATAATTATTGAAATTTTACAAAATATATGTATATTTAATAGAATTTATTATACTGCCTCTGCTAAAAGAACTTCTAATACATATATATTTATTTTTTTAAATATTTTCAGCCGTGTATCAAAGGTTCTAACATAATTTTCTTTTAGGTTCTGCAGCATTTGTATTTTTAGTGGATTCTGAGGTTATTGGTAATTAGACAATTTACATGGGAAAAAATTTAATGGAGAATCTAAAATTTTGATTAAAAAGTTTACCTGACCTGCACGGAGAAAAATCATTTGATAGTATATCGAATCTTTTTTGCTAGAACGAGAAATATTCTTTAAATCAAATTCTTGATTGTATCTACCGAGTCTATTGTCCTTGTACTAATATCCACTGACAGTCGTCTACTCTGATACCGTTCTTTTTATTAATCCATAATTTCGTATCTGCTGAAACCAAATCTGTTCAGGAAAACCACTGTATCCTGGAAGTGTATCAAGGTTGGTGCATTACAAGTTCGTTCGAATTTTCATTTGTAATCTGGGATAGTTGGGGTTTTCCGGACTATTCGCGATTGGATTGGCGTTCTCTTTAGGTGTCTTCTATTTGTTTTGTACGTGTGACTGACGTACTTAATATAATTTGTTTTTTTTTGTATATGTATACTTGATATAAATTTATAGATTTTTCAATTTTAAATAAAACGGTTTAGGATAGAAAAAATAGTCCTGCGCTGATCCTTTTCAAATAAAAGATATTTGCCGATCCGATGCGTCAGTTTCATTACTGTCACGATCGCGAACCCAACACCAAAAGAAATATATTTGTCTTGTTAAGTTCAATCAACGAACAGTATATTAATTTGTCTTCAGCGAGAAAAGAATAAAAACGGACTGCTGAAATAAGAAAAAAATAAAATATAATTACAGAATAATTTTTTAGTATAACTTTATCAATTTCTGCCAAAGATTCGTTTTTTAAATATCGATTTCACTTTTGTACCGCTGAAAATCGTACTATTTACATTATCTTAATAAACGAATACATATTCGAAATACATTTTATAAATTCGTTAAGAGAAAATAAAAACAGACTTTTATCCGCCATTCACGAGTGTAATTGAAATAATTTACGATGGTTTCTCGTAAAAAAACTGCCCGACGATCGAATTAAAAGCGTGCCTCAATGATTAAAACACAAAATGGTTCTCATTGCACTGTGGCAACCCTAAAATTTTATTACCAGAGCTATTTGCATGAAAAGAGACGATAAATTATTTTTAATTACATTCAAGGATAAAAGACGAAATGCCAGTTTTTATTTTCCCATAAATAATCTCTTTAATTGAGTTTAAAAAAAAAGTATTTACTCCAATCTTAATAATATACCATTTACGTTGCTCTGGCAGTGCAGCCAAAGGAATTTAAGAAACGTTCGGTATTTCCTGCCATGAGTCGATGGAATTTTTAAAACTGTTCCTTCCCATCCGGAAGGGCGTAACTACCAAAGTAGTTATTTTCAGCTTACGCCCTTCTCGCAGGAAGAATATTATCAGTTATTAATTGTTTTCCTTTTTAACTCGATTGAAACATTAGTCTGTATCCTTGAAAAAATAGATGAGACCGTATCTCGTAACGTTCACCTAAATACACAGAAAAAAAGATACACCAAGGGCCAATCGCATTAGGAGAGCAGACTAAACTTATGTAAGAAGACACACAAACCTATCAGAGTTTAGAACATCCCTCTATTCGAAAGCATATGCGGTACAAAACCAGTTTAAGTGGAGTTTCGATAGAGTCCAGCAAATCGCCAAGGGTGAAACTAGTTTGTTTGGAATACGCTTGTCTAGAGTGAAAAGAGCGACAGAGAAGGAAGAAGACCCTTAAACCCTTCGTTTAACCGCCGACGCCCAGAATGTTCAGTGTGAGAGCAGAGAAGGCAAATTAGTTGGACGAAACGAGAATATTTCTCGTGGAGAGAGAATTTGGAAATATCGATCACCCTTACTTTTGGAGTATTTAATAGAAATACTTGACAGCGAGATTCGATTAGTTGCAATTAAGGGCTAACGTATTACACTGAGGAATTTATTTGGGATTAGTAACTATATTAATAATAATGAAGTGACAACCATTTATTTTTTGTTTGCTTAACCAGATTTTTGATAGTGACCATAATTATGGAAATATTTGCATGGACTAAAAATGTATCGTTGGTAATTAATTGTTAAAGTCTATCTGTGCTTATTGTAAAAAAATTTATTATAAAAATGAATGTACTTTTGTCAAAGGATTTTATACAGAAATCAGTATAGTAAATTTCATATACAAGTACGAAGTAAAATTAATAACCAGTATATTGAATACGTTGAAACATTCATGTTTAATATCAAAGTTCAAAAACTTACGGTATAATTGTATATTAAATTTAATATATCGGTTCATGCATAAAAGTAAATGATTCCAATAAATGTATTTAAATTTCCGGAACGTTTCTGACAGTGCATTTCATTAATTTTTCAAGTTTGATCATCATTTGTTAGTGGTACTGTAAGAACGGCAAGCGAAGAATGTTTACAGAAGGCTTAAAACTTGTTTTCAAGTTCGGAATGTTTAGAGCGTCAGAGCAGCGGAGTTTAATTACTTGGACGTCGCGAGAGTATTTCTAGTAGAAGAGAAAAATTGAGAATGTCGATCGCATTACGTTTTAGCACTTGGGATAATATTTCTCTATGAGATGAGTTTTATTGCAATTTCGAGGGAAAATATCTGTGGTTTTTATTATCTTGAGTGTAAAATATTTTCTGCGGATATTGAAGCTTAGACTGTTTGCGAATTACATATGGCATAAGAATGGCAAAGAATGTCCGCAAATGGTCCAGAGCATTTTTGTTTCTTTTTAAATTCGGAATATTCCGAGTGTCAGATCAAAAAAGGTAAATCACTCGAAGGATGAAGCACGAATATTTCTTGGAAACGAGCGAAATTGGTAATATCAATTACTACTGCGTTTTAAGCACTTGATAGAATACCTAACATTTTTTTACCTGTCAACTGTTCAATATTCGAAGTGTGGAATCAGAAAAGGCAAATTATCCGACGCTGCGAGAATATTTCTACTAGACGACAGAAGGCAGAAATATCGGTCGCCCTTACGATTTTAGCACCCAAGAGAATATTTGCGTGTTAGATGCACTTATCGCAATTTTGAGCCAAAATGTTATTTGTACTTCCAATTATCTCGAGTGATAAATCTTTGTTGTGGTAATTGAACTTTTAATACCATTTGCGAATGATACTTTAAGAATGTCAGTCAAACAGAATGTTCGCAAATGACCTGAAGCGTCATTTTATTTCTCTTCTCATTTTTTGGGGTTTCTTAAGGTTTTGTTTTTCAAGTTCTGGGTGAATCTTGGTTACACCTTCGGGATTTTAACGTGCCGTCACAACTCTCGTCTCTCGCGTGCCAAGAATTTAATGTTCGTTAAATTTTCAAAAGGCGAAAAAAATAAATGAAAATAAACTTCTTGTAATTTCGTGTTGAAGCTCTTTTTTATTTCTTATTGCAGATCTTGTTATATTGATTATATTTAATAACATTCTTCGCGCGATCCGTGTCAATTTTTATCCTATCAAAATTGAGAGCCCGGGTTCATTCTGTATATCGATCGCCCTTACGATTTCAGCACGCAAAAGAATATTTGCGTGTGAGATGCACTTTGCGAATTTTGAGCCAAAATGTTATTTGTACTTCCAATTATCTCGAGTGATAAATCTTTGTTGTAGTAATTGAAGTTTTAATACCATTTGCGAATGATATTTTAATGATGTTAGACAAACAGAATGTTCGGAAATGACGTAAAGGGTCATTTTATTTCTATTCTTATTATTTTAGGATTTCTTAAGGTTTCATTTTTCAAGTTCTGGGTGAATCTTGGTTACACCTCCGGGATTTTAACGTGCCGTCACAACTCTCGTCTTTCGCGTGCCAAGAATTTAATGTTCGTTTAATTTTCAAAAAGCGAAAAAAATAAATGCAAATAGACTTCTTGTAATTTCGTGTTGGAGCTTCTTTTTCATGTTTTTTTTGCTCATCTCGTTATATTTGTTATATTCGATGGTGTTCTTCCCGCGAAATGTGTCGTTTTTTATTCTATTAAGATTCGGAGTCCAGTTTCATTCTGAAAATTGATCGTCTTTACGTTGTAAGCACCCGAAAGAATATTTGACTGTGAGATGCACTTATCGCAATTTTGAGTCATAATGTTAACTGTACTTCCAATTATCTCGAGTGATAAATCTTTACCGTGGAAATTAAGGTTTTAATGCTATTTGCGAATGATATTCTAAGAATGTCGGACAAAGAAAATGTTTGTAAATGGCCCAAAGGGGCATTTTATTTTTATTTTCACTTTTTCTTGTGGTTTTTGAGGTTTTTTTGTTCAAGTTCTGGGTGAATCTTGGTTACGCCTCAGGGATTTTCACGTGCCGTCTTAACTCTCGTATTTCGCGTGCCAAGAATATATATTCGCTGAGTTCTGCTGCTTCTTCTCGAGCTTGTGGATGACTAACGCAAAAACGACCAATTACCACGAGAAGCTATAATCGCAACGGTGGAAGCATTCAGGGCTTTATGAAACTCAAGCTTAAGGGATCTCCTCTACAGGCGATTCCGATCGGATTTCGCAATCGTTCAGATGTAGAAAGAATTGGTTATCTATTGGCTGTTCATCGAAATTAAGAAAATAGTCAATTGTTGTAGTCTGATGCGATTTTATCACTTGTACGTAAATGTTATGGTGTCTTTCACATGATCCGAGCCATTCGATGATATGAAAAACCTTTCAAGTCCAGCTGACTTCAAAGTAAGGAACCGAAACGGAATTATAATATTTATAATTTTTTTATGTCATTTTTCTGCATCTTCTGATGTATTTTTTGGGAGTTCTCTATATTATCTGAAACGCTATGCTGTTGAACAAGATTTTGATGTTCGTGTAATTTTTAGAAAGTAGAAAAAAGACTCCATGTAATAACGTGTTGAAGCTCTATTTTCAGTTTTCGATAACACATCTTGTCATATTTATGGTGTTCTTAATGCGGACTGTTTCACTGTTTGTCGTACCAAAATTTGGAGTTCGTTTTGATATTGACATGCACAAAATAAGGGCAATATTTTTCTAAAATTGCGTTTTAAATCCTAGTTCGTTTTTTCTCAACCCTTCGGTATGATTTCTTTTTTCTTATGATCTTCTCCACTTTATTGCACAATCAATTTTGCAATCTTATTTATTTTGCGATATTCTGCAATCTCACGAAAGAAAAAGAGAAATGGTTCCTAAAATGCCATCTACCACTTATTTTTCGATTTTAGTCTTTCTTTAACCCTGCCCGAAATAAAAGATTTAAAAAATGTTATTCTTAAATGCACGTATCGCGCCAATCCCGAAACAAAGCGGTGAAACGTCCCACACAATTTAGTAATCCCGTTTATTTTAAGTTGTCAGAAAAAGATTTTATTAAATTCAATTTACTCCACATCTTTATGTTTTTTACTTCACTCTGCCGAAAGCAAAACATACAATTTTTTTGACACTATAATTATCAAAAAAAAAAAAGAAAAAAACAAATCGTATTTCCCTCACATTTATTCTGCCAAACACTAAACGCACCGAAATTTCTTTTCCAAATACAGATATGCCCATTTAGTCCTGAACAAAACATTGAAATGTGGACTACGCGTTAGGAAATCAAGAGAAGCGTCCAACACTGACGTTTGATAGACAATATCCTTTTCCAATCTTCCGCGTACGTGCCTTCGAAATAGTTGTGTGTATGCTAATAGGATAAATCGATGAGAAAGCTAGAAAGACGTATGTAAAGGTGAGTGAGGCAGAGACGTAGAATAATATATACAGAGAGAAAGGGACATAAAGTGTTGTAAGTAGTGGAAACAAATGCGCGCACGCCGCCTGACTATATAGATATAATATAATATGTATAGCTAACACAACGACAACGTTACGTTGCTTCTGCTGCAGCGCATCGCACGTTATAAGTATGTATATAAACGTGCGTGAATGCGTGAGCGTGAAACGCTTGATAGGCACGGGCGCGAAGCGTGCGTATATAAATAGCTAGTTAGGGTCGATAGACAGCACGAAGAGAAGCGGTGAACGAGGATCGCGGAGAGTTTGAACCGTGAGAGAGCAAGAGAGCGGTGCGCCGGGCGTCGTGACGAGGCCAGCTGTGTCCTCGTGTGTGCATTCAACGAGCGTTCAGACGGTTTTATATTATACCAACTCTGCGAATAATAATTAATCAACGACGCTCGGGGGGTGTACGGATGGACGAACGAAGCGTACGACGAGTTAACCGACGAATCACCAGCTTTTTGTATATGTTAGTCTTGCTTTTTATCATACGCCATAAATGCATGTCGATAAAATAGTCGATGCATAAGAGTGCAAGTATAAACAACGTTGAAAAGGTTGGGGAACTTCATACTCTGCAAATCAGTGATAAGTTTTTGAAAGAATTATTTCTAAAAAGTTTTCCGCAATTATATTGCAGTTGAGAGTGGTTCGTGATAATGTTTATGTTGTTGATTTAGAGAAATTGATAGTGATGGTTTTTTTGGAATATTTAGTGGTTGATGTTGATTTTTAGAGGTCATTTCGTGTTGACATTTTTTTAAAATAATGTTTTCTTTTCAATATTTTCACCGATGTTCTCTTTACGTGGCTAGATTAGCTTTCTTCTCGTGTGTGCATTCAACGAGCGTCCAGACGGTTTTATATTATACCAACTCTGCGAATAATAATTAATCAACGACGATGGCGGGGGGGGGGGGGGGGTGTACGGATGGACGAACGAAGCGTACGGGTTAACCGACGAATCACCAGCTTTTTGTATATGTTCGTCTCGCTTTTTATGATAGGCCATAAATGCATGTCGATAAAATTGTCGATGCTTATGAGTACGAGTATAAACAACGTTGAAAAGCCGGAGGAACACTTGAAAAAAAAAAAATTGTTTTTAAAAGAGTTTTATGCAATTATGGTCTGTGTCCATATGGCGTAACCGCATAAGTCAATTTTTTCTATAACGGCTGCAGGTAATAGGATGGTATCGTTGGGATGACATTTGATCTCTTAGCGGAACATGAATAGCTTCCTCAACCTTTAATATTAATGTCACAAAACAGTAACTTGAGTGATATTCGTCATACAAGATCGTGTATAGTGTTAATACGTGGGTCTTAATGTATCATCATCGGAATAATTAGGAATGCAAAAGAAAATTTACGATATCGTTACAGCAAATATCGTCAGGATTGAATGATAACTTTTGTTATTCCAAAACGTCATGTTGTAAAATATTTTAATTATACAATTTTTCTACAGCGTCTTTTTGGCCAAGTACCTTTCTCGTTCTCTTTCCCAGACGTCTTGGATTTTTTTTTAATCAACGTTTACTGCCCTCTTCCTTATTTCCGTCTTCCTCAGCCATCGATTGCTAGGAAGTCCAAATCAGGATCAATGGTTCATATTTCCCGTCCGCTAACAAGTTTGTGTAGAACGAGCGGACAGCTGGGTTAACGAGAAGTAGTACATTTTTTTTTCGATAATTCTACTTCTAACTCTAACTCCACCTCTAAACGACCGTCACGAAATTTATTTTCAAGACCAAACCAAACTTTTAATAAAACACCAAATCAACCCGTCTTATTTATGGCATCACTACTAATTATGTCGGCTTATGTTATTATCTTGTTTCGTGTTTACATTAAAACAAAATAAATGGAGGTTCTCGACGAGAATATCGTCTTGTCTCGTCTTGAAATTTCTGGTATCGGCAGCAACACTAAATGGATATACAAAGCATAGACATACGTGCTCGAGACATTACAATACTAAACATTGAGGTGACCCAAAATTTTTGTTTTGTTTTTTTTTTTTTTTTCAAATATCTCAGCTGTTGATTGAAAAGTTGACGTGTAATTTCTATCACAACGTAAAGAATGTATTAAATTTACAGAATAGTATTCATTTTTCAAAAATTTCTTTAATAAACCTCACCATCGGCCATAGTAGGTTGCTACCAATAATTTATAGATGTATGAGCGATACAGTCCGCCTAAATGTGAGATTCAGAGCGAATTTTAAACACTTTTCCATGCGTTTAAAATTTCAGAAGAATCAAGCATATGAAGGGTGATGAAAAAATTAATTTGGTATAATAATAATAATTCCACGATGTTATTAACAAATTGGTGAAAAAAATATGGTTCGATAATTTATCCGTCAACCTAACTTTTTTTCAAATTAAAATGAATCTCACATGAGCGACGTCTAAAAAATTACCTACCGAGCTCCCCTTCTGCCAAAACGTATTTCTGCATATATTTCAACTTTTCCATCAACAGCTGAGTATTTTTTTTTTTAACATCCTAATATACATATGTGTAACAAGTATAAGTTTGTTTCATCATAGAAGAAAAGTATTTTTTCATTCATTTTTTGAGCGAAGCTACATAAGTCCAGTGGATTTGTGCGATTCTGTTTGACACCGCAGAAGTTTACCGCTTTTTCACAAGCAAATATTACGCGTATCCGATAACGCATTAAACATACTTCTATGTACGTGCAAACCTACGATTTAATGTAGGTTTCGCAATGGAACAGTACCCGGCCATCTCCCGACCTTCAAACACAAATATCTCAAAAATTAAAAAATGTGACTGATGCGGTTCTGCTATACGAACACATATTACAGTTGAGTGATTCGTAGTATGTTTGTGTTGCGCATTCGGAGAATTGAAGGGTGATGAATTCACTCGAATGTTTACCGGGTGATGTTGATTTTAAGAGGTCATTACTTGTTGACATTTTTCCTAAACAAATTATATCCGGTTCATCTTTTTTATCTATATTGTTTTACGTGGCTATGTAAGCTTTGTTCTCGTATGTGCATTCGATGAGCGTTTAGACAGTTTTACATTATACCAACTCTGCGAATAATAATCAATTACCGTCGCTACGGGTTTACGGATAGGTGGACGAGCTAACCGACGAATCACCAGCGTTTTGTATATGTTTCGCTTTTTATCATACGCCATGAATGCATGTCGATAAAATAGTCGCTGCATATAACTATATAAGCAACGATGAGGAGGTTGGAGACCTTCAGAGGAAATCAGTGATACATTTTGTGTAACCGTTTCTTAAAAGTTTTATGCGTCATATTGTAATGGAAGGAAATTTATCGGAACGTTTGAGTCGTTAATTCAGAGAAATGGTAATGGTGACAGATTTACTCAAGTGATTACTCAGTGCCGATGATTTTAGAGAAATATAATTTCTCCGTACGTATATTGTTTTCATTGTATTTCATTCGAAGCCACAATCTTTTCAAAACGCTTAATTCAACAGTTTCACAAATAATTAATTAATTTCATTTGTCCACAAATTGAAATTGAAAAATAACCTATACCGAGAGAAAAGATGTTATTGATTCACGGCAATCTTCGCCAATGGAAAGAAATACTCGAGTTTCAATACTATCTCTTCATTGAGTCATCTCCAACTCTGTGAAAAGTGGTGACATTGAATCTTAGAAATCGTCTCTGTTTTTTTTCCATTAATTTCACTGAAGCGGCAGCGGCGCTTGACCCACTACACCTCAGAATTTTAAGACCTTTGTTTCCCTAAACTACTGGGCAGATAAAGTCAAAATTTTTAGAAAACGTGCTCAAGTTAGGCAGAAATGGGCTAAAGTATGGGGTCATTGTAACTCGAAGCCGTTTGTGCAGAAGAACCGGAAGCTAAAAAGTGAGGTTAGGTGTGAGAGAGATAGGTGTATAACATTGGACGATAAAATGCCCAGCACTTGCTGCCATCATTTTGTAAATCAATGAAAACTTTTCTTTAAAACAATGTAACTGTTTCTTCATTATAAGCGAATGTTTCTTTACAGGAAATAAAATGGTGTCGTTGAAATTCAAGTCTACTATTTCATTGAAATCAAAGACAACGAAATCAACCAACACATTTCTTTGGCTTCAATGATATCTTTTTTCTTGGTGTACATAAACTCCAGCCGTCGAATAAAAAAACCTCCTCAAAATATACCAAGCATTCTCCACTGCATTGAACTAATTAGTGATTTTCTCTGAAAACTATACAAAATATTTAGCACCGACTATTGTAAAAGACTTTTACATTCCTTATTAATCATAATAAAAACAATAAAGAGTAAAAAAAAAAAGCGTTTAGGAGATCATGACTATTAAAATAGTTATTACAGCGATAACAATAATAACAATGATTCTCCTAAAAGGGGTTTTATCGAACCTACGACCACTTACGTTGAAAACACAGTAACGTAACAATAATATCACTATTGTGTTGATAGTTTGGCACCAATAGATTAAGCACAATTCCTGTTACCGTATCCAGAATATATTGCGTTAGGCGTATCGCCGAGTGCAACGCGCATAAAGTTTGTGTCCTTTAGTTATTGCAGCTGTGTATTTAGCACGTTTGGAGAATGAGAACGGAGAGGGAAGTTGTGGCAGGAGTAGTCAAGCGTTAAAAATAGTACAATAGATATCTTGAAGGTGATAAGAAGGGAGGAAGTGACCCATAGTCCGAGTTTGAAAATATCCGACAACACATACAATATTTTCTCGTGCGATTGTGTTCAACGGATACGCGAGTTGTGGTGAAACCATATAGACAAGCACTGGTGGACGATGCACGATGAAGGGTTGATTTCCTTCTTTCCCGGATGCGCAGTGACACACGACAGCCTGCGACGTTTCACTCGCCTCGAGAGAATCACAACGGATGTGATGTTTACGCTTATCTTCGGTTATCGCCCGCAGGACTGAGACAGTCTCTACTTCGCCACCTGGATCTCAAGGAATTTGTTGATAAGGCTGTTTGCCTTGTTAAGGAGATTCAAACGATTGCGACTAAATATTTGATGATAATTATCGGCTCCACTTTTCAATATAGAAATATTTTTACGTGGACTAGTTAGTAATCAAATATATAGGCATTTCTAAAAGCTATGTGATTTTCTTTTTTCAGATTTTTCAATTCAATATTTGAAAAATGCAAAAATTAATTTGAATAAACTTACTACTTCTCGATATGAAATTATGTAAGAAGTGTTAAATATTGATTACATGTCATAAGTTAATCGTAATCATTTCTGTATTCCAAATGAGTTAAGCAGGCAGTTAGAATTTAATTTCTCGACAACATTAAAATGTTGTCATCAACATTAAAATGTTGTCGAGTGATTTTTGACAATTAAATAATCTCTCAACTTCAATAAGTACCCAAAGGTAAAAGAAATAGCAAGTCTACAAAAATTTTATCAGATTAGTAGTACAAAATTGAGAGATAGACAAAATGCGTACTTATCATATCGAGTTTTACATCGAGAATGAAAAGTTAATAAATCAACAATATTGACTGACTCCATTTAAAGTCTTGCATTGATGTCATGCATTGTTCTTTGATAAGAATTGAGGTCTTTGAATCATGATAATCAACATGTCGTTATTTTATTTCCCCGGGGTTGTACACTTTCATCAGTGCTTAATCGATCGGTCACTTGAACGCTTTATCATACAAAGTACATCACGAAACACTTCTATTCCTTTCTCCTGTCTCCATTTCCGTATAAATAGACTGACGTCAGAAGTACTACATTTTTAAAAAATAGCGAATGGCTGGATGGCCAATTACAAAATACTAAACGTCTAAATGTAGAATGTCTATAATTATGGAATTCGATTTTTTAGCCATTCGCCTTTTTATCATTCGCTATTTTGAATGGTATTCAAAATAGCGAATGACTGAAATAGCGAATTTTATAATGTTGACTATTCTAGATTCAGACGTTCCTAATTTCGAAAGTCGCTATTTTGGTCATTTGCTTTTTTGACCCCCACCCCAAAAATAATCGAAAATGATTCTATATGACAAATTAGTAAAATCATAAAATTGACTAACGTTTGTCACATGCATTACTTGGTCGATGTACTTCATGCAATAAATACTAAATGCATAAATCTTCAGTCTTGAAAAAACATTATAAGACGATTATTGTCAATTTGTGATAAAAAATTATATCTATTATATTAAATTGTACACGAAGGTAAAATAAAGGTTAAATCATCAGTATTGACTAACACAATTCAAACTCTTTCATTGATGTCATGCATTGTTCTTTGATAAGAATCATAATAATCAACAAGTCGTCATTTCATTTCCTCAGGATTCTACGCTGTTATCAGTGTTAAATCGATCAGTTATTCTAACGCTTTCTCTTACAAAATTGGCCCACACTCTTGATGGCTACTTGAAACACTTATATCCCTTTCCCTTCTCTCTATTTCCGTATAAATATACTGATGTCAAAAGTACTACATTTGTTAAATATATCGAAAGGATACAAAAATAAATCAGTAACAATTCTATGTTTTAAAGAAATAACATCATGATATTTATTGACGTTTGTCACTTCCATAATTTAGTTGACATCTTTCGTGCAATAAATAAAAAATAAAAAATCTCAAGCCTAAAAATCGTGCTTTCGCGATTAATTAGTCACTATTTATTTAAATGAATAGTGATTATTGTATCATGAAGGAAAAATTATAATTAAATCAACAGACTGACTGACTCAATTCAAACTCTTGCATGGATGTCGTGCATTGTTCTTTGTTAAGAATCACGATACTCAATAAGTCGTTATTTTATTTTCTCAGCATTCGACGCTCTCGTCAGTGCTTAATCGATCGGTCGTTTCAACACTTTATCATACAAAGTACATCAACGTCAGCACTTCGCCTGAACTATTGATGGCTATTTGAAAGAGTTCTATCCCTTTCTCCTTCTCTCCCTTTCTCCGTCTCTCCCTCTCTCTCTATCGCTCTGTTTCTGTATAAATAGACTGATGTCAAAAGTATTATATTTGTTTAAAATATCATAGAAAACAAAAATAAATCAGAAACATTTCTATGTTTTAAAGAAAAAACATCATAATATTGATTGACGTTTGCCACTTTCATAAATTAGTTGACATTTTTCATGCAATAAATAATAAATAATAAATCTCAAGTCTAAAAATCGTTAATTCACGATTAATTAGTTAGAATTTATGTTAATAAATAGTGACTCTTATATCAAGTTGTACATAACAAAAAATTATAATTAAATCACAAGTATTGACTGACTCAGTTTAAACTCTTGCATAGATGTCATGCATTGTTCTTTGTTAAGAATCACGATAATCAACGAGTCGTTATTTAATTTTCTCAGGATTCGACGCTTTCGTCAGTGCTTAATCGATCGGTCATTTCAACACTTTATCATACAAAGTACATCAACGCCAGCACTTCGCCCGCACTATTGATGGCTATTTGAAAGAGTTCTATCCCTTTCTGCCTCTCTCTATTTCAGCATAAAGAAACGGTAAAAATACATACAGTATTTTTGGATGGGCGTGTATGGTTGCCGTGGGAGCACACCACGTTGCAGTCACCAGCCAGCAGGCCAGGAGGGCCAACTACGCAACTACTTCTCGACGCTTTTACAGCTTCATAATACACCACTAAGCTGAAGACGCACCCGCATAAGCGAGCTGTAAAAATACGTAATTACACGTCCATCACATGAATATCCGACAGACTTCACTCATGGGGTGAATGCACCAATAGAGGAAATGTCACCAGCAAATGAATGACGACTTATTTATCGTAAATGGAAATTTAAAGAAATTTCCCAACTTTTCTAAATTCGTCTAACTTTAATTTTTCAAATTTTCAAGCTAAAGCTTCATACAATCCAAACGTTTGCTCAGATTGAACTTTGAGCTCTTTGGGAAAATACAAATATTGGAAAAGATTAATTGAGAAACTTAGAAAATCGAGTTTGAATAATGGTTTAAAAGGTTATATATAAATCAGTAGAAAAAATGTGTTTACGACTTTTAAAAAATTTTGATTTATTTTTGTACTCAACGAATTCACGTTTTTAACGCGAGCTCATTTTGAACAAGCTTTGCATTTTTTAACTTTCTGCACTCAAGAATTTGTAAAAACTGTTTTTATGGAAGTGATAAATTGATTATTCTGAAAATTTGAATGAGTAATATTAAAAGCTAAAAAAAATTAGATACATTTTTTTTATTGTTTTTGTTTTTGTAAATTACATCGATATGGAAAAATCAGAAAATTACTAAAATGAATTATCAATTTTTTTTTTCATATTCATTAGATTTCACAAAGAATTTAAAAACGCAGTTTCTATATTCTATCTATCTATTCTATTATTGATGATATGAGATTTTTTGTGCTCCATCTTTGCCATATTACCGTAAAAAGTCCATATTTTTTATGTGATCCATGGCGTACATAAAAAAAAAAATTTCCTCATCGCAAGATTCTCAAATCGTAATCTAATAAACTTTTTGGGAATGTATATTTAATACATTCTCAATTCTGATTTAAAGAGCAGATAAGATTATCTCGTATATAACACTTGTTCTCGGACTTTTTTGATAACAAAAATAACTTTGTATACTTTATGATAAAAATACTTGAAAATCGTATTTGATGAACGAAATCATTGCACACGGTGCAAAATCATCGCTTTTCGTAAAAACCCATGATAAACAAATCCTTTTGCCGACGTGTTTATTCGCTGGTGACTACCTCAAGTTTTCGTCATCAGGATCCTAACGGGAACCGTATATCATTATTGGATGACATCACGCAGTTATAAAAATGAGGATTTGTCGCATCATTGCTTAAGCATTGATTGCTTTGGTTCCTTTTTGCCCTTGAGAACCCCTCAATTATCAGCACGCTCTACATCGATAAGAGTGCGAGTCAAGCGTCTAATCAATCAATTATCTCCACAAAAACGCCCCACACTTTTCCGTGGAGCGTACAGAGCCAAAGGTTTCACTTATGCGTCACCTGACCCGCGCGAATGTCGGGGAAGACTAAGAATGCGAGAAAAGGAGAAGAGAAAAAAAAGCGCAAGCGAAACACGCGGCTCAAGGTCGAAAGATCAATTGATCGGGATGGCGATGAGGCGAGTGGCGGTTGACCGAGAACTCTCACGCCACGTATGTACTCGAGAACTATCTTACCAATGAGGGAGAAAAGATAAACATTTCAAAAATGGCAATAAATGTCCTACATCCAAAGAAAAGTGTCTTTGAGACTTTGCAATCACTCAATTAGCGCTGAACGCACTAAAACACTTCACATACACGTGGGTTAAGCACTTAATGTTAGTCACTCGTTGAAATGTCCACGAAAGCACAGAAAAAAACGTTGGTATTGATTATAAAAAAAAAAAATTACGAGAATTCACGTCATTGATGATTTTTTTGTGGACCGATTGAGCGAAAAGCTGGTGAAAACAAGGGTGTCATTCGGTAAACTCGCGTGGCAGCCTCTCCGTGCGATATGATCGGGCTCACGGCGAGACGACTACTGTCTCTTACTCAAACACTCAGCGGCGTGAGGGCAGCGAGCTTCTCGCTCACGCGCGTGAGACGCACGCATCATTTTCTTTCGCTCTGCGTCATTCTTTCCGCGGTTGGGCTCGGGTCTCGCATGCGGCGGCTGCTATAACTTCTGCTTGGCCGTAATAGTGGCGTCGCACTTTCTCTCACCCTTTGCAGACAAAACGTCGTTCTCGCTCAAGTTCTTTACTTCTCGACTCTAGCACCCAAGGCACATCGCTATACCCTTATCTCACAGTCTGCTCACTGTTGCTTCTTGCTCACATATGGTCTCTGAACCGCTGACTCGTTATAGAGATGTAACTACCCATTATTTTTGGTAATTGTGATTATTTATGTATGAAAACAATTACGGCATTGGTAAAAAATGGATCTAATTTTTTTTTTCCAGCTTTTTTAATGATGCTTATACACGTTCCTAACCTAGCGATTAATGAGTTAAAAATTTCAGGACCTTGCGACAAGAATAAATACGAAAAAAACGCTCTGTACACTGTGAAAAAAATCTACTCAAAATTTAATGTACATTTACTGGAAGTTTTTATGCGTAAACTGATATACTAAATTTACTGCAAAAGTGCGATGTCAAATGTATTTTCAGCACCGTTCATTTAACAAATTCAATTTAATTTTACTGTAAAAGTACTTCAATTTTATGAATTTGCTTTCATTTGATTGCAAAAGTAACTTTATTTTATATTATAATTGTACATTGAATTTAATTGGAGTATCTGAATAAAAACTTCTAGTTTTTTCTTGCTCACATACGGTCTTCGAATGGCTGACTACTTACAGAGGTGTAAGTAACTATCATTTTCGTTATTTTAATTATTTATGGTAAAAAAAAAGTACCGCGAAAGGATGAAATGAAAGGAAATGAAAGGAGAAAATGGATCTCATTGTTTTTCGTTTGAGGCAATGTTTATGATGCTTATTTAAACACGTTCCCAACCACACGATTGATGAGTTCAGAATTTCAGGATCTTGCGACGAGAATAAATTCGAGAAGAATGCGTCGTAGCTTTCATCACATCTGGTCTCTTCCGACACGCCAACCGCCAACTATTGAGCAGGGTGATAGTCACTCATGAAAACACCACATAATCACACAAACAAATTCACTCTGTTTATTTATCGCATACACAATTTCATTTTTATTATATTTGTAGAATATTATCCGATATTTGTATCATAAAGTATAAACATTTCATTTTTAAATTAATGAAAAATATAAATTCCGCTTCTCATTGAAAAAAACTTATTTTTCCAAAATTCTGCAAGAAATTACTCAACTGATTACTCTGAAATTTCTTATCCATAAACTAAAGCCTATGTGGAAATTACCGAAAATCGTGCAGAAGTGAAAGAATAAACGAAACCGTTTGCTTTGAATCTGATGTGTTGTGGAAAATCAGTAAATATATATTATCCAAAGAATTCAGAATTATTCAGTATAAAATAATTGAGAAATAATTCTAATATCATCTTATACTTTCATTTCAAACTCAGGTACTATTAGTTTTAAGGTATTATTATTATTATTATTATTATTATTATTATTATTATTATTATTATTAAACGACAATATTCTTAGAATTCGCAATGGCCTCGACATTTCTTTAACTCAATCAACATTTTTATTCAAAATGTATTAGACAATTCCTGATCTATACGTTTAAAAAAAATCAGCATACAATTTGTCGCTAATACGGTTAGAATTTCTGAAAACAGTCAATATTAACGTTTTTGGAAAATAGGTTTCAAACAATTCAATAGTAGCAGTTAGGTACAAATCCGCTACTGAACTTCCGTCCCGAACATTCACTCGCTTGCGATCCCTTATTCGCCCTCGTATAATATTGTGAACTTCGTATCTACTTAGACTTTCCATCCATATCCACCAATGCGTCTGTCTCGTCTTATGTGATGCATCCATTGGGTCGGTTAATATGCGAAGGAATTTCTATTGTGAGTATAGATGTGAGTCGGGCTCGACAATAATTTATTCTCTGTTACTCAGCTGGGTTAATGCACCAGCTCACTCGGTTCTGCGCCCGATCATCGCGATACACTTATTGTTCGCAAAGTGCGTGATGCACAAAATGTGCGCCCGGTCATTGCGTATTTCAATTTTATATTATGGACAAATATGATAACCATATTGGATTGTTATATTGGTCCATGATGGATTTTTACTATTGTTGTAGAAAATCTTGGTTATTGGTATTAAAAAGTGTAAAAATTTTGTGAGAAAATTTTTTCATTGTTGTAGAAACAATAAAACGAATCATCTTCTTTTTTAAATGAATAAACACATGTTATTGGGTAAACACACTTGTTAATGTTATTGGATTGCTGAGTCGGGTCAGGAACGGTTTTATCTTTTATTATTGTTTTCCTAAAAAATCCTCGTGATTTATCTTGAAATTTTTAAACATTTCATGAAAGGGAAAGAAAGTTTTTTTTGAAAAAAAAAAGAATGTTAGTTGATTATTAAAATGTGTCGTTAAGGGATTTCAATTATTTTAGTAGAATATAACTTGCCATTCAAACATATAAACTTTTTGTGACAATAGAAAAGTTTTTTTTCGACAGGAAAAAATGTTATTTTTTCTTTATTGAATGCATGCATATTATTAAATAGAAACAATTAATAATGTTACATTACTGAATTGTGTCATAAAGGTATTTCAATTATTTTTCCAGGATACAACTTGGCATTGCTATTAGAATGTATAAACATTTTGTATAAAAAAAAAAAGATTTCTTGTAAAAACATTAACAAAAGTAATAATTTTTCTTTTTGAATAGACACAATCGATAATGGTAATGGATTTTTTAATTGGGTCATGAAGGGTATAATTCTTTGAATTGAAGTTTTTTTTTACTGTGGTTAGGTTTGTGATTAGTTGAAACCGCTGTGGGCACGTGTTATAACCAAATGACACGAGAACCCTTTGTACACATGGGTGCGTGGGTATATTCACTGAAGCACGTCCCCCACACCCTTGGGTGTATCCGCTAAGTAGGACACAAGATCCCCCAGGGAAAAAGACAGTCTGGGCACACGTAGGGAATTAAAAAGGCTGCCTTGCTCTGTGGAAATAAATACTTACACTTAATTATGTACATTTTTTCGATGTCCATCTATTCCAATAATAGGTATCCTCTTTAAAGAAGACGTGGCACATCGATAGTCGAAATATCGAAAACTGAAGTCACTTTTGTAGCATTCTGATTGGCTGTCGATGGCTTTGACTTAAGTATGTATGACAGGTACAGTCCCGCCAAAAGTGAGTTTCAGAGACAATTTCGATCACTTCCCGATGGGATAAAAATCGGAAAAAAATAATGCATATAAAACATGCTAAAAAGATTGATTTGACATAATAATAATCCCAAAATGATGATAATAAATTGGTGAAAAAAAACAATTGTTCAACAAATAAAAAAATCAACCTAACTTTTGATTTATGAGAATGATATGTTAATTTTTTTGAATGCGTATGAATTTTTTCAGATTTTCTTATTTATTTTGATTTTAATTTTGTTTTATTTTGAAAAATGCATAGAATATAACAAATTCTGGATATGCGTTTTGCAAAAAAAACTTGAGTGTAGTTTTTTGAAAATAAAAAAAATGCAAAGCAAAATAA
Organism: Tromatobia lineatoria; assembly: GCA_949699805.1. Classification (NCBI taxonomy): domain Eukaryota; kingdom Metazoa; phylum Arthropoda; class Insecta; order Hymenoptera; family Ichneumonidae; genus Tromatobia; species Tromatobia lineatoria. The sequence goes on from OX453038.1 coordinate 17,077,520, forward strand.
AGACAAAAATCTGAAAAAGTTCATACGCATTCAAATACATTAACATATCATTTTTATCAGAAAAAAAAGTTAGGTTGACTGATTGTTTGTTGAACAATTGTTTTTTTCAGAAATTTGTTAAAAACATTTTGGAATTAAAACTATGCAAAATTTATCTTTTCAGCACGTTTAATATCGATTTTTCTCCGACTTTTATCCCATCGGGAAGTAATCGAAATTTTCTCTGAAACTTACGATTGGCGGAACTGTACCTATCATACATCCTCAAAGCCAACTTTGAACTATATTATAATCACTGCAGGATCACGTATTTTTTGAATTGTTGTTTTTTCGCAATTGTGAAATAGATAAAATTTTATATCCCAAAACAGAGCTTGTTTTTCTTTCATTTTTCATCGAAAAAATGTCATGGCACATCGAAAGTCGATTATATCGAAAAACTTAAGCAGAATTGGAGTCACGTAAAGTTACGAATCGTATGAACATGCAAATATTACGTTTAGCCATAAGAAGGAACAGATGGACGAACAATAGCATTTTCAATACATGTTGACTTAACAAGCTGTCTTATAATAAAGCAATTTTTTTTTTAAATAAAGTTTTCCATTACTACAAATAATTTTAAGTAATTATATAATTACACCAATCAAGAATATTCTGTATATTGAATCATTTATTATAATTCCGCTAAAAAAATACTTTATGTATTTTACAGCAAGAAAATCTCCATCGATATTTTCGAAAAAATATTTCAAACGCTTGGGCGACAAAATTACCAAACGTTTTTTCAGAATCATAGATTTTGAAATATTGATCCATATTGAATAGAAATTGATTAAAAATACTTTCCACTTTAAATAAGCACGCCTGATTATACGAGAACAATAAATTAATAAATAATTTGACAATTTTCGAATATTAACCGGAGCTAATTGTTAGTTTAAATTAATTTTGTTGTTGCTCTTTGTTATGAGTCATTCATGGTCGGTACAATTGAAGTTTAGTATGAATACATTTTAATAGAACGTTAGTCATTTCTGTTGGATAATAATCGTTCGCGTTGTTGTGCGGAAATTTAGTGGATACGAAAGAACGTTTATCAACAGAAGCTCGCAACTTTTGCACTGGCTGAATATCTTTGCGGTCATTGTCGGCCTGATTCGTGTGCGCCGCGCAGGGTATTCGAGTTGAGTCATACTCTCGAAGAGACGGCCACGAGAGGAAGGTGAATCCCCCAACGGCATATTATGTATACTAATACGACTAAGTACAAAGAGAGTGATAGTGAGGAGTGCACGCGACACGCTAACTCGCACGTGCTCATGTTACTTTACACCAATTTCCAGGCTCGCCTCACTAAAAAGGATGTCTCTGTGATAATCGCACTCTCACCCGGACACGAGAAAAAAAAATGATGTCTGAGTTGGCTGTAATTGTAGTCCTTTTTTAAAGGGTCTTCAAATTTTTCAAAGCCAAAGATAATGAATTAGCAAGCATTGTACGGAGTTTCAATTTGCATCCTTTTAAATAAATACATAAATTGAAAAATAAATGAATGTGAAAAACGGAGTTACATCGAAATCTCAGTTGTCAAACGATAAACTAAAGAGAAAATTTTTATAATATCCGAACCTTTTATGAGTCTTTATCAAATTAAATATATATATATAATCACTGAACATTATTTCGTTTACTTGCATAATTTGTGCTCAATCAACTTTTGCGAAAATTAATGCACCAACTCCATTTTGTCACTTTTTATAAAAAATCACTCACAGCCAGACACGAGAAAAAAAAAGGTGTCTGAATTGGCTGTAATTTTAGTCTTTTTTTTAAAGGGTCTTTAAATTTTTCGCAGCGAAAGATAATACATTGGTAAGTATTGTACGGAGTTTTAATTTGCATCCTTTTATATAGATACATAAATTGAAAAATAAATGAATGTGAAAAATGGAGTTACATCGAAATTTCAGTTGTTAAACGATAAACGAAAAATGAAATTTTTTATAATACCCGAGCGTTTCTACAAATCTTAGTTAGATATATATCATCACTTAACATTATTTTGTTTACTTGCAAAATTTTTGCTCAATTCGCTTTTGCCAAAAATTGATGTAATAATTCCATTTTTTTTTAATTTCATGTGGTTTTTTGAAAAATATATTTAAATGCGTAACAAGTTTCCTCGATGAAGAAGCAATAAAGTAAAAGAATTATCAGGTTATTCAGGGTTAAACGGCTGGAAAGCCCCTGAGAAAATTGAGTCAATAAAAAGAACTTTTATTATTTGTCCGAAGAATAATTATTAATTTTGTAGGTTCAATGATTTGCGTGTCCGCTATTTAAACGAGCTTTTCAGCAGTCCCTGTTTATTTTTCTTCCATAAAATATTAGTCGATATATACCCTGAAAACGTATAATATAATCCAGTACACCAACGAAAAAAAAAATTACGTATATGAAAGAATTATACAATTAAATAATATTCAACCAGCTTATGACATAAATAGTAACAAATTAGATGATTTTATATAATCGGATGCAGTAGATTGCATTATCATATAACCAAAACTATACATAAACCTTAGCTAGGAGGCTTCACAGAGTGAAATACGAGCATTAAGGGTCTTCCCGACCCGCTTATGTTTTCCTATTCCCTTCGCCCTTTCCGCGTACATTCGCAGCCGACTGCAATTATTCTATCACTTTCACGGATAAGAAAATCACGATAACAGTGATTACACGACATTATCAACAATAAAAAATAATTATTAAGATATATATACGATTTTCGACCAAGATCCACATTTAATATTATAATTTCCATCAAAACAGCTAGAAAAAATTTCATAAAAAAAAAAAAAAAAATTTCTAACAATCATCTTAAAAAATAAGGATATAAGAAACAAGTTAAAATGTAAATAAAAAAGAAACTGCTCAATTTCTTTCTCACATTTCGGCGGTAATGTTGAAAAAATGATAAATCATTCGAAAGTTTAAACATGCTTTTATAATCATTGCAAGTCATTATTATAGAATAACACCAATAAAAATGATTTCATCTCAAACATTTTTTCCCTTATTTAAATAAATAAATGATGCCTTACAACGACAAAGATAAAATTCGCAATTAGCGGAACTAATTAGTTCTATGATGCATGAGCGTGGGATCTGTTGGCCTTGAATTACACGAAGATGAGGGAATTAATAATCTCCTGTTACTTCTCTCCATAAACCTCTTTCCGTTAAAGCCCAGCGGATGCAAATCGCGTTACAAAAAATTTCAAAAGAGCGTTATTTAATTTGATCCAAAGTCACATTAAAAACGTCGGGGCGAAGTAGACTTGCCGTTCTCTAATGCCGCCCGTCACACACTTCATAGGATCTCACGAACTCCACTGGAAAAGCAAAGCGCGCGTAATATCTCGGGTCTATCGAGTCTCCCGTCGCTAATTGCCGTGGTAAAATGTCTGATATGATCTCTCGCGAAGCAGCAACAGCAGTGAGACACACATAGAGTCCCGGGCTGCAGTCCCGGGACCTGTTATTTCTCCGGCGGAAGCTCGACGAGTTACCCGAAGCTGCCGGTGAGGACTCGGCAGCGCATTCATTGCTCTGCTCAGCTCTCTTCGCCGCGACGATGAAGATGAAAGAAACAGGAGAAGAAGGATAAGATAAGAGACTTCTATCGCAAAGTACAAACGGTACAATGAAAGGATAGGACTGTTGCCAGTTAAGGGGGAATGCACTACAAAATACTGTCTATAGTTATGAATGTAAAGGGTAATCGTTGTAGGAAACTTTGAGGTGTTGGGTCACAATAATTTGAGATAGTCCTTTTGTAGCGACTAGTCAAAAGATGAGAAAAAAAAATTGCTACTGGCGTGACGCAACACGTGACTTTCTCATCTCGATTGCTGCTGACGTCATGTTATTGTCGTGAAGATAGTTTGTAAAATTAGGTTGTCAAGTTAGTTTGTGAAGTTAGGTTGTGAAGTTAGTTTGTACTGTTCGTTTGTTTGTTTTTGTAATTGTATAAATTTGAGACAATAGATTGTTTTTTTACTTAAAACTGCTTTTTAACTTTTATTAATTTTTATTTTTATTTTTATTGTTTTCCAATTTTCATTTTTATTTGTATTTTTATTGTTTTTTAAATTGTAATCTACATCTTACTCTATAATTTGTTAAGAACGCATTTTTTAATTCACATTCAAGCTACGAACCGCCCTCTCGAGGACGTGCACGTTATGATCGCGCCTTCACGTAACATCTCTCTCTTTTTTTTTGTTTGTTGGTGTTATTGTCAGCACTGCGATAGTTTGACAAGTCGGTTTATATTTGTTATTCATATACCAAAGGTTTTGCATATTATGGCGTATATGAGGCCGCTGCAGGATTTAGAATTCATATGAAATGCTTTGCGAGTGATAAAAACTATGGATGTATCGGTGTTTATAGTCTAACAACATGAGTGTTAACTTAACGTTAAATCTTTTCTGTCTATGCACTTTTCTATATATAATATATTATGTGAATATTTATAGTGTATTTCTCCCTGAAAACTTCTGAAGATCATTGATAGCAGTCTTTTTTTAGTAGACCTGTAAGGCAATCCATATTTCACAATAGAAATTTCTGATTCAGGATGGTTTCAGAAATGTCATGTGAGTAACTAAAAAGGAAACAAAGTCTTCACTACATTGAATCACTTGTTGTTCACTGCTTATTAAATCAAAAGCATAAAAAATGAATAACATATTTTATTTTTATTTTTTCACATTTCAGGCAAAGTACCAGAAATAGTGGAGATTGTGGATTGGGTTTCGATACCAAAACTAGGATTTAGATGCAGAAAGTGGACACCACATTTCTTTGCGGTGCACAGATTTTTTCAAAAGTTATTGTGTTTTCGGATGGCACCTACAGACGCCAGACAGACAGACAGACGGACGGACAGAAATGAGTTAATGTGTTTTTTGGCATCTAGAACACTCAAAACATGTATTTCCATTGAAATCTTGGAGTCGAATTTTTTTTTGGATTGCAGTACGTTCTCTTTTACATACTCTGTATGTGATGAGAAAGTAAAAAGATTAAGCAACATGCTAATAATGAAGATAGTATAAAAATGATTTGACATGCATGTATAAGTCATATTTAATTACTAAGTAATCTGGCAAAAATTATGTTGGTCGTGTGCTTGAACTCTGTATTGTCGTGGATGTCACCATTTTGTGGATATAGCTAATTGACATTACCACATGTATAGTAAATTAAAAAAATACATCTTTGCAAATTGCTTCCTCATTATTTTTTGTTTTTTTACAAAGCTACCTCTGTGAGGAAGTATGGTAATCGATTTTGGCTTCCTCATGGAGGAAGCTTTGTAAAAAACCAAAAATAATGAGAAAGCAATTTGCAAAGTTCTACTTTGCAGTTTTATTCTTAACTTCAAGTAATGACAAATTGAAAGCAAATTGCAAATTATGACGAAATTATGTACTAATCATCATTATACCGTGCCGATTTCATGTACAAAGTTTGAGTTAGTTGTCTCGTGTTTTGCTAAAGTTCGAACAACAACGCCAATTTTTCGAAAAATTCGAAGTCTATAAAATCGCAACCGCTTTACCGATTCCGCTGAAATTCAATACCAAACATCATTCAACGTGTCTTCATTCATAAAGAACTATTTGGCTAAATTGGTTAACTTTTACGAAAGTTAGAGCGAAGACGTTTTTTTTTAAATAAAAAATTCTATATAAAAAGTATACATTTAATTAAAAATCTCCTTAACTACAGAGGAGTCAATACTCTGGTTGCGTGCCAAATATTAGCTCGATCCATCGTGCCGTTCGTGAGTTATGAACAATTGAATTTTTGGTGTCTGGAACACCACACGCACACTTTCTAGACTACTTTTCTCGACGTTTTAGATGATTCTGAGTATGTTAACATGAAAATATTAAAAAAAAAAATTTCACGAAAACAAAGCTTCGAACGAAAGGAAGCAATAATGATATCGAATCCCATCCCTGCTACCACCCATTCTTATGTAAAAGATATTTATTAATTTTTTACTCATGACACTTTATTTAACAATTAACAAAATTTCAAGTATGTAGACATGGAAACATAAAAAACAACAAAATCAACCGCTTCGGTGGCGCGATCTTCTCGTCGTCAATAGCGTACCGACGCACTATTGCAAAAATGCCAACGAAGGGTTAATGATATTTAAACTCTCTCTGGGTAACATGCGTAAGTTAGAAAATCGATTGGCAACTCAAAAACACACACAAACGTTCACAGACCCTCAAACAGACAGTGCAGACCCTCAGGGCTAAAAGGAATAAGATAAGAGACTTCTATCGCAAAGGACAAACGGTACAATGAAAAGATAGGACTGTTGCCAGTTAAGGGATAATGCACCACATAACACACTGTCTATAGTGTTGTGAATGCAGAGTGTCGCATTCGTCCGAAACTTTCAGGTGTGTGGCCGGGTCAAAACATTTCCAAACTCGAGCGAGGCTACCGTTCGTTACAATATATATATATAAAAGGACAATAGAATGCGTCTGCCATTGTGACAATGACACGAGACACGTTTGCCACCAGTAGCACCTCCTGCTGCACAAACCAGCCGCACATAATAATGATACGTTCATGATAAATCAACCGGAAGCGTTTGAGAGTCACTGTATTATAACGCCTGTGTATAAAACGTACGCACAGGTACCGTACACTGTAAACTTGTATACCCCGTTGTGCGTGGGCTGGAACCCGAACGTTCCCACTTATATTTTTTTCTTATGGAAGTCACGGTGTCTTTTACGAAGCGAGCAACGACTTCCGGGTGTATATGTATATATATTGACATGGACGTTGATTATTATGCAATACTGATCGATACTTTGGCTGTAATACTGTGAGCTTTATACGAAGTGCCACTGGAGCGTTGTTGCGTTGCATTGGTCAACGAGTTACGCAACAATGACCGAAATCACCTCTACGACCCACGTTTTATTTTTATTGTCCTTCGCTCCTGAGATTTCTTCAATTTTCCTTGAATGGCTCAACGACTGAGCTCTCGGGATTTCGGGTCGATGCTTTAAGGTCATTCTTGAATCACGGGAATTCAGAATTGTTGGATTCCTATTTAGTTACATGCCGGCAAACTCGAGATGAAGAATGAAAAGATTTACCAGAAATTTAATATCCAATTATTATATTTATACATAGTACAAGGCGGAAAATTATTTTCAGAAATATTTTGTAACGATTGATTGGATGAAATGTTCTATGCATTTTTTAGATTATATGTTACAGTTAACAATTTGGCGAGTTTCGAAATCCAGAGAAATACTTCTTGATTTAAATTGGAAGTAATGGAAGATATTTGTAAAATTTAGATATTTTTATTTGATGAATCAAGTGTGATAAAAAATGTGTAGACTAAAAACAATTTTATATGTTGATGACTATTTCAAAAATTAAAATTTATACCGGAAAAGAGATTTATAGAATTTCTTTGATTTATTTATTGAATCAGAAGTAATCAAATTTCGAAAAAATTATAGAAAATATTTTGTTTTAATGAAAATACAACACTTGAATACATTATTTTTTGTTCTTTTCGCGTGAAATTGACTACCATTTTCTGTGGACATGTTGGACAGAAAATTTCCGTTGAATGTACAGAAATTGAAATTCAGACTTTACCGTGTACAAAAAAATTTTTCAAGTTCTTTTCGGAATCGAAAATCCTTTAAATTCCATGTAGAAGCAATATAAAATTGATGCATGGTATGATAAAAGTGCTACAAGAACTTTGATCAATTTGATAATTATCATTTAACTTCAGACCAAAACTACATTTATTTCACATCTCAACTGGATTAAACCGCTATGTACAAGTTTACATGCATAAACACTTCCAAAAATGTTTCACAGTATGTAATAAAACCTACTTGAAATTTGATGTCGAAGTAGTAGACATTTTTATGTATAAACTGAGTAATGTAAATGTAAAAATTGATGATTTCAATTATTGTATTCTTATTTCAGCGCCGAAGTATATCAGTTGCGTCGTGATATAGGAAACAACTGATAATTTGTGAAAAATAACATTATTTCGATTTTCATGTCAGATTACTAAAAAAAGTCTAAAACATTGAAAAAAGCGGTTTGAAAAAAAAATGCTCGAATGTGTGTGGCAGGCTTGCAAAATTTAAACCGCTGCATCTCGAAAAAGGCTTTAACAATCAAGCTGAAATTTGGTACACTGGTAAAACAGCAACGACCCTTCCTACGTTTAAATTTACGGAAAGATTAAAACATTTTATCAGATTTTAAAAGACTGTTTTTTTTCAACAAATGTCTGTATGTTCACTACCAGCCGCAATTTTTGAGCGAATGAGCTAACAATTCTTGACAAATGAACCAATAAAAAATGAGTCAGGATCGAATTTAAGCGAAATCTGTGTAGCAGTTGAGATTTTATAGAATTTAGATTTTTCGAAAAATTGATGTATTTTTGTCTAATTAAAGTTAAGTTCGACCAACCCTGCTTAAATCTTCTACAAGAATTGTCGAGAAATCGATGATGTCGTTATAAATGAAGTTGACGGCAACTAATCTAAGTTCAAATCTGGTTCACATCCAAATTAACGCAGAAGAAAGTTTAGATACAAATCTGACACAAATCGGTCGAGCGCTTCTAATTTTATGACACTTTGAATTTCTAGGAAAATTTCTCTCTAGTCAAAACAAGCCTGAAATATAATACAAATACAATTTGCTTCCTCATTATTTGTGCTTCATTGGAGACTTTATGAGAGCTTTGTCTTCATGAAAGTTTTTGTTTTCCGAGATTTTTATGTCAGAACACTTAGAATGGTCTAAAACGCCGAGAAAAGTGAATTAGAAAAATTGTCCGTATGTATATATGAATTTATGTGTGTTTGTGCGTGCGTGTGATGAAAGGCCAAAAATTCAAATAATATACACATATAATCAATACTTATACATTTCATCTTATAAACCATTCGACTAAGTCAACTTAAATTTGAACAACATATACAAGTACTGGCTAAACTTCAATCGGTACAAATTTTATAAGAATCGCTTATTGCATTTAATTTCTATAAGAATTTTGAAATTCTGAATAAAGTACGTGACTTATCGAAACGTTATCGAAAAAATTAATTTTGCTCTGATTCAGGTAAAATGTCAACAAACCGACTAAAATTTTCAGTACAAGAAAAATTCCATTCAGCCCTGCTACGTACCGAATTTGGTGATGATCGGTAAAGCGGTTCGGATTTTACGTGATTTTTAATCCTTCGAAAATTTTTTGTTTTCGACAATTAGTTACCAAAATTTATTTCTTGATTCAAGTTTGTATAAATTTGGATTTTTAAATGTATTCAAACGAAGGATGCAAAGTAGAACTTTGCACATTGCTTTATAAATCATTTTCATTATTCAAAAAGCTTCCTTTATGAGGAAGTAGAAGAAGACCACCATACTTTCCTCTAAAAATAGCTTTGTAAAACCGAAAAAATAATGAGGAAGCAAATTGAAAGTTCTACTTCGTTTTACATAACAAGTGTATCACAAATCAAATATACAATTCCATGCACAGTAAATTCCGTCAATTTTCGCCAATATAATAGCGCCTATAGTTTGACCCACTTTCGAGCCTAGCTTTGGCAAAAAAAAGTATTAATTGTCGCGAGCCCGGAGATGCGATCGATCGGGGCTGTTGGTAGGGTACTTGACCCCATGCCACGCTTATTTGGAGGGTTCACGACACCTGCGAGTGAACTCGGTCAAGAATGCCAAGCCTCTTACGAAGATTACAAAACGGGCACACAAAAATAATCAGAGGCAGTTCGCTTTGTGTATTTGCACTGCGAATCTTGAATAAATCGCGGCAATAATGACGATCTTTGTATTCGTCGACTAAGTAAACGTGTGCTCGTGAAAACAAAGATTGCGTGGACGTCAAGAGGCTGCGATTACGTTCGGTAACTCGTTCGCGCTGCCTCTGCATTATCTTAAAGATTAAAAAGATACCTAGATGCGATTATCGTACTATTTCTATCAATTATGCAATGAAAATACGCGCAATCGTAAATCCATCACATCGTGACAAAGTCAAAAAAAGGCAAAGATGGCCACCTCGGCTTCTGTCATTGCAGACAAGTCTTCGCGTCAACTTTTCTCATCTCGTCTTGTTCTCGCGCAACTATTCAATCATAAACCATGAAGAGATGAAATTCGAGAAGCGCGAGCAGATAAGAGATGCGTTTCAAAGATACTCACGTTATTTGCTGTTCCTTTTTTGACGCTGCAGGAAGATCGATGAGATGTCCTTGCTTCTGGATGCGAAATGTCCTTGCTAACGCGAATAATACTCTCAACAGGGAAAACTTCACTCGTTTACCGAAACCGTTAACACTTTTCCGCGCGGAAATACACGATTAAGCGATGCGTCGTTAATGAAAGAAAATGACTCTAAATTGGTTGTAGATAATGAGGAAAGTAGCGGTGAAAAATTGTCCGAGTCCTTGAAGAAACGATATTCACTATAACGATCACTCGAGATCGGCTGGAATTGGTGAAAAATGTTTGCCAATAAAACGTAACTATTCCCGCTGTGCAACACTGAGCACTTAGCTAGCAGTCAGTCGATTGTTTTAGATGTTACCGCGATAAAACTACGCGACCCGGCAAACACCTTTTTGATGGATTGGAAACAGTGAATTGTCCGACGTGTTGAACGCGCGTAAATTAGGTGTAAATGACTTTTTGAAGGCTGGATTATCGCGAATTCGATCGCGTACGATCAGTTGTCGTAAACACTCAACGCCATGTTTCCGTGAACACCTGTCAATAAAAGTACAGGCTACCGCCACCTCGCGCGCCCGACTTAAGCCTAACGCGGTCGATCGAAGCCACTGCCTGCCGCCATCTCCCGTTTTATTGGGGTACTACTTTCGTTATGCGGTTACGGCATATCCGTTATCACGCGAGACAAACGCGCGTGAGTAAGTAGTTCGGAAAAGAGCGTTACGAGCGCTTCACGATAGTCATATCGGGGTTGATGTTTTTTAAGGATGTATGATAGGTACAGTCCCGCCAATCGTGAGTTTCAGAGAAAATTTCGACTACTTCCCGATGGGGTAAAAATCGGAAAAAAATTGTCGATATTGAACGTGCTGAAAAGATAAATTTTGCATAGTAATAATTCCAAAATGTTATTAAAAAAATTATGGAAAAAAACAATTGTTCAACAATCAATCAGTCAACCTAACTTTTTTTCTAATGAAAATGATATGTTAATTTATTTGAATGCGTATGAATTTTTTCAGTTTTTGTTCTTTATTTTGGTTTTGATTTTTTTTTTTTTTTAAATGTGCGTGAAATAACGAATTTTGGATATGTGTTCGGCATAAAATCATTTACTACACTCAAGATTTTTTTGCAAAACGCATATCCAAAATTTGTTATATTCTGCGCATTTTTCAAAATAAAAAAAATAAAAATCAAAATAAAGAAACAAATCTGAAAAAATTCATACGCATTCAAAAAAAGGAACATATTATTTTCATAATAAAAAGTAAGGTTGATTGTTTATTTGTTAAACAATTGTTTTTTTCATTAATTTGTTAATAACATTTTGGGATTATTATTACGCGAAATTAATCTTTTCTGCAAGTTCTATATGCATTATTTTTTTTAAATTTTTATCCCATCGGAAAGTGATCGCAGTTGTCTCTGAAACTCACTTTTGGCGGGATTGTATCTATCATACATCCTTAAGATTATTTTTTACTACTTTCGTAGGATTAATTTAGTGTTTTAAAAAATATTAATTTTTTTAACCCCCTGCCAAATCCAGTAACATTATTTCTCAGGTGATCACGATGAAAATTTTTTTCATCGCTTCACTATTCATCTTAAATACGAATATGAAGTCAAAATTATTTTTCCAAATTTAAAAATCAAAATAAATTTTTTTTTTTAAAGTATCGCAAATCCCAAACGTAATTTTTTTGAAAAATGTTATTTTGGATGTGGAAAAAGTATTCTCGAAAAGAGAAGTCAAAATCTGCGATAGTGGTTCCTTTTTTTTACTTTCTTTTAATTTCTATTTAATTTTTTTCATTTCCCGACGCCTATACTGATTGCAAAGTCGTCGTATTTCTTTTCGCCACTTATTTCATACTCAAAATATTATCAGATGCTGATGCTTCATAAATAATGGATTTTTTTCTTCATGAATAATTCAAACGCTTCTAGTTTCAAAAAAATTTAAAAATTCCATTCTTCACAAAGACTGACATTTTTACTGAAAAAATCACTATTTTCAGTGAAAATGTAAAAAGTAATTGTTTCTAAGGCTATACGACTTGAGAACAGTGCGAAGTTTTTCGCGTTTTTCTCGCAAAATATTGATCCTAGAGTGAAAAAGACGTTTTTTTGGTATTTACCAACACCTCATTCAGTTTACTCGGCATCTGCCAGTTTTGTCAATAAACTATTGCCATATTCGTAGTCGCGAAGTATATCATGCATCGTCAAAAACCTAGGTACATGTCGAAATTATCATGACTCAAAAAGATGTCGCAGAATTCGTGAGTTAATTAGACAAAAAACAAACAAAAAAGAGATTTACGGACCAATTGGGTCAATATTTTGCGACATAAACGCAAAAAACTATTCCGCTTCATTCTTCGGACTTGGCTCATAGTTTAGGCTCATGTTCTATGTACTATCGACCGCTGAACAAGAATATAACATTATTCTCGCGTAAAGACCAACATCAGTTGTGAAACCCGCAAAAAAACGGCGATGGACCAAAATTCAATAAAAAAAAATAAAAAATCGGGTCTTTTTTGGTTCGAGAGTTTTTCAAAATCGTAGTAAAATTGTTTGAAACAGGTCCTTTCAGGTATACGATATACGACTTGAGAACAACGGTGGGGACCAAACTTTGATATCGTAGAGAGAAAACAATTTGCGTTGTACCTTCGACCGGAAATTGGAATTGTGCATTCTCAAATCCGAAACGCAGATTACATTTTTTTTAAATCACCGTAGAAAGGTTTGAAACTGTTATTTTCTGCGTTATTTCCTGCGCAGGTTTGCGTCGTCGCTACGGTGATACGAACAGCAATTTGAACTTTTGAAGTTGTACCCAGGATTTCTTCTCCAATCGTTAATATTTTACATATATAAGTACCTTATATTCGTTCACAAATACCGGTTATTATCACTAACGAGAAAGGAAAAGTTCCCTCTGAACCTGCAGGAATGCTGGCAACACCAATTAATTTTTTACGATTCCCAGCTGCGCGCGAGCTCATGACACGTTATAGGTGTTGTAATCTAAAAAAATTTCTTTGCTCTCTGCAGTAATAAAAAACGTGCTGGTCCAGCAATTTACTTGTTACAAATCAGTTCTCAATTATATTGGCTCAAATTAAGATAACTTAGCGACCGGTATGTATAATTTATTCATACATCCAAGCCATTTTAAGGCGTGAAATTATTGATACGTTTTGTTTTTCCACAAAAAAGAATCTTTTCGTAGCAAACTAATATGGTAACCTTAAGGGCTTTAATTAGTCTCTAAAAATTGATTTCTGTAAGCAACCAAGTGATCTTTTCGGCTCAATTTATTCTCTCAATTTTTTATTTTTCACGTAGCATACTTACCACATTCTAGAAAGATTTGTATACAATCTATTTATTTTACTTCTTTATTATATGAAAAAATGTATGTTCATTTAAATATTCAAGAAGCATAACTCTTCGAAATTATAGAACTTTTTTATAGGTACAGACGTTTCGTTGTTAAAAGGTTCAATACGGGTTTTTAATACTATGTAATAAATTGACGAAGTTGCATTGTATATTCTTTATTGTTGATAAAGCATACAACATTAGTCTGCGAGAGAAACAACTTCTTAACTATTGAATAATAAATAAACGAATATGGGACTACATAGTAATAATAATAATGATAATCGTAAAATGGGAATAAAAATAATATGAACACACATCACAATTGAAAAGGACATACAGCGTGTAATTTTCTTTTTTCAGCTCATGTCCGGGCAGTATTAAAACTATCGTTACAGTCAATTACATCATCATGCCGCGTAATTGTCATAGCGGCATGTAATTATCTTTATATCATGACTTCCGGTCAACTGCTTAATTATTTTCTGGGTACTACGATTCTACAATAAATAATAGTTCTAGAGTAACACAAATGTGCGGTCCATCGAGAGCCCGTTTATATACCTAAATATATTCAGTTTGTGATACATAAAAATGATTGCAAGAAGATCTTAACGAATTGCAGAAAAAAAAAACAAAAAAACAGCGTCAAAATTGTCACGTTTTAGATTTGTCTATTGGATTCGCGTTTCGCAATCAAATGCCGCGATCGAACATAGCAAGATAATTGAGCAACGTTGCGACGTTCGCTTTTATTTTTTCTCAAAATCGCCACTCGGGGCGAAGCTGGCAAGAGTAGCTTATTCGTGTCGCGAAGGAAAAAAGAGAAGAACATAAAAATCTCCGTGATTGTCAATAGCATTTAAATTGCCTTTTTTAAAAAAGCCAGTATTCTCGTGGTGATTTATTGCACGCCGATTTTCAAGGTCGCCGAGTTTTCTTTACGATCAAAAGGCGTTGTACCCTCTCTTTCCCTTTTTTTTTCAACTGTCTCGATTTTATTTTTCACACGTTCTCATCGCAGCATGGCACCTGGCTATTTAAAAATTTAAGATTTTCTAGTATAAGTAATTCTTGGGCTCCTCCGTCGGTTGACCGCAGACCCCGTGATACTTCTTGGTGACCAAGCTTCGACTGCGGCAGTTTTCAATCTCCAGGAAACACTCGTTGCTGTAGGTCATTCCGTCGGTACCGCACACTGGATCGTAATACGGCGGACAAATTTTCTGGCAACCTCTGAACATGAATCCCTGCACGCAACGCTTCATCGGTACAACGTACACGTGCTTTCTGCAAAGACATAAACGTACGAACTTTTTTAGTGTTCTGTGAATGGCGAAATTATCATGTTAATGTTATTCCTGTCAAGTTAATTCTAGTACGAAAGAAATTCGTGCTGAGATTCCCAGGATTTCGCACGTAAGCATGTGTACATGTTCAACGACGAATTGGAACCGAATAAATTTTAAGAAATTCGCCAAAGGTTATTGAGAATTTTTTTTCGAATTGTTTAGCACGTTTTTAGGAAATTGTATTTTTTTAATTTAAAATAAGCAAGTTGATGTTTTAAAATAGATGAATATATTATTTGAATGCATTAAGATATGGTTTTGTAAATGAAGTAGACGAGTTGATTTTTTAAAACAAACCAGACGCGTCAACATTTCTAAATGTATATATGACATTGTAATTTTTGTCTTATGTTTTATGTCAAAATTACATGTTAGAGATCGACGCTGTAAAAAAGATGTGCAAATATTCTCTTCATGATAATATAAGGTTGAATAACTTTCACATTAGATGTTGGAAATGAATCGAATACTGAAATTTAAAAAAGAATTTAAGTTTTTCATTATGTATTCGAAAAACTTAAAAGTTTTGTTTTCAAATGCAGATGAATAAAAATTGTTGACAACTTGTATTGTAAATTTTTCATGGTGATGTATTGATAACTTTCGGTTATTATTATTGAAAATAACAATTTTTAGTATCTTTCATATCGTTGCTTTGAAAAAATAGTTTTATCATATAGCAAACTACTCAAAATTTTCACTTCATTTGACTTCCAGCTGAGAATTTATTCTTGGCTATAGATGATATTTCTTACCGGATTTTTGTCAGTAGTCTATTAAATTCAAAGACACATACCCACAGTTGTCTCTCTTCATCTCGCACTCATTGCGATAAAGCTTGTTGTCAGAACCGCACACAAATTGCCGTTCACCGCTGCATATCTGATTGCAAAGGGCTGTCGTGCGGCAATGTTGTGCCGGTACGGAAACGACTCGTTGACCGCAGGTATCTCGTTGCATATGACATACCGACCTAGAAAGATAGAAATGCATCAAACATGCGCAACGAGATTTCATAATTAAAAAGAAATAAAAAAATAACACGTAGTGAATAAACGCGCTTTAGGCTTCGGAGAGAATAAGCAAGTTGCTATCTTGAGGAGAAAATAGCTTGGGGCTGAAGAAAGGAAAATTTATAACGCCTATCATACGTTATATATCATAGTAGATTATGATTTTAAATCGGTCTGATTAGGTTTGATTATTTTTCACCAAAAAGTAAATATTTAATGGATAATTTGATATTTTTCAAGAAATATATAATAAAGTTAGTAAATTGCGTTTAAAAATACTATTTTGTCAAAATCTCACATTCTCGCATTAAAACAAAAGGAAAAACCGGAAATCAGTCAGTGAATTTTTTTACTTTAAAACTGTTAGGGAATTGTCCAAATTTTTCATAAATTCAAAAAATTTCGACGATTTTACAACTTCACACGAGAAAACGTTTCAATATGTGAACTCCAGGATATCTTGCTTAAAAATGGCATATTTTTGTGTTCAACGGTGCGGACACGATTTGTTGACCGCAGGTATCTCGTTGTATATGACATAGCGACGAAGACAGATAGAAATCTATCAAACATGCGCAACGAGATTTCATAATTAAAAAGAAGAAAAAAAATAACAAATGGCAAATAAACATGTTTTAGGCTTTGAAGAGAATAAGCAAGGCACTATCTTGAGGAGAAAATAGCTTGGGGCTGTGGAGAAGAAAATTTATAACACGTCGCATACAGTAGATTAGGATTCTAAATCGGTCTGCGGAAGAGCGAGTTCGCCGCGAGGAGGAACACAGTTTGCCTAGCAATCCGGTATTGAGGCGGCACCCTTATCAATGATTTTTATTGTCGCACAGGAGCGAGGGGCGTTTATTGAGCTTTCCTCGCTCAATCGAGGTGAAAAGAGAACCGGGCCGGTTTTTAGAAGAGACTTGCTCTCTCTCTCGTGCGGTATCTAACAATGCTGCTGGCCAGTTACCGATAAACGTTTCCGTCGCTCCCGCAAACTGGTTCTTCGGGCACATCGCTACAGTCTTCGGGGCACTGCTCGGTCTCCTTCAAGGTTGTGCACTCGCCAACGTGCGCCAACTGAATTCCTTTCCTGCATTAAAATAAAGTCGTTGAAACGTGACGCAAGTTGAGTTCATATCTTAAGGTTTTTAATTTTTTTTAAATTTAATGTCTTCTCTTCCAGCGAAATTCCTCAGCATCGAAAGGAATCGGCTCATCATATAGGATCGGGAGACTCACATGCAAATCGCTACGTTCAGGTGACACTGATTTGGATAAGTTGTCGCATCGCTACCGCAAACTGGATCTACTTCACTCGTGCATCGCTTCTGCTGCTTTGCACATTTTGTCACACGTGCACGACACTTTTCGAAGTCGACCGTGATTACCTTCCTTCTAGATTGTCTGTAATTTGAAGAATAACGAAATTTTCAATTGGTCAATTGGAGTTAAAAAGCAAATAAATTTTACTTTTGGCATTACTGTTTTTGGGGATTCGTTAATTGGAGAAGCGCATTTACAGTCCAGCTTGTGAACGTAACTCAAAATAATTTATTCAAATTTTTCGAAGAATAATGATTAAGTTATAACCTTTAACTTATCTTATCGTGATAATATTTGCGTAATTTTCTTAATTTCTGTGAGTTGTTTGGAATGAAGAGAAAAATTGAAAATCGTCCAATTCACAAAAAAGTTATTCACAAATGAAAATTTCAAATTCAACTTGTTTCAAAATGTCGATTAGGAAAATCGACTTTTCCCAAATTTTATAACTTTATCTCATTAAAAATTAGACAATCATTACGAAACTGAAAACTACCAGTCAATTAAATGGAAATCCTACTATGGGAATACGTAAAAAATTTAAAAAATAATTGTTTGCGATTTCCTTTTGGAACGTCTCAGTTATCGCCAAAGGAATTTACTGTTTCGTATTCACACGAAAAAGTCGATCGAATAAGGTTTGACAATAGAACTAAAATTTTCCCTCGCCCGTGAAAAGTCAATATTGCGTAAATTTTCAGCATTACTATTTTTTAGTTTAATTCAAATTTTCATTTTTCTTTCGTGAAAACTTGTTGAAATAGAGAGAATGTCACGAACATTATTGCGATAATTAAAAAAAAGGGAAAGGAAAATGCGTGCAACATTTTTTAAATTCTACTGCATAAACTTAAGAAATCTATAAAAACTAAAATAAACTCTGAACCAGTCAGTCCATTTCTTCTCAAAATTATAACCATCTTAGTAAAGTTATAATTTGTTTGCGGAACCGCTGTAAAATTCTCAATTACAAACATTCATTTATTGAACGTTATTCTGATAGATTTTGCATTGCTAAATACACATTACCTATCCATGCAGCGGATAAATAAATAAATTTGTTAAAGACAACCACGGAAGTGTACTTGTTTCTATAAAACCAATATAATTGAATGAGAATTGCATTAAAAAAAATTTCAAACTATAAATAAGACCGCAAATGCGGTTCTATGCTTACCCGCAGTTGAGCATCTGCATCTCGCACTCATTTCGATAAACGCTACCGTCAGATCCGCAGATTTGTACTTCAGGTTGATCGTTGCAGTCGAGTGGACAAGCAGTGGCGGGCCCACCGGAAGTTCTTTCCCGGGATACGCAGAAGGACATAGGGACCTCGAAGACGTGTTTTCTGAAAGCCCAGTAGATAATGAGAGAGAATTGAAAAGCATCAAATTCATCGAACGAATTGTTTCAGGTTGTTGACTCGCTCGAAAGCAGAGAACCACGAAGATTTCTTATCGTCAAGGCAGCAACGATCCGGAGTTAACTGCGTCAGCGAGGAGCTATATACTGCCACCAGAAACCGCTGATGAATAATTCAACAATTTGGGCAACGTCGAGAGAGAAGGCGGGGCTCTCTTTGCCCCTTTTTAGTCGCTTTCTCGTTGCCTCACTCCCCGAAGGCTCGGGGCCTCCTCGTCACCCCCCAACAGGGGCCCAACGCAAACGAGAACCGCTCTCGTGCAGATTATCATCGGGTCTAATGCCCGTGAATAGCGAGCAAGCGAATTTAAAATAAAAAGAAGAGAATAGAGAGGAGAATTCTCTCGAGGGGCGCAGCCTCTCATTACCGCTGGAGCTCTGCGCCTTTTGCACCATCCCACCGAGGGAATCACTGGGAGGAAACGACAGAGCCGGCCACAAAGTGTGTGATTTAACATTTCCAATTAAATAGAAAATTTGCTGGACTTAACAGAAGATCCGGCGCTCGTCCTACTTTACTTCTATTTCACTTGTGTAACATATCCTTACCCGCAATTCTTCGCTCGCATTTTGCATGTGTTGGAGTAAAGTATACCGTCGCTGCCGCATGCGGGTTTGGCTCCCCGCCAACAAGACTCACGGCAATGTCTCGTCGTCTGACAATGTTTCTTATTCGTCCTCACGACGCCTTGGCTGCAAAAGAAAAATCACATGTTACCTTACGATATTATTGTGAGCTACATATAAATTGTAACTATATATTCTCAAGGCACCCTCAGTTTTTTGCGGGGATTTCATCGACTGATTATTTATGTTCTTACGTTAATGGTAATTATATATTCTACAGATCTCCTTAATTTTTCACAGGAATTTTATTGGCTGATTATTTTCAGTCAAAGATGATTTATTTTAGACAAAATGTAATATTTTTCAACTAACTATGTTAATGAAATTTGTTTGAATGTGACATATTTTTTTCAATGTCCTCATCCATGGTTTCTACGGATTTAGAACAAAAGTCAGGAATTTTTTTAAGCTGTAATTCTCGGGAAAACCCCAAATTATTTACAAAGTTGGGGCGGTGAATTTACTTATTTTCTACGCAAATGAAATTGAAATATATGTGAAAGCAGAAATGTCTTTTTTAATTGCTATGAAGAAAAGAATTATTAATTCTCTATTACGTATAAAATACTAGCCGATTACTATTAAACTTTGTTTAATTTGTGGGGCATCTTGCAATAATTTTTTATAGTTTATTTTTTTTAACATGCACTACCCAAAATAATAATACGTATTATATTTGAGTGAGGAATATGAAATTACTTAGCGAACAAATAAATAGACAGTGAGCGTGGAAAATAAATGCGTTGGTTCTAGCTCCGATTTTTCCACGAAAGAACTTTAGCAGAGCTCTCTATTTTTCCTTCCGGATTAATCGTTCTATTATTCAGCTATTATCTATTTTTCAAGCACTAGAACTCCCAAGTCGTATGAACCTTACTTCGTGGTACCATAAGCAAAGAGACTTCATGACGTCGCTGGAAAGGCAAGAAAATTATAGTCCTTCGAGAATCGAATGCTTTACAATATTAAAAATTGACTCAATATTCCACAAAATAATCTCAACATCACCGCTGAAAGATGCCAGTGAAGAAAATTGTGGCTTATTACGTTGATTTCCCCCGTAACTTTAAATTAGTTTTTATAGAATATCTTTTTTCATATAATGTTGACGGAATTTATTTTATAATAAAAATACTTAAAATTAAAAATTCAAAGTAACATAAAATATGATGTATGAAATGAATAACGGAGTACAGTAATTTTAAATTGATGGCCTGGTGACAACGCAAATTTATTCTCGAGTCAAATTAAGGCACGTTTCTAATTATCCACAGGAATTAATCGTTTCATTATTCAACTATCCACTTATCATTCTCGGTAGTTTCTTACTCACACGAATTCCTCTTTTTGGTACCATACGCAAAGAGACTTTACGACACCGCTGGAAAGGCAAGAAAAGTATGTGCTCGCCATAGACACAGAGAGCTCAATGCTCGCGTGCGAGACCAATTATCCTCACGGGTACAGCAGTGTAATCAGTTGGTATATAACGGTAGAATAGTCTTCGTCTATCTTTTTCCTTCTCACTATCGTACGTATAAAAATATACATTTTTTCGAAAAATCTACACACTAGATTCTGAGAATTTCATCGGTATTATCCGAGGCCATAGTGACGCTGATCTGTGCAGATGTGTGAACGAGCTTCGAGAAACGCGAGCCTCGCGACAATGAGACTGGTCATGAACGGTGCATGCGCTCGTTTCACGGTATAAAGCACTTGCGGAGAGAAGAAGAATAGTGTATAGGAGACCGGGGCCAATTAGCTCAGTTTTCGCTCTCGATTTTTTTAAATAACTAGCAACAACGTGCTTGCTTCGCTCGCACTCTTTTCCTTCTATTTTTCTCTTTTTATGAATAAACATTAAATTTGCATATTTATACCATTTATTGTTTTACGTGACTCTATTTCTGCTTCAGTGTTCTGATATAATCGACTTTCGATGTGCTATGTCTTTTTCTAGGAAGAAAAATGAAAGAAGAAAAAAAAATATATTTCCGGAAGAAAAATGGATTCTATTTCACAAGCGCGAAAAAAACAGCATTCAAAAAGCGCGCCACGCGTGTTCCGCACAGATTGTGACAGTCTGAAGTTGGCTTTACGTCAAAGCTATCGACGACCAATTGGAATGCTAGAAACGTGGATTCTGTCTTCGATATTTTGATTTTTGATGTACCATGTCTTAGTTGAGAGAGGATTGTTGGCTCCATATGGCGCATCCCATCCCGATTAAACCTCGGTCTGATCCTTGATAAATTTTGTTTTAAATATTTATTTTAAGTGATAGACCGAATGCCATAATTTGAAAATCTGAAAAATACTTTGTTGAGTTTCAACATTTTCTAGCTTATATGCAAAATGGGCAAGATTTCTCTTCTTACAGCTTTCAAGGTTTTTTTGATGAAGAAAATTATTTAAAAATATTTTAAAAAATTAATCTATGACAAGCAACTGGTCGAATGTTGATTCAAGTAAAACCAGGTTAAAACAAAAAATTCCAAATTTTTTGGATCTAGTTCGATTTTTCAGGACTAAGATTCTATTCCAACACTATACAAATCACATTTAGTACTAAATGATTGACAAACATTTCTATATGTGTACAGAAATGTTTGACAAAATGTCCATAGTACTCTATCTAATTCTGACCTCCCGTTAAATTTTTCGATATGTAATATCGAAGTTATGTTTTTATAAAGTTCCAATGCCCTGAACAAATGAGAAAAAAATCGGCAATGAATAATTATTTGCAAAAGTACTATGAATTTAAAAAAATCGCTAAAATTAGTTCTTTTCGCAACCAAAATAATGTTGGGTACACTTTAAATAAATTTGAAAAGAAAATTTAGGTAATTATTTGGTATGAAGTATATTTAATTTTTTTTGGTGAAAACTGTTTGGTTCGATGGTATTTCATTAAAAAATAATGTTATTTATAATTCGCCATTTTTTATTTTTCATTTCGGCTTTCACATTCGTAATCAGAGACCTCGAAAACCCCCAAGTACTAAATTTCAAGTAATCATACGAAGCGGAAGATGTATAGCTCAAACAGTTAAGCCGATGGCTTTAGACTAGACTTTAATTATGGGCAAATAACTTCGTCTTGGAATAAAAAGAAATTGCCTAAGATATTATAAGCTTCCAAGGGACGAGGTACCTCTTGTAATTTCCGATTTGTATACCGGTGTAATCTATCTTGCCCCTGACTCAACTATCCCCGGTCTCACCCAAAGTTGAACGTACCCGTACGTAAAAAACATAAAAATACAATACGACTCAGGAGAATATAACTTGATTTGTCAACTTTTCTTCTACAGCTTTAATTATTATAACCCGTAAAATTAAAAGCTGTTTTCATTTTAATCCCCTTTTTTCAACCTCCACATGAAAAATCATCACTAACATAGGATGTGGTCTTTCAATTATTGTGTTGCGAAGTGAAATTTTTTAATACGGTTCTTCCTGTCAAACATTTTCCTACCCAAAGGCAACGTCCAAAGTTAAACCCACTTTTCCCATACGTCAATGGTCAATACCATACAGAATTGCTCTCAACGTCGTTAAATGAATAGTTTTACGCTAGGCGCTAATTATAGAAAAATAATTAAGTTGCCTTCTTACGTAATAAATCATACGAAAAAGGCTATTGCTATAAATAAGATTTTTGAAAATCACATATTGTATTTTTTATTTATAACAATAATTTTCAGTTCGTTTACTACAATCGGAAATTGTAGTAAACACTTCAAAATACGTTCTCCCATAAGGATCAATGCTTTTTATCCGTACACTGTTGCCAAGTTCCGTCACAGGCGGCGTTGATATCTTAAGAAGCAGTGCCACTTCCTACATCACAACTCAAAATTTTACAACCTATTCTTTTCTAAACTACTCGGCAGATAAAGGTCGAATTTTGAGAGAGCGTGCGGAAGAACGGCAGAAATGGGCTGAGGTTCTGGCTCCGCGAACATCCGAGCCGTTTGTTTGAGAGAACCGGAAAACAATAAAGTGAGGTTAGATTCGAGAGAAACAGCCCTGTAGCCGCGATTAACATGGGACTATGAAATACCCAGCGGCGTATCACTGCCTTTCAAGAAGCAGTGATACACCCCACCCACCCCTCCCCCGCATAAATTTCGCAAGCTGTTTTCTCCCGAACAGTACGACAGATTGGGTTCGTATTTTAAGGCGATACGCGAGAGTATCGTAGAATTTGGCTAAGCTTCTGCCTCCTCAGTCGATTCAATCGTTTTTTTGTGATAACTGAAAGGAAATTAGTGCGAGAGAGAAAGAGCTATATCCGAGAGAGACAGACCTATAGGCGTTTACCATTGAGCAACAAAATTTCTGCCGGTGTATTACATGCTCTTAAGGAAAATAAAGCAATAAGTCTCTGAGAGGAAAAATGTTTTCTGCAATTAACGATTTTTATAATGCTTATCCGAACTCGGCGCTGACCCAACTAAGCCCGGTCTCCCCTAGAGTTGAACGTACCCGCACGTGAGCAGCTTCATCTGACATGTAGACTTATAGACGTTTCCATCGCTTCCGCAAACCGGTCCGTCGAGGGGCGCAAACTCGCAGGAAACCGGACAGTTCTCTCGGTGGGCCGAGATATTGTTGCAGGGCCCGAGGTGAGAAAGTTCGATACCCACGCGACAAACCTCCACTCTGAGCATGCACTTGTTTAGATAAGTGCGACCGTCGGTACCGCACACTTGATCCTGATCGTTGGGGCAGCGATGCTCGCACTTACTTCCGGACGATCTCAGACAGACCGTTTTCTCCGTAGCAATGGTCACACCTGTTGACACAAGGACACGCACATACACATGAAAACTCGTGTTAGAGATAGAGATTTATTTTAACGCTCTGTAAAATATTAGAGACGTAGAGCTGATATTTTGCTGAGACACGATAATCATCAGCTTGAAGAGAATTTACCTTTTCCACACATCTTCTTCCGCATTTCGCACTGCGACGCGTAAATGACACCGTCACTGCCACATACCGGCTCTCCACCAGGTGGACATATCCGGGGACAGGCACCAGTTGCGAATTCTGAAAAAATAAATCATTATTTATTAATTCTTTATAATTTTGTGATTTTCGTTTGAGTTATAATAAATCGGGTGCAAATATTTTTTTTGGCAATTGTTATAAAAAATTATAATTAAGGGTTTGGAATTTTTTTTATGTATGCACTAAAATTCTCGAGCTTTTTCATTGGAGAACTTGAAAAATTATCAGAGGATCTCAAAATATTTCAAAATCTTGAGAAATATTTTCATAATTTTTGTGAACTCGGGGCTTTTGGGTTGAGGTTGATTTTCTAATTTTTTACTGGGATAATGCAAAGGATTATTCAGAGCACGTGTATTCCCTTTGGAAAACACTGCATGTTTTGTGCACTGCAGGCCTTCAGAATTTTAGAAAATAAATCAAGGATTCTCGGAAGAATTTCCTAATTTTCGCACTCGTATTAATAGCGAACTTTTCAGACAGAGAAAAATTCCGAAGGTTGGTCACGGAATTTCGGAGATCGAAAATTATTAAAAATTATTTAAGGATGTTCGAAGGAGTCTCCAAGACTTTTTTAGATAAATTTCAAAGATTTTCGCCGAAATTTCCAACATTTCTTGGAATAATTTAAAGAATCTTCTGAGAAATTCCTGTTATTTCCAGGGAACAGTTGAGGATCATCTTTAGGGAAATTTTGGAGATATTCCAGTTAAATTTCTCTGATATAAAAAAAAAATCTGTGATCTTCACGGAAATTTCCGGAATTTTTGAAGAAATTTTTACGAATGTCGAAAAATGTCAGTTTCTTGGAAAAATTTAATATATGTTTACAGACATTTTCGTGATTTAAGAAAAAATTAAAGATCATCAAAGAAACGTTCGAGGTTTTTTAGAAAAATTGTACTGGATGATTCTAAAAGTGTTTGTGATTTTTAAAAACTGTTGTTGATCAACATAATTCACGTGCTTTTTAGAAAAATTTCTTAGATGCTTACAAAAGTTTTCCTTCGTTTCCGAATAAACGAATTCACCATTGAATTCCGCTTCATTTTCGTGCATAATTAATTCCCTTTAGAATTGTGCCAAGTCACAAAAGTGTAAAAAACATTGACCTTGCAGGATTACGTTTGTGATTGTGATTCTCATAAATTCTGCTCTGGTTGTGTGTCATGTATGTGTCTAATTAAAGAAAGTCTGATTATTGGAAATAGGAACATTTCCGGGATTTTTAAGAAACATCTTACGGAAGTTCAGCAAAATATCCAACGTTTTAACGAAAAAATTGAATGATGGAGAAATGTTAAATGTTGATATTTAGAAAAATTTCTTTGCTATTTAGAATTTTTTTTTGATATTCAGAAAAATTTCTTTGATATTTAGAAAAATTTCTTTGATTTTCAGAAAAAGTTCAAGATTATCAAGGAAATTTCTGAGATTTTTCAGAAAGATTTCCATACGGTTATAAATAAACCTATTCGCCATTAAACTGCTCTCCATCTTGATGCATAATTAATTTCCCCTAGAATCGTGCTGAGGCACAAGAGTGTAAAAAAATTGACCTTGCGAAGATTGAGTTTTTTAAGCGATTTTTTAGAATCAAGGTTCGCTCTATCGAAAGGATAATTATTTCCGGTTAGTGTTTCAAAACGCGCACGAATATAATCCGAGATCCTCGCAAATTCTGCTCTGGTCGTGTGTGTAGGTATGTTAGTGATTTAAAAAAGTCTGATTATTGGAAATAGGGAAATTTCAAGAATTTTTTATAAAAATCTTACGGAAGTTCCGCAAAATGTCCAACGTATTTTTAAAGATGTAATGTTGGAGAAATGTTAAATGTTGATATTTAGAAAAATTCCTTTGATATTTAGAAACATTTCTTTGATTTTCAGACAAAGTTCAAGGAACTTCCTGAGATTTTTCAGAAAGATTTCCATACGTTTCCAAATAAACCTATTCGCCATTGAACTGCCCTCCATCTTGATGCATAATTAATTTCCCCTAGAATCGTGCGGAGGCACAAAGGTGTAAAAAAAATTGACCTTGCGAAGATTGAGTTTCTTAAGCGATTTCTAGAATCAAGGTTCACTCTATCGAAAGGATAATTGTTTCCGGTTAGTGTTTCAAAACGCGCACGAATATAATACGAGATCCTCGTAAATTGTGCTGTGGCCCTGCGTGTGTGTGTATGGGGAGCATGTTAGGCTTGCTGTATCCTCCCCGCGTGGTTCGTACACGTTGCTGCGGTCTCGGTCCAGCGAGCATCGGGTCAACAGCACTGTGGATTAACTATACCATACCATAGTGTATGCCCGCCCCGATCCGCACACACACCCCGGATATATATTTTATATACTGCATTTGAGCGTGATAAATAAATGAATAATAAGATCGCAGCGGGTTCACAGTTAGAGGTCTAATCCGGAAGATATATACCGAGCGATGTTGTAATAATATGTAACTGCGCAAAGTGCGCTTTTACAGCGAGCACAGGAGAAAGAGAATGAGACGACGAAACGAAGGTAATGCATTCTCGAGTGCATATTGTACGTTCCGTTATAATCGAACTGGAGAAATACTGAAATAACCATAACTAGCGAGCATTCGGGTCATTAACGATAGGACTGTCGAATTAACCGCAATTTCATCTCTATAACTATCCTCAAGAAGCTTCAATGGCTAACTTGGATTCCACAGAATTAAAATAAAAAAATCCTCCGACCGGTTTTCTGCTATTCAAATAAATGGGTTAATTGAATGTAACTACTTCCTATAAATAGATGCTCTGCTAGTCTAATGATAATTTTCTTGTTTGTGATGTTTTTGAGCACCGACAACGACGCACAATTAATTCCATGCTGTTTAATGAGCAAAAGCTCATATTAAGGGTTTACAAGCGTTAAGTAAAAAAAAGGTCATTTTTTTACGTTACTATTGGCATGATAAAGTCGGGATTTTGCAGACAATTGATGCATAGACTCACCAAGATTATGTTTCCTTTTGGATTATGAAAAGATTGATAAACGATAAAGTTATTATTATTTAAACAAAATGCTATCGAATAATCTATTTGACCGAATTGTTATAGGCAGATGTCATACACGTGTAAACTGAAGTTTTTTTCAATTTGTTTATCAATTTCTTCATAACAAATATTTTTTAATCTAACGAATATTAACAGACAACTTTAATTTTAAGCCTAAATCTTTTCTCGAAGCCCCTTACAGAATTAATCATAAGCTTCAAGCATTCGGATTATTAACTCCAGGCTTTCTCGTATGAACGCTCAATTAATTTCCATGATTATTTCTAAATAGCTCCAATAAATACTTTAGATTGTACACGATTAAAAAAAAAAAAAACCTTCACCCGGTTTTCATTATTTAAATCGGTTAATCGTACAAAACTACTTCTTATAAATAGATGCTCTCATAATCCACCGATAATATTCTCATTCGAAATATTCCCGACCGCTGATAAAATCACATAATAAATTCACTACTATGTAATGAGCAGAGGAGTTTTCTTCAATTATTGTATAATGTCTTTGAAATGATAGCGATTAAGAGTCCTCTGAGTCTAAGGATGATAACGGCAATGTCAATTCAGATGGCATAATAATATAGCAAAGTGGCGTGCGCGGATTTTCCGTACACGCGATATCTTAATTAAATTCTTCGGAATGTCAGCATCGCATTCTTGTTTGTCACTGTATTTTATTTATTGCCATCGTAAAGATGGAAAGCGCGCTAGGAGTCCACTTAGATTGCAGATAGTTATGAAAATAAGCAGTATTACGATTAACAGTACGTAAGTCCTTCTGCAAAGTCGTGAATATTATAGACGGACTGAAACGCGTGAATCCTCCATGTATGTCCACTTAATGTGGTGTAATTTTTAATATCACCTCTAGTGCGTATAATGATGGCGATAACGACTTCCTCATTTGTACAGAATACCTTCAAAGATTATCATCTGCGACAGCATCAACGCGATCTTGTAATGCTTTCGCTGAGTCTCAGGAGGAAACTAACGAAGGACGAACTGTTACGAACTGATTACGTGGCGTAACTAAGACCAGAAGGGTGTTCTGCTTGTATGTAAACTTTGTAGAGAAGGCCGCTAATATAATAAGACCGGAATTCGATAATCAGCTAAACTAAGATGAACATGAAGGTTTAAAAAAAGAATTTGTATTGATAAATGTTGTAAGTAGAACATTTTAGTTGAGGTGGTCACCGATATGAAATTTTAATTGCTCGCGTCAGATTTTTCAGCACAGGGGAAATAAGATCTAATTATTTTTAATGAGGATTTTCAGGGATTTTTTTAGACAGACAAAACTTTCTCAGGGCATGCTAGAATTTTTCAAGGACCAAAAAAACTCGGGGAATTTTTAAGGACGTGCCAGAACTTTTTAACTTTTAACTTTTTAATTCAAGGACTTTTTCAGAATATTCTATAACTCTGGTATTTCTTTAGGACGTGGCAGAATTCTTAAAAACCAGCTAAATTTAGTATTATTTGTATGATTATAAGGGTTAGTTATCTGCAAGTGATATAAAGTTACAATTTTGTTATCAATTTGGACCTTTAAGAAAAAGTGCATATTGTATTTTTTACTTTTCCATTTGACTTACACAAATAAAAATGTGCTCAAAATTCATTCAAATTTTTTCCGTCTGCATTCATATTTCAAAATAATTATCCAATATTAAAGTCAATCGAAATTGCAGTTTTGATATTTTACTGTTGAAGACTTAAACATCTCTATAATCTCCAGTCAAGAGTAATTACCAGTCATTCCGTTTGGTAAACCGCTCCCATAACATATTTAATTCAACGCGTCAGCGATTTACAGACTTTCGTGACAGTAGCGATAGTTCATACCACATTCTTGGGAGGGTTGTATTAAATTGGCGATTAAGCTGTGTAAAATCATCGGATTTTGTGTCTTTGTGTTCAAATATCTTTAAATAATGTTTCAAAGCTAAAGCCAATTGATATTTCACTCTTGAAGACTTAAACATCTCTATAATATCCAGTCAATAGTAATTACCAGTCATTTCGTTTTGTAAATCCCTCCCACAACATATTTTATTCAACGCCTCAACGATTTATAGGTTTTCATGACAGTAACAATTTCTTATCCCACGTTCTTGGAAGGGTTGTATCAAATTAGCGACTAAGCTGTGTAAAAGTATCAGATTTTATGTCTTTGTGTTTAAATATCTTAAAATAATGTTTCAAAGCTGAAGCCAATTGTGTTTCACTGTTGAAGACTTGATCAGCTCTACAATCTACAATCAATAGTAATTTTCATTCATTCCGTTTTATGAACCCTTCTCACAACATATTAAATTCAACGATTTACAGGTTTTCGTGACAGTAACAATTGTTCGCCCCACGTTCTTCAGAGGCCTGTATCGAATTGGCGATTAAGCTATGTAAAATCATCGGATTTCATGTCTTTGTGTTCAAATATTTTAAAATAATTATTCAAAGCTGAAGCCAATCTATCTTCAACTGTTGAAGACTTGGACATTTCTGTAATCTCCAGTCAATAGTAATTACCAGTCATTCCTCCCACAACATATTTAATTCAACGTCTCAGGGATTTACAGGCTTTCGTGACAGTAGCGATGGTTCATACCACATTATTGAAAGGGTTGTATCAAACTGGCGATTAAGCTGTGTAAAAACATCGGATTTTGTGCCTTTGTGTTTAAATATCTCAAAATAATGTTTTTAAGCTGAAGCCAATCGATATCGTACTGTTGAAGACTTGGACATCTCTATAATCTACAATCAATAGTAATTTCCAGTCATTCCGTTTGATGAATCCTTCGCACAACATATTTAATTCAACGCCTCAACGATTTACAAGCTTTCGTGACAGTAACGATTGTTCATACGGCGTTCTTGTGACAGGGGGAGGAGACGGAGTACAATGGATGCATCAACGATGCAAGAGCCGTTGCAGCCATCACTTCAGGGTTGTTGATGGGCCGTGTGAGGGTCGTCGAACTTTGACGGGGAAGAAGCGAGAGCGATGCACAACACGACGAACGAGTATTCCTTCAGCGTGAAGGCTACGTAAGTACCTATCAAGATGGACCCGTCGCTCAAAGAGTCCGCTTACCTCTCCTCTTAAATGGTACCTCTTTTTTCAAACACGAGATTCACCAAGAGATTCTCAAGGCGTAGGGTACAAAAATTGGGCGGAACCGAGAACCGCATCCTCTTGGCTCTGGACCCAACTTAAGTCAGCGGTAACGAGCTCCGAAATCGTTCGTGCAACACTACGAGCTTCAGAGATGAGAAAAGAGCGGCATATAAGCCCTAGGCTAAAAATTTCGCACCCGAAAATCAGAGTGCAGAAAAAGATTATTGAGGAGAACACAGGCACGTTATGAATCATGTCGGCAGCTACTAATCGGGCATCCCAAACACGATTTTTTCCTTATTCAGAAACATAGACATAAATGGCCTTTTTTCTGAGCGATAAATGGTCTTTTTGCTGAGTGATTATTTTTTCGGGAGGAGCTTTGTATATCATAAGTGCAATTGCCTTTTTTTATGATGACTACATTTTTTTTACTAATTCACAATATTTAAAGAAATCGGACTGGAATTTTTTGTGCAAATAGACCAATATTAAATATGAAGTGTTACTATAAAGTAACAGGAAAAATTAATCCTTTAAATTTACAAAGTTTCAAATGGAAAGCCCACCTTTACGCCCGGCAGTAATGAGCTCCAGTGTCGTAAGTGCAAGAATACAGACTATTCGTATTTATTTACTCATTGTATAGCTTATTCAGTCTTATACATTCCCCTCCTTATTTTCCCAGACACATTTGTTACATTTGCTCTTCGATGACTGCAAGAATACAGACTTAATAGTTTAAAAAAGGCAGGGATAAACCCCGCGTAAAAAAATTCGGACCAAAAATCTTCGTAGCAAAGAAAAAACAAAAAGAGAGAAAGCAGGCACGTTATGAATTATATCGGAAAGTACCGATCGGGAACAATACACCCTAAACATTGAGTTTTCCATTACACAAAAATCCCCCTAAAGAAATATCGTTCAGAAAAATAGCTAACTGGTCATTGCGTTTTTTATTTGGCGATAATTCCTAAAACGGTTTCCATATTATGACGATTTCATTTTTTGTGTCATTGATCACTTTCACTAACTTGTTTAAAACTTTGAGCCATTGTTCTGCACTTTTCTACATGCGTTTACGTTAATGTATTAAAAAAGGTAAATTTCATTAATTCCATATAAAATATAAAAATTCACTCCAATCAATCTCATAGAAACCATGAAAACTAATTTCCATCAATTTCATAGAAACCATGAAAACTAATTTCAATCAATTCCATAGAAACCATGAAAACTATTTCTAGTCAGTTTCAGAAAAACCATGAAAATTTACTCCAATCAATTCGGTAAAAACGATGAAAACTAGTTTCAATCGATACCATAGAAACCATGAAAACGAATTTTATAAAATTCCATAGAAATCATGAAAACGAATTTTATTAAATTCGATAGAAACCATGAAACTAATTTTATTAAATTCGATAGAAACCATGAAACTAATTTCAAACAATTCCATAGAAACTACAAAAATGAATTCAAAAATGAATTGATTAAAACCGATCGGCAACGAGTTTCAAAATAGTTAGTGTAGCGAAAACAACTCGTACGATAATAAAAGGGTTACGTATATAATCTCCGGTCTCATTTTCGCCGCGAAATCCTCGCAACCGAAACATCCAATTGAGAAACGCTTCGGCACGTTATGAATCATATCGGGAGCATTGAATCAGGCACAGTGCACCGCAAACACGGTTTGCTCTCCCTTCTCTTCGACATAATTGGCAATTTTTCTGACCGGTAATTTCCGCATGTTAGTAGAGATAGCAGCGCAGCATCAACGAACCGTCCATGACGCGTTCTTGTTTTTTCTTCTTTTTCACTCTCTCTCTCTCTCTCTCCTTCTCTCTCTTTGGTATCGTGATGAAAATCAACGTTCGACCGAGTTATTGAGAGCCCCTCCCTCGTTATAATAATAATTCTCATGGTACTCGCGTTCAGGGAAAAGACAATGACGCGGTAAATTCGCTCTTGGTCTTATGGCGACGGGGCGTCCGCGGATATAGAACGCGGACAATGACCGTGCACGAAATTCTCTCATCCTGAGGAGTACCACAGCAGCTTTACCTGTAATAAATATATATACAGCATTTACTTTACACTATACACACAGAACACAGTAAGTAGCAGAGAGTTATAACTGTTTCGATATCCGATGGCCTGAAACGTCTTGCCACTGCAGTACAATTCGTTCAGGTATCTCTTCGTCGTATTCTTATAAGGGAGACCGGGGTTAATCGGCTCAGATTTCGGTTTTGAATTTTTTTTCCTATATTCATCTGCATGAATGAAGCTGCATGGATGATATTGATCATTCGATAGATAATCTGAATTTCTTAAACCCCCATTTTTTAACTATTCATTTTTGGGGGACGTATGATTCATCATATTTGCTACTTCAAGTTTACATATCTATAATAAATTAAAAATTCATCGAAATTTGATGTATTTGAAAGTTTACAGTGTGATTAATTATGAATCAGAATAATATAGGTCCAAGTTTTTCAATAATTTTAATGTTTCTAGTCGTTCTAGTGAAACTATTCATTTTTGAGGTATACAAAATTTATAACTTTTTAAATTCCAAATAAAAAAGATCTATTAAAAATTAAAGAATCATCGAAAACTGACATGTCCGTCGACGGGTGGAAGTGTGATTAATTATGAATAAAAAAGGCATAAGGCTGAAACGTTCCTCTATTAATTTAAATATTTCCAATAATTTATTAAAACTCCTGACTATCAATTTTCGAGGTACGCAAAAATTGAAAATTTTTCCTACTCCAATAAAAAAAATGTGTAAGAAATCTGGTACATCCTTTGACAATTCGAAGTCTGATCAATTACAAATAACATTAATCAAAATCGTTCCTTCACTGATTCAAATCTTACCAGTCATTGTAATGAAACCATGCGTTTTTAGAGTTAACAAAAATGCTTAATTTTTTTCTACGAATGCGAACCAGTTCGTTTTATATTAATGATATTATCAACAGAAATTCCCCGAGACCTCCAAAATTATCGAAATATTTCCCGATTGTTTCGTTGCTGAGAACAAGAGGGAAAAGTTTCGCGTATTAAAATTCCTCGCACTACGCGCTCAGAATTTTTGTGCGAAACTTATCCCGATCATTGCTAAGTAGGAAAACTAGAGCGAAACATTACGATTAATTTTGGAGGTCAAGTTGTATATATCAGATTATTCTTCGAGTCTGGATTTCGACTAAGCATCGAGCAGTATTCGAGTAAACAGGACATCTATAAGAATCTTGCATTGGTTGAAAATAAGTGAAGAGCTACTGTGCAATATTCGGCTGGAATTCCCGATAATCCTTTTAACAAATGAGCTCGATTACCAATAATACCGCTCTGTGATTGGTTGGAATCCAGGCCCGAAAAATGATCAAATTACAAGCATCGATTGCATCCATCTAAAATCCCTGATGCAATTGCCGATTTTTAAAGCAGTTTAATCTACATCATCCCTGACTTAAATAACCCCGGCCTCCGCTGCTATTTATACACACGTACGATTCTCGAACCCAGAGAATGAATGAGCGGTAGAGATTTTTAGATACGTCATAATAACCTCCGTAGTTTCGACACAGCCAAAGCATGAAAGGATTTGCTGGCTGCGATCGCTGCATGATGGCTTCCGATCTTTCCGATGAAGCCGCGGGACCGCGGTGCCGGCTTTTGTAACTCTTTTGTAACGTCGCCTCGTCGCGGTGATGTACGAAGCTCGCTTCACTGTTTCGTGTGTGTTCTACACGGGCGCTGTCCGCGGTGTTATCGTCGAAACCGATCTCGTTTCCTCATAGCAGCGGACGCGGCACACAGAGTATTATATTGTCCCGCTATTATATGAAACTGGCATGCCCAGGAGTATAACAGCCGTGTGATATGAGTGAGAGAGTTGTATATTTAAGGAGAGCTGGACAAGAGAGAACCAAGAAGAAGGACCGTAAGAGAGATCGCAGCGAGCGACTGTCCGACGCTCGTTCGCCTCTGTTAGTCCTTCCGTGTGTAAACGATGATTTCTTCGGCTCTGCTAGTTCGCCCCATTCTTGGTGTGCACTTGTGTGATATATTGTCAACGCGTGTCGCTAAAATCTACAACAGATGTCGCAGTAGTCAGTCACCCGAAACTTACGTTCGGAAGATCGTATGTTACGACCTCAGGGTCGAAATATTGCAGTTGTGAAATTGTCTTGATAGATGCGGTTATCGTTATGAGGTGTTGAGCATTATTTTAAGGAGGTTCGGTATGACTCTTAAAGTCAAAGCGTTGCTAAGTTTTTAAAGTTTAATGCATTAAATAACGATAGGCAAAGGTGATTTCGATTAAAACATGTATACTTAACTCTATTTGTAAGACAAATAGCGTCGGATGTGCATAAACATTAACTGATTGGCGTTTCATTTCAGTGGAATACATTTGCGGTCAGTTTTTTCCAAGCATGAACAACTCATTCTTTTCCTTAAAAGATACTCTACGAATTAAGCGCCTACATATTTCATAGTGATCACCGTTTTGTAATTATAGCGTATTCTTTAAGAAATTATTTTTATTTCTGTTCAACAATTGGTTATAATTATTAAACGATCAACAGTATGAAATATCAAGACGGTCAATTCGTAGAGTATCTTTTGAGAAAAAGAACGAGCAGTCATTGATTGAAATGTTCAGAGCATTAACTATTATACTTGGAAAAAATGTAACAAAAATTTATCCCATTTAAAAAAACGTTAATCAGTTCATCTTTATGCAAATCCGTCACTAGTGGTCTTGCTACAGTTTAAGTATATATGCCTTAATACAAATCACCCTGCACTATGGTTATTTGATGCAATAAACCTTGAATAATCGATTACGAAAACTGAGCACGAATTTTCATCCGATAGAAGTACCGAACCTTCGTAATATATTTCCACTTGCACGATTGGATAATCATTTTAATATATAATGGATAAAATAATTTTTTTTATGCAACTCCGTGCGAGAAGTGCTTACTTCTCACACGCTCCGTTTCGCTTCGCGTGCGAGAAATCGCACTACTTGCACTAGTGAAATAAAATTAAATACGAAACTCGTGCGAGAAACTGTTTCTCAACTCGTTTGGTTGCAACACTCACCGTCGTCAGAAAAAGTTTCATCGCACTCGTATCGTAATATACTATCCCAGTTTACTGGCCTGTGACAGGCGTATCATTTTCTTTATTAGCACTGCGGGTTATTGTTATTGAACAATCATTACAATAATAATAGGTCATTATTATTAGTTACTTATAATAACAACCGGCAGGGCTTATAAAAAAAGGATGTACAGTAGAACTGTGCACATTGGTACCTCATACATTTTTATCATTTGCATTGCGCTTATATGAGGAGGTTCATTTATTGTATTTTTGGCTCCCTTGTAGAAAGCTATTTAAAACATGAAAGTTATTGATGAATGTGCAAAATTATACTTTCCATGATTATTGTGAATATATTTGAAAATCTCAAATTATAGGGATTTAAGTCATTAAGAAATAAAATTTAGTAACAAAACGTCGAAAACGGAAATTTTTCGGAAAATTCCAAATCACGTAAAATCTTAACCGCTTCACTGATAATCGCCAAATGTTATATGTAGCAGGGCTGAATATTATTTTTCCTGTGTACAAAATTGCAGCCGCTTTATTGAAATTTTATCTGAATTAGAATAAAACGGAGAATTTTCAAAAATTGTCAAAATCTCATGAAAATAGAACTTCTTTACCGATTTGGCTCAAATTTGAATGGAACAAAGGGATGCATTGATACGTATTAATACCAAAGGCCGCATAAAAAAATGATTACTGTGTAATATTTTTTTTTACTACTCGGGTGTGACAAGCATGTAATTTTTTTTATAAGCTCTGCAGGTTGTTAATGAAATAATTATAACAATAACTTGCAGTGATTATAAAAGAGTTTTAGAGCTTTTTAAAAATAGTATAAAAAAATAAAAACTGTCTGTATTAATTTTACGTTTCGTTAAGTTTATGCCTTTTTTTATTTTTAATTGTGTCTTATAACATATTTTATAGTTGCTTCCATCTTATTATGATTCAATTTATAAAATA
Organism: Tromatobia lineatoria; assembly: GCA_949699805.1. NCBI lineage: Eukaryota > Metazoa > Arthropoda > Insecta > Hymenoptera > Ichneumonidae > Tromatobia > Tromatobia lineatoria. Next base: position 17,114,317 of record OX453038.1, read on the forward strand.
ATAAATTTCAGTTAATTATCTTAAAAAATGTTTATTTGTGGTATAAGTAAATAACTGAATCTTAAACTAAATGGTAGTTTACAAATCCAGAGAAAAATTATATTTTTTTAGGAATTGCAGTCAATTATTGAAAGCCTTTCAAATGACTTTCAATTATCAAAATATAGCGCCAAATAAAATAGGTACAACCGTCGATCATTATTATAAAGAGTTGCAAGGCATTATTCGAAAAAATATTTCTTGAAAAAAAAAGGCATCATTTTTCTAATCATTTCCTATGCATCATTCATTATTCGTCCTTTATTCACATCGATTTACAAATACTTCGATGATGTGATTTCTGGGTGAATGCAAATACCAACTTCGAACAATGCCAAAGCCGAATGAAGCGGATAACGGTTTGCGAAATTTGTATTCCTTATCCGCGTTACCGAACGAAAAATAACTTTACTTTATCGACAAGCGGGATTTCTGAAACTTTCAAAGCATTCTTGCAATTGTGAACAAAAAAGTCTAGCATTCCGAGCATTAACTTTTAGTACTTTTGTCTTTCGAAAAACCACTTAGTATCCAGTAATACACATATATTTATAATATAATATATAATAGTAATAATAAATTACGAGATGGTTAAGAAGAAATTCGAGAAGGTGAAGAAGACAAATTATTTAATTACATTCCGCGACTTTGAAATTGCTCTAAAATCAGCTAGAAACACGATAAAATGTGTCCAGGTAGTAGAACGGACAACAACCACAGTAATGAATTGCACGTGCTGTCGGTGCGCTGCGGTTATCCTTTCTTTCGTAGCGCGCACGTCTGGAATTCAGCCAGCAAGATCAATCGATCCAATTAAATGTACGTGCCTCTCGTACTTTTCTCTCTTCCCGCTTCTGTCTTCCTTCTTCGAAGTATTCACGATCGTTTTTCTCACCATTGTCGTTTGGACTACGTTTGTCAGATAAAGAGATGAAGAGAGAAAAAAGAGATAAAAAGGCACATGAAAAAACAGAAAGAAAGAATTCTCTGTCTCTCTCTGTATTTTTTTGAAGAGAGACAGAAAAAAGGTAGAAAAAGAGACAGAAACAAATGGATGAGGTTCAAGATAGCGAATGACTATAATATCAAATTCCATAACAATGGCCTTCCCAGATGCAGACGTTGATTATATTTAAATTGATTATTTTAGAAATTCGCTATTTTGATCATTCGTTATTTTCACCCCAATGTTATTAAAATGTAATACAAAAAAGCAAATGGCTGAAATATCGAATTTCATAATGCTTATGAAATTCGTTATTTTAGCCATTCGCTATTCCAACTCCCATCCGAAAAAAGACAGAAAGAGAGAAAGACGGAAAAAGAAATACAACGTTAGGCATTTTTTAATGAAAATTAATATTATGTATTGGATATTTTTTTGCAGATAAGTGTTTATTGAATTTAATATACAAATATTAATTAGTGTACGAAAAACTGTTGTAAAATTAATATAGGTAATTCCACGAATTATCGATAAGAGTTTGTACTTCCCCTCTCCGATTGAGCTGTAACGCTGTTGATTTTGAGTATATCTTCAGTGGAAGTCGTTTGAATTTTTCTACAGGTTTCCTCAAGGTATCGAATTATTGCAATTTTATGAATATTATTTCAATACAGAGTTAATGATTTCCGACAAATTGAAGATCACGAGGTATCCCTATATAAAAAAAAATCTCAGCTTTTTAAAAAAAATCCTATCGTTTGGTTCCGAATTTATTAATGCAGTGAAAAGCATCAAATCAAAAATGTAAAGAATCCGTTGCTTAGGGCGTTTCGTCACTTCAATTACAATTCTATTTTTATTTTTTTATTCTGAAAGTTTTTTGCATAACAAATTTTACAGTGGCATCTGTATGGGATATGGGACAGTTTTTGTTTAAAGCCCCAATACTAACCCTTTGTATCACAGGGGGTAACTAAGTAACCCATACTGAGGGAAAACGTAATAGTACAGTTAACTATAAAGTGACAAATATTGATTTTTAGTCCTTTTATAATTACGGTGACTATAAGTTAGTTGTGAAAACTAATTAATTGGTAACTTCTATGTTGGTACCAATTACAAACGAATAGTTGTCAGTTTATGGTTACTAATACCATAATTTTCTCTCAGTGCACCTATTTTCGCTCAAATTTTAATATTCCAAACTAACATCTGACAACAATCAATGTGTTTCATCATTTCAGGAACGAAAAACGTACAGCCGAAAGGGTTCAACACATCATAGAAGCTGCGTTTGTAATATGATAATTGAAATCTTACAACATATCTGTATGTAAAATTAAATGTCATATTCCGCAAAAGAACTTTCAGTACATACATTAATTTTCAAAATATTTTAAACAGTGTATAACCAGTCAGAAAAACAGGTAGCAACAAACAAAGCGATAGAGACGAAAAGAAGACACAGAAAAAAAAAGATGAGAGAACTTTCTATCTCTCTTTTACCCCGATGCTGCGGTGGGTGCGGGTCAAAATAGCGAGTGGTTAAAATAGCGAATTTAAAAAAAAAGGAACGTCTTAATCTACAATGGCCATCATTATGAAATTCGCTATTTCAGCCATTGGCTATTTCGATTATTCGATTATTTTGACCTCCATCTTATTAAAATGCAATCATAATATCGAATAACAAAAATAGCGAATGACTAAAATAGCGACCTTCATAATTCCATTCTATATTTAGACGTTCCTCATTTTTAAATTCGCTATTTTAGTCATTCGCGATTTTAGTAATTCGCTATTTTGACCCCCACCCGCTGCGGTACACAGAAAGAAATGTTTGATTGTGACAACTGCGTTTCTAATTTGCTGTTCACAATCTCTCAAAAATTAGTTGCCTCAACCATATCGAATAGTAACCTCAACTGTTCACGATCAGTCCTCGCGCGATTAGTGAGGTTAACCATTCCAATCGTTGCGACTACCACTCGAATTATTGGGACTACCATTCGAATCGTCTTTATTACCATTCGAACCATTGGCACCATCATTTCAGTTGTAAGGGAAATAGAATAATCGATTAGTTGTGTCAACTCATTTTTTGGTTATGGTAACTAATCTTTTCTTTCCGTGTAGGCAAGTCTGCGCTGCGATATACGCGCTCACGCAGAGAGCAGCTTAGTGCGGTACGGTATGTATGCCACGGTCGAGGCGCGAGTCGCAAGGCGATCGCAAAAGCCCAGCAGCAATAGCAAAGCCTACGAGAGCCCGCACACCCGACTGACCAACAAGTCGCAGTAGTACCGCTGGTACCACCAGCAGTAGCGGAGCAAAAGAGCCAGGCCTCGTCGTCGTCGTCGTCGTCGTCATCCTCGTCCTCGTCCCCGTCTTCCCATAAATCGTGCGATCGGTTAAGTGGTAAGTGGTAAGTGGAGTACTGGGGCGAAAAACTCCCTCCCAGACTGTGGCGTTTGCTCCCACGGCATTCGACGACGAGTACGCGCCAGTCGAGTAAGCCCAGCCGATGATCGCCCTCTCATCCTTCTCTGCTTCGCCTCAAGGCGTATATCGATCCGTTAGATCGGAGAAATTTCAATCGTGTCTCGCATACCACGTACCCGCACTTTTTCCACGTTACTCCTATCACAGAGATACCCAAGCAAATATATATATATATGTATATTGTACCCTTGTTGGATTTATGTAGTTTATTTTTGTGTTTTTTTTTTCTCGGCTTGCAAATTTCCATTTTCTATTATTCTAGAATTCATAAATACGATCACAAGATCCTTAGAACCATCTGGACCACCTATCAGTTGCTGCTCCTGATGATGACTTCGTTAAGAGACGACCTTAATTAAGAATATAGTGGGGCGTAATTAACGCGAGAGGCTGAAGAAGGATTGATGGTCTGTGTGCGAATCTGCGTATGTATGTGTGTGTGTGTGCGTGGATTAGCATATTCATTATCCTAGCCATATGTTGAGGTATATTATGTTTTTTTGCAGGCTTTAGAGCTTTCGCAAACGGAAAACTCATCTCCTTCACTTTATGCTCCTAGGCAGTAAGCCAGTAGTTTTCGTTATAGGGCACTCCACTCTTGTATACTTTCGTGCGACTGTATTTGCGTAACCGAGCAATGCTGAATGATGGATATTTTTTTTTGTCATAACTGGCATTAAGGATTTAATTATCAAAGCAGTTTGCGTTTATGGTCATAAGGTTTACCTGGATTTTAAGAAACTATGTGATTCTGGGAACGAAACTGCATTTGTAATATTTTGATACCGTGAGATATTTTTTTCATCAGTAGCAATCTGAGAAAAAGAGCGATTTGAGGCAATGTTGAAGGACACTCAACAAATTTTGAGAGAAAATTCAGTCATGGAAAAAATTAATTTGTTGATACACAATTAGAGTTTGTCTATGATTAAACATGACTCGGAATTTAATTTGCTGTGAATGGATGAAGGAGTTTGGGTTCTATCGCATTTAAATTTTTTTTCAGCGTTGCCACTTACAAAATTGTTGATCATTTTGCGAGATCCCGTTAAAAAAATTAGAACTGTCATAAAACAGAAATTGTATGACAATTTTAATATTTTTTAAAAAACCAGGAATACGAACTTCATATCATCTCCAGTCATTATTCTGCTATACCTTCAAGGTAATTGATTATTAAAAGATAAATCTGGTATAGAAAAAGGTTGCTGTTTTTTCTTGTAATTTTAATTCTCTAAAACAAAAATTTGACGAAATTTTTAACATCAATTTTTTAATTTGTAGTTTTTCATAAAATCTACTAGAATTTGGATCCCAGGAAGAATATTTTCGATAAGTTAAAAGATTCTAAGCATTAAATATTCAATTACTAGACTCAGGAAGAACAGTATCGTTGATTTAAAAGCTTTAACGCATTAAGAATTTAATTACTAAAGTAGTTTATCATAAGATTTACCTGAATTCTGAAAAATTCTGCCATTCTGGGAAATAAACAACATTAGTGTTCTGCAAGATTCTCATCCAACTCGTTTTGGGTCACCCACACTATATATATTATATATATATATAATGACTCTCAAGCCACGCAACTTTTACTGTAAATACTATATACAACCACAATATACAGTTAGACTAATTTACGTTGGCCGCATGTGCCAACGATGCGGACAGATGTATTTTTTTTTTTTTTTCAGTACAATAGCAGCGACGAGGAACTTCGATATAAATTTGTATCTCTCTGGCCAGCGTAACGACAAGAAATTGGCAACGTGAATTTCGGAAACTCGATGAGAATTTCAATGATTTCATTCCCACCGGATGAGAAAAGATAAAAAAAGAATTTCATTAAGGATGATCGTAGCGGTGTATTTGACTGGATGATATATTTCAGTTTGGCAAGCAGGCAAAATACCGTGAAGAACGGATAACCGAACCTACCGCTGGTTAACGGCACTTACTCTCCAAATATTGAAAGTTAAACAGGGATTACGCTTCCAGTGGACAGAACTGGACTCTTGTGGATTTTTTAAACTTTGTGTGTTCGCCGTTGAGTAAAACTAGGTATGCGAGATTTACGAGAGTACTTTAAGGTCGTGTTTGTTTTTTCAATTAAAACTCTTTGGATTATTAACGCTCAGCTGTGAATGCAAATTTGTGAACACAGACTGTGTACTGCTTTTTTATGGAAACAATACGACGCGCTGAACGAAATTTTTGCCGAGGTTCTAATTTAGGTATTACGATGGTTTCATTAGCATAATTCAATAAAATTAGTATGGAGCTCTGTAAATATTTATCGAAGCTCTTGAAGGCAAACATTTTAAAAACAAACAAAAAATAGTTCTACATCTAATTTAAGGTGTAAGGGTATTTTATTTGAAAAGTTATTGTAAAATAAAATAAATAATATAACTTTATGAATTTCAATTTGAATTTTCTTAGGCCAATCGAAATTGAAAATGATGGCACTTATATATATTAAGCGGCCGTAAAATTGAATCCAATGATGTTTGGAAATTCCTATTTGAGTTCTTGAAAATAGATTAAATTATAAATGCTGTGAACGCGATAAAAGGTTATTAAAAGTTTTTAAAGTTATAATTGTTATAAATCATATTAGTAAAAGTCTAATAAAGTTAAATTTTAAAAATTTTTGTAATGTGCGAAAATGGTGTAACTTCAAGTGGCTCCAAATTATCCAGAAAAAATACCTTTACATTCATACAGCTGCCTAATCGATAATTTTTTTCACAAAGTTAATGCAAAATAAAATGTGTGACACAACTTTCCACATTTCAATTTGGGTTCTTAAAGATCAATAATCAAAATTAATTAAACTGATACCACGATGAGGAAAATGAAGTTGGAGTTTACAATAATTAAGTTATACATCTAATTTGAGTCTAAAGGTCGTTCTGTGAGTGACCGTTCTGATAAATCTAATAAAATGCAATCCCTGAATTTCTCTAATTGTAGAAAAATATTGTGACTGAATTTAACCGTAAAAATTCCAGCTGCATCTTAGATAGCGTAAATGATTGTCCGTAAGGTATAATTTTTCACTCGCGCAATACCCTGATATTAAATAAGCTAATTTATGTTTTTTTTTTCAATTGAGCCAATTTCTAGTACATCGAATATATAATTTTCTGTTTATAAAGGTGTCTCGACTCCTCAGAACTGGAAAAATCTTATGCAGTGAGAAAGCCATTATCCCTGTCTGCAGGCAAAGACTTGAATGAAGACGGTCCACGAATTCAAATTTTGGGCAGATTCCTAGCAAATTTACTGCAAAACAAAATGAGTGACTTTATACATTTCTATGTGATTTTTTAAAACCCAATGATCAAAGCTACACTGATAGAAAACCTTGGAAGTTTTTATTCATAAACTCGTCATCGAAATTTAATAAACAATTGTGGTATAGAATTCATGTACTTTTCCAGTAAACTTAAAGCAAATTATTAAAATTCAAGTACTTTTACTGTAAAATTAAAGAAAATTACTGAATATGCTGTGCCATACATAAATTTAACATTACACTCGTGTACCAAATTTCATATACTAGTTTATGAATAAAAACTTCCAGTAAAAGTGCTCTAAATTTCAAGTACATTTTTTTTACAGTGTAATAAAACTGGCACTTCGATACAGAGAGCAATTAAAAAATTAAAAAATTAAAAAATTATGTAACTATGCAACTAATATAAGTCTTAAGGTCGTTCCGACAGTAAAATTTGGTAAAATAAGATTTCAAAATTTCTGTAATTGTACCAAAACATTGTGACCGGGATAGTCCGTTAAAATTCCAGCTCGAAGTCAGATAGCGTAAATGATTGTTCATCAGGTATAATTTTCCCCTCGAACAGTACTTGTATATTGAATAAGCTAATTCATGCTTTTTCAATTGAGCCAATTTCTAGTACATGAAACATATAATTTTCCGTTTATGAGGGTGTCTCTCGACCCCTTTGAACTGGAGAAATCGTATGTGATGAGAAAGCCGTCGTCCTTGCCTACAGGCAAACACTGAAATTTATACGGTGCACCGGGGATGGTAATGACCGTGGTCTCGCTTCCTGCCGACAGTGAGTAGCTAAAGGTGTGTGCATGTACGCACAGTACAGAGAGTCGCTCGTCGATGGCGGCCTCGACCTTACCTCCATACCTACTTACTTACCTCTCGGCCGGGGGCATATCTTCGTGGCCTACACCGACCGACCGAGCAGCCAAGTGAGACATGAGATCTTTTACTCGCTTCGCTCACCACATTCGTACTGAGGCAAGACATTTACTATCACCCGGTACGTATTCCCGTTAATAAATGAAAATAAAAAATAAATAAATCCCTTTCTCAGATGATGCATTGAACAAAAAAAAATTTGACCTATTGCCCCCGAGACGATCAATCTTCAGTTTCTCTTTTCAAGGCCGGCTATAACAGAGACTTTCCCGCACGCTCATCCGCTTCGCAGCGGGAATGATGAACCATCAATGGAAAAGCATTAAAGACTTTTTGAATTGATAATTATGACTGATGTGCGAGAATAATAATTTTTATGCTTTTGCAATTTTCGATTAGAGTTGCATTTGTGTTTATGGAATGTGAATTTATAGTGTAATTTGTTTAGTTGTTATTATTTTATGAGAAAAATATGCAGAGGTTAGTAGAAGATGAGACTTTTGAATGGTCGCAAAAGAGATTTATTTTTTATTTGGTATAACAGTTTTTTAATTAATACCACTTTTTTCTGCCTACAAAACTCTCGAAAAAAGTGAACCCTTTTAAGTAAGTGAATCTTACGTTGCCAGTAAAATTCCGTAGTCATTCCCTTCTAGACACGTGGAGAAAGAATGATTAGAATATAGTAAATAACGATTTCTTGAACGGATGAATCCAAGTAAAGCAAATACACTCTTTTTTTAAATCAATAACATTCTTGCAAAAAAAAAAGTGACAGTTATAATTTCACTTATAATCTATACAATCCCATATAAGATAAACAATGAATATTGTCTTGCCAATGTTTTGCAATGAAATTATTTCAAAAATGAATAACATTAAATTGTATGCATTACATAATTATATGAATACGTGGAATGTCAAAACTGCAGCATTTGCTTTTACAATCCGCATCGAAATCGTTTTTCAAAATAATACTACTTTTTTCGTGCCTACAAAACGATAAGCCTATTATGTACGTGAATTTTACGTCGTCTGTAATGTGTATGTGTAATGTTTTCCCAGTTATTTCTTTTTCTCCAGTTATTTCTTCCTAGATACCCGAAGAAGCTGCAGAACGTATGTACAACTAGAATGGTAAATGGTATTTTTTTACATGGATAAATCCGAGCAACGCAAATACTCCTTTTTATAAAATAAATAATGTTGCTGGCAAATACCAAACAGATGTTTTTAATTTTAATTACAATTAAATTCTATCGATGATATCATTTAATGAACTCATAACCAAGTCGTTTCTTAACTCATGACATTTTTTTCATGCCTAAAAAAATCTCTTTAAAAAAGTAAACCACCCACGTACGTGGATTTCACGCTAGGAACAACATTCTGTAGTTATTACCTTCTAGATACGTGGAATAGCTACAGAACGCATCACTAAAATGGTAAATGGTACTTTCTTACACGGATGAATCCGAGCAAGGCAAATACTGCTTTTATAAAAATAAATAATATTGCCGGCAAAAACCAAACAGATTTTTTAAATTTTATTCACAATTAAATTTTATCGATGATAGCATTTAATGAACCCATACCCAAATCCTTTTCTTAATTCATGAGATTTTTTTCATGCCTTTGTAGGAATTTTGTGAAACTCTTAAAAAGAGTAAACCACCCACGTACGTGGATTTTACGCTGGGAGCAAAATTCCGTAGTTATTACCTTCTAGATACGTGGAATAGCTGCAGAATGCATCACTAGAATGGTAAATGGTACTTTCTTGCACGGATGAGTCCAAGCAGGGCAAATACTCTCTTCGCTATGGTATATAGCACGCGACCGGGAATTACCCTGCGGTTGCGGGTCTAACCATCGCGAGTTTACGTTATCCTAGCAACGCGACTAGACTTCTCTCCTATTGCACGTGCTGCTCGGAGAAATCAGGCAAGAAAGCCGTAGCAAACCTGTAGGTACGATATCCCATATGCATCTGTACGACTCTCCACCATAAAATCGTTATTGCCTACCGGTCTCTCATACTAGATGCGTGTTGCTCGTTTCTCCGGCTATATACTATCCCATTATTACTAGACACGCCCTAATGCACGGGATGTCCGTGTATTTTATGTAGGTATCGCACAAACGACTCAATGTCAGGCCATATATTTATTTCAATGAGCGAGCACTAACAGAAATAAAGGATGAAGCGATTATCCATCATCATTGATGTTCCATTATGCCATGTTTTCATTTAATGTGCAATATGATATTTCTCCAATTTTATTGAATTAAATTTTATTAAATTAAATTTTATTGAATTAAATTTTATTGAATTAAATTTTATTGAATTAAATTTTATTGAATTAAATTTTATTGAATTAAATTTTATAGAGCTTTATGAAAAAATTAAAATTTCATTCTCTATGGTAATACATGATTTCAAGTTTTGCACAATATATTTACCGGAAATTCTATTTCTCGGATAAATTGATTCTGAGATATATCCAAAATATATTTGAAAATATTTATTTACGTGTACTATCGATAATTTCTGAAAATATGTCATTTATATTTTAAAAAATTGTATAACAACAATTCTGAAAAAGTCTGATGTAGTTACAAAAATGTATAAAAAGTTCTAAAAATATGTTCGTTATATTTACGTTAGAATACGATTCATTTCCATGAAGGATCTTCGATGAAAATAGTCAATAATTTTATCTCTAAAAAAAGGAAAAGGCAGAAGTAATCAGAAAATGAAGAACATTTTACTTTTAATTTTTCGAGACACCCGTTAAATTGGAGTGAGTTTTATTGTTGTTGTGAAAACCACTTGGTCATCATTTTCAATCATATTCGAGATCAGGAATCTTTTTTTTGTCTATATTTTTATCAAATTTTGATGCACTCGTGCAGTTTGCAGAAAGCAATTGAAAATTTGTATAGCATACGATTCTCAATCAGAAAGTTCATAAAAGTGGGAACTGCGTGTATTATTCAGTGATAATTAATTACGTACACAGAAAGCTGATGGATACAAATTTAATTTTGTTGTCACTGAATTTCGATTGAACTTTTACCAATTCGTTTCACATTGTTCCAGTACAATTTCCACAATGTACATAATTGGAAATTAGGATGTCACATGATTTCCAACAGGGAAGTCAATAATGCAGGAATTTGCATGTATTACACAGTAACTATTAATTAAGTGGACACAAGACTCACGAATGCAAATCCAATTTTTTTATAAATCATAAATTCCCTTCTCATCGCTCAAATATAGTTTCCACGGTGTACGCAATTGAAAATTAGCATGTCGCATGATCCGCAACAACGAAGTCAATAAACGCAGGAAATTGCGTGTATTATTCAGTAACAATTAATTATAAATCCATACTCTGTAATAATAGCCCTCGATGCATATGCAAAGCATTATATTTGTGCTATAATTTCGTTGAATTTCCGGCCCAATTTGATAATATACCTTAATTACGACGTACCGTAATAACTGTACAATACAGAAACGATTAATTTAAGATATGCGATGCCGAAGCTTGGATAAAGATCACAGATGATGTTGGGAAGAGTATTACGTTCGTCGAAAGTACTTGATGGCTCTCGGTGTACCAAGGAAACGACCGAGTGTTAATCCAGGGAGAAAGGAAGCAGCTACGAGTAATAGAGAAGAGAAGAAACTACTATTCACCTTGGTGAGCGTTGCTTTCTAGGTCAGCAGTGTACCTGATCATCATAATTCCTTCACCGCCAGGCGAATCACCTATAGACCTCCTGTTGTCTCTCGACTCGGTCAACTTTATTCGCAAATAGCTATCAAATAGCAGCACTTGCTCCGGTACGAAACGATTTAAGCAAACATAACATCACGTAGCCTATCATCCGATGCTCATGGCGTACTCTCTCTTTCGCTCTTATTCTCAGTCATCTTTTTTTCTTTTCCATCTTCCTGTTTATTCTCTTCTTCATCATCTTCTGCAGTCTCATCTTTATCTTCTCTGGCCTTTGCTTCTACGTTTTCTTCAACCTCTTTATCAGCCTTTTCTTCAACCTCTTTATCAGCCTTTTCTTCAATCTCTCCTTCAACATCTTCTTTGTCATCATGTTCTTTATCATTTTCTTCATCATGTTCTTCATCGTGTTCTTCATCATTTTCTTTATCATTTTCTTCATCATCTTCTTCCTCATTTTCTCCATCACCTTCTTCATAATTTTCTTCATCACCATCTTCATTATCTTCTTCATCATCTTCTTTTTCATCTTCTACATTATCTTCGTTATCATCGCCCATCTTCTTCTGTACCCACAGGGCTTCCATTTGCTAGTCATCCGTTGACATCAAATGGAGAAGAAAAGCCGCAGTAACGAATAAACTATTCTTTTCAAGTCTCGACGAATAATCGACGGTGTTTAAGAGCCTGAAGAGTAACGAGGGACAGGAGAGAGGAAGGCAGCGAAACGAATGAAAAAAAACAACGGGGGTCCCAGTACTACAAGCGTACTCAATGGTTAACCACCCACCGATTGAAATTCATCGTGACGCTGGGTAGAAGCATCACGTTCACTGGGTCTCCAGGTCAGCTAAGTAAGCCAACCAACAGTAGGGACAGCGAGCAGCAATGTGGCTACTGCGGGTGGCAATAAATTCCCCCAGAGTGTACGGTTTGCAGGGCAACGGTTTTCGAGCAAAGGAAATTGCGATTTCTGTGGATATCTCCTATTTGTCCGAGGATTCTTGATTCTCGTGCTTCCAACTCAAAATTTCTTGACATAATTATCAATCGGGAGTCGTACGATTTTTTTTAAATCCAAAAGTTACAAATATCAATGTATACTATACATATCTCAGATTAGTAGAAATGTATCAAGTTTCCTACATTAAACTTTCAAACAACGATGTACAGGTAAACGTTTGAAAAATCAATTTTTACAAAATTCATATTTTTCATTGTTTTTTATTTCATTCATACTATTATGAATAGAAATAATAAAAAATAGGAATTTCGTTAAAATTCACTTTTAAGCCTTATTGATTTCATGAAAGTGTTTCAAATTTTTTTAAATGTATCATAAAAATGGCTTTGTCGCTGGAGGTTTTAAAATCTGAATGTGGATCGGATCTTCATGTGTCATAGATTTTTTAGAGAAATGCATGAACGTTGTGCATATTAAGCTCAGTATTCGATTTTGTTCCCAGAAACATCGAGAAATCGGTCGGCAACGGTGAGTTATACAAATAGAATTTCTTCCCATTGATTGAATGAGGCGAGAGGCCGGCTGAGTCGAGTTCACCGTCGGGCCCGTCCGTCTCTCGTTTAACGAGGTAATCGCTTATTTACAACACACATAACCGAGGCAATTAGTCGTGCGTGCGGGAGAGTGCAAAGGCCCCCGTCACGTTGATAACTTGGTGCGTTGCAGGGTCAGCGAGACGTTCTCAATGAGAGCAACAACATCAGCAAAAGCGTATGGGGAATTCCACACCAAATCCGCCACCCCAATTTTTCAGTCTCTAAAAATTGTTGCACTGTCAAAATTACTACACTGTCAAAAATACTCCAAAAATCGATTCGGATTTATCAGGAGTTTCGATACATAAATCGGTATATTAAATTTGATATACAATAAGTAGTATACAGTTATATTACGGTTCAATTTTTAAACTTTAATTGCAATCATGTATTTATCAACGTGCTTAATATATACCCTTTGTTAATTTTACATCAATTTCATATTAAATTTATTTATTTTGATTATAATATAAATATATTTATTCACATTATATTCGAATTAAATACTGGCTTGATCACTAAATACCTTGCACATTGCTTACTTTTACTTGTTGTTTTTGACAACCCTACTTCTATGAGAATGTATTGTAATCGATGTTGACTTCCTCATAGAGGAAGCCTTGCGAAAAGCAACAAATAATGCGGAAGCAATGAGCAAAGTTCTACTTTGCATCCTTGTTTTAAATAGATAGATAAACTTGGCTGAGCTCTTTTTTTGTTTACATACTAAATTTCGGCTTGATATTTCAAGTCTTGTAAAAGTTCATGCGATAAAGTACATTTTTTTAATAGTTCAAAATTCCATAAAATCAAAATTATTTATGTTACGTCACTAAATTATGTGCATATCGATAACGACGAAATATGATTTTTTTTACATACTAAATTTAGGTTTGATGTGTCAAATTTTGCAAAAGTTGATGCGATGAAGTTAAATTTTGGATAATTCGAAATTTCATAGAATTAAAATTTTTTACTGTTCGTTACTGAATGATATATATCTATCAGGTCTGCATATTTCATTTTCATGTTGTATTTTCGATTCATATCTATGACGTTTCGCTGCAGTTAATATGATACCGTTAATTTTTTCAATTATTTGAAATTCTATTTTTTTATTATTTTACATCGATTAAATTATACATTTATCATAACTGAATATTATTCTGTTTACATACCAAGTTTGAGTTCGAAATGTCACACAACATTGTGCAAAAGTTAATGACATACTGTCAGTTATGCAAAAAAAAAAAATCAAAATTCCATAAAGTCGGAACCACTTTACCGTTTCGACCCAAATTCCATACCAAGCAACATCAAGTGCTGTTATAAAAAAATTATTTAGCATAGTAGACCTATTTTTCACGAAATCTAAATTTTTGTATCCATTCAGGCAACGATTGCAGCAATTACAAAGGAGTAGCTACTTCAGTTCTGTGCCAAATTTGCATTCAATAGTTAAATTGGTTCTCAAGTCATGATCAATTAAAGTTTAGAAGTTTCATACATACACACACACACGTACATAAATATGGACATTTTTTCTAGATCGCTTTTTCGGATGTTTTAAGCTATTCTGCGTGTCCTGGCATTAAAATCTCGATATGTTTTTTTCATGAAAACAAAGCTTCCTCTATCAGGAAGCAAAAACCAAAAAAATCTTGATTCTCCACATTCTCGTTAAATATTTATTTACCGAATATTTTATACAGAGTTAAATTTGATTATAGGGTTTTGGTTCTTTTAATCTAAGTTATATTCGCAATCAAAATCCTCCATTAAAACTAGTTTTAGAAGGGCAATTATCGTGCAAGAATTTATTTTTTTTTTAATTTTAAATATTCTAAACATGTATAATAATGAAGAATTAAATCCGTATATATTGTCGCATTTTCTTATCAATTATTTTAGTGGGACTCAACTTTAAAAAAAATTACGACGTTGGAGAAACCCTACAAAAAAAATGTATAACTCAAGTGATTTGTATATGTATATACACAGAAGCAAAAGTGGTCATTGACTGCTTGAACACCGAGAGCGTAAGCTCAGTCTCGTGTATAAGTCCCACCAATTGTTGGGTCTCGTGTGTTATCCATAATTCATGATCAGTTGGAATGTATGCGTGTACACATGCATCATGAAAATATGTACAAACACAGTGGAGGAGTTGCATAAGATGCGAATGAACATGTAGCGACAATAATCTCGGGATAATCATATCCGACAGAGTGATCGGTGGCTCTCTCGGGCATAAATTATAATACGAAGAAGGCTTGAGGAACGGAATCCCCATCCGCTATATGCCGTAGACTAATTGGATTATCACTCTATTCCATCGTGCAGAATCATCGTTCATAAAATGTGTGTATAGTCATTGGCCCTTTAGCACTCACTAGCCACTTCAACAGTTACTGGCGTAGAAAATTGAAGAGGCGTATATAAATTCTGTGGCCAACAGCTAATAAGCTTCTCATTACTGAATGGCCAATTACTGCCACATATTTATGTGCATTATTAGCTTGATTATAAAAACGTGAAGAGTCACTAGTCATTGACTCTTCGTCAGCTTATACCTCACAAAATTGTAGAGGTGTCAAGTATAATCTTAGATGAAATAATAGCCAACGTTTGGATTCTTGTAATTAAATAGCCAATTGCCGGGCTGATTAGCTTGCTTTTAAATAAAGCGCTCACTAGATAGTTACTACTAGACATGGGGTTTCTGGCATTTGATGGAGTAGAAAATTGTAGAAGAGTGAAATAAAATTTTAGGCCAATAGTTGATCATAGGCTTTTAGTTGATGTATCGACAAAATCTATACAGTTTTATCTATTCGTAATTGTATCTTTATTAGAACTTATGGTTGCTGTAGAGTAAACGAGCCAGTGGAAGAACGGGGACCAGTGAATGAACACTGTCCCTAAGAGCACGTTTATAAAAAGCGTCTATTCGCTGGGTTTTTTCGTCTGCTTAACTGTTAAAAAAATCGGCTTTTGATATTGTAAGAACTACAACAAATTTAAGTACGATAAAATATAATTCTAATGAAATGAGTTTTTTTTATTTTTGATCATGAAATCACTGATCAATGAAAATTTTTGGAATTTTATGGCCTACAAAAGAAAATGAATACAGATATATATGGGACCTTCAAGCTCAACTCAACGTAAATATTACGAAAAAAATGTCAATAATTTTTTTTTTTCCCGAAGATACCGCTATTTGCTGAATGAATTCTCTCAAGTTCTGCATATGAATAACGAATTTTTAAGAGGCTAGTGATTTTTTTAAGTAAAAACCTCGCTATTTTTTATTCCTTTGGATTATGTATATGAATGTCAGGAACGATTTTTGTAGTACGATTCGAATCAATTCGGATCATAGATAGCGAGGTTTTCGTGAAAAAAAAAAATTTGTCAAAAATGATTTGGCCTCAAAAATAGCGAGCTTAAGATAATAATGAACTTAAGAAAATACATTCAGCAAAAAAGTAGCGGTACCTTCGATGGAAAAAAAATATTAATGGTAGTTTTTTCGGAAACTTGCGTTGATTTGAGCTAGAATGTCCCATATTAATCGGTATAAATATTTTTTTGTTTTAGGTCATAGAATTTCACACATTTCTATTTTTTTTTAATACGATGAAACTGACCTAATAGTGAGGCATTAAAATAAAAAATGAAAAAATTCTGATAACCCATCAAATTTCCATCTTATTGTATTGAAATTCAGTGAAGATTTTACAATAACAAGAGCCGATTTTCTGGAAGAAAGTAAAAAAAATTTCTGGTTAAATTTTGGAGAAATCGCTGATGTTTTCTATTACCTTTTTGGTATAAAAGTGTTCTCGAATGAATAGATGAAATTTTTAAAAAGTTGAAGAAAGTTCAAACTTATCACCCGTATCAAATCCTTAAGTATCAAGAACCTCGGGTGATGTATAATATCTCATCCACATCTTATTCGGTGAAAAAAGAATATTAATGATAATATTTTCGGAAAATTTGCGTTGATTTGAGCTAGAATGTCCCATATTAATCGGTATAAATATTTTTTTGTTTTAGGTCATAGAATTTCACACATTTCTATTTTTTTTTTAATACGATGAAACTGACCCAATAGTGAGGCATTAAAATAAAAAATGAAAAAATTCTGATAACCCATCAAATTTCCATCTTATTGTATTGAAATTCAGTGAAGATTTTACAATAACAAGAGCCGATTTTCTGGAAGAAAGTAAAAAAAATTTCTGGTTAAATTTTGGAGAAATCGCTGATGTTTTCTATTACCTTCTTGGTATAAAAGTGTTCTCGAATGAATAGATGAAATTTTTAAAAAGTTGAAGAAAGTTCAAACTCATCACCCGTATCAAATCCTTAAGTATCAAGAACCTCAGGTGATGTATAATATCTCATCCACATCTTATTCGGTGAAAAAAGAATATTAATGATAATATTTTCGGAAAATTTGCGTTAATCTGAGCTAGAATGTCCCATATTAATGAGTATACATTTTATTTTGTTTGAGGTGATAAAATTTTACACATTTATATTTTTCAGAAACACGATCAAACTAACCCAATAATGAGCTATTTAAATAAAAAATGAAAAAATTCTGATAACCCATTAAATTTCTATTTTATTGTATTGAAATTTGGTGAAGATTTTACAATAACAAGAGTCGATTTTTTTAAAGAAAAAAAACATGCTTCTGGTTGAATTTCGGTAAAATCGCTGATTCTATTTCCTTTTTTGTATAAAAGTGTTTTCGAATGAATACATAAAATCTTTAAAAAGTTTTAAAAAGTATAAACTTATAACTCGTATCAAATCCTTAAGTATCAAGACCCTCAGGTGACGTATAATATCTTATGGACAGTACACCCAACTTTGTACATACGTACACGCAACTGGTTGACGTGGTTTCTTAGCCTCCGTGCAGGAAAGGAGACGAGATCAACGATTCAATGTTCAGAAGGAGCGTGAACGCGAGAGAACTCCTGCTCACCGATTCATCTGAGCACGGCGAGAGAAGAGTTCGCAACTTTGCTGTACCCACGAATGAATAATTTACATTTTGTGTGTGTGTTGCGCTCGCTGTTGGGAACTTGTCGCGTGTCTGACTGAAGAGAGCGAGGGAGAGAAACATTTTGATATGATCTTCGTTTCGTGCGCGGCTCACTTGGGAACGGTCCTTTGCCGCACTAGAATCTCAAGAGAAACGTACGAGCTGAAACCACTCAGAGAATGCCGACGCTCTTGACGATGGACAACGAGAGAAAAAAATAAAGATAATATCTTCTTCTGTCGCTATAGGCGACGTTACTTTTTTTTTGCTCTGATGCTGGGAAAGGAATTTTTTTGTAGAGCTGAAAAAAATCGTGCGGATCGATACGATTAAAAAATATCATAATTTATTTTTTATAAAATAATTGTATGAAAAGACAACACGAAAATGATATCATCTTCTGTCGCTATAGGCGACGTTACTTATTTTTGCTCTGGTGTTAAGAAAGGAATTTTTTTGTAGAGCTGAAGAAAAGTAGTGGGAATCGATACGATTAAGAAATATTATAGTTTATTTTTTATGAAATTATTGTATGGAAAGACAAAACGAAGATGATATCTTCTTCTGTCGCTATAGGCGACGTTACTTTTTTTGCTCTGGTGCTGCTAAAGGAATTTTTTTGTAGAGCCGAAAAAAATCGTGCGAACATACACAATGAATTGCAATTATTTTGTAATTCTGTATGTTCCAGCATTCACAAAACTTTCGGGTTTTTTTTGTACGGTTACTCGTCAAAATTGAAAAAATAAATCGATTGTTCTTACCACAAGAAGAACTTAGAAAAATGGCTAAAATAATTCCCTCAACGACTATAACATGAAAAAAAATTGCTTAAGAGAAAATATTTGACATTTTTCTAGCTCGGGCTCGTGCAAAAAAAAAACTGCGTAACTTGGTTTTTTTTTTGGCTGTCCCTATTTCAATTTGAACATTTTTTGAATTGCAGTTATTTGTTAAATAATTAGTTACCCAAGAATTACTCAATAATTAATTACTCAAACGCTTCCTTCTTTTCATCGCGCTTATTATCATCTCAACAGCTCAACGAGAGAATCCGAAGACTTCAGTCACTGCTTTTTTTTGTTTACTGACAGCAAAATATCGTATAAAAAATCCTTTACGTTATATTGCTGACTCTAGTATTTAAATACCATTAAAAAAAATTTAGATCTGAATATGAAAATTTGTAAAAACCAAATAATTTTTATGAAATTAAAAGTGCAAATAAAATTGTAAAAAATGGTATCCACCAACGTTAAGAAATTAAATCATGGAGGTTTAGAGTCCCGTTCGAGAAAATCGATTCAACTAATAGATATTGCGGATTGTTTTTGTGCGGTTATTGTATTCTCATCTTCACTTTTTTTTCCAGCTCGCGGAATCGGAAAGACTTGGTCAGTCGACGTGACTATTTTCCGTCTCCGTTGCCGGGAAAGATCTGTTAATTTTTTGTTCGAGAGATCCTGAAGAAAATATTAAGAGGCTCGGTAATTTGAGTTATGGGAATCGATAGCAATAACAGATACTACAGCTTATTTCTTCTGAAATTATTGTACTCTCATCACAGCACTTTTCTCAGCACGCGAAAACGCAAAGGCATTGCTCAGTCGGTCGGCATTCCGCGCGTGCGAATTGCATAAAATTAACCCACTTCGACGTCCTGTCGATAAACAAGAACAGCAGACCAATTACAGGCGCGTCCATCAGTTACAGGGCATGCGAGCGTAAATAATTGTATAAGGATAAGACTGGAGCCGGGACGAGACGATAGCTCTTGGATCTCGTTCACCTGAATTCATTGGGTGTCTCATAATCTAGTTAACAGCGATACTATCGCGGGCATCAGAGAGCAGCTCGATAAATTAATTACTCAGCTATAACGCTTATATCGTAACGCGGATGGAATTAATTTACCCTTGAAGATTTTCTCCTTTATCATCGCGGCTTTACCATCTTTTTGAATACTGAGGGGACTCCAAAAATATCGGGCAGTGTTTTATTTTATTTATGGGTGATAACAGGTCGTTAAAATCATTCCATGTGACGTATTATCTTCAACATTGTTTTAATCATGTCAACAAATTTGTCGGTCTGAACATAAAATATTGAAAAAATGTGAGAGCTATTGAGTAAAACATGGATTATATTACAAGTCTACTAAATTAGTACACAATCCATACTTCACAAAATAGACATTTTCCATAATGGATGGCTTCAGAAATCTTATGTAAATGAGTAACAATTTCAGAATTTAATATTTTATACGAATGTTATTAGTAGATTTCTTATCAAAAACAGTTATATATCAGTGATAATAGTTTTGTATATCTGTAGCAGAAACCATATTGCGTTTAATAGCAATTTTTGATTTTTAATTATTCAATAAATACCGTGTGAATGATTGGATAATATCAAACTGTTTGCTCTACTGAATCACATACTTTGGTTCATTGCTCATTTATTAGTAATTCTCTTTGTATATGTCAGACCAGAGCATAAATCTTAGCTTGCGGCCCGAAAAGAATTTTTGAAGAATTTATAAAAAAAATATATTTTCACATTTAAGGTAAAGTATCAGAAAGAGTAGAGATTTTGGATAGAATTTCAATACCAAAACGGGGATTTAAATGCAGAAGGCACACACCAAATTTCATTCCGATCCAAACATTAAAAAACAAAGTTACTGTGTTTCCAGATCGTACAGACGGATACACAAGACAGAAATGAGTTAATATGTCTTTTGGAATCTGGGACACTCGAAACATGTATTTCCATCGAAATCCAAGAGTCGATTTTGTTTTGGATTGCAATACATTCCCTTTTTACACACTCCGTACATGATGAGAAGGTAAAAAATGTGAGAGCGAAATAATTTTTGAAATATATAAAGAATAAATAAAATTATGTAGCAATATTAAAGCCCTCTTTAACTCTCCGAGTCTTTTATTCTTGACAATGTTTAAACTGTGTCAACAAAATTTCCGGTCTGAATATAAATAACAAAATAATTTTTGAAAAACGAAAAGTCTCACTAAAAGTATTACTAAAATAAGAGTCTTAAAAAATGCCCTGTTTTTTTTTCTATGGCAAAAAAATTTTGAAGACGATTTTGCTTGAAATCGTTCTGAAATCTGTTGAAGATAAATGAGGACACCCAGAACTCATGGTGAGCATTGTCAGAGCTTAACAAATTAATTACAAGGCTATAAACGCTTATATGTAACGCGAACGGGATTTTAAATATCAGTCGATGGTTTTCTTCCCTCACGAGTCTCTCTTCATCTTCTCGCAGTATCTGGTGCTCAATTTAATACAGGTCATTAAGAGGCAATAGCCCGTGGGCTTCTCTGGGCTTCCAACCCATGTGCCTTCTGACCGGTTTGCCGATCGACTTATCGCGAGCACAGAACATACTCTCCGCCTCCTGCGAACACCATCTTTCACGAATATCACACGTACCTACTCTCCATGGCTGTGCAATGCACACAGTACTTTCTACGAACGAGAGATGAAGCCAAGACGTGAGCAAGTTCATGTAGTTCCCTCTCGTTTGGCTACAGAAACGCTCGAGCACTCTTCCTTACCTAACGCGCGCAGCCTTTTATGAATGATTCCAGCTTATCTTTGCTTTCTGCCACTTAGAGCCTTTAAGAATTCAATTTTTTTGCGGTTTTCAACGTCTGCAAAGATCAAGTTTACAAGGTGCAGATATTTATTTAATGGTTTGCTAAATATTCCCACTTATCAATTTTCCAAAGTGATTCAATGATTGATATTTTTCTCCCATCATTTGAAAATAATTGTTGCACACTGTCTTGTATTTTCTTTTAATTGCAAAAATTATTACGAAATGAAAAAAATTGTTAATTCCGAATCCTTCAAAATGTTAGAATAAATTTTCATTTTATACTGTAGCTCAGATAAAAAATGACCAATTGCTCTAAAATTGTCTGGATAAATGGTCCAACATTCAATGATTGCGGGTTTTTGGGAGAATCGAGCCAATGAGTTCAATTTTCTAAAAATTTAAATTTCCCTTAGTTTAGTAAAAACAAGTTTTGCTTCGCAAATTTTTTCTACATTACTCACACGCGTAATTAGCTTTATCAACGTCTACGTGAGGCCTTTTTTCAATTTAAAACATACTTTTTTTGTCCCCTTTATGAAAAAATGCTAATTGCTTATGTTACTATAATTTTTTTATATGTATAAGATGAAATATGTTGTTTTTGTTTCTAAGATGTTGAAAAAGAGCTGCAGATAAAAAATGTATTAGCGCAAGAAAATTATTATTCAAAAAAACTTTTTGAAACAAATCAATGATTTTATTGAAGCACCTTATCGAGTCGATCTCTGCTCGGTATCTAAACTGCCAAAGATCGTTTTTCTACTATTCCCTTATTCAAATTCTAGTTTCCTTTCCCAGTGTTTTATACACTAGAATTTTCTAAGCGGTAATGATCGTTTCTCTAACGATTCTAACGATTTTCCTCTATTCGATCGAATTGGAAACAAGTCTAAACATCATGGGACCAGAATCTACGGAGCGGATTTGCGTCAAAGGGCATTGCAGCAATTTTCAAGATGCCCACGGGACTTTGATACGTTCTTCAGCAAATTGCAGCGCTCAAATGGTCAAGCGCGCATAAGAGAAGTGAGGAAGAATACGAGGAGAGGAGATCGCGGAATGTGCTTACAACGAGGCAGGGTGATTAAAGTCGCATCAAGCACGAGAAGTATCGCTGAAAGAAAAATGTGTGGGCCGGACGTGTTAAACGTATAGCCACGTTATACCCACAAAGGAGATCACTGGGATTCGTCGCAGCGAGAGATAAGAAGTTGATTCGAAGAAGAAGCGTATAACGTTGGGAAGAAATCAATTGCCGGCTGCAATAATCCTAGTAAAATAAGGCCCGAAGAATTATAATCGTGGAAATGAATATATATAAGGGTGTGCCAAAAAAAGTGATATTTTTTTTCTTTGCTCTCCACCCAAATTATCGTACAATACGTTTTACTAAAGATCCTGTCAAAAGCGGAGCTCATAATTTTAATTCTTAGAGGTCCATCATCGCGTTTGAAGTCATTGATTTTATGAAAAAAAAATGTGTGCTTTTTTTGGCACACCCTAATATATATATATATATATATATATACGGAAGGCATTTCACGCTGTTTTGAACGGTAACAAAGTTGACCGCAATAATTCAAACTTTCATCAGATTACATAATTATATCGAAAGGATTAGTGGCATTTGTTTCCGAATTTTCAGATGCAATTTTCTTTATTTAAGTATTCCGGATTGCAAATTTTTAAATGAGATAGATAATAATTTATCCCATTTATTTGCAATGTTAAAATGTGGCCATGAATATAAAAAATTTGGTTACTCTACACACTAGAAAGTATTTTCTGTATTGTTTTTAGATAAATCGAAGGTGACATATCAGCTGATAAGAAAAATTTTCGTGTATTTGGGAAAAAAACGAAAGTTCATCTAAAACAGCAACTTTTATTCCTTATACACTGAGAAAAAAAATAATTGAAAGTATTAAATATTTAATTGAGTCAATCAAATCTGCAGCATTCAGAAAAATAATTTTATTGAATCAATCAAATATCCACGCCTGGATATAGGATATTTGCAGCATCGGATTAGACCTACATTTGAATCCAGTTAATATGTCGTTAAATAGAAACTATAATTTAGTCACTTCAATAATGTCATAATTAAATGTATAAGATATTCAATCCATTCAATTCAACATTTATATCGATTTAGGATTTGTGTGAAACAACTATTTGAATTAGCTTTTTTATTTAGTGCAGTAAAATATTTTGTTGAATCCAAAAAATAATATTTAAAAAATATTTTTTGGTTTCAACAAAATATTTCGTTGAGTCAAAAAAAAGAAAAAGTTTATCCAATGGTGCCAATTTAATTGAAATCGCTTGACAAACATACACATTTTGATATAATTGATCGTAATCATTTGAAATTACATTGAGAGCATACAATTATTAAATACCATGATTTGAAAAAATATTCTATCACGTTTATGATATAATTCATTTGAACCAACCAAAATGAATTCTGTGTCACAGTTATCAAGCACATAATTAGTATACTCGATAAAATATTCGCTTTTTTTTACTAAATATCGTATTTTGTCAAACGCGATTTAGTCGTACAATTTTACCGAATTTAACTGAATCACATAGTTCTTCTAATTATTTTATTTCCTCAGTGTACATTTTTCGCTACAATCTTCCATTTTCGAAATAGAAAGGTTGATAGCGAAAAATTTTAAACACACTGTTAAAAAAAAATTACGTCCAATTACTACACGGTGTAGGAAGCTCGTTTACATAACCGGTATAGAATCATTAATACCCGAGTATAACGTAAGATTGATGTACCATCCTTCTAAATTAGTCACAAAAATAATATTAATTATGTACAGCCTGCTAAATACGTCATACGAGTCGTGTATTTGATATAAGTTAACTTTTATTTTACAACACCCTCTACCTCTGTCAAATATATTCACGGTTAAACTACTACACGTGTAGTAAAGTTACTACACACGTGGAAGAAGTTTTTTTATAAAAATCTTAGTACAACCACTGCAACGTAAAATTAATGTACAATTCTACTAATTTTTTTTGAAAAATCACCTTTATAATACGAAATAACTTAAATGTTACCACAC
This sequence comes from Tromatobia lineatoria, assembly GCA_949699805.1. Lineage (NCBI taxonomy): Eukaryota > Metazoa > Arthropoda > Insecta > Hymenoptera > Ichneumonidae > Tromatobia > Tromatobia lineatoria. The sequence continues at coordinate 17,139,078 of OX453038.1, forward strand.
GTACATTGAATTTTTATTTCTTTTTGTACATTAAATTGAATTTCATATACGAGTTTAGTAAAAATACATTACACAGGTTTAGTATACATTACTAGCCAGTATGAGTTTCCCAAATATTTCTTACAGTGTAAGTAAAAAAAATCCAAAAATTCTGAAAAAAGTACCCTAATCCATTTGAAGAAATTATGTAATATGACGCAATTCAATTTTTTTCCAAATCATAACTATCACTGTTAGAAAAGCTTCAAAATTTTTATGAATAAACTCGTCATCGAAATTTAATAAACAATTGTGGTATGGAATTCATGTACTTTTCCACTCAAATTAAAGCAAATTATTAAAATCAAGTACTTTTACCGTAAAATTAAAGTAAATTATTGAATATGCTATACCATACATCAATTTTACATTACACTTGTATACTAAATTTCATATACTAGTTTATAAATAAAAACTTTCAGTAAAAGTACACTAAATTTCGAGTAGATTTTTTTTACAGTGTATTGCACCGCTTGAAATCGAGTGGAATTCCTCATATATATATTTATTTTTCATATGATTCATAGCAACGTAAAATACATAAAACTACCCCAATGACGTATGTCCGAGGGTAGGTCTGGCACGCGAGAATAACAATCGGACTCTCACAGCGCGCACCCGCCTCGTTTTATTCATCTCCGCTTTTATTCTTCTCTTCCATACGGAAATTCAATGTTCGATGCAGCACTTTAAAACCCCTCCTACTGTATGTGCGTTGCAGCCTTCGAGACTCGGACCCCCTGAACACAAACCCTCGTAGCGCACGTTGAGCGCACGCTTTTGCTTCTGCTTCGGCTCCCGGCATAAGGATGCGGGCTGAACGCGCGCCAGCATCAATCGAAAACTCGCCACGCGTGCTCTTCTCTCTACTTCTCATTTTTCCTCTGACTACCATTATGACATTTCAATAGTATATCTCCTGCCGACCGAAGATAATTTCATGGGCTGACTTCGATCGAATTACTTTTTTACTTCCTCACATCCAGTAATTCCCACGACTCCCAAAAACTTCCAATGTATGAATCTCGTGAACAGAGGAAAACAAAAGTATTTTCCCTAATTTTAATTTCCTCATTATTCTTCTGTACCCTATCACTATAAATTTTTTATTTCATTATAAAATGGCAGCAATCGAAAACTCGCCACGCGTGCTCTTCTCTCTACTTCTTATTTTTCCTCTGTCTCCCATTATGACATTTTAATAGTTAATCTCAGGCCAATCAGAGCCGAATTCAGTCGAATCATCCTTCTAGTTCTAAACTCAGTCACTCTGACGTCTCCCAAAAATGTTTGATGTTGACGAATATTGTAAACAGAGGAATAGAAAGATTTCCGCAAAAAGTCGTCAATCATGATGTTGTCCCCAATTTCCATTTCTTTCTTCTTCTAATCTCTAAAATTATGGAATTTGAATTGTGAATCTCTCCAATAATAATACAACGACCTAACTTCAGTTGAATTATTCTTTTGCTCTCCATATGCATTCACTGTCACGATTTTTCAAATTATTCATGTGTACTCAGTAAGATAAACATCGTATAAAAGTTTTCATCCACTAAATACCTGTAATAATTTTAGAAAAGTTTTAAGTTATTTTTTTTATACCCTCTATCAAATTCGAAAAGTCACTGAAAAATATTGACCGAGTTAACAAATGTCTCTTCGGTTAAATCATTAATGACATGAGGAAATCACACTATTTACAAATTTTTACGTGTTATATGGAAGTTTGAAGAATTTACAAACTTTTCCTTCGTTTAATTGCAACATCAGTCAATATACTGTCAAAGCAACGTATTTTTTTTGTATAACAACGAAAGAAAATTTGTCCTTACATGAAACTAAAAAAGTCCAGGACATTTTTTTTCTAATTTTTGTATAAAATTGCTACTAATTTCTCATGATCCCTTCGAACAAAAAATTCGACTGTAGAGTACCTAAATAAATATTAACCTTTAAAAATAAAGAAAAACTCGTCATCTGTTCTTTCTACTTATAATAGCCTCTCATATTCTGGTCATTATGATAATAAAATTTCACCAGTGAATCTGCAGTCCTCCTAAAATAAATTACCGATTGACATACTCGGATTATCTTTATCACGTCGCTACCCGAATAATATCAAATAAAAAATTTTCCCAAGCTTCGCAATCGCCGTCCTATTACCCGAAAATAGTGCAACATTTACAAACCTTGTAAGCAGAAGAGGAGGAAGATCGTTGCGATAACGTGACAGCGCATCCTTCCAGCCGTTAGTCAATCAATGCTGAGCAGCAACAATAGTAGACGAAGATTCTTCAATGATCGTTGCGACGCCGACGAGTGCCACTCGAATCGCGAACAAGAGTGGATCTTCCGGTGGCGACCACTGGTACGTTTCACCGAGTCTCAAAGTGTCGTTCTACAGTCACGACTTAATAAGCTTCAAGATAATTGATATAATTTCAAATGAAGAAAGGAAAAACTATTGATAACCGCGTGACAAAAAAAAATATGGAAAATTCAATCTCGCTTATAAATAAAATAAAAAAATCTGTCTTGGGTATAACAAGTTGTGGCAAAATCCAAAGGCAAATGGAAAGCCAACGAGCGGAGATAATCGTGTATATACGCGGGAAGGACTCTCTCGAGTTTGGCAGTGGAAGGCAGCGTTTAAGGAGGAGGCGGAGGAGGAAGTGCCCTCTTCTTCTCGACCTCTATCGTCCTTCGAGGTCCACGAACGACTGAGGCCGCCGGACTCTCGTCGCTGTGGCTATAGCCTCCCCTTCCTACTTTCACGTGGCGTGTGCTCCCATTTCCAAGAGAACACACACAGCCTGTTGCTGCTGTTGCTAGTAGCTTTACTTCTACTATATACACCGTATACTGTACTCAAACTTCTCGCTCCTCCTCAGCCACCGACGACGACCAAGTCAACGAAGACGAGACCAGGAGGAGGACCATTATCATTACCATTACCAATGACGATAGTACCTCGCGCGCGCGCTCTTCTTCATTGCCTCTTCATCGTCTCTTCGTTGCTTCTTTGTTGCCCCTTCATCATCTCTTCGTTTCTTTCTCGTTCACCCAAAGACACGTTCCCGATCTTCGAGCAATCCGTCGACCAGCATCAGAATGAAGTCCGTGGACCATCGACAGTACGAGACACCATATAGCTAACACGTATGGGTGATGGTAATGTACATGGCATATACGTTTCTTACCTTGGTTTCTAGGCCAACTACAGCAGCATCTCCAGCCTCTTCTCATTATTCCGCACTTGAGAATTTCTCCGATAGCTCGTCTCTCTCTACGTACCGATTTCAGAAGCTCAATGATTTTTGGTGTTACGATTGCTGTGTTATAAACTTCATCCGGTTTGACCTGTTTTTGTTGATGTGATGTCTGGATGATAACACAAGTTGTTATGTCGGTTGAGTAAAACCTGAAGAGTGTTTGCTGGATCTGCAAAAGAAGAAGATATGTATATGTATACATATATATATGTTTATCTGGGTTTAGTCACGCGATATTAGACATGGAATGTCACAAATGTCGATCTGTACTTTATCTATGTAATCCTCTTTTACAGGGAAGTGAAAGTTCTAACGGTGATAAATAAAATGAGGAAGCGATTTTTTTTTGCAACGATTGTGAGATGTTGCAGACAGAAACAGATTCTCCGACGACGTGTTTATTGATATGCTATACGGCAATTTGCTCCTCTGTGATAAGTTGCAGTATCTTTGAGAAAAATTTATTGTGACATTGCAGAAGTTAGTCGCCACGCTTGTCGACATGTCGATTAATCTTAAGGTGCAGTGAAACTTGTACCTAGTGCAAAGAAATAAGTCTCACGATCGCAGTAAGAGGAAGTGACATGTGTTTCGATTTATCTTCGGCAGGGAATTACACGTTACAGCTCCGGTTTAACGGGTATTTTTTTAGGAACGGTAGCTTAGATACTATTGGTGACATCTTTATGAAATTCACACTGATTCTTAAGGAGGTTCGGTGACGACTATCGAATCCAAATCAGTGCTAAATTTTCGTAATTGATTCTTTAAAGTTTGATGCATGAAAAAACAATAGTGAAGGGTGATTTGTATTGAAGCATGTATACTTAATCCAGTAAAAGATCAATAGTGATGAATTTGCATAAAGATTAACCAATTAACTTTTCTTTTCAATGGGACACAATTTTGTTGGCCTTTTTCCAAATATCATCTGTAGTTCTTCACCGATTACACTGAGTAATAGCTCATTTTGTTTCTTAAAAGATACTTCTCAAATTGATCGCCTAGATATTTCGTAATGTAGATCGTTCAATAATTATAGCTTGTTGTTTAACAAAAACAAAAATACTTCTATAAGCAACAGGCTATAATTATTAAACGATCAACACTGTGAAATATTGTGGCGGTCAGTTCATAGAGTATCTTTTGAGAAAGGGAATAAGCCTTCACTAATTTGAATCAATAAAGAATTACTGATTGTACTTGGAAAAAACCAAACAACAATGTGTCCCATTGAAAAGAAAAGTTAATCAGTTAATCTTTATGCAAATTCGTCACTATTGATCTTTCACTGGATTAAGTATACATGCTTCAATACAAATCACCCTTCACTATTGTTTTTTGATGCATTGAACTTTGAAGAATTAATTACGAAAATTTAGCACTGTTTTGACGTCGATAGTCATTACCGAGCCTCCTTAAGGATCATTTTACGATAGCTATGAGAAAGTTGGAATCTGAGATCTATGAAAATGATATATTTTCCAATGTGGATATTAAAAATAAATTTATATATATAAATGTAACACCACGTGTTACATTCTGTTTCTGTTGAGAAATTTTTTGTCTGCACTTTTAGAATATTATAATGATTTTAGGCTTTGGCTTCGGACGACCAGTTTATTGTTGTTTTTAATACGTGTTTACGTTTCGGCTCCGATCGCTGTCCTCTTCTGAACTTATTACTATTTTAATTTTATTCTATTTTATTTCATTTTATTCATTTATTATTTCTTGAATATTTCTCATAACTAGCCAGATTACACTGATGTTTGGGATTAAACGTACTTTGTGCGAATTTTTCTCATATTCTTTATCTGACGAATTTAATAAAGACACTTTTTTTATTGTTTTTATCTTAGAAGAGAATAATGGAGGAATGAAGTGGTGGGAATTATTTATTCCAGTTAGCAGAAGATGTAAGTTTCTATATTCTCATTTCGGTGATTTCGTAGAAATAAAATAGCCGCAGGACATTTTCAACTTCACATCGAAAGCAAATAAAAAATTAGCGTATTGTTCTTATCAAGTCAGTAATGAATAAGGGTAAATATAAATGCTCGTAGCATTGAAACAGAATCAGAAGAAAACTCCGTCGGCAGTAATACGATATAAATTTGATTAAAAACGCGAAAACGAGAGATTCCCACGCCAAAGTTTATGTGTTATGACCAGTGAAATTCGGCTTTCAATAAATTCACTAGAGATTTTCATTCAGTTAGCAGAAAACGAAAGTTTCGATCTTCATGTTCCGCTGATTTCGTGAAAATAAAAAAGTTGTATGGCATCTGCTATCTGGACCACTCTAATTAAATCGGTATCGAGTAATAGAACTACTAGTAGCACTTATCGATCACGACAACGTGCTTTTCTTCGTAACAAAAACTGTTAAAATGACCGAAAAAACAACTTTGAGTACCAGTTGTTTTTTTTGCACAGAAAAAACTTCAGTAATTGTCAAAATCACATCCTGAACACCCAAAGGGGAAGAATCTGACATGTTTTGCGTAAACTTTATGACAGGATCTTATTGATTCCAACGACGGAAAAGCTTTCGTTGTCGTTATTTCGAAGGTCATTGTGATTAGTTCTGAAAATGTTTTTGATGCGGAATCAAGAGTCGCGGCAGCGACTCGACGCCAAGTAAAAATAAAACTTTTCTGCAGCGTTATTATTGTCACTTTGAAAGTCGTCGCGATTGCTAGCGATAGAGATGCAGTTGAGAATTCGATTTTTTAGATTTAGATTATTAGAGACCGAATCAAAAGAAGACTTGATCGGGGAAAAAGTGACGTAATAGGTTTACAAGGCGATGAGAAATTCTCACGGCGAAATTTGTGTCTACTAGATAATGGAATTCATGCGCTAGAATATGTACTAGAGATATTAACTCACTTTGCACCGACACAGCAGTGGACGCGCGATCGGTGTATGGCTTCGGCAGCATATGAAAACATTTTCACTACTGTTGAAGGTGTTTTTCGTTCAAAGTAACTTTTTTTTCCTCATATCTTCATGACGTGTAACGCTGTGTGCATAAAGGTCGTCAGATCTTTATCCCTTTAATAATTATAATGTATTACCATTATCCTAAGGAAAATCTTGTATAGCAACGAGATCCATTAGGCGCAAGAGCAAGAACCAGTAACTCAAACGAATTGTTAGGACTCTTTTTTTTAAACGTTTGTTTTATCCTGTCAATTACAAAAATTGTTTTAATTTCTGGAATAAACATGTTATAAAACAAAAAGTGTGTGGCTTCGGCGGTCCCCAGAGTTAAGGATGCATGATAGGTACAGTTCCGCCAATCGTGAGTTTCAGAGAAAATTTCGATCACTTCCCGATCGGATGAAAATCGGAAAAAAAATAATGCATATAAAACATGCTGAAAAGATTGATTTCGCATAATAATAATCCCAAAATTTTATTAAAAAATTGGTGAAAAAACTATTGTTCATCAAACAATAAGTCATCCTAACATTTTTTCTAATAAAAATGATATGTTTATTTATTTGAATGCGTATGAATTTTTTCAGATTCTTTTCTTTATTTTTTTTTTTATTTTTTTTTTCAAAAATGTACGCGAAATAATGAATTTTGGATATGTGTTCGACATAAAGCCATCTACTACACTCGAGATTTTTTCGTAAAACGCATATCCAAAATTTGTTATATTCTGCGCATTTTTCAAAATAAAAAAAATAAAAATCAGAATATAGAAAAAAATCTGAAAAAATTCATACGCATTCAAATAAATGAACATATCATTTTCATAAAAAGAAAGTTAGGTTGACTGATGTCAACCTAACTTGTGGTGAAGGGGTTTCTATAGAACCAACTCAATGCGATATAATCGACTTTCAATGTACCTTGTCTCTCTTAAGCCAGGATTCTCATACAGTAGAAATTCAATGAAAATAAAGCCGCCTGTACCGGCCAGGTTTTCCGCAGTTTCCCTCATTGTGCAAAAGAGATACAGTAGTGGATACGATAAATGACTGAAGAATACTTTGTGAAGGATAGTCTCTACTCAGAACTCATTTTCGTCGCATTTTTCGATTAAAATCGAAGGAATTGACATGAATGATGAGGTATTTGAAAACAACTCATCAAGGCGGACAAGTTTCATTCGGGTGAAAAATGCGATTGCCATTTGAAAAAAGCTCCTTATGCTTGCAAGCATGGCTTTAAAAGCTCAAAAAAATGCATGCAATAAATGTCCCCCTCGAAACCCTACAACTTAGGTTTTTAAAAATTTCCTGTCACTTGGCCCCCTCAGGAGATATTTAGGTGGATTGTTTTAAATGAGACACCCTGTATGTAGAAACGGGGAAACGGAGGGGTTACCTAAAAGCCCGAATCAGGCGTTAGAACAAATATTCCAAATTCCAACATAAACAAAAAATATATATATTAATTAACTTTGCAGATGACTGAAGTTTCTCTCCTTTTATTCCGATAATTTCGTCAAAGGCAACAGGACATCTAAAACTTCCCTAGCAATCTTTACAATCACTATTTTACCGTAAATACGACCGGTTTGTTTTTTGCAGAAAAAAAAACCGAAAGTTGGTTCTAACGACCGTAAAAACGTCTGCCCTGAAAAATGTTATGCGGTTTTTTTTTCCATTTACCATGAAAAACCGAAAAAACAAGAGAATAACATTTTTAGAGTGATTGTTTTCGCAGTCGTTACGACTGATTTGCGGTTTTTTTTTTGCAAAAAAAACCACCCGGTTGTTCGACGGTGGTTTTCGCGGTGAATCAGCTGGAAACGACGATCGTCAAGATTGATATGGTTCATATCGACGGCAAGTAAAAAACTGCATGGATTGCTCGGATTAAGAGGCAGTGATATATACCCTTACCCCGGCGCAAAAATTGTGGAAGCGGAAATTTCCTCCCGAATAGTACGACAGATAGAGTCTGTATTTTGAGAAGATACGCAGGAGTATCGTAGAATTGAGCTAAGTTTATGGCTCCTAATTCGACATGGGCGTTTTTTTTAAGGATTAAAAGAAAAATAGTGTGAGCATGGTGTCCAGCGAAAGTCCCTAAAAAATGTCCATGCTATTTCCATGATTACTATAGACGCATGTAAGGGGCGAAAGTACCCAAAAATTGGCATGAAAGAAAACGTATTTATTATTTATTTTTAATTACATTATGAAAATGTTTCGGTAAAAGAGATAAACGCGTATATGACGGTTAGGAATAAAATTTTTCAGGCCGAAAAAAACTAAGGACCCAAGAAACTTCTTAAAACAGCGAACATTATGAACATTTCCATGATTGACCAAACATGTCATGCTATTTCCAGAAGCATAAAATTCCATGATTTTTCAAGAAACATAAAATTCCATGATTTTTCAAGAAACATAAAATTCCATGATTTTTCAAGAAACATAAAATTCCATGATTTTTCAAGAAACATAAAATTCCATGATGTTTCCATAACGTCCATGATTTCCATGATCGCTGGACACCATGGTGAGAGAGACAGAGCTATGTTAGAGAGAGACAGACCAATAAGCGTTTAGAATTGGGCAACGAAAATTTCTGGCGGTGTATCACTGCGTCTTAAATCGGTAGCGGGTAAGACAAATGTTAATAGCATAGAAACAGCATCAGAAGAAGACTCCGAACGTTCTCAAATGACGTAAAAGTTTCACGGTGCGACGAGATAGTTCCCACGCCAAAGTTGGCGCTTTCTATACAATGAAATCCCGTGCGCGAAGTCTCCGTGCGAAAATCGCACGACGATCTAATAGCAATCGACAAGCAACGCCGTTGGAAGATATCTCAGTCGCTTTGCAAACCGTTCTGTATTTTATGTGCGACGCTGTTGCGATGCTGACCGGAGGGCATGCGACGAGGATGCACATCTCTTTCTTTCTCTTCCAAGTAGCCTTTCACTCGTTTTTCACGAATATAAGCACAGCTCCACAGCCAAAGAGACCGACATCGTTAGCACGCACACAACAGAGCGATGCTCGAGTCGAAGATAAACGTGCGTTTCGTGACCCGATATTCTGATTCGAAGCCTTCGTACCCTCCGGCTTCCCAAGTCTTAAAGACTCTTGCTCCGGATTCTGTCGTGTTATACTCATGAAAGTATGTAACCTACTACAGACTACCGAGAATTTTGCAGCGTAGCCAATCGCACCACTACCATCTTATTGCGTTTCTGTATCGATGCGCCATCTGTGACGTAAACATTAATCAACATTTGCCGCAATTAATTTTCTTGTCGGAGAAGACAATGCACTTGAATTATAAATAGAAGCGGCGTTACTACCTACGCGTGCACGTAGGTAGATGCTCCGTGGAAGAGCTTCTGCAGACTTAAGGTAGAGGGAGAGAGAGAAGACAAGCTTCTTCTTCTTCTTCTACAAGCACCTATAGCCGTTGGTTGTCAGCCTAGCTCGTGCGTGCACCTCGAGTAAAACGGGATTACCGCTCACCGCGCGCGCCTCTACTTCCGGTTAATTCAGAGTCCACGATTCCTTCGGCGAGCGACGACACGAACGCGCTACAGCGCCAGCATCGAAACAGCAGCCGCAACAGCCATCGTAACGTGGTCTGAGTGTGTGGTTGCTAAACTGTCTCTTTTCTACCCTTCGTTTAGAATCAATTCCCTTGAAAATCTTTTGTCATTGTCAGGTTACCTTTGCTTCGATCAAGGCACCTTGAAAAGGGTTGGAGGTTGCGTTCAGAGTCGTAACTGTGCAATTATCTTCAAACTGTCTTTGTATTTATATATCCTAAATAGTTTAATATTCATTTTTCAATTAATTTTATTGTAATTTATACATGTTTTTTGATAATGAAAAAAGAGGTTTTGTGTCTTTTAAATAGCCGCAAATAAGTAGAACTTTGCTGATTGGATCCTCATAAATATTACGCAATCGCGTAATTACCGTGTACGATTTAATTGCTTTGATATGATATACCCCCATGGAAAGTATATAGAAATGTATATTCGAAAGTATATTTTTTATATAGTAAATATACTTTTGGCGAAAAATTATATATTTCATATTTATTATTTTGTATGCTTTAAATATATTTGAAGTATGTAGTATTCAACTCTGAATGTTCAATTGGAAGTCCTAAATAAGACGATTCAATTAGCGCATATGATTTATTTGTAATTATACATTTTTTATATATAATTTCTATATTTAATGGGTATATCGAAAAGTATACTTGTGATTATACTTCGTCTCCGTGTGAGTGTATACATGAAGTACATTTCAAGATATATATAGAAATATAGTGTACATATATAACTTTCCTATACTCCAGAAGTATACTTTTTGGAGAAAACTTAGATATTTTTTGTAGACCTCAAACTGTATTTCGTATATATTTGGTATATATTTTGTAATATATCGTTAATATATTCTATATACTTCGAAGTATATTTTACATATACTTTTCAATATACTGGAAAATATATTTTTGATTAAACAATTTTTCCATGGGGGTACCGCACACCAGGCATTGCACAATCCTTCAGCCACCCAAATTTTCGAATTTCTGCAAATTCAAACTCTTCCAAGCTTCCGTTTGAAGAAAAAACTTTTTTTTTTAATTTCCTTCGGCGATATTTCTACAAGAATCGGTCGTAGAAATATTTTAAAAAAATTAGTGTTTCGTGTTTTTTAAATTCTTTTGTTGGAAAAAATAAAATTTATTGTAGGCGTTGAGATATTTTTTTAAAATTATTTAACGATTTTTTGTGCATGATGACAACGAAACCCAGTCGATATTTTTCCTTTTTATTTTTCTTATCGTTTGTTAAGTTTTGAACGCATTTCCAGCTGAATAAACCGATGATACACTCCATTTTTCTGAAGATATGATTTTTTTCAAAATCATTTAATTATAAAAATAAAAATAGAACGAAAAAAAAAACAAAAAAATTTAGTTATATTCTGTATTGCTAAAAAACAAAGGCCCGTCGGTTGTACTTTTTATTTTTTCAACGTTTGTAAAGTCGAGAACGAATTTTTAGGTAAAGGACCCGGTGGCAAATTCAATTCTTCTGAATATATGATATTGATGTAATATTTTAAAAAATCATATTTTGACAATAATTGAGTCTATTATCAATGCGTTTGGCTAAAAATTCGTTTCCACTTTGACAAACGAAAAAACAATATCGACTGAATTTCGTTGTCTCCGTGCAGAAAAAATTGTTTAACAATTTTTAAGAAAGTATGTCAATGTCCGTAATGAATTGATTAAATTTTTTTTCGAAAAGAGAAAGGAAAAACAAAACAGCGTTTTGTTATTAATTTTTTACAATCAGTCGATGCAAAAATATTGTCGAACGAAAGTCAAATGAAAATTTCAGTTTTTCATCGAAACGAAAGCTTGGAAGGGCTCAAAAATATCTTATCGTTTTCGTACTTCAAACTTACTCATTTTGGGAATGGTTGCAGAAATTCGAACATTTGGGTGGCTGAAATACCGTGGAATGCCTCTTACGAGGGATTTTCTGTCGATTCAGTCACTTTTTTTGGATCCTTCCTTAATATGTTCTATAATTTGTCACATTGTATTACCACTTCAAAGTATACTCTGTGATTTTTTTAGATTAAAAAATCGAGCCATTTGGAAAATCATCAGGTTTTCAAAAACGGTGTATTTTGGAAAATATTGGTCATTCAGGCAAAATGTTGTTGCAAAAAAATTGTAGTTTTTTATCAACTTTGTAATGCATTTCTTAAAATAATTTTATCGAGGTTAAAACGTTGATTTATCGCGAAAAAATATAAAAATTATTTTTTTCTTAAAAAAACAGCGCCTTATTTGTACTGCCAAAGTTACAGAATCACCGAGCATATATGCAGATCATGAGTAAAGCTCAGGACATTATAAAATAGATTCAACGTCGCAATCTGTTGCAATATGTATCAATTGTATAAAAATTGGTCAATGCGTTCCGTTTTTATGAGATATTTAAGATTTGGACCGTATTCGCTGTAATGTTGATAATTTAAAAAATACATACATGAAAATTTCGAAAATAAAATTCTCTCAAAAACATAGCATCGTATAAAAGGCAGTAAAAGCATTGCTTAAAATTGAAAATCAAATTAGAGGACACAAGTTTCTAATAATCGAGACTAAACTTTCCACAATTTATAATTTAGAAAAATGAAATTATGACAATTTTCTTCACCAATAGTGGAAACAGAAACTGATGTAATCGACTTTGAACGGGTTTTCATTATAGACGAAAGCAAATCCAGTTTTATTTATGCTCAACATTTCGGTTTCATCTATCTATCCGAAGTAGAACCGGATTTCCTTATATGTAGAATATTACCAGGCTCTGAGTGGATTGGATTCCTTTCTGAAGGTGGTCACATCACCTCAACTGCCACAGATAACTAGTTTTTTTGTGGCAATTATGAGATTCCCGTTTTAAAAAAATGTTAAAAAAAGGAGACGTTCGAAAGGGAAGTACGCTTCACGTGCAGTGTCAAATACATAGCGAGACTTGTGTAGTGTGGTTGCTAGGCCGTCCCTCGTTTAAATTCTAGTTCCTTGAATTTCACATTTTTATTCATACTTCAAAATCAATGTATGAACTTTTAATTTAAAACAAAAATTTGATTTTTCTTATTCAAATGCTTTCAAAAAAATTAACTAGACAAATCATCTCATAGTTTTAAAAAATTGCCTATTACGAAAAGGAATATATCTTTTTTTTTACGTATATTTTCTAAGAAATCTCTTAGAAATGTAATCTTTTTCATACATATTTTCGTCAATATCGTAAAAATATCTATAATATAATCAAACCCATTTTTTGTTCCAGACAAATGTAAACTCATTTTTTTTAAATTCCAAATGAGTTGATTAGATATATTTCCGGAAATGTGTAACATCGTCGACACTGTCATGGATAATTATAAATTTATTTGTAGTCATGAAATTCGCGTTTGAAGGAAAAAAAAAAAAAGACAAGTTCAAGAGAAATATACGTTGAATGTACAGTGTTAAATACATAGCAAGATTTATATAGTGTGGTTGCTAGGCCGCTCCTCGAATAGAATCTATTTCCTTGAAAATCTCTTATGATGCAGTTCAAGAAATTACCATTATTATTCAAACACTAAAATTAATGTATGAACTTTCTATTGAAAACAGAAATAGTTTTCCCTATTTCAAATTGATTTTAAAAATTTAATTAGAAAAATCATGAACAGTAGAAGAAATGCCTATTATGAACGAAAGCAATAGTTCTTGTTTTATGTATATTTTTTAACAAATCCCTTTAAAAATGCCCTTTTTTGCATACATATTTTCGATTGCATATATATTGATAAAAATATGTACAAATATCTGAAAACGAAATAAATGAATTTGCTTTTCTCTTTAGACCCAGTTTTTGTTCAGAACAAAAACTGGGTCTCAGCACAAAAGCAGATTGATTTTTTTTTCAATTCCAACTGAGTTAATTGGATATATTTCCGAAAGTGTACAACATCGCCTAGACTCTTACTGATAATAATTATTTTTTTTAGTAGTCATGAGATTCCCGTTTGGAAGGAGCTGAAAGGAGGACAAGTTTGAGAGGATTATACGTTCAATGTGCAGTGTCATTCATTAAAGTATGTAAAAATGAAAAAAATGAATTTGGTTTTCTCTTGAACCCAGTTTTTATTCAGAACAAAAACTGGGTCTCAACACAACAACAGATTGATTGTTTTCAATTCCAACTGAGTTAATTGGATCTATTTCCGAAGGTGTTCAACATCGCGTAGGCTCTTGCCGATTATTATTTTTTTTTTTTAGTAGTCATGAGATTCCCGTTTTGAAGGAGCTGAAAAAAGGACACGTTTGAGAGGATTATACGTTCAACGTGCAGTGTCAAATATATAGCGAGACCGCATGCAAGAAGTGCACACGGAGGCGGCGAGTAGACGTCGCAGCATGTTCGTGACCATATCCAGGTACTCGTAAAGTATTCCCCCGCTAGACAAGCAGGAGTTCCACGAGTATAAGTGCAACTAGCATATATGCGTAGTGGAAGTTTGCGGCGTGCAGCGAGAGCGAGCTGCTAGCGCATCGGACATTAGTTAAATTACAGCTTGGACCTCTCACCTCGTGACTATGCTAGGACGACTATAGTCAGGGCATATGAGAGCGGGCGAGGAACAAGTACCTGCTACGAGGAGAAACGCGTATTTGCTGTGCGCCGCTCTGCCTGGATCTCGAATGAATCCACTCTGTCATCGCGGACCATAAGGTGCACTCTGCTACAAAATAATAGATATGATATATGTATTCGCAACCAGGAAGAGTCCAGCGATTCGGTCCAGTTATTGCATTACTTCTACTTTTCTACGAAAGCGCGCAGGCTGAAAATACTCTGTGTTTTTTCATTTAATATTTAGTATTTAGTTTTTAGTATAGGCTGACTGCGCCAGTAATTAAAGATAGTAAGCGCTATTTCAGCGTTCATGAGAAATTTTGGTGACTCATCTGAGCATTCGATTGCTATTTTGAAAATTTTTTAGCTATCTACTATCGCAGAAAATAGCTAAAAAATCGTAAAAACAGAAGTCGATACTATCGCAGTAGATAGCTAGCAAACCGTGAAAATAAAAATGGAATGTTTAGTTGAGAATAATCGCTACTTTTTCGCAGAAAGCTATTTTCGACTAAAGGTTAGGTGAGATTGGTCCGTTCATTTACGCGTGTTTTTGGATTTTTTATTTGTAGTGTTTATTCCTATATACTTTGCGATGAAAAAACGATGGTTTTTTATTTGCAATAGATAATTTTATATTCTGGTCGTGTCCGTTAAAATTTTCAACGGCAGTCAAGAACTATTACTTTTCCTGATAATTCATGATAAACAAATAGTTCTGCTTAAGTGTTTATTCACTGATGAATTCATCCTATTTGTTAGGATCCTGGAATATCGAATTCCCTAAAAGACCAAGGCAGAGAAAGTACATTAACAAAAAGATAAAAGCAGTAGAGTACAAGTAACAAGACTTATGCTAACTAGGGAGAGACATAAGAGTAGACGAGCGGTGACCATAAAATAAATAGAGAAAGAATGAAAGACATGTCCCAAAACTTGACTGGCTAAGAGCAGACTCTCATTTCTTTAATACACGGAGAGAATAAGAATCCTATATGAGTCCTTCCGAAAATTCTTTCGAGAGCTTAATGAAAAATAAGTATTATGAAAATTACTAAATTCGGCCCATGTTACACACTATATTTTTTGTAACGAGTGCATGAATATTGAATAGTGGTGCATTGGATGGTAGTTTTGAGGGAAAAACAGTGCAAAGTGACGATTTCACGTCTCTAGGGACGAAAGTGACACACCGAAAGGACGAAAGTAAAAGAAACGCAAGCTATACTCACGTCGATCGATTGTTTTAACACTGCCATAAAACTAGCCACTTTCGGCCCGAAAAACTGCCCTCAAAAGCACCGCTGTTCATGCACGTATTATAAAAAATATAGTGTGTAACATGGGCCGAAATTAGCAATTACGACTCATGTGATTGCATCTAATGCTCGCTGCAATCGCAAACTTTCAACCGTTGTTGCACTATATACTATTGCTACTCTCATTTGACTTATTAGTCCTAATTTGCGCAAGTGTTCATCCGTGTATAAATACTTGTTGCTATCTATAATATGTTTGTAGACAGTTGTATGTGATGATTTTTCGATGCCATTTTGTATTAATAAGATAATAAAAAATTTATTTTCCTTACTTCAACATGTCCTAAATGAACGCACTGAAAACTCTCAAACTAAATCGTCAAAGTTGCGTTTTTTTCTGCTACTAGATTGGAGTTACCCCTTTAAAAATTATCTCTGCATTGTTGTTACAATATTTAAAACCAATATGCTCGTTTTCATTAGGACCGTAAGGTAGATCTCCTTATAACTAATGATGTGGCTCATCGCGTGCTCCACTGTGAGCTATGCGCCACGCTCTTAATTTGATTGATGTCTAACGGAAAAAACTGGATAGTCTGGTGCCGCAGCATCAGCACCAGTGAGTCGGAGAGATAAGTTGCAAAGGACGCGGCAGTTCTGTGCTATTACAATGTTTCGTTGCTTCTTTTGCCGGAGAATCTGTCACGTAGTGGAACGCCCATCTTCGTCGGTGTCCCGACGATCATCGCGAGAAGCATTTCAGTATTTTCGCACTTCTTTCTGAAGCTGGGCTGCCACCTCGATGACATAATTGCTTATTCGCTGATTTACTGACTCCAACGAAGAAAATTACCGCTTCTCTCTGGTTTCAGATTGTCCGACGTTAATACCATCGTCACGCAAACCGAACTGGATCCCACGTACGCGACATGGAATTTAATTCATTCTTCGTCCTCAAAGAAACTATTGACCCAATTGAAATCACGCCAACGGCGGAGATAAGTGTAAGGTAAAAATTGATTAATCGCTCACGCGTCCATAATTGTCTGTAAAAATTTTAACAATCAAAATCACCCGGCTAAAAAATGTGTATCGCTTATGTTCCAGGTGTCCCAGCACAATTTTGAAGACGATAACAGGACTTGAAACCAACGAACTGGAACCGCCTGCTGAGAAACATGACAGTAATTCAAAGAACTGCTATTCAAATTGTCGATCCAAATGCTAAGATACGGCGCCTGTGCTTCAAATTACAATGAAGCTCGCCGCTCGAATTTAGAAGTATTTTTTAGTCTTTGAATAATGATTATGGATTATTCGGTCCATGGAATGCCATCAATCACTGTAGAACGTGTAATACCCTCAATTAATGACGCTAGATTAATACAAAATATATTGTAACGTCGAAAACTTTTTTATTGTCACTCAAAAATTAGTTGAAAGTTTTTACTGAATTTAAGTTTATCGTAAACTCAATTTTTCACAAACCAATCAATTCTTTATTGTCACTAAAAAATTAGTTAAAAGTTTTTACTGAATTTCAGTTTATTATAAACTAATTTTTTTACAAACGAATTTAATATTTTATCACAAGAATAAAAGGTTTTATGAGAACTGCAAGACAGTAGGTTCAGAAAAATATAAAACTGCTCGGGACATTGAGAAATAGAAAAATCCTGATAAAAAGAATTAATCAAAGATTTTACTGCATCAAGTATTTTTAATAATGCTTTATTCTGATATGTAAAATTGGTTGATACCCTTTTCTCATATATTGATAGCTAAATTATATGTTCGACGCTCTAAAATGTATCCTGGTCTTAAGGGCTACACTTGAAATTCTCCATTCACACGTCACGTGTTTTAACGAAGCACTCTTATTCACTTTAACGATTCCACTTTAAATTCAGTGTGAAACACTCCTAAATCTCAGCGTGTTATGACGTGACCGTCCTTTACAAAGGGCTTGAATAAAAAATCCTTATTTAAGAAAACGCAAGGCCCTTAAAACACGACGAGTGCTTCGTCGCACAACCGTCCACTTTTTTTTGCATCGCATGAAGTACCACCCAGTTTCATCTGCCTTCTACTTTTCGACGATATCTCCTTTTTTACGTACTTCAATACAGAGTTGTCAAGAAAACATTACTGGTTAATTCCCTTTGAAAAAAATGTATTCGCTAAATAATTTAATATTGAATATTTTTACATTGGCAACAAAACAGTTTTTGAATGACAAACTATTATTTGTTCTATAGCATTTTAGAACTGATGGATAACATTTTATGTTCTATTGTGTACGTTTTATTAAAAAAAAAAAATATCATATTTTTTATGGAGCAAATAATTAAACTTTATTCTTATTTGGCTTTTGGCAGAGTATGTATATATATTGAATAGATGTTATGATGCTTCGACAATGACCGCCTTTTAATGTTTTTGATGGAAGTTTGGCAAATCGTAACTCGGGTCTGAGTCAGACCCGAGTTACGATTTGCCAAACTTCCATCAAAAACATTAAAAGGCGGTCATTGTCGAAGCATCATAACTTCTATTCTATGCAAATAATTAAAGTTCGAAAGAAATAGATCGTTATCGAATTCTAAATATTATTGTACTATTATACACTCAATTTCTGGGGTTATCTTAAAAATTCTATATTAACGGTTAAAAAACCGAAATTGATAGTTTTTTATGGGTTTTGCGTGAATTTTTTAATTTATCGATTGAAAATCGGCATTTTGATAATCGGTGGAACATTTTCAATTATTGATATTTCGATATAAGCCGATCATTTTTTTCGTCGTTAAGCCTCCCGAAAAATTAATACCACGAAAGTTTTTAAATTTCAGCTGGAGATAACGTTTTTTATACCAATCGATTTCCGATCTTCCATTTGTCGCTTTAAAGAGCTCAGTTTTCACGAATGTTACATCGCTTTAAAAAATGACCAAAAATAAGAAAAAATGGTGCAAAAATTGCAAATATCGAAAATCCTCGTTGCTCCCACTTTAAGAATCGCTAAAGACTTTTAAAAACTTTGAAGTTTGATTAATCACGAAGAATACAAGAAAAATCAAATACGCCACTTTTTTTCTTTAAATCTATAGCCATTGTTATAAAAATCCTCATTTCTAGTAAAATGGCAAAGAAAAACTCACTTCTTTCTCTTTAAACTTATACCTTTCTATTTTTACTCACCGGCCACGAATTTTCTACCCATTACAACGAGGGATCAATATTTTTCATTGAAAAACGTAATTTGTTTTTTCAATTCCGCTCATTCCGTTTTATCTGCAAATTCCTATAATACCGACCACACCGCCCGTGATTCCCAATTCCATTGCGCAGAGGGCGTTTGAGCGGGGCGGGGTTAAAGTTCCGAACGGTAAATACACGAAGGTCTAAAATTCCGAAAATTAATATCCCACCTACATTTTTGCCGAAATGTTTTCTAGCGAATTTCGTAAAAAATGTAGGTGCGATTTCAAGATTCGGAATTTTAGACCTTCGTTTATTTACTATTCGGAACTTTAACCCCGATTTCCTTGCGTCTCGGGGACAAAGTTTCGAATGGTAAATATTCGAAGGTCTAAAATGTCGAAATTTAATATCTCACCTACATTTTTGACGAAAATTTTTCTAGCGAATTTCGGCAAAAATGTAGGTGGGATATTAATTTTCGGAATTTTAGACCTTCGTGTATTTACCGTTCGGAACTTTAACCCCGCCCCGTTTGAGCTTATGCTCAACTGACATCAGAGTCCACGTTTATCGCTCCAATAGAAAATTACCGAGAATTTAAATAAAATTCGAAACAATACGAAATGATCACCAAAAGTCCTATTAATACTGCGTACAGTGATAAAAAATAGCAAGAAATTCCACTCTGCTCGTCATTCTGTTTTACCTTGCGCGTAGATAACCACGTGCATATAATTCGCATTTAGTGTGCGCTGCAATCGTCTGCTACTCACTGACGACATCGCTGAATCAAGTGAATATACATATATATAAATATATATACATGGTGTCTGTATATATATAGATATAGACACAATGCATAGTCTCGAATGTAAATGTCATGTTTAGATTGCACACGAAAGTCTGGCAGAAATCCGTGTAAACAACAAAATGTTAACAGGGCATTAATCCTCGCGATTGTGTGAACCATGTGCGTCTCGTGATTTCGCCTGCCAACGAAAAACCGGTTACTTCTTATTCTCGTTAAAAGCGTTTCAACCAAAAGATCAAAGTGGCTTTTGACACCCACGCGAAAGCACCCATGTATCATTCGACCGGTCGTTGTCAACCGACGAGTCTGGACACTTCCATAAATGGAATTTTTACGTCGTATTCGATAAGCACGAGCGATTGATCGAACGGGAAAAGTGTTCGGGAATCATTCAAACATGTGGTGAGTCAATTTGTCACGTCATTATGTATTTTTTGTATAAACGTCAACTCCCTTAACATTTATTGCGACGATTGTTTACATCCACCTTCACCGAAACCGTGCTAAAAAGTGTTGACACACGATTATTATGTTATTAACATATTTACATGTCATCTAGAATATTTACGCACGTCACAAAGTAGACACCACGTTGAGTTAATGTGCATAATTTTTGTAAATATGGAGCACACACACACGAAAAATGTAATATTTATTTGGTTTTTCAATCGGAAAATAGATTGTCAAATATCTGTTAAATGTGTTGTTAAGATGAGGATCCTGAGCAATGGCACGATGGTCGACTGTTCTGTCAGGGGTATTCTTAGCTCTTTCTATGGTACTCTCCCTTGGAAAGCTGCTCATGCTCGCTGCGAGTAACGGCAAGAACGGAGATCTCAGCGAAGCTGATCAGTGGCTTGCGGAAATTGGCCTCAAGCAGTATCGTCCTCTCTTTAGGAAAAACGGTATGGTGATCCCACTTAATGTCTGTAGCAATATCGATGGTGAAGAGCAGGAAAGAAATGAAACTACAGCATGTTCATATTGTTTGTTTATTTTATAAAAATCTTGGTCTACCTAAGAGAATACAAGGTCCTCGGGCTCAGAGACATTAGAATTATTTTTTGGATTGTTCTTTTTTAAGATGTAAGAAACTGGCAATGACTGCGTATAAACTTGAACTGAATTCAGATAATCGGATTCTTGGAATACCAATAGAATATACACTAATGTGTACATTTGCTAAGACTACAAACTATTTTCTTAGAAAATTCTCAATTATTGAAACAAATATTTAAAATCTCTAAGCTATTTTCTGTACATCATATCATCATAATACTAACATTATTAAAGTATATTTGCAGCCTGATAGCATTGATAGAATTGATAAAATAATGAGAAATGATCCATTTGCAGGCTGTTTTATCAGTGCAATTTTTGCAAACACTTTTTTTATCAGTAACTTTTTTTTTTAATTCGTTCTCTGGAGTGTCTGAATGTACCGGATGAAAAAGCCAGTTTACCAAGAGTTGAGTAAGAAAAAAATATGAAACTGTTACATAGAAATGTTTTGATCAATATAACATAATATTTATAAAATCTTAATGTTAATTTATGTAGAAACTGCAATATATTCAAACAAATTGACCTTTTCTGCACAAAAAGACCATGTCTATACATTACAATTAGATTGTATGCAATACTCTCAAATTTTAACCCTATAATATGATACATCTCCGTTTTTTTTAGATGTGCAATCTGATAATTTTATATTATGATACAGTTGTAAAAGTATCTTTTCATTGAGAAGTCAATGGCTTTGGTAACTCTAACCACTTATGTCTGTTTCATGTTAAAAAATATTGTTACTCTCATGTTTTTTTAATGAGTATAGTGATGAAATTAATTTTTAAAAATTATCTCTTTTATATTACTTCTAAATGTGTTTTTCAGAAATTAAATGTTTTCAAAAATTTAAATTGAGGGACATATGAGATGTTCTGAAAAATAGATATTTCTCCCATGTAGCAATATGTTAGATGCTGAATGTTCAATGTGGGCCTGATTCAACTTTAAAATTATAGTTATGGTTGGCAAATAGTTTTACAGTTCTTCATTGAAAAACTGTGCCTTTGGTCATCTTAACAATACCTTTTCTACATAATTTTTTTACTATGCTCAATGTTATTATGTATGTTGGTAAATTCCCAAATATCTTACCGAAATTACGGAATTTCTACGTTGTTAACAAAGGCTGGAAGGTTTTATGCATAAGCACGTGAATTAAAAGTGAGAATTAATGTCCTATTAAATTGCAGTGGATTATTAAAATGAATGTCGTTTTACAATGAATTTAAAGTCAATTATTGAAATTACTGAACCATACATCAATTCAACACCGACCTTATATATAAAACTATTATACCATTTGATGCTTGAAAACGTTCATAGTATCTTGACTTTAAATATCATGTCGATTTTTTCCACTGTTTATATTTTCGGATCCAATTATGAAAAATTATGACACCAAGCTCGAATCTATAATTTTATCTAGAACCTTATTATTTACAAGTGATTACTTTATCAAAAATCGCAACAAAAATTAAGCCAAAATCAAAAGCTCAATACAGCTTTATAGACTTAAGTGTGTAGTTACAACTCAAGAGCCTCTGCAGCGAAGAAAAGATCGTAAAAATGCGCACTAAAAAATATCATAAAATTGCAAACGGCTGGGCGAGTTAAGCGCAGATGCATGTCGAGGTATTGACTGCATCTAGAAAAGTGATTTATTAGTTATACCTAAAACAGCATATTAGAATTCGGTTTATTTGAATAAAAAATATTTTTATTTGAAAGAACAAATATTTATCGGAATTCATCAACAAGCGTTATCTATTACAATTAAAATCATTTAATGGTTATAAGTCGAGCCAATTTATTCAGATACAAAATAAACGACATTTAAGTGCAATAATGGTTTAAGTCAAATATTTGTAATACTTGAATCAAAGGTATCGTTAGTGCATACAGATCTGCCGGTAGGTGCGCTACATAAAAAAACAAATACGCATTTAAATTAAAATATCTACTCATTTTAAATAAAATACTAATAGGTTCCCGGTGAAATAATAAGTGTATCTATTTTAATTAAATTTAATCTAAATCTAATGAATTTTTTCTCTGTGTTAATTGTTAGAAATACCTCGTTTTGCCGGCAATTTAACTTGCGCGGTATTTGCATTCTCTACATAGTTCTTTGAGAGTCTGCACGACCTTAAGTGAATTTACGGACTCGTGCATATATATATTTCTCAAACCACGTATGAAAGTTCTATTGAAGTACCCTGGAATCTCTTTGATAAAACCCTTTAACTATGAATAACATATGCTTCCCAAGTTCAGCATACGTTATTCAACATTCGTAAAACTACATATAATTCTGTTTACTTGCTTTAAAAAATATTTTTATCAAGCGAATAAAATATTTATTGTATTCTATTTATGCACGTTACTTATTACAACGAAAATCATTTAGTTTTTATAATTGAAGCCTATTTATTTAGATATCAATTAAACGATATTTAAATTCAATATTGTTTCAAATCAAATATTTATGAAACTTAAATCAAAGATACTGTTAGGGTCGAATTTATAGTCCCAAGTTCGAACCTCAGTTCAATCTTGAGTTCGAACTTCATTTCTAGCTTTATTTCGAACTTTTACCTCATTGTATACTGATCAGCTGTTAGGTGCGCTACATATGAAAAAAATACGCATTTAATGCTCGCAATTTGTAGTATTGCTAAAAATATATACTCATGTCAAATAAAATATTAGTAAATGTGCAGACAAATAAGAAAATTTATCCATTTCAATTAAATTTAAACAAAATCCAATAAGTCTTTTCTCTGGGTTTGGTTGAAGACGTCTCGTCCTGCTGACAATATAATTTGCCTGGTATTTGCATTCTCTACATAGTTCTTTGAGGGTCTGAACTATGACGAGTGAATTTCCGGACACGTGCAAATATTTCTCAAACCACGTATGAAAGTTCTATTCGAGGACCCTGGAATCTCTTTCACTGAGCATTGACCAATAAGCGGAGGGCACCTAATGGCAAGGAACCCTCGAATGTTGAATAACGTATGCTTCACGAGTGAAGAGATACTCGTCACGACGAAGCCCTTGACTCCAAGTAGTAGTAAGATTTCTGGTCAGACCTCCCACTTCAACGTTCTATACATTATTCACCGGAGACGTTGACGACAGCATCCCTTCCACTCTGATTCCATATTCTGCGCTCGTGTTTCCGCCACGTTTCGACATAACGAACCGGCATGTTCTGCTCTACCGCAGAATATTTTATTTACTGCATAAAAAAGGGTCATTCGCAAAAACAAAAATTAAAATTACTACCAAAATAGAACGAAAAGTTAGTTGGACAAAATAAAAATGGAGTCTCCCTATTATTTGACGTTGATAATGATATTGTTACATGTACTAATTTGGAAAACATTAGTAATGTTGTTTGGAGATTCCCCCTTTTTCGCTTCGTTTGCCAGTAATGAAACACATTATACAGAATGTAAACTCGGAGATCAATTGTCAAATAGATTAACAGCGAATAATTCTCAACATAGTGATAATTAGTCTTTTAAAAATTAATCGAACCATATTACTTTTTTTTTATAGAATTAATTATTTTATTTATCTTTGATAATTATTGGTAGTTACTCGATGAAAAGGATTTCAAATACATTTTTTATTCAAGTTAGACTCATCGGCACTCTGAAAGTAAAAATAGAATAAATTAAGAATACTGCGAATAATTAAATTTCAAGGACGCAATGGGAAAGGCCAAGTGTAATATAAAACAAAATTTATTTAAATAAACTGACGAAAACAGAAGCCTACTGAAAATCAATTTTGAAATGAATTGACGGTGAATAATTCTTAGCATAGCGATAATTAGTTGTTTAAAAATCCAGTCAAATTACTTTTTTTTTTTTACTTAAAATACAATTAATTGTTTTTCTCCTCTTTAATAATTTCTGGTAGTTATTCGAATGAAGAAAAGGTTTTTAATCTATTTTTATTAAAAATTTGACTGAACCTCAAAATAAAATGGATTCAAAATACAGAAAATAATTTAATTTAAAGGACCCAATTAAAAAGGCCAAGTGCAGTTTTTAAATAAATGTACTGACGGTAATCGAAGCCTACTGCAGCATCGACTATAATCTCCAAGCTAGCTCGTGTACAATCCATGCGTCATTGCTCTACAAAATTAGATGCTATAAAACATTTTTAATACCGAGCGCTTTTATCCCGGAGTAAAGATGTTTTATAATCTCGACAACAAACGAAGGCGCAAAGTAAAGTCTTGCACGATATTTCCTCGCATATTTGGACAATGTAAACGGTTTTGTGACAGGGATACAATTGCAGGCAGGAAAGCGTGTCTACATGTATTTTTTTCCGTTAAACAATCCCAGACGCTAGATCATTCGTAACGATATCTAGATCACGTTAAAAATGTCATGTTTGAATATTAAAAAATGTACATGTAAATTTTATTCGATATTGTTTTTCACTAATTTTATATCCTTTCAAAAACTGATTTTTTTCTGAAATTAATTATATTCTGAGCTGGGGATGTTTTTTTAATGGACATGATATAAATAAAAACAATTTTTGCGCTTCTGCTTAATTGCTCTAATATTCTCGAAAAGTAAATTCGACCCTAGAACAAATCTCTCACTATGAATAAGCAAAAACATCCTCCAAAACCGCCTGCAGGTTTACAATGAAAACGACGAGTACTGAACTGAAATAAATGCTTAATCCGGATTTCGTCCGCTGCGCTTTAGCATCACGAAAAAAAAAAGTTCAGCTCTAGATGTAAAAAATTGGCGATGTAATTTAATCTTTTTCAGTATTTTTCTCTTTTCATTCGTTTTTATCGTTCTTCCATAATTAATTACCTTCCAACTTGGTTATTTATTCACATTATCACGACATCGTTACAAATAATCCAGCACCTGGGATTTTCTACGCAATTTTTTTGCGGACTACGTATAAATAAATTCCTTTTGTTAAAAATTAATGCGTCCGTCCAATAACACAAAAGACTCGAATAAAATATTATTCTCAAAATTAAAGCTTCCTTGTGAGCAAAAATATTTTCTGAAATCTCGCCTCGGGGTTTACAATAAAACCAGCACGCAGTACACCGAGATAAATTCTTAATCCGGATTTCGTCGGTTGTGCAGCACTTTAGTATCAGGCAAAAAATCCTCAGTTCTAAGTATAAAAAGTAGTACAAGTGCATTTTTGTTACTTTCTTTGATTTGCAACAGTTATTTAAAATCTATTTGCTTCTACAATTATTATAAATGCACGTAGTTTTTTAATTTACGAAACATGAGTACATTTCGGAAAATGAGTACAATCGTTTTTTTTTCCCTAAAATTTATTTACGCTCCCTGACATGAAATATCGAAAAAATATGAATCTAAAAAATTTGCTTCCTCGAGTACAAAAATATTCTCCAACCCTTTTCAGCGGAACTCACAATAAATCGAGGACGTTGTACATCAAAATAAAATCTTAATCCGGATTCATCGGTTGTACAGCGCTTGGGTTACACAATACGCAATCGTGTACTGCTGTTGAAGTAGGATAAGCGAGATTCATGATTAAATGTACAGAAACATTTGTGGAAGCCGATTCATTTTATTTACTTTCCTCGATTTTCAATTTTCTTGAAAATCGATCTTCTAAGGCTGAAAAACCGCAGTCGATGGCCAATTGGCAAAGTGCAAACTATAATGTAGACAACAAGAATTATTATTGTAATTTAAAATATATACCAAAATAATTATGTACACTTTGTCAATACATCGCGATTGCTATTACTTGATCTCCTACAATTAATTACAGAAATATCGTTACAAACACTATTCCCAATTTTTTTTTAAATATAAAGTAAATTTTTGCCTAAAATTGACCTGGCCAAAAAATCTTTTAAAAAGCTGCAAAATTGAACTTTGCAAGTTGCTTCCTTATTATTCTGGTATTTTTTCACAAAGCTATCTATGAGGAAGTATATTAATCGATTTTAGCTTCCTCATAAAAGAAGCTTTGTGAACAAATAAAATAACAAATAATGGGGACGCAATTTTGAAAGTTCAGCTTTGCAGCTTAATTTGTTATTAAAGTTACATTTCTAAAAAATCTAAATTATATAAACATTATGACGAAACTCTGTACCTATTATTGCTGAATACTACAAATTCCATGTATAAAATTTGCGTTCGCTATATTATGTTTTGCCAAAATTAATGCAATAACATAATTTTTGCTGACAGTCAAAATTCTGATGATTTCAAATCACATTGCAGATTATAACGAAACTATATGTACTAACCAACTCCAAATAGTACCGACTTCATGTATGAAATTGGAGATCGGTATCTCATAATTTGGCAACATTAGAGCAAAAACGTAAATTTTTCGAAAATTTCAAAACTCCACAAAATCCGAATCACTTTTTCGATATCGGTTAAATTCAATACCAAACAACATTAACAGTACCTGCACCTATGAAGAATTATTTAGCCAGATATCGCCATTTTTCGAAAGCGCGGCCGTGCTTTTTTGAAACGATTAAAAAGGCTATGAGATTAAAATTTCTGCATACATTGCCAAAATAATTACATTAATCAAAGACGAACTGCTGCTTTGCTGTTGTACCAAATTTTAACTCAATCGGTTGAACGTTTCTTAAGTCACAGGTGATTGAAAGTTTAAAGCTCCACACGCATACGGACACACGGACACGGACATTTCTTCTAAACCACTTTCCTCGACGTCTTTGAACATTCTAATTATCCTAACAGTAAAATCTCAAAAACAAATCTTCCTCTATGAGAAAGCAAAAAACATGGAATTCAAAACGTTATTACCTTAATTGGAAAAATATTGTCCCTTTTTCCTCCAGGGTTTACAATAAATCCAGCGCGTAGTACACCAAAATAAATTCTTAATCCGGATTTCGTCGGTTATACAGCGCTTGAGTAATACGATACACAAGCGTGTACTACTGTTGAAGTAGGGAAAGCGAGTCTGATGGTTAAACGTACATGCACACATGCATACATTGCTCTGTTTCGAACGCGGTGGTCGAATGGGGGTAGGGGCACGGAGCACACGCGCGGAGAAGGAGGATGGGGTTGTAGAGCTCGGAGGCAACGGCGGCGGTGGCAGTGAAGGTGGTGGGGTGGTGGGGCAACGGTTGCTCCGGCCGTGTAATCGTATTGTATGCAGTCGACTGACGTGACTCTCCAAGAGCGGATCGCAGCAAGATACCATCCGAGTTGCCCGGTTCCAAATAACAGCATAATCACCAGGGATAACAGGAGAAAGATCGAATTATCGTGGCAATATGCATGTGGCCGAAGGGCGCACTCGAGGACCTCCTGGAGCATCGACAACAGGATCACCATCAGAAGGCCCCGAATCCTCGGCAGTTCCACAAGGCCGCAAGACCCAGGGGAACGTGACATTGTCTTCAAAGAGGCTCTGACACACTGGCACTTATTCGGGCCCGAAATTTGGCTCAGGAAGCGTCACGTCAATTTTTTTCTCAACCGCACAGAGAGGCCTTGTAGTTTCGTCGTTGCGAAACGATAAATCGTTTGTTGTCTGTTTTTAAAAATCGAAAAAAGCGATTTTTTATCGTTACCCTTATTTTCTTTCTGTACAATTCATTAAATTTCATTTTTTCTTTCTTTTTCTTTTATAGTTTTTGATTTTCCAACGTGTTTACAACTACAAGTTGCTGCTCCGATCTTGCGAATCAAGTGTCGAAGGTGTGGATTCAGTGATGAACGGAAATTGCCTTATCGTAAGTGCAGCTCGGACCGATTCTCCTCGGAACAACGTGCCCCTCCGTTTGTTGATCCAACACTCGACGCTTCGCGCTCGTTGATTTACGGAGAGCAGTGAATTGTCTGGAAACAATGAGATTCATGAACGCAAAATCCCTACTAACGCAGTCGCTAGAGACTCCTGATTTTTCCATTGTTGCATTGTTTATCGTCGCATCATTTGTCCGGCATTCTTCGCTGGATTTATTGCCACTTTAACCCCCTTTTTTTTAGAGTCTCTCTCCTATTAAAAAATCTATTTTGCAGACTTTAACGGAAATTTACGTCAGAGCGAGGCTTTGAGTTACGGAAACTCTTCTTCGCGGTGGAATCTCGATCGAAGTTAGGAAGAGTTGGCGCGAGTATAACGAACTTACGAGCGATGGCTACACGATTGCGAGAAGGAGAGAGAACGAGAGATAGCGAGAGTTAGAGACTATTCGGTCCGACGGCTCTTCCTGCAATGCGGATGCAGCTGCAGACAGATCTCTTTTGGAGGAATGAAAAAAATCGAAACTACCGAGCGCGTAGCGTTAATTAATTAATTAAAAATAAAACACTGATAGGGAGCGTTATCGAGCTTTTGGATAATTAACGAGAGCGTCTACGGGTATCGTAAAAAAAATCCAGCATGTTTCCAACGAAAATTTATTGAGGTCATCCGAGAGAACACGTCTCGGCGTTAGTGCCGTGGTTTAGTGCGCTGTGCAAAGCCGCGGAATCGATTTTATAAAACTAGCGTGCGGGTCGTTAGGCGAACTTACTGCTGAATCGATTGCGCCCCGTTGCAACCTTGGGCTAGGCGAAGATTTAAACACACGGTTTTCGTGCGGCGGAAACGATTCTCGGCGCTATCGCACGCGGCGTTAATCTCGCCGCGCAAATTTCACTCCGGATTATGGCTGTATTTTCTCTTTGCGATAACGCTCACTCCGCATGAGTGACGACGGGCTTATAATGCCTTATAACTGTGGCGGTAAATCGCAGTAAATTGAGGCTGGACACGAAAGAAAATTTTGTATTTCCGTAAACGGGTCGAATTATTCACAAAAAGGTGTATAAATGTTTTTGTAAATTATACCATTGCTTTGACCGATTTTACGTTCAATGGAGCTGTTTTTACCCATTCGGTAAACAGAAGTTTTTGTTTCTTGTTATCGATAGAAGAAACATCATATGGGAAATTCGGTGACATTGATTGTTCGTAACGTTGTTGATATTCGAAAAAAATTGTATACGACATGAACGAAAATTTCGGAAATTCTGAAGGGGTAGAGTTATTTGGAATAAATTATATTAATGTTTTTCTAAATTATATTATTGATTTTAAAGATTTTACGCTTAATCGCACTGGTTTTTACCGTTAGGCGAAAAGTAATGTTACGTTTCTTGTTATTGGTGAAGAAAATCATTATAACTCCGTAGCATTGATTATTCGTAACAGTATTCATATTTTTCGTATTTTAAATACTATTTTTCACTGGTATATTTTTCTTTGTACTTTTTCTAAAAGATTTCATTTTTCTAAAAGAGAACTCTGTTCGTTCCTGTCTCGATTATGGGATTTTTTTGTAGCATCAAAAGCTCGTCACGACAAGTGAATCGCATGGAATTTATCATGATTTCTTTTTTCGATAACAAAAAATAGAATACGTTTTTCTGGCCGAAATCGGTGAAGCCCCCTCTTGAACCTCATAAAATGGGTATCGAGCACATAATCTGCGATTCTGCATATAGTGTGCCAGAAGGTTGCAAAAAAAAAACGCAAAACTATTTCATGCGTCGCAACGATCCAATCGAAACAGCGAATGGATTTTAGCTCACGAAACATTATTCTGTTCGTGATAAACGACTTTCTGATCCGTGTCTAAAAGATTCACAGCTATGGTCATGAATCGTAGCTTAATGTTCTTTCCATTTTTATTAATTGAAAATTTGCTTACACAACTTTAATAATAACTTGTTTACAAAGGCCAAAACTAAAAATACCTGCACTCCAATCCGGAAATTCTTCATCTCTTATAGAATGAGAGCCCAAAATCCAAAAATCATTTGATGATTTGATCTAAATGTTGCAACAATTCGAAGCATTTCACGTTTTCAGTCAGGACATTCTCATGCACGATATACATATTAATTCACTTTGCATTTAATCAAAGGTTTGAAAATCTTCTTATAAATGTTGCAGATTGTTATTACAAATTAAGACTGATGAAAATACGACCACCATTTTTTTTAAATTACAAAAGCAATAGCTTACTATATTAATTGCAACTCGGATTTAATAAAGTCTAAATGAAAGTTTTTTTAAAGCATTAGTATGAATATTATATTTTTTGTCATATTCTTTGTCGCTTAATTCAGTCACTTCTATTATTAATTTATTCTGCAGTGATATCATGGAATTTTGTTTTCTCGTGCCCTTTTGCGTAATTCAGTCCCTTTTATTCGCTATAAATTCATTCGGTAGTAATACTATGACCTTTTTTTTTTATTCGTGTCCTTTGTCGCGTGACTCCATTCCCCACGGCTAGCAATAAAAATTCACTTTCCGCTGCAATATATCCAAAATGTCATTATGTATCGCATAGATAAAAATATTTCTAGCACAATATTCAATTTAAAAAATACTACATCTAGCTACTAACTCAATCAATGTGGTAATGAACAATATTTTTGGCTTACTGAATCAGAGCTGTAACTCTGATTTAATAAAGCTGAAATGAAAGTTGTTTTTTTTTTTTCAAAGCAAAAATGTCGAAACCAATTTTTACGTGTTTTTTGTTGTGTTTCTTAAAATCCAGCTGTTTTAAATTGGCTTCCTCAAACAAATATTCAAAATTTCATTCGGTAGCTCATAAATGACAATGTTTAAACCACTGATTCTTATTTTTTAAATAATAGCTTACTAAATCAGCGATGGAACTGTTATTATGATTAAAAGACTTTAATTTGAATTTGATTAGATCCTAGTTTTAATCTCAATTCAATAAAATCTAAGTGGAAGTGTTTTTCAAAAACTATGGATTTTTGTTTATTTGAATATTCAGAGTTACGACGCTGATTGAATAAAATATGAATGGACGTTTTTTAAAAAGCTGTGGTATCACGAAGAAATTTCTTCTCGTGTCTTTTGATGTGTATCTGAGCCCTTTTAAGGTTATCTATTAAAATTTGCTTTCCAAAGGAAATGTTGAAAAGTTCATTACGTATAACATAGCCATACTGGAAGTAATAAGGACGAGAGAGTCCAGAGGCGAAAACCGCGGGATATCGATTGCACGAAACCCGGCGTTGCAATATTCATCAGCACGCCTAGGAAAGCTGGAAGGCAAATTCCAGCATCGAAACTGTGTGGCCCACACACAGAAATCTCAATATCAGGCCTCTCTCATAGGGAACGTGCTCCCGATAAGAATCCGTGCTGGATTCACTGAATATCTCTCGTATAATATTTCCCAAACGAAGGGCTGATATGTGCGAAGCTTCGCGGAAAAGAGAATGCAGTTATGAATGTTTGAAAAGCTGTGCTTATAACGAATCTCGTTGCACAGCGAGTGCAAGACACCGGATTAAATTCAAATGCAACTCGCGGCTCATTCCTGCCCAACGATTCGCGAAAAACCCTGGCGTTTTAACGCTCTACAACTGGAGAAAATTAAAAGGAAAGAAAGACGATATTTACTCGTGGAACGAAACTTGGCTGTGATTTCAAATAATTTTTAATTGCAATGCTAACGTCGAGTGGCTTGACATTCGTTGCTCTCGAGATAAAATATTATGTACTCATTTACACCTGACTGCTCTATCGATTATATGAATTCAACGCCAAAGTAATTGGTACATTTGTACCAATGCCTGGACATTTCTGATTAACTCCCAATTATCGAATATACACGGAAAATCATGTTTCCTTCCCTCTTGTACACAAAGTTCGTCCGACCAATGGAAAATGTCTGGCCATTGGGGCGTTTAACTTTATTACTATTTTGCAAATCATTGTTTACTTATTGTTTTTGTTTAAGGGGCTGTAGCAGAATACACGCTTTAAAATTAGCCGATCGTTGGAATTTTTTTAAAGAGAAATTATTAGTTTTGATGTATTCAAAGTTGATAGATATGATCATTCATAAATGAAGTATATAAAATAATTTTTTTGTCAATAAGTAATTGAATGTAAGCGATTGATGAACTATCTCCCGAGGCTCTAAAAAACCAATCGCTTTACTGCTGCAACTATTGTGGCCACTAGCGTGCCCAAAACATAATAAAAACAAAAACGGTGTTGAACTAGTAAAAAAAACAATTACAATCTGA
This sequence comes from Tromatobia lineatoria, assembly GCA_949699805.1. Lineage (NCBI taxonomy): Eukaryota > Metazoa > Arthropoda > Insecta > Hymenoptera > Ichneumonidae > Tromatobia > Tromatobia lineatoria. Next base: position 17,172,026 of record OX453038.1, read on the forward strand.
CAAAATAACAAAGTTAAAAAAAATATTCATTTGGCTTAAAAAATTATGATTAATGTCAGATTGACGTTTTCATGCATTTAAAAAAATCCTAGTTCATAGTATGACAAAATATGTTCAGAACACGCCGTTCGCAAAATATTTGAGTTTAGACTTTGAAATCTTAATCTGATATTTTGGATGATATAAACTTTTGGAAAATGCAAAAAAAATTTTTTGATATTTAGTAAGCTTTACACTGGTATTTCGGGTGAAAGAGCAGTTCTTTTTACTATGGCTGGAATTAATTAAGCCTGTGACGTGTCGATACTACTGCAAAGTCATCGGTTTTTCAGTTATTTCTCTTTTTTGTTTATAGAGACAAAAGAGAGGATGGGCTTCGGAATTCGGTTTCCGAATTACGGCTCGCGAATGTGGAGCACATGAGAATTCGGCATCGATCCTGAGGCTACCTTCATAATACACTCTGACTATCCTCTCATCCATAATCATGAGTATGTGTGACATACATATGCCCACGGGCGACCCCTACCAGTTGCCCCAAAAGGATCGTTAGCACGAAATAATGCCAGTGAAGGATATCCCAACGGTTAAAGGTCAAGAGTCCACCCGAGGTCGCGACTCCCGACACCTCCTCACGGGACCTGGATTATTTCTTTTTCCAATCTTTATTGCCCGAAGAAAGTAACGTCGGGATACCTTAAATCTTTGCTAGTTTCTGTTAGCTCTATCGCTCCTGTGATTTACTCACGGACTCTACATTCCTTTATATGTTTGCAAAAGAATTCTGATAAAATTGAATGCCCTCATTTATTGAGAAAGAATGAGAAAAAAAATTTCGAACAAGGGGGTAAATTACTATTAATCAGAATTACATCTTTTTAGGTTTGCAAAAAAAAATGTCTAGAAGTAGGTGTTAGAATTTTATGCCAAGTAATAAGAAAGAGCATTTAATAAAAAAGGACGTGTTATTATGCCTAATCAGCAATACTTTTTTTTTATGTGCTTGCACAAAATTCTGCTGAAAATGCGAATTTAATTTTATGGGAAGTAATTTGAACAAATGTTGTGTAAAACGGGTCTACATTATCTTGAATTAGCATTACTGTGTTTTGTGCGGTTGCAAAAAAATCCGACTGAAATTGGGTCTTTGCATTGTATGAGAAGTTATTTTAAAAAGGATTATATAAAAAGAGAGCGTGAATTAGGTAAAAAGAAACAAAAGTTAAATAGGTTTAATTGTTACAATCTGCAGAAATGGGCGCCCAATGGCAATACTTTCTCACACAAACTTTCTGAAGTTTGACAAAAGTACGAAAATATTTTCAGGGGGTGGATTTTTTAATATCGAAAAAAGTGATATTTAAATGTGGGAGATTGTTAACTATTCTTTTTTTGAATGGTCCGTTACGGAAGATTGATCGGTCCAACAAAATATAGCAAATGAAGCTGTGAAACAATTTTTAGTCAAGTCGGTGACTTTTTTCACCAACTTGATTATTACAAAACATTGTTCACCTGAAAGTTTCGATGTCCTAGCTAAACTTTTCTTTAAACTCGGAGTGTCTAGCATTCTATCCGGCCTATCGCAGGGATTTCTTACATATTCAACACTTTTCCGTTGAAAAAAGTGATTGAAAGTTGGACTCTTTTTTTTAACAAAAATAGTAAATAATCTTGATTTCTCAAGATTTCTACTTATTCAATATAATCAAGTTTTTTAATTTTTACATGTAATTTCTTTTGTGCTCCTTAAAATCAGAGTAGGACCTAACCAAATTTCACTACGGTAATTTTTTCGATTATCGCAATCGAAATTAAAAAAAAAAACTGTTTTGAAAAAAATATCCACCAATATTTAATCTGAAGCAAGGACATTTCTGGATTAAGAATATTGGCATAATTTCATCCAAATTTAGTTCAACCTATCAACCTTTTTCGTTCAAAGTACTCGTCAAAATTTCTTTTTCCGATAAAACGAAATTTCTATTCAAAATTTCAATGAATTGAAGTCTTGAAGAAACGGTAAAGAATTGAAGAACAGATGACGATCTATTACATGAAAGTTTTCACTCGATCGAACCTCGCGTCTCAAAAAAAAATCAATCATCGTGCTTCCGTAGCAATGCGTTTGAAAGCGTCTCCGATTGGAATCGGAAAAATGCCGAGAAGATGAAAGTCGTTTTCGTATTTTAACGATAGCGCACATCTGTGAGAACTCTAAGAACCGACGGTTTTAAGCTCTCGTTTGAATATCTCTGAGACTCTTAGCGGCAATAAAATTTTTTACCTCATGTTCTTCAGTGGCTGAAGAGAGTTTCGTGTTTGAGATAATACGGATAACTCGGAGGTGATAGAATCAGGTCACGAACACGCTTACAACTTTTCCGCCGCACTTTCCAGTCGGTGCCTGTGGAGTAACGATTTTCCTTTTTACAAGTGGGCAACACTCGCTATCTCGCTTTTTCTCCTCTTCCGCCGGTGCAAAGAGAGTTCTGCCGATCTCTGAGCGCCTATAGCCTACAGCGCACATACGTGAAATAGAATTTTTCTTAACCGCTCCATTTTCTGATACTCCAATCGACATTTCCTCGCGTCGACGACATAGCCACAAACAAGTAAAATAAAAAATCATCACAATCTACAGGATGTATACAACTAGCAGTTAAAAAGCAAAGCCACAAAAAAGCAAAATATAAAAATCAAGAGCGTGAAAACAAAAATATACAATAATGCCGGACAAAAAACTGGGAGGTCGGGAAGGACACCGCGATAAGGAGTTATTCGTGGATGAAATATCCTCGATTGGAATGTCGCTCCGGCCGAGTGGCAGTGCCTCGTCCGGTGAGTGAATCGTATGGCTTATCAGCTGCTCCATTTTTGGTTGAAATGATTCAAATTATTTTATTATTACGAGCTTCACAAATAGCTTCGTCGCAAATGTAGATACTTTCTCTTACAGATTTTTAAGAATCACTTTTTTTATTTTCGCACATCTGCACCATCGATTTGTAGTCTTACTTAATTATCGAGGGGTAATTTATTCCATTTTTGCAATTGTTGACGAGCGCCTCGCAAAGCGAGAATCATATTCTCAACCATTTTCCCATTAGTCAGGGGCTCCGATCCTCTTCCGCTGTTTGTCAAACAATTGGTGAATAACTGACGCTCCGGAAGACATTGTTGAGCTGAGTAGTAATAAGAATCGGTTGTTTTCAAGGCCAATTTCAATTGATTGAATATATTCAAGAGGACGCATTCCCGCATCTGGGTCTCCGTTTTCACTGAATCGTCCTCGGCACAGAGCCAGAGGACGCGGTCCAGCCAACTTCCAGATTTTGAATCAAGGTCGTGCAAGTATTTTATTCCTTTATCAACGAACCATTGGGTCATCTGAAACACAGGACAGGGTCAATAAAAGTAAAAATAGCCGTCGCTGCCAATCGATGAGTACACAGTTTGTGCTGCCAGAGGACAAGAAAGAATGGCGTTTTTTTATCTTGAACATTTTCTGCTTCCTCATACAGAGATTGTTTTTTAATCATTTTGTGTCGAGGTTTGCAGATAAGGATAATTGAAATAGTTTGAAACACCAAGACAAATACTGTAGAAAAAATATCTCGTTTTGTTTATAATAGACCTGCAAAACTCAGAAATCTATATGCCAAGAATGACTTGAGCAATGAAGCTCCAATTTTGCATGCAGATGGAACAGTTACGTGACTGGTTTTGTAAAAAATAACGTTGACATTGAATCACATGATGGGATTTTGTTACACTTTAATTTTCAGATCAAAAAATTTTCCACTGGATACCGCAAATTTTTTAGCTAATAAACTCATAGTTATTTACAAATACATTATTCGTATGTATGGTATGCGTACCCTAAACTTGCAAAACACTATATCATACGAATGATTTTACCAATCGACCTTGAATTTTCCATATAAAGCAGTTACGCTTTTTCGTTGCAACAATTCACGTAATGATTAAATCACATGGTCAAATTTTGATGGACTTTAAAGTTTTGGAAAAAAAACCGAAGATTTCGCACAAGTCGACACTATTTCTTAGCCAATGAACCAAATAGTTATTTACAAATAAAGTAATGCTAAAGCATAGTAGACATCAAATTTAAACTGATCTATAAAGTCGTTTGGAATTTATGAAATCATGAATTTTCCAAAAAACTGTCCGCGAAATCTTAATTCATGGCAATTCAAACGAACTCATGCCTAATTTTCTACTGTGTGGTACCGATATTCGAATGTGGCAGATATTAAATGTGTTAAAGATTAGTAAAATAATCTGTATTTTATAGCATCTTACTTTTTTTCAAAGCCTGTGCGACCTATAACCGTTTCCAGGTAATGAGCTAAATAGTTTTTTACAAATAAAATAATGTTGAAAAACAATCGGTTAAATTTAAGCTGAATCTATCAAGTGGTTAGAATGATATAATATATAAAATTTCCTGTTTTCCAAAAAACTCACGGTGGCGATTTAATCCACGTCCATTTCGACTAGTTTATCTAAAAGTTTCCACAGAACGGAACCAATATTTGGGGGTATATATGAAATTTGTTAAAGATCGTTAAACGAGTTTGAGTTTTGTAGCAACTTGAATTTGAAAAAAAAAAAAATTTCAAAACTTTCTGTACGTTAATGCTAGTGTATGTGCAGCTCTTTTTAGGAGATACAAACTCACCTTAGCACGACAGATGAGACTCAGAGGATTTTCCGTCACATAAATTTTCGTCAAGCTTCTCATTGGCGTCATAGCTTGTGATTGCAAGCATTTTATTTTATTGTTGTTTAAGGTGAGCAAGCGTAGATTTGTCAGCCTGGCGTAAACGGGTGCATTTATTGCCTCGATTGCATTAAAGGAAAGATCCAATTCCTCCAGGGAAATGAGATTCCCGAACCATTCTTGTTGAACCGTTGTTAGTTTGTTGTTCGCTAGATTCAGTTTCTTCAAGACCGTCAAACCGGCAAAAGCGTTTGGGTTTATCTGACTCACTTCGCAATTACTTAGTGACAGACTCTGGAGGCTCCTCGTGTAGTTAGAGAAAGAATTTGCTGGTATGTTTTGAATTCTGGAAGTGGTAATTGATATTATGGAAACAATTGGACCTCCACTCTTCGACATCTCCTTCAAAGTTGCGTCCCAACATTTTAACGTGCTGCCGTAACCTGATTAAAAAAATAGAATGCAAAACTTCGGATTTAGCTGAAATAACTTTTTTATATTTCTGAGCCTTAATTTCAAAATACTAGCAAAATATTCGAATAAAAAACGCTTCTAAATATTTTATAGTTTTATACAATAGTTACAAATAATGATTAAATGTAAGAGCAATGAAATTTAAAAATATTACTTATCTTAGTTTACCGTTTTCACAGATTTCAATAGCTACAAATATTTTTAACACATTTTTACTCGAATATTATCGAATTTTGTCTCTAAATTTAATTACCTTGTAGTGGTTTATTGACTGAGCAATATGCATCGACAGGGCGATGACATACCACAAAAATGCACAAAAAAATGGCTATCAATCTGTACTGCATCGCGTCTGATTCGCTACTAGCGGCGAAGACACAAAATTTGTTTCTGTATAGAATGTGGGAGGAAAAACCGAAACGGAAGTACGAAGTAGATAATAGAGAATGAGGGAGATAAAATACTCTTGTGTGTCCCATAATATCTGTCCATTATCGCACCAGGAAAGGTTCGGCTTCACATAATTACAAATATTTTTTGTATTACGAGAGAAGAGTGTACTCTACTGTGAGAAAAAAAAGTTGTGATTTTTTTATTCATGATCGATTTTCATTCTGTCCGCAGGAATTTCCAGCCTCGCAAGTTGCGGTGAAGTCGACGCACTACCTGAACTACCTCCTCAAGATGAAGAGCGTTTGCAGCGTGCTGCACGATTGTTACAACAGAGGCTGGTGTTACGACAGTGGCTAACAGACCACGGTCTTCATTCTCATTATCAAAAGTAAATTAATCTGACGCTTCATGAATTCGTTACTTAAAAATATAGGAACGAAATCGCACCTCGTACACAGGAAAAATAATTTTATGAAACTTTGCGTCAGTTGCAAACTTGTATTAATTCAACAGATTTTTTGTGCGTTCGTAAGTTTCCAAATTAAATTTAAAAAACTAGCTAAACATTTTATAAATTTGTCGCGTTTACACATTTTCATCTGTTGAATTGGGCGTGACATGAAAAATTCGCAGTATTTACACTATTGGGCAAAAAATACAGAAATAACACAGAGTCGAAAAAATTAACACGTTGTTTGTGTAAGAATTATGAATAATATGGTGTTAAATCAAGTGCCATATTTTTTTGGGTAATAATTTCCGGAAATATTCTTAAAATATATATCATTCCTATACGGTCGTGTGAAATTAAAGAAGTATGTGCATCTGTATTGCACCAACAATTTCTGTCAGAAGTACAGGAATTTTAATGGAGTTTTTTCAGCCGGTCTGCGATGGTTTACACTTCCACTCTAAAACGAAGAATTTTTCTTTTGTTTCATTTCAAGGAAATATTTTAATTTCGCGGTATGAAATGGAACGCCACCAAACATAATTCCATCAATCAAAAACATCTTGAAACCAAACCGAAAAAGTACTGTTGCGAATTCGCCCCTGTATTTAACTGGAAAATCTAGTTTAGCTTTTTATCCGATTAATTGTATTCAGGCAATTCCTTCTTTTTTACCAAAATAGACTTATGCAAATGGAAGTAGTATCCCTGGAAGACGTGTATTGGGTGCAAGATAATGAGGCGCGTTCGGCACTGGGAAAGGACTTGCCTCGGTGGATCCAGGCTCGCCAGGCATTGCCTACTTCTAAAGACGATTTGGAAGCTCTCAAGGCTGATCTGTGGAGCTCCGTTGTTAAAAATAGTCAACACCAAGATGCCTGGACCTGGGGTAAGTGATAAGCTCTCAATTTTTAATATTCACTTTGAAATCTTTGCAAATAGAAAAATAACAATCGTTCGCTGGAATTTCCAGGTGGAATGCTAGTGGTTTCTGTGTCCGTCGCGGGTTTAGTTACCCTTGCGGCTATGACCCAACCTGCTCTGGCTCCGGAAGCAAAACACTCGCTTCTGCAATATGTAACTGGGAAGTATTTATTGCCTAGTAACTGCAGGGTTCATTTTGAATGGGAGGAGCCACAGCTTGTTGGGGAAACTATGACTTTCACTGTTAAGGTAAGTGAAGAAATAAGAAAAAAGGGATGAGAAGCAGAGCTTTGCACATTGCGTCCTCATTACATTTGAAAGCGACCTCTATGAGGAAGTATGTCTGTCTTTTTTGTAGTGAACATTCAAATGGAATTAAGACGCAATGTGCAAAGGTCTACTTTGCATTCTTGTTTTATATAAGTAAATTAATGTTACGTTTCTATATATCTTGCTTCCGGGCATCACTGGAAATTATTCAGTGTCACTTGACCTTAGTTAGTTAGAGGAAAGCCTTGGTTAAAAAAATATTCAAAATGCTATGAAATCCGAAACCCTATACCGATCATCACCAAGTTTCGAACGAAGCAGCGCTGACGATTATCGTTCAGCTGTAGAAGTTTTCAATAAATTGAACTTTTGGATAAATCCGAAATTCAATATGTCCTTCTAGCATAGATTTCATTGTAAAAAATCATACAGCTCTATAGCCATATATATCGATGCTAAAAACATACGGACATTTTCCTTAAAATTCAAAATTAAATAATAATTAATCTGATGTCGGGTTTTCTTTTAAAATGATTACAAACAATGAGGTCTTTCTGACCCACGCGTGTGTCAAATTCCAGCTCGATTGATACCTTCGAAACCTTCGAGAAGTACTGACGTTTGAATTTTGCTTACGAGCTACACACCCACGAACACACACACAAACATACTTTTTTTTAGACCACTTTTCGCGACGTTTCGGGCATTTTAAGCGTCCTGGCATTAAAATCATAGAAAAAATTCCACGAAAACAACGCTTCCTTAATGAGAAAGTGTACATTATTCTGTTGATTGGGTATAATAATTATTTAATCAGCGAGCTATTGTATCCAGCAACTATTCATTAGTCGTATGTGAATTTTTGCAGTTTTATCAACGGAATGGTCAACCCTATCCAATATGTGACAAAGACAATCTCATAGTCGAAGTAACGGAAGGTACTCGAAGAGTAGCAACCCTCATAGAATTAGGCGGCACAGATCCTCTAGCCGCGAATACCGCTGTCGTAAAGTTTACAGTACGTCATGCTGGACAATACAGGATTGCTGTACTTATCGGCTCGTGTCATGTTCATGGAAGCCCCTTCTTCAAACACTTTCTTCCCGGTAAATATATGATTGATTATAAATTACAAGAACGTTATTAAGGATGCTTCACACATTCTCAAACAAAGCCTGAATTTAATAAAATTGCAGTATTTCGCAAAAAAAAAAAATCTTTCAATAAATTTACGTCACTAGTAAAAACATTTATCTTTAATAATAACTAAATGATGTGAAAAAAAAATCATTCAAAGTTGCAGGAATTAAATGCATTCATTAATTATTGCATACACACGATTTATTTTTAAATAAATCCAATAGCCCAATTTTTGAGAGCTTCTTAAAGCTATTTGCATGGAAATGCGCATTTTTAATCGTGAAACTAATAATGTGTAATCCCTTTTCACAATGATACATAGAAAAACACGCGAATTTTTATTTATTATACAGAATGGTAAAAAAAAAATTATTTACTAATATTATCTTTCCGAAAATACCGCAGATTCGTTGAACGAAAAAAGCAACGTTACTTTGAGTATCGGATGCCCATATTCTTTATTTTTCGCAGGACCTCCCGATCCCAATAAAACAGTGTTTGTACGACAAAGTTCGACTGTCGTATGCACTGCTGGAATCGCACATTCCATGACGATAGAGCCACGCGACGAATACGATAATCTGTGCATATTCGAAGGTCGCGAGGAACCCACGGATGGCTACCATGTCAATATTACTCAGGTAGGTTCACGATTACTAAACGCGTAAATATAAAAAGCTTGAAAATCGAACCACAATAATACCTTTTATGAATTCCGTAGATCGGCAGTCTGGACGAAGGACAAGCCGTCGTCTGTACCATACAGCTTGAATACGACTCGCCGAATCAGAGGATTCGGCTCAAAGTCGGATTTCCAAAAGGTGGTTGTTATCACGCGACTGTTAGTCTGTTAGGCCTACAACTACACAATGGAGACTTCGATATTATAGTTCTCGAAAGTAAGAGACTTTTTTTCATCTACTTAATCGCATTTCTTTCCAAAAAAAGTATATAAATATAAAACAATATAAATAATATAATATAAAAAATGTTTATCCATAAATATCGTTATTTTGCCAAAATATACTGTGTATCATCATTATTATTGTTAAGAATATTTTAAAAAATGGATCTGTTGTATGGCAGTTTCTTTCAGATTTCGCGCATTCAATTCCATTAAAAATACCATCTCAAATTTAAGTAGTTATTTATTAAACGCGACACTTGGATCGTATTTAATTTGAGCCAAAACTTGATATAATACTCGTTTGTATAATATTAAATTTTTATAAAGTAATTTCTGACAGTGCGTTCACTCTAAATAACTTTTATAATATGCATTTGTCGTTATTCGCAGGTCCTGTTTCAAGAATGGTGCATAACAACGTAGCTTCCAAAGATCCGAATATATGTTATGCGGCAAAGCTACTTGGGATGCAGGGTGAGAGATTTTCCAAGCCGAAGAAAGTGTTCTGCTTCATATCCCCCAAGCAGTTGACTATCAAGGAATATCTGTTAAAATTTATACCGAAGCGACTAGTCACTTTTAGACTTTGTCCTTCGACCAAGGTAAACCTGTCAATGGTGTGTAAAAATTATGATTTCATTTTTCTTTATTTATCTTTTAAAAACCTTAACCTCAAGCATTTCGGCCGTGAAATTACTTTCGCGAACTGGAAATAAACGTTATCGCGACTCTACGAGCGCCCTATTTATTTTCAGTTCCATTTCGAGACCACGAATAATCAGCACGAGGGCTACGACTCGTTTTCGATAGACGACGGCTGTCAACCGCCTGTCGAACTCATATCGCACTATCGTGATGTAATTGCCGCTACGTTTACCCTATTTTTATTGAAAAATATTGGAGGCAGCGAGACCTTTGCCGACAAGCAAGACTTTTTCTACCACGAAGTCAGGAAACATCATCAGAAGCACTATCACGAAAAACTTTCGATGAAAGTTCAGCGGGATAAACTCTTGGAATCGGTGAGTCAAAATAATGCGACAATTTTGTGTGTTATCATTATTATTATTCGGAATCAATAAAATCCAATAACCCGCCATTTTTATTCATTAATATCCGTTAAAATTACAGTCGATGAAGGCGACAAAGGGCTTTTCCGTGAGTGAGTGGTGTAGGAACTTCGAAATTACGTTCCAAGGCGAACAAGGTAAGATCATGTAATAATGTATTACGCTACTAGTGCAATAAAACGTTTTCTGGCGAGTGTGAGTTTGCAGCATGAGCCTAATGCGAGTGTTGCAATCACGCGCGTTAAAAAACGGTTTTTGACGCGATTATCGCACGCAATTTCAATTCAGAAGGTTTGAAAAGGGATTTTCATCGAACCGTGAGTAACACTGCACTTTATGCACCGGGTGGAATAAATTATTCGCGTGAGAACGCTGATGAAAGCCCGTCAGTAGCGAGAAGCACTACTGGATGTTACAAATACGAAGCAATATTGTTATTTAAAAAAAATATTTATGTGTTAATTCATTTTTACAATATTTAATTTTATTTCTTACATTAATGAAAAATATGCTCGCTCGAAACGGTCTTGAAAATTGATCTGCGGGGTTTTAACTTGCAGGTGTCGATTGGGGCGGAGTGAGACGCGAATGGTTTGAGTTAATTTGCGCGTCTCTCTTCGATGCCGGTAACGGATTGTTCGCATCGTTTGGAGAGTCTCAGCAAGCTCTCGTGCATCCTAACAGTAAACGGCCTCCGAATTTGAAGTTGAAGCACTACGAATTCGCTGGGCGTATTGTGGGCAAGTGCCTCTACGAATCTGCTCTCGGTGGCTCCTATCGTCAGTTAGTAAGAGCACGATTCACCCGATCCTTTCTCGCACAAATAATTGGTCTCCGAGTTCACTACAAGTACTTTGAGCAAGACGATCCCGATCTCTACCTGAGCAAAGTCAAGTACATTCTCGAGAATGACGTCGAGGAAATGGAATTGTACTTCGTCGAAGAGGAATACGACAAAGACGGACAACTATTGAAAGTCGCCGAACTTATACCGGGTGGCAGCAAAGTGCGCGTAAATAATGAAACGAAATTGCGTTATCTCGACGCTCTCGCGCAGCATCGGCTCGCAAGCTCCATAAGAAACGAAGTTGATCACTTCCTTCGGGGTCTCAACGAACTTATTCCCGATAATCTTCTGGGAATATTCGATGAGAATGAGCTCGAGGTATGTAGACATTGATTGAATTGCCAAAAATAAAGGCTAAAATCGAAACGTTATATATGAAAACACTTTCTCAATTCAGAGTCCTAATGCGTTCTACGTAGTTTTATCGATTAACAAAAATTGTTTTAAAAATCCCATTAGAGTCGTTTCTTCAAATAGTCTTCTAGCCATGTGAAACAATTTGCAGATCCGAGTATAACATATTTCAGAAGATGTTCGGGTTTTTTTAAGTATCGTTCATCAAACATGTTAATAATAAAAATTGAAAAAAAGAATTTCGCATGTAATTTTCCATATTTGTTCTCAGGACAATTTTTCACAAATTCGGAAATATTGTATTATTAAATTTTTTTATAAATGCCGCTTTTCACTAGAGCTCGTCGTTATTTAATTGTTAATTGTATTATTATTATTTTACTGTTGAATCACGGTTGTATGTTTGCTCATTTTTTTATCAAAACATCTTTTTTGACACCTGAGTGGATTTTTTTTCATGAAATGAAAATGGAGAATACATTTAAAACGAAATTCAGCTTCAGCAAATTTTAGTAGAAATTCTGGACGTTTCATTAAAAAATAATGTTCGGATTATTGGTTTTTATATTCGCATTTAACAAATTAATTGGTAAATACTAATCAAGAGTTTCAAGTCAAAATTCTATTACGATAATAAAAAAACCCTTTTTCACTAAAAATTGTGTCACTCGAAAATTATCGTGAGCCTATTGTTTACAAAAAGGGGTATAAAATGTGCATTTTTCTTCCGCAGCTTTTGCTTTGTGGCACCGGAGAATACAGCGTGGCTGATCTCCGCGCTCATCACATAGTAAACGGAAGTTCGCCCGAATTCCTCAGAGTTCTCGACTGGTTTTGGACAGCAGTGAGCAATTTCACTCAAGAAGAAATGGCAAGACTGCTTCAATTCACAACAGGCTGTTCGCAGCTTCCGCCCGGCGGATTTCAGCAACTGAGTCCCCGATTCCAAATTACCGCGGCCCCGACGTTCGCCAATCTCCCAACGGCTCACACATGGTGCGTCTATAACAAATCCCTGCGATCCTCGTTACCAAATAGCAATCTAATAAATTATTCTTGAAGTTTCATGGCACTAAATGGTGATCTAATAATAGTATAATATGCCACAAGTGCGTAAAATGCGTTTTTACGAACGAGTAGCGATTGGGTGTGACACGATCGCTACGAGTACGAAAAACGTACGCACGTGTCGCATACGATATTTTTTGACGTAGTATGCGTAAAATTATTAAAAAAGTAATGTACGTCATGTAGACATTGAGCGGGAATAGTAGGGCGGACGGAGCGGGTGCAGGGTTGCAGACCCTACTGGGGGCCCCGGGGGAGCACCCCCAGGGGGGGGGGGCTCCCCATTCAAGAAAATACTTTTTTAAATGACTCACAAATTTTCACAATATTAATGGTGAATACAACTTCACAAAATTTTACAAAACAAAACAATACAAAAGAAATAGATAACAGACGCGTTACAACGTAATTGATTCATTCAATTCAATTAATTCAAAATACGTGTTTACTCGACGAATAGTAAGGCCGTAATGAGTATAAATCGAAATACAAATCGGGATCGAAAATCGTGTGTCAAGTCAATAGAATAGTGTGACGGCATATAGAGTTCACTACTCATGTATATTAGAATATACTATAAGAAGGTCACAGAACATATTTCCCCATCAAATATGACGATTTTTAACTTTTTTTCAATATCCGCATCCTGGTGTGTGAACATTCATTTTACATACCAAAAACAAGTGCGTAAAATCGAATTTTACGCATACTACGTCAACAATTTTTCTCGCAGTTTACTGGCACCGAATGATAATCCAATAAATTATTCTTACAGTTTCAATCAACTATGCCTACCCGATTACGAATGCTACGACCATTTTGAACGAGCGTTGCTGCTCGCGATCAGCGAAGGAACCGAAGGTTTCGGCATGATTTAATAACGATCAAGACACGGCATAACAATCAAGATCTAGTCGACATCTAGTTTGATATAAATAGAAATACGCTCGTATGATACTTAATTTAACGTTGCAGTGCTAGTCAAATCAATTTTAAAGGGGCTCGCGGCACAGGTTCGAGTTTTTCGGCGTGTATTAAGCGTTTCCGCTCCTTCGTTACAAAGAATCTCCCTGTTTGCTCTGTGGCCGAAGCTTGTCTTCGGGATTCTCGCGAAATTAGAGGAGAATTAACGTGGATTATAACCCGCAGTGTAAAGTAAATCAGCTGAATTGGCTAATTTACTTGTTCATCGTTTTTTAGCTCATTTGGCTCGTTCGTTGAGCCCTAAAATAATATTGCAATAAATTGACACTAAAAAAAAAAAGCCGCAACGAGTATACTTTTAAACGGCGTACGAGCGCCCCGTTTAAATAATTTCAATAAAAATATTACATTTTTCCCTTTCATTCCGATAATTTCAGTATTATAAAAAAAAAATATATCTTTGAAATTATTCCGTGACTATTATTCTACATACAGCATTATTTGTACTACAAACTTTCGTCTTTTCGAGGCAGCCGTTAAAAGTCGATCTTTTTTACACTCTGTTTTTTTTTCGTCGGCCAGTCTCGCAAACGAGTGAAGTATTTATTAATCCTCTTAGATTAGTCGATAAGACGATCGGCGGATTTTTAGATTGGCATACATTTAAACGCAATTGTGAAAAAAACAAACTCATTGTTAATTAGTATTTACGTAAGTGTCCGAAATTAAGTACGGAACTCTATGATATAATACTATATACGAACTGAAGCTCAGACGACTATTTAGAGACTTTTTACTAATGTTCGACGGACTAGAAGTGATGGAGGATTAATGAAAAAAAAAACTAAACGAAGAGAAAAAAAATGAAAATTCAGTATTCCTTTTGTCATCTATCATTAGTAGTAAAGCTATTAACACATGCCTCGACTTTTATTCTTTCAACGACAAGAAAAATTACCATCCTCTCCAAAACGATTCCTTCGACGTTTATGCCTTTGCGAAAAATGTGACTTTTTCTTACGTAATCCAAGTAGAGATCACTCGAACGCTGTATTATGTGCAGCCTTGCGGAGCATGACGCAGCAATATTGAACGATGTAAATACAAACTACCGGTTGTATTACAATTTATGCATACACTGACGTATTATTCTTGTCTCAAGTATACGCAACTCAAATAATCTACTAAGTAGACTTAAGTAAGCCGTAAATAATGGTACTTCGCTTTCTATCCCATCGTGAACAGAAGAGACGGAAGAAAATTGAAGGAATAGTGTAATTTTGGTAAACGTCTTATGTATTTGTTCTATTAATTCGTAAAATTACTTCATT